>JASPKZ010010653.1:555000-1210000 GCA_030220185.1 Diploptera punctata | reverse complement strand
ATCCTTCGTATTCACTGCGAGAATCCCGGGAATTCTCACTCTCGAGCTGTTGTTGCGGGTATACGTGACTCTCGTGGCCGCACTACCTTTCAGCCGCTATCACTTACGAGAGCAAGCGGGAGTAAAACAAAGCTTACGACCTTTACTATTCACATTAATTCACGTAAACTGCGGGAAGAGACTATAGTCCGATAATGAATCACTATATTCAATCTCTAAACTCAATCTATAAATACTGGAATGAAATTATATATATATATATATATATATTATATATATTATAGTTATGATTCATTGAATTTTTTACGAATTATAGACTCATGTAGAAAATGTTGCGTCGTGTATTTCTCCAGAAAATCTCTAAAATGTGAATTTTCAAATAGATTTTTGTTACGTCGGATGTACCTGTGATCTATACACCATAAAACCTACCTTACAACGCGTGTAAATGCACATTCCTCCGCCCTTTATCAATGAAGATACCTTACGTGTGGTACTTCTATTTATATTGTAGCTGAAAAGAGAACAATTCTAATAAAATATTCAACATTTGGCAAAAATTTATTTAACTTTATATCCCCCTTTATAAGCTGTGAAAGAAACACAAAATAATTACAGTAAAAGCTCCTTATTCGCATTTTCAATATTCGCGGGTTAAAAAATTCAACACAGTTCCTGTATTCGCGGGTGAAAATGTCTTCATTCGCGGATCAAGTCGATATATTAGAAGGATTAGTACCTATCCTTTATTGTCCCGCGCTGTAGCCGAGTGGTTAAGGCAAGAATCCTTGGCACAAAGCTACGGGACTTGCGCTGTTTCGGGTCTCCATGGGGGAAGATATTTTCTCGTGGAATTTCGGCCAGTATGGGACCGATGTCCACCCAGCATCATGAGGCATTTGGGTAGCTACAATATGTAGCGAATCCAGGTTGAGAAGACCAGCTGTAACGGCTGGGGGACCCGACATGCTCACCGCATGTCATCCCTACACTAGCTATCTCTGTGATTAACACATGTGGATGTGAGGCCAGCAGCCGGTTGGTAGGCCAAGGGCCTTCTAGGCCTGTCGCGGTTCGAGTTTAGAGTAACCTTTATTAACGCATCGGCAACTTTTTTTACTGCAGGCACATACCAAGACGGCTTTTACAAAGATTGATTCAAACCAAATGGACAAATGAATATCAAAGTGAAACAAACCTTATCACTAAGCCTAAAGTTCGTTCTTAAAAGCCACCGCCGCAGTATTTCAGGAGCCGCTATGTCCGTTGATAAATGTCGTCGTCGCCACGATCGCTATTTAATTCTTTCAACTTGTCATTCGTTGCAATAATTTTGATTGAATAACACGCGTTTCTTTTGCTTTTTTAAGAATTTATAATGTCGGGTAAAATGAAAGAAAATTAGTTCCGAATCGGAAAAAAGTAGTATTGCTGCTTAAAGTAAAAATAGAAATGCTTGACTGATTATACGCGTTTGTGAGTCGTTTGCGTCTATATCACGCTGTTTCAATGTTAATTAATCAAGAAATCCGAAGACAAAATAAGGAATTATATCGCTGAATTCACAGCTGGATATCAATCGTAATTTAACGATGTATTCGCGGCATATTTGCTGAACATATCCTCCGCGAATAAGGAGCTTTTACTGTATTTAATAAAAACACAATGGTGGAGTTATAATCTTTATGCGGAAAAGTACACGCTTTTACTTTATGTATACACATAGAAATTATTTGAATGAGGAAAAAAGAGCGATTTAATTTTCCAGTTGGAGGACACTAATAAATACAACATTTCAAGTCTCTTTTATGTTTCAAAAATGCAGTCACATAGCGGGAACAACAAAGTAAATTAAATTGAAATCTTAAAAGGGATAGACGACGCGAGAGACGAAACAGACGCTAAAACATTTGAAAAGCAAGATAAAACTTGAAAGGAGGTAAAAAAAAAGTAGCGCAAAATAGAATCCGATGGAATAACGTTATGGATGACGTGACTGCAAAAAAATAAATAAAGAAGAAGATGAAGATTATTCTTCTCAAAGTTCTGTAAATTGTAATACATATTCTTATCTACTATTATAACAATCAGTGACACTTTAGTCCGTAGTTACTACGCAACAAAACCTATACTTTATATTCTAACAAAACCCATCATCAAAACATAAAATACAGATTCAATAAAATGTAAAACACACGATTTCGTATAACTACATAAATAAATTTCTGGAAGTATATTAATAGCTATTTGGAATAAGAATATCAGAAAATAGAAAATTAAACACCATATTGTTTGCAGATGACCAAATAATAATAGCAAATTCCGAAGATAATCTACAGAAAGGTCTGTATGAACTTAACAAAATTACAGAAGAATATGGATTAAAGATATCTACAGAAAAAACAAAAATTATGGCATTTCAAGGTGTAGATCCTGTCAGAAGTAAAATTGTACTGGACAATAAAATTTTGGAGCAGGTGAATAATTTTACATATCTAGGATGCAATATCTCATATGAAGAAGAAAAGGATGTAAATGCAAAAATATCTAAATTTTTAAGAATTTTAGGGTTAATAAATTCTATCTTCAAGCCACAGTTAGTCCAAAAGCATTCAAGACTGAAAGTGTATAAAACACTGGCTCTTCCAACTCTTTTGTATGGTAGCGAAGTATGGACGTTGAAACAGAAGGATATACAGAGACTTAGATCTGCTGAAATGAGATATCTTCGGAGCACTGCAGGATACACACTACTAGATCACAAAAAAAATGAAGACATATTAGAAGAATTACACATGGAATCTTTAGAAAACAAAATTTCTGATTATAAGTCAAGATGGATGCAACATGTTCATCGAATGGAAGATCACAGAATACCCAAACAAATGTTAAGATATCAACCTGCAGGAAGAAGAAGACCAGGACGTCCACTCAAAAGACTTCTGGATGGTGTTTCTCTTGAGGCCGAAACAGGTCAACAAATGGCCTAAATTCGTGAATGTACTATGATGATGATGATATTAATAGCTGCATCCTGGACTGCTTTTAAAATTTTACCTGATCAACCGTGAAAATCGCCTTCTCCGCTCATTGTTACTTTAAATCCACATGTAAAACTAGCACCCAAATTGCAGAACATAACAAAAATGTATACTGTTTTATCGTGTTTTTTTCTCCAAATCCCACATTACTCTTCCTCTAAACATATCGTTTCTGCAATAAATAAATTTAATTAAATATACATGATATGCTACTATGAACATAGATAAAATATTGTAGACAACACGTTACAAAATTAAGTTTACTAAATCGCTGCCCTTAGAACACTCCCGGAGCATCTCGATACTAAAACTCTGTTTGTGTAATTAGTCTAAATAACTGTATTGTTTTAATATGTGAAATGTTAGAGACCTAAAGCAAACTACCGAGAAGATTTCTATATACGATGCAATCCTGAAGACAATGCGACTATATTGTTCAAATGTACGTCTATGTTTCAATTAAATAACTGATTGAGAAAATCCAGCTTATTTGATAGATAATCCTTCTATGGTCTAGGATAGGGACGTTGCCCCTCACACAGTAGATTTTAAGTCGATTCCGGTCGAGTTAACCCTTAACCGGGGTTGTGTGTTTTGTATGTCGTTAGTGGAGTTGTGGGCTCAAAAAAAAATACCAACAGAAAATGTGATAAGTGCGTGCAGTTGTATTTGTATTTATTGTGGAAAATAGAATTATAAAATAGTTTGTTTATTTAACTAACTGATTGTGGAATAATATGGATCATTTGAGGAGGGAAATTCCCTAAATTACAGGATATAGCACAAGTGTTGTGATAAATAGAACAATAATTACTGCGAACATCTATACAATGAATTTGTCAGATTTTGTGTTCACACACATGTTTTCACTGAAATTTCAAAATACACTGAATAAAAACCCCACGTAATTTACAAAAACTCTATTTCATAATAGAATGTTCCTAATTCTCCACATAACTGATCAGCATGTTCTGGCACATTGGTCTATCACATCCAACACAATACTGGTTCGTTTTCTTTTCGTTTGAACGAAGATAAAATGCACACTGTTTTCTTTTACATCCTTGATTGGTCTTCCATTCTTCGGAAATGGTTTCTTCAAAATCCTGGTAACAATCATCCTGAGTTCTTTTGGTAGTCGATCATTTACAAGTCTTTCGTTCAAGTATGGCTCTGTAAATTGTCAGCCTAAAGTTTTCAGGAATTCAAAGTGAGCAATAAGCTTGTAATCCTTGAAAGTTGATTGCAATATCTAACAATTGACATGAGTTTTGTTCAGAATAGCATAGCAGACAGCCAAGGGACCATCTCCGTCTTCGCCTGCTTGTGCTATATGTAAAAATGTTTTGTTCAAAGGTATCGACTCCCCCTTTCGTACTATTGTAACAATACGAATATAATTTGTGGTTTGCAATGTCTCAGGATCAGTACTTTCCGAATGGTGCATGTTAGCATAATGGCAACCCCTTTTTTTTTTAGGTACATGCGAAATAATTGTTTGATCATTTCTAAACCCGTACTCTGTGATGTCTGTTATAGTTGTCCTGTTTGTTTGGAATGACATGCTAATTAACATTCTAGTTCTGAATATGTTTCATGTTCAGAATAATTACAGTCAGGGTCTTTTCAAAGACGAGGAAATCAGTATCAAGCACTGATATACGTTTACTAGCATGATAGGTCATATTAATACCAACTATACCATTGTTACATAAACTAACGTTCAACAAAAATCCTGGAACGCTACTGGAGTTGTGGGGTCGTAAAAGATACCACTCTTTATTTTACTTATGCACAGATAAAGTAACACTACTTACAGGTTAATATTAAACAAAGGGAAAGCTACACAAAAGGATTTCGAAAAAATGGATTTTAGAAGAATGTCAGGGGTGTCCAGTTTCATTGGTATCATAAAAGACCCCACAACTCCGGTTAAGGGTTAATTTTCCTAGTTACAATAATTTCAATGTTTTCCATAATTGTAAGACAAATACCAGGACGGACCACAAATTCCTCAAAACTTATCGATCGCTATTTATCACCGGAACTCAGTAAAATTAATGAAAGTAATGAAGGCAGAATTGATTCATAACAGTACGTTACCAAATCATAAAAAATATAGTGTCTATGAAGTCATCATCTTATTCTTGTCCTTCTTCATCTTCATTTTCTCCTTCTTCCTCTTCTTCCTCTTCTTCTTCTTCTTCTTCTTCTTCTTCTTCTTCTTCTTCAGTCAGTGCCTCTTCCTGGCTCAAAATATTTCTGTGACGTACAAATAATATATTAATTGATTAAAAGTAATTAACTTCAGTACATTATTCCTCAATGTTGGGCGCCCTAACCTTCATTTCTTCTATTGCATTGTATGAAGGTTGTCTGGCTACATTATTATTTTCAGTTCATTGCCCAAATATTCTAATCTATTCTGAATTCTGCTTTTATTTAAAGCAAACAAATCAAACTCCATTCTAATATACTAGTTTTTCTTCATATCTTGTGATTTATAGCTTGCCACTGACCTCAGGAACTTAATTTATATTGCCTGGATACGCTAAAGCTGGTTTTGTTAGGACCAGCTTTTAGAACAGTAATTTAAAACAAGACTGACATAACTTGTTACGTTTAAGAAAGGTAAACTTCCGTCTTACTTTTCCTTTCAACGTTGTCATAACTGTGACACACGTTGTTTGAAATCTGCTTATTTTATTTTCTCTATCGTAATTATAAGTAATAATACATCCTAAATGGGAATAAAAGAGGGCATGGCAGATAAATCAGAGGGAATGCTCCCAGTATGAGGTGCGAGAATAACATCAAAATAACTTGAGAGAAGTGAGTTATACAGGGAATGACTGGAACTTCTTAGCTCACGATAGAAATATACAGAAATGTGTCTCCTTTCGGTCATGAACTTCGGAGTTCAATAGTGCGAGAAATCAGTCAGTTAATTACTATATTTTTGTAAGGAATATTCCACAGTACAGTATTTCTCCTTCAACCTAAAGTGATTTGTCAATTCTAAAGCATCTTCTTCCTTCAAATCTCCAGCTTCCGTACATTGTACTTCTCCTAACTCCATCTCTCCAACGTTCTCTAGGTCTGCCTCTTCAACTTTTTCCATTAGCTTTCCAATGAATGATCTTCTTTGGTATTCTCTCTTCTTCCATTCTTATGAGGTCTCCAAACCATTTCAAACGTTTTTCTAATATGTTCCTTTCAACTTGCATAATCTCCCTTATTGTGATGTTTCTGACCTCCAAAAATCAATTTCTACTGCTAACAGCTTGTTGACTTGTTTTCTACTTACTATCCAGGTTCATCTTAAACAGTTAAAATTGTTGAGTTATACCAAGTTTATCCCTATATTTCTCTTGTTAGAAATTTTCCACAGAGAGCAATTAATTTAGTTTTGTCTGTCAAATAAAAACTTAAGTGTCCAACCAGAGATAACGTATGATCTTCGCAACTAGTTAAAATCCAGGTGCCGTGATAATTGTAGGGAGTACGAATAGAGAGCACCTCTCCCTAAAATTAATGTGTTCTTTAATCACACTAGATGTGGTGACACTAAAAATCCGTGTGTTTGGAACGACATGGATATAATATGATATTTTAAAAGAGATTAAAAGTTCAGATCGGGCAATTGCCTAATCCCTGGAGTGATGATGATGATGATGGTGAAGTTCAGATATCCAATATCTGGACGAGTATGAAACACTTCTATTTGAAGCTTAAATGTTCGTTAATCGAAACATATGTCGTGACACTTAGAATATATAATTTTCTTATTATGACCCCAGACGTTTCTAGAGCGATATAAAATGCTAAATTTCACCCCAACCCCTTTATAAATGTTTATTTACAATAGTGATAAAATATTTACTGAGAAGCTCAGTAGTCAAGTGGTTAAGAAAGATGCGCTACGAGAATTGCACTGGTTCGAGTCTCCATGGGGAACAAATATTCTCGTGAAATTACAGCCAGTATGAGGCAGTATCCACCCAGCATCGTGAGGCATTTGGGTAGCTATATTACATTGCTGCTCCAGGTTGAGAAAACCAGCTATAACGGCTGGAGGACCCGACATACTAACCACATGCTACCCCTACACTGGCTGGACGATCGTCTACCTCTATGATTAACTTATGTGGATGCGAGGCTAACAGCCGGCTGGTAGGCCAAGGACCATCAAGGCCTGTCGCGCCATGGGGTAAAAAGACCTTATGCATTTAATGTCGTAATTATTTTAAGCTGTATTTGTACGTGACTAATTTAAACTTTTTGTAATCTTATTAAATTGAATGTATTATTCGCAGATGATCAAGTGGTAATCACTTCAGGATGTGAAGATGCAAACTATATAGGTAGGCAACTAGAGGAAGAATACTTAAGATGGGGTTTAACAACTAATTATTATAATAAATCAGAATGTATGAGCACAGATCTTTCCGAGAATTAGAAATAAATGATCAATTGAGTTGGTGTTTACTTGATGAAAATCCATATTTATTAATTAAATAAAAATAAAACGTAGTTTTATTTGATTTTCATATTTATTATATAATTCAGTGACAGCTGTTTCGGTACACTGTACCTTCTTCAGACATGTTAACAAATTATGAATTGTGTTCCAACTGATCTAAGCAACAATACAACAATATTTATTTAAATTTTTAAATTTAACAAAGGGGATTCATTCAAATCAAATTAATAATTTTAAAAGTAGTAAAAAACTGTTAAATTCTCAACTTGATTTGAATGAATCCCCTTTGTTAAATTTAAAAATTTAAATAAATATTGTTGTATTGTTGCTTAGATCAGTTGGAACACAATTCATAATTTGTTAACATGTCTGAAGAAGGTACAGTGTACCGAAACAGCTGTCACTGAATTATATAATAAATATGAAAATCAAATAAAACTACGTTTTATTTTTATTTAATTAATAGAAATAAATGGAACAAAGATCAAAACAGTGGAATATTTTAAGTATTTGGGATCAATAACTCGAAGATCTGAATTAGACATCGAAAAAAGAATAATTAGAGGTAAAGAAGGTTATTGGCATATTAAATTATATTTTATGGAGTAGGAATATAATCAAAGGACTAAATTATTAATATGTAAAACAATTGTGAAGAGTATTTTATTATATTATGCGGAAACATGTGCGTAGAAGCAAAAACACAGAAATAAATTATTAGTCACAGAAATGGACGTTTTAAGAAGATCGGCAAGAATATCAAAATTTAGACAAACAAAATAATAAAATAAGAGAAATTATGAATGTAGAAAAGGATAATGTACAAGAGATTGAAGATATCCAACTAAGATGGTATGGGAATATAATGAGAAGAAGGAACACAAAAACAAACAAAGAAGTATTGAAATAGATACCTCCGGAAAAGGGAAACGTGGTAGACCAAAGCCAACGTGGATAAAGGGAATTCAAGACAACATGATAAAGAGAAATATGATAGAAGCAGACACACACGACCGGGAAGTGTGAAAGAAAACAATTATATATTATGGTTGAGGATACCTATGTATATAACAGAAACAATCCTGAAATAATAAAAAAAAATTAAATGGATGAGCAAATTACTGGAAATTCTTTTCTATACTTTTAATAATTTAAAATAGGCATAAATCAAACACCCAAACAAACACAATAGCCATAATTGAAATAATTTAAATATGTGATAGTAGAAGTTAATTCCCATTTACAATTATTCCGGTTTATTAGAATGTGGTATATTAACACGTATAAGCTTTGATATCATTAAGTCATTCAGTGCCTGTGGGAATATCAGACTCAGATAGAACAAGACCTGAACTTCGTAAGAAATTTCTGTTCTCAATTCGCTAACATATCCCAAGCACGTGATTACATTCTCTTTGCTCCTTGGATACAGGAGAGTAGTTGGAACGACATAATTAAAACTTATAATTGGATACAGCCAGAAAAAAACACGCGAAACAAAATAACATTTGATGCTACACTTCTCATTTCAAAGAATAAACTATATGCTTATAACATAGAATTGTCAGTATGTTTTATATTTCACACAGGATCATCTAAAAAGTCTAATAGCTATTATGTAATTTATATGCAACAAAACAAAAATGATATAAAATAGAGTCCTAAAATTAATATATTCAACCATATAAGCAACTATCTTAATTTGGAATTTGCAACCTAAAATCAATAAATCTGTATCTTTTAATGTGATATTTTTTATTTATTTATTTAGCCTGGTGGAGTTAAGGCCATGTGGCCTTCTCTTCCACTCACCAGAACAAACATATGTTACATATGAATACAAAAAAAATTACAATAATAGTCATATTAAACAGGACAAACATATGTTACATATAAATACAAAAAAATTACAATAATAGTCATATTAAACAGGACAGACATATGTTACATATGAATACAAAAAAATTACAATAATAGACATTGAACAATTAATTATCTGTCATATTGAATAATAATGAAAATAATGTTTAATAATACAATGAAACTAAATACAATTAAAATTAAATTAATGATACAATGAATAAAAAAAGGAATAACAGCTCGAATCTACTATACGTAAAAAGAAAAGAAAAAAATACAAAGGAAGTAATAAACTACAATGAATTAATCTACGCTTTTTATACAAGGCATTAGGTAAATATATTAACAAATCCTTGGCAACATTCGAAGAAATGTTAACCAGTAGATAGAACACGAATTCAACATTCTGATTACACAAATTCCGTGTTTTTTTTTTACCAATGGCACCAGAGTGTCTTTAAGACTTTTCTGGTAATCACTCTTGGCATGGCGGAATTGTAACCCACTTCTTAAGTTGGGGCACCAAAAGGGAGAGTTACGATACTCCGATAATAAGATGATAATGAAGGGCCACGAGATTCCTTACACCTAAACTTAACCTAAATCGATCATGGGAGGCCTCAGGAATAATTCTCATCAAGACAAATTCCCTGTGGTCTGACCGGGAATTGAATCCGGGATCCCTTGAAATGCAATTACAAGCTATGACCACTAGTTAGAAGCTACGACCACTAGCCCATGAGGCCAGATGATTGTATTTCACGTTGATAATAATGAACCGAATTGAGATGAACAGACAGGGGAATGGAGATGACATATATGAACACATTATCTTTAAGGGAAATCAGATAATCAGAACAGTTAAATCTCGTAGATTGCAATGGCAGGACATGTAGCATGGATTAGGAATGCAAGATGGGCAAGTAAACTCTTTGTAGGAAAACCAGAGGTAAAGAGTCAGTAGGTAGGTTAAGAATAAGGGGGAGGAATATCATTAACCATGATTTGAGTGAAGTAGCTTATACAGGGAATGATTATTAAACATTCGTTCAAAAATAGGGATGTATAGAGAGCTTATATGCGCGCGGCCATGATCCTACGGGTTTGATGTATCATTGAGTTAATTAGTCATTTATCACTTTACATATTAAATGTACGTTTTATAAGACTGTCAGATAATCTAAAATATTCAAAAATTACCTAAATATAATTAAAGTTAATTAACATATTTTTTTGCCAATGCCATCAGGTTGCTATGAAATTTCTGGTATTCTCTCAACTTCGTAAGTTGGGGCGCGACTGGAAAACAGAGTTACGTTATCCCGATGATATGGTTGGCGATAAATGATAATGAAGCGCCAGGAGAGTCCTTAAATCTAAAATTAACATAACTCCAGACCATAGGCGACCAAAGTAATAATTCCCTAGAAAAAAAAATGCCTATGATCTGACCAAAATTAAACACGGAACCTCATGAACTGTAGTCAGAACCTCTGACCACTAGCCCATGAGGCTGGTCATTAAAATAAATACTGCGGATAGAGTAAATCTACATCATGGGACCAAATGTATTTTACATCCCTTCCAAGAAAGCCATACTCAACAGTTTTACGCAATTAAAAATATATTGACACCAAACGGATTTCAATCTGCGAATTTCGAAATCGAATTGTTACCAACATAATGGTAACAAAGAAAAGCGAAATAAAATTAGACGGATTATAACATTCTAATCACGTGATTGCAGTATTGTACAGTTAATTCCTAACTAATAAGAGTATCCATTTCATTATCCCGCGCCGTGAATGTAATGATATTAATAATAATAATAATAATAATTATTATTATTATTATTATTATTATTATTATTACCATCATCATCATCATTGTTTTAGACGCTCAACTAGACATTCTAAATTGGAAAAAATCAGAAATACAACCATCATAGAACAAATGAAAGTCCAGAATTCAATATTAGATTTTGCGAGATTAAATCGTGGTGTCAGAAAGGGTGTCCTTTATCGCCTTCTCTTTTTTAATTTATATACAGATGAAGTTATGTTAAAGTGGCAGATTAATTTAAATAAACATTTTAAAATAAATAGTAAACTGTTGGATACAATATTATTTGCTGATGATCAAGTAGTGATTTCCAGTTCAGAAGATGATCTACAAAGAGCTATTTTTAATTTGGAAAAAATAAGTGCCAATTACAATTTTAAAATTTCAAAGAATAAAACTAAAATTTTAGCATTTAAAGGACATGATACCTTAAGAGCAAAAATAGTAATTGATAATAAAATTTTAGAGCAGGTGAACAGTTTTAAATATCTATATTTCAATTTATCATATGTTAAAATTGAAGATATTAATGAAAAAATAAATAAATTTAATCTAATGTGTGGAAAAGAACCCTTAAAAACACAGGAAAAGAAACAAACATTAAATTTTATAAAGTAATGGCTGTTCATGTATTGATGAATGGATAAGAATGTTGGATGATCACTAAAAGACAAGAACAAAGACTGGAAGCAGCTGAGATGCGATTTATAAGAAATATAGCAGGATATACTTTGCTGGATAAGAAAAGAAATGAAGATATAAGAAAGGAACTAAATATTTTCAAACTTACAGAAACAATAATTAAATATAGGAACGATTGGAAAAAACATATTAATAGAATGCCAGAAGGAAAATTTTCAAAATTATTGCTAAATTATAAACCGCACGGAAGGAGAAATTTTGGACGCCCACACAGAAGATGGTCTGAACTATTTTAACAATTCTAGCTTTCATGAAACCGGAACGAGATGATGATGATGATGATGATGATAATTTTGTGAGAGACAGACAATTAGAATGTTATGATCATATACGTAGAATGCCAGTGACAAGATTATCCAGAAAAGCTTTGGAATGGATTCCACCTGGGAAAGGAAGAAGAGGTCGTCCTATATTTAAATGGATGGATGATGTGAGGAGAGGTATGAGGGAGATAGGACTGGAAGAAGTGGAATGGGAAGACAGAGAAGAATGGAGAGAGAAGATAAAAGTTTTAAAAAAAACTTTAGGCACAGGAAGATGTCTTATTACATTGTAAACCTGTTAATAAATAAATAAATAATATTAATTATTATTATTATTATTATTATTTTATATTCATTTATTTTATCTCTCCGTAGTGCAACAATTTAATAAACTGCATCGTCATACACACGCCAATAAGTTTTCAAATCATCCCCTGTATAATCTACTCCCTTCAAATCAGGTTAATATTTTTCTCTCACTTCATTCTTGATGTACCAACTGGGACGTTTTCCCACTGGTTTTCCTACAAGAAGCTTCCATTCACCACCTCTTTCATTCCCTATTCCTGCCACGTGTCCTGCCCAGAGTATTATGTGCTAATAAACTTAAGTCACTAATTATAGAAAACGACTGTAACTGACATAACAACTAACCTTTCTGTGTGGTGTTAGAGTCTTCACCAAAAATAAATAACAATTATTTATTACGTTTCAGTTTGTTAATATTACAATAAGGGTGATCTTTTGTCGTATGTGCAATCAAATATTTCTAAGCTAACGCTTGAGTGAAAAGACATTTGCAATCAAATAATACAAACTGTCAACATGGGTTGGAGAAATCTTCTTGTTATATTCGCCAAAAGTAACTAGTAAAACGTTGCTAATTAGATTGATTCTGGTAGAAATTCGATCCCAAAATGACATAGCTTCAGCATTTCTGTCGCCATGAATAGCTGCGACATTGCTACAGGTTCGCTTAGAAATTGCCATTGAACATGCAATTCATTGAAACTCCAACGTGCTACATTCCCAAATCATCCGGCATGGGAAAAGTATTGCAGAAATTCTAACTTATTGTTTGGCATGAATGCACAATGGCACACAAAACACCGCTCGAGGCCCTTGATCGATCATTGCAAGATTCGCGTGGAAACGTCAGACCATTTGAGAACGCATTAATATTGCTTGCAGGAGATTTCAGGCAAACATTACCTGTAATTCCTCGATCGACACTAGCGACTAAATAAATGTTTGCCTATAATACTCTACTTTGTGACGATATGTAAAGACGTGGAAATTAATTGCAAACTATATATCAGCTGAGATATTCTCACATAAATTGCTGGAAGTTGAGAACGGAAACATGTCGGTTGATCTGAACTCAGGATGAATTTGATTGCCTCATAACTTCTACAATTTAGTGACGTCAAAAGAAGGATTGGTTGAAAAAGTATTTCCCAATATTCAAACCAGTTATAAGAATCACGATTGACTGAATGAAGAGCTATTCTTACCTCCAAGAACAAAGACCTCTCCGAACCTAACAATATTATTCAAAGTGAGGCAGTTACATACAAGTTCGTCGACACTATTGTGGAAGCAGATGAAGCTGTTAATTATACAATACAATGTTTTAATTCTCTCTATATGACAGTGATGCCACCGCACATACTGAAATTGAAAACCAGTGTGCTAATTATAATATTGCTAATATCAAGCAAACCGAAGCTTTGCGGCTTGCAGTAAAAAATTGTAGACGCAACAATACTGACAGGACCATACTTAGGTGAAGGTGTCCTCATTCCTCGCATTCATATGATTCAAACGGATATACCGTTTTAATTTAAGAGATTCATTTTCTTATTCGATTGACGTTTGTAATCACCATCAACAAAGCTCAGGGCCAATCTTTAGAATTGTGCCATTTACGAGGGTCACTCAGAAAGTTTCCGAACCTGACTGTACCGTTTATGATAGAAAGATAACACTGCCAGCAGTGTGTTTTTAGGTCCTTTGTTAGTCAGCTGACATAGTTCCGCCCGCCCGCACCCCTCATCTCTTAGCAGCTATGGGTCAAATGGTAGGGGTGATAGTTTAATACCTACAACTGCAACATGGAACCTCCAGCGAGAACATTTTCGAGCAATGATTTTCTATGATTTTAAAAGCAGCTTAAACCAGGCACAATCGCTTAAAAGGCTTACACAGGCTTTTGGGGATCTTGCCCCTTCCAGTGCCACAATTTTCAATTGGTTTGCGAGTTTAAGAGGGATAGAACCTCTTTTGAAGATGAAGAGAGGAGTGGGAGGCCCGTCGATGGCAGTGACTGTGGAAAACATCGATGCTGTGGAGAAGAGGTGCGAAAAGACGCCCGTATGACTCATAAAGATATTGAGGCATCCCTGAGGATTGGATCGGGGAGAATTGGAAAATTCTGCACATCTATCTTAGGGTCAGCAAGGTGTCCTCTCGTTGGGTGTCACATAGACTCACTGAAGGTCAAAAGATCACTCGAGTGGAATTGTGCCGTGAAATGCTTCGGAGATTTAACAATGGGAACTCTCGCCGCATTTCTGAGATCATTACAGGCGACGAGATCCGGATTTACCAATACGGTCCAGATAAAAAAGCGTCAGTCGTCGGTATGGATCTTTCCTGATGATGATCGACGAGTCAAAGTGAAGAGTGCAAAAAGTGTTGGGAAGAAAATTGTGCTCACTTCTTTGCTACAGGTGGTTATGTGGCAATAATACCACTTGAACATCAAAGGACAGTAACTGCACAGTTGTACACCACAGTTGTCTTCCCACAGGTATTCCAAAAATTGCGAAAAAAACGCCCAAGAGCTGAACTGAGGGGCATCCTGTTGCACCACAACAATGCCTCTGCCCAAACCGCCCATGTGACAAATGATTTTCTGAGGGGGACTCCTATGCAGCTGTTGACCATCCTCCTTACAGTCCGGAACTGGCACCGTGAGACTTCTTTTTGTTCCCTACGGTGAAGGCTCGATTGCGTGGGGAGCGGTTTTCAACACTTGAAGTTGCGGTTGCAGCATACTAAGGGAAGCTCTGTGCACTGGGTGAAAGTGACTGGCGCCAATGTTTCCAGTTGTTGTTCAGGAGGAGGCGACGATGCATAGATGCTCAGGGAGAGTACTTTGAGAAGATGTAATGGTAAGTTTTATATTATCTCTAAAAGTTTGCCTGTATCCGGAAACTTTCTGAGTTACCCTAGATATAGATACGGAATGCTTCTCACGTGGACATTTATATGTTTCGTGTTCCAGAGTCACCAAATCAGACAATCTCTATCTCTGCACAGACAATGCAACAACAAAAAACAGGCCCATTTTGTACCCACAAGCATTTTGAAATTAAACATATAATTATTATTAAATCTCCAAATAATGCGAACCCTATTTCACCTTCCACAGTGATAGGGTTTCAGTTACAATACAATTATGTACATTCATTCACGGTATGCTTAATTTCAACAGTTATTTATCAATAACGTTCTAATGTAATTCTTCTTCTTCTTCGGCTTTCCCCCACTTATAGGTTTGCCGTCTTCAGTTTCTATTTATCTTTATCATTCCAATCTCCCTCTTCCAAATTCCTATCCTCCATTATTGTTCTGACGTAGGTTTCCCATTTCCACCTTGGTCTGCCACGTTTATTTCTCCCAGGAGTGACCATTGGTATATATTTTTAGGCATCTTTCATTTTCCATTCTTTTACATGGTCATACCATTTAAGCGTTTGATTTTCAATCCTCTTAACAACAGATGTGGTGACATTCATTTCTCTCCAAAGGAATTCATTTCTTATTTTAGCCCTTGTTTTTTGTAGGCTTCTTCTAAAATAATCAAATTCAACTGTTCTAATTTTATTCTCTTGTAACTCCGTCAAAGACCAAGTTTCGCTTCCATATGACAAAATATTCTCTATTATGCTCTTATAAATTTTCATTTTAGTTTCCTTTGTAATATTTTTGTTCCAAATTACTCCATATAATGTCTTAGTTGCATTTTTTGCCATTGCAATTTTAGTCTGTATATCTCTCTCACGGGTACCTAAACTTGTAATTATTGACCCAAGGTATTTAAAAAATTCACATTTTTTTATTTTCCCTGTTTCAAGTATGAGGTCATCCACATCGTTTCCCAAACACATATATTCTGTTTTCTGTAAATTTATATTCAGTCCACATTTTTTATATTCTTCCATTAATTGATTTATCATATATTTCATATCATCTTCATCCCCTGCAAAAATTATTTGATCATCTGCAAACAACAATGAATGCAGTACTTTTCCTCCTATGGGAATACCCATTTCAGAACATGTTTTATATCATAAGTTAAGAGCCTGGTCTAAATAAATGTTAAAAAGAATTGGTGACAAACTGCATCCCTGCTCAAGGCCTTTATTCACTGTGAATTCCTCTGTTAAATTATTCTGTATTTTTACTTTAGCTTTTGTATTACTATAGATCCTCCTAACAATATTAATATATTTATCACAGATATTCATATTTCTCATTGCCATCCAATAACAATTGTCGAGGTACATTATCATATTCCATCTCTAAATCAATAAATGCCATATGTAGTTCTTTATTTTTTGCTAGGATTTTCTCTTGTAATTGTCTAATACAGAAAATATTATCAATACATGATCTTCCACTCCGGAATCCACATTGTTCTTCTCTTAAGTTATCTTTTATCTCCTTAAGTTTAAAATTTATAATTTTACTAAAAAATCCTAGCTGTTTCTAATGTAATTAAATAACTAAATTAATTAATTAACAATAAATACAAACTTAAATTCTCTTAAAATGTATTAGTGAAAGTCACAGCTTCTTATAGCAGCATTTCTTATATAAAATATTTGTCAGAGGCAGTTCAATTTTATGTTGGCACAAATAAAATTTAGTATAAACAGAAATGAGATGCACAAAGAAGTAGGCTCTATTCTGAAAATGTATGCTATTATGCATTACCGAGATTGTTGTCACAACTCCTTTCTAAAAAATGTTAAACTTAAAATACGAGTATATAAAAATGTTATTCTCCCAGTTTTATTATTATATGGATGTGAAACATAGACTCTTACTTTAAGGGAGGAAAGAAGATAATTAGTATTTGAAAATAAAGTTCTTAGGAAAATTTTGGAACAAAGAGAGATGAACAGACAGGTTAATGGAGAAGACTACATAACAATGAGTTATATGGTATTTATAGGAAGCCAGATATAAGAAGAGTTAAGTCTCGTAGACTGCGGCACGAATGCGGAATGTAAGGGTGCATGGAAGCTTCTTCTAGGAAAACCTGAGGGTAAATGCATGAGTTGGTAGACCACGAATGAGGTGGGAGAATATCATTAACCATGATTTGAGGTAAGTAGATTACACAGGGATGTTTGAAAAAAATTAGTTCAGGGTAGGGATGTATGGATAGCTCATGTCTGCGCGGTCATAAATCTACGGATTCGATAGAGCCAATGAGTTAGTTATTCATGTCATCGGGATTCAAACACAGAACATTCAAGTAACAGATGTGATAAAGTCTGTCTGGAGTTCTTGCAAATACAGACGTCTATCTCCTATTTGAATGTACGTATATTTAATCATATTAGAAACGTTCGCTTTGTTTTTTCTAATTATTTTCCATTATACTACTCTCAGCCACAGCAAGCGTGGCCGGGTACAGCTAGTTTTTTAAATAACGAAAATCAACTGGCTATATAAAACAAAATATATCAAAATAGTTTATATAAAAATATTATGTTATATTTTATACATTCTGCATGGTATAACTCCGACAAGAAGTTTCAAATTCAATAAACTTCTTATATAAACAACCTACTTATATACTATAACGTGGTCTTTACTTCCCTAGCAAATAGTGGATATCCATGACATGTGAAATCGGATTTGTACAAATAAATGTGGAATAATGTCTCGAGACTTCTATGAACGTCAGTAGGATTTATCCCTCATTTTGTGAAATTGAAAACTGGAACGCTAGTTTTACGTTTACTGCTATTGATTTCAGATACCCAATTACAGTAGTAACTCTTTCAAAAGCTAACCTATTTTAAACTTTTGCACGTGTAGGGGGAAAACGTTAGTTTAAAGTATTTACAGCCGTCTTATAGATTTTTCGCAGAAATTTCAAACAGAAATACATGAAGAAAGTCACATAGATTTCTTCTTCATTATTAATATCAAACTGCGATTGTATTTTATTACTTCTATTATTCTTTTGGTATTAAGATTCTAAAATTTTACGAATAAGTAATTATAAGAACAATGTAAAAATACAACCGTCAATAAATGCGGACATGGGTTCAACTGGGGTAAAATTTTCCGGAGGTCAAATAGTCCCACATTCGGTTCTCCGGGCGGGAACTACTACCAGGAACCCATGCCAAAGGTTCAAACATAGGGACATGTTCCTAGGAACATGGAATGTTAGGACTTTATACAATAGCGGGGCACTAGAGGTATTAACCCGTGAATTAGATAAATCGCCCTTGGACATAGTCGCTTTACAGGACGTTAGATGGCCAGGAGAAGGTAGTCAGTAATCAGGAAGCTTTGCATTATACCTCGGGGTGCAGAAAGACCTGAATTTGGAACGGGTTTTTTTGTCCCGAAGGAGGATCCTATCCTCTATCCGAGATATTAAGTTTGTAAGTGATATGATGTCATACATAATTCTAAAGGGTAAATGGCATGACTTTCTAAGCGTAAATGTACATGCTCCCACAAAAGATAAAGATGACAAGATCAAGGATGAGTTCTATGAACAATTAGAATACGTATTTTATAGCCTTTCACGATATCATATGAAAATTTTTCTTAGGTGATTTTAATGCACAAGTGGGGCAGGAAGATATATTCAAACCAACAATAGGCAAATTCAGTCTTCATGAGGTTAGATTAGTCACCTTTGCCACATCAAAGAATCTTATTGTTAAGAGCACAACATTTCATAATAAGGATATTCATAAATACACGTGGGCGTCTCCAGATGGCAAAACTCGGAACCAGATAGATCATGTATTAGTGGATAAACGCTGGCACAGTAGCATCATCGATGTTAGATCAGTTAAAGGGACAGACTGCAATTCGGATCATCATCTGGTCAGGGTGAAAGTCAAACAACAGCTATCGCTTATGAGAGGAACAAACGCTAAAAAGATGATTCTGAAAATTTTGATTTAAAAAAGTTGGAAAATGATGAAATGCGGCAAGAATACCAAATTAAAATTGCTAATAGATTTGAAGTACTGAAATCTTCAGATGACAATGTGGCAAACGAAGCAGAAACTGATATAAATAAAGAATGGGAGGCTATAAGAGATACTATTAAATTGTCAGCATCAGAAAACATTGGATACTTAATAAAGAGGCAAAGCAAGAAATGGTTTGATGAGGAATGTGCCAACATTGTAAAGAAAAGAAAGCTAGCAAAAATGAAATGGTTACACGAGCCAAATGAGGTAAATTTAGAGCAATTGGGTAGTATTAGACGGGAAACCACCAAGCTACTAAAGAGTAAAAAGAGGGGATATTTGAGAGAGAAGATTAATGATCTTGAAATGAGTGCCAAAAATAGGAACATTATTGAATTATATCAGGGAATTAGGATAGAGAAGAAAAGGTTTCAGGGTAGAACAAACATAATTAGGAATGAAAATGGAGATATGATTGCAGATTCCAGGGGAATATTAAATAGATGGAAAAGTTACTTTAATCAGCTATTAAATGTACATACAGAACAGGATATTGAAGAATATAATTTACAGACAGCATAAATGCTAGTCGCAGAACCAAGTGTATTAGAGGTTGAAATGGCGATAGAAAAACTGAAGCTGTATAAAGCATCAGTTTCAGATGAGATCTCAGCAGAACTGATAAAATCAGGGGGAGAAAAATTGATGACAAGATACGCCAGTTGCTTAATATGATTTGGGATAAAGAAGCTCTTCCAGATGAATAGAAATAATCGATTATCATACCAATATATAAGAAAGGAGATAAAACTGATTGCAACAACTATAGGGGCATCTCATTACTTTCAACTTCGTACAAATTTCTAACAAATATATTAGTAAGCAGACTTACTCCTTATATTGATGACATTCTAGGAGATCATCAATGTGGATTTAGAAGAAACAGATCTACAACAGATCAGATATTTTAGCTTAAGACAGATTTTAGAAAAGAAATGGGAATATAATGATACTGTACATCAACTATACGTAGACTTCAAAAAGGCATACGATTCAATTAAGAGGGAGAAGTTATATAGTATACTGCTGGAGTTCGGTATTCCTAAAAAGTTGGACTTATACGAATGTGTCTAGGCCTAAATGGCACAAAGAGTAAGGTGCGTGTAGGCAAACAGTTTTCGGATACTTTTGAAATCCACAATGGGTTGAAGCAAGGAGATGCACTATCTCCTCTACTATTTAATTTTATACTAGAGCATGTCATCAAATCTTTAGAGGATGAAGAAGGCCGACAACTCAATGGTATTAATAAACTGTTGGTTTATGCTGATGATGTAGTACTATTGGCCGATAGCGAGGAGATACTAAAGGCCAACACGCACTCACTACTGAGAAACACTAAGAAATTGGGACTGGAAGTAAATATCAATGAAAGTAAACATATGGTCACACATAAAAATAATTATATAATGGAAATGGACAGCTAATGACAAATGAGGAAAAATTTGAGGAAGTGGCTGAATTCAAATACCTAGGAACAATAATCACAAACAGGAATGAGATGCACAAGGAAATTAAACATAGGCTCACTTCTGGAAATGCGTGTTATTATGCATTACAGAGACCCTTGACTTCCCAACTCCTTTCAAAAAACGTTAAACTGAAAATATATAAAATTATTATTCTACCAGCTATATTATATGGTGCGAAACATGGACTCTTACTTTAAGGGAGGTGAGGAGATTACGAGTAGGCCTATTTGAGAATAAAGTTCTTAGGAAAATTTTTGGACCAAAGAGAGATGAACATACAGGTGAATGGAGAAGACTGCATAACAGTGAATTACATGGTCTTATAGGAAGCAGATATAATGAGAACAGTTGTCTCGTAGACTGCGATGGGCAGGACATGTGGCACGAATGGGAAATGAAAGACGTGCATGGAAGCTTCTTGTAGGAAAATCAGAGGGAAAATGCCCAGTTGGTAGACCAAGAATGAGGTGGGAGAACAACATTAACCATGATTTGAGGGAAGTAGATTATACTGGGGATGATTGGAAAACATTGGCTTAGGATAGGGATATATGGAGAACATATGTCCGCGCGGTCGTGAACCTACGGGTTCGATAGTGCAAGTGCGTTAGTTAGTTAAGAACAATGTAATATTCTCAATATTCTATCTTTAAATCGCTTCTGGAAATGATTTTATTAGAATATATAAATATTGGAGATAACGAAAATCGAAGAGAAACAGTTGTTTATACAATAAAGTATCCTCAGGGACTCTCTTTCATTACATGGGTAATAAATCTTACAAATGCTGAAAAAAGAAGTATTAGGCTATGTTCTTGTTGATTACAAGACGTTAAGTAATGTATAATCAAACAAGTGATGTTTCAATATGTGTGGGGAATTCTTCCAAAAGGCAATAGATGAGGTAGATTACAAATAACTTAAAATATAGTAACAATCCGATTTAAATGTGAAAATGCACAAATATTTTTTGTCATTAATAAAGTTGAAAAAAATGATTGTCATAAAAAATAACGCCGTAGCGTAGTGGTTAAAACACTGAGCTACAAGCCGGAGGGGCGAGGGTTCAAGTCCCGTTGGGGTCAGGATTTTTAAACTGACCCAAACCCTCTGGCGGCACTATGGCCCTGGGGTCGACTCAGCCTCTAACGGAAATGAGTACCAGACGCTTGTTATGGGGGTAAAGGCGGCCGTCACGCAGGGCTGGCAACCCGGCTGACATAAAGGGCCGGTTGTCTAGAAAAAGTGGGAGCTTTAACCTCCTACTACCCCAAGGGCCTCCGGGCCTGTTGTGGGATCACTTTACTTTTTTTTTTACGTACTTTTCTACAGATAATTGAAAAAATATGGCCGAGCAATTTAAATTGCAATTGTTCTATGGAAAGACAATAAATAAAGACAAAGCCCATTCATTCCTTGTATAATGTACGAATATCTGTGCAGTAAAAATGTATTCAAGTCCAAGAATTGTAACTTATTATTCAACTCGTGAAAAGCTGCTGAAAAATACATGTCCATCCAAAACTTTTAGTTTTATTTTAATTACAGTAACCATTGTCCGGATGAAAAAGGATGACTCGTTAAAAAACCTTGGTTCAACTCGTCCGGCTGATAGTATCTTGTAAGCATCCCTAGCCAGGGTTACGGTGGAAGACCACAACGGCGGATGCAGCAAAGTAGGAGACCTGCGGTATGGCGGATGAGGCAATAAAAGGTGGATCAGAGTCCTAGCTGCAGTGAAAGCAACTGATCTATGGTGGACTCCAGAACAAGTCTCTGGCCCTCTAGGTTTGGGGTTGATGCTATGGGCCAGCTCCTCATACATTGTGAAAAAAATAATGCCAAAAAACCAAAATATATAGCCTCGGATAGAAAACAGGTTTTGGGAAACTTGATATATGAACGGACAGAAAATGATTGTAGAGGAACAGAAGAACAAAGTGGTTTCACGACAGGACTTTCTACAATAGATCATATATTTACAATTAGAGAAATTTTACAAAAATGTAACGACAAACAATTGGATGTGGGACTGATTTTTTACGATTTACAAAAAGCTTATGATAGTATACCAAGAAAATTATTGAGGCAAGCAATGGAAACAGTAAATATTAATTAAAAAATTATACATATATAAACTGAGCTACAAGCCGGAGGGTCGAGGGTTCAAGTCCCATTGGGGTCAGGATTTTTAAACTGACCCAAACCCTCTGGCGGCACTATGGCCCTGGGGTCGACTCAGCCTCTAACGGAAATGAGTACCGGGCGCTTGTTCTGGGGTAAAGACGGTCGTCACTCAGGGCTGACAACCCGGCTGACATCAAGTGCCGAATGTCTAGAAATAGTGGAAGCCTTAAACCTCCTACAACCCCAAAGGCCTCCTGAGGCCTGTAGTGGGAATACTTTACTTTACATATAATAAAAAAATATATACTTTAATAACAAATGTAGAGTTAAAATGGGTTCAGAACTAACAGAAGAGTTGATAACTACGAAAGGGTTACTACAAGGATGCACAATGTCACCGACATTATTTAAAATATGCATAGATATTGTATTACTGGATGGTCAAATAAATGTAAACCAATCGGATTAAAATTAAAAGAGAATAAATTCACACATAACTTATTATTCGCAGATGATCAAGTGGTAGTCACTTCAGGATGTGAAAATGCAAACTATATGGGTAGGAAACTAGAGGAAGATACTCGAGATGGGGTTTAACAATTAATTATAATAAAACAGAATATATGAGCACAGATCTTTTCGAGGAATTACAAATAAATGGAACAAAGATTAAAACAGTAGAATATTTTAAGTATTTGGGATCAATAATTCAAACATATTGAATTAGACATCGAAAAAAGTATAATAGAGACAAAGAAAGTTATTGGCATATTAAATTTTATTTTATGGAGTAAGCATATAATCAAGAGGACTAAATTATCAATATATAACACAATTGTGAAGAGTATTTTATTATATGGGGAGGAAACATGGACGTTGAAGCAAAAACACAGAAATAAATATTAGTCACAGAAATTGACTTTTTAAGAAGATCGGCAAGAATATCAAAATGGATAAGTAACAAATAATACAATAAGAGAAATAATGAATGTAGAAAAGGATATTGTACAAGAGATTGAAGAAATCCAACCAAGATAGTATGGACATATGAGAAGGGACACAGAAATAAACAAAGAAGCATTGAAATGGACACCTCCTGGAAAAGGGAAACGTGGTAGACCAAAGCCAACGTGGATAAACGAAATTCAAGACAACATGAAAAAGAGATATGACAGAAGCAGACACGGAAGACCGGGAAGTGTAGAAGAAAAAAATAGTTTATATTGTATTGACTTAGGCTTTCACGGCCGGAGTTACTATGATGATCTTGCAGAAGATTTCCGGGCTGTTGGCCGTGGTCTTGAGGCTTGTAGTTCCCCAACGTTTCGCCAGAGACTGCGTCCGGCATCCTCAAGGGTTGCCTAGAGACCCTTGAGGATGCCGGACGCAGTCTCTGGCGAAACGTTGGGGAACTACAAGCCTCAAGACCACGGCCAACAGTCCGGAAATCTTCTGCAAGATCATCATAGTTTATATTGGTTGAGGATACCTGTGTAAATAACAGAAACAATCCTGAAATAGTTAAAAAAAGAACAATAACCTGCACTTTTATATCTTCACATATGTCCCTTTTCTTCTAACCTCTTCAATCAACTACACTCGAAATAAATTATACATTAATATTAAACACGAGTAGATAGACACTAAGAAATAATTGTAACATTATCTATAATTTGTAAATATACATTGCATTGCAGTTCATATTTTAGCAAATTATTGTGAATGGTTGGCATATTTTATCATTATTCTGTAAGTTATCAATACGTATCCAGCAAGTAAAAAGTAAAGTGATTCCACTACAGGCCATGGGAGATCCATGGGGTAGTAGAAGGTTAAGGCTTCCACTTTTTCTAGAAAATCGACGCGATGTCAGTCGGATTATAAGCCCTGGGTGACGACCGCCTTTACCCCAGAACAAACGTCGACCCCAGGGCCATGGTGTCACCAGAAGGTTTGGGTCAGTTTAAAAATCCTGACTCCACCGGGATTTGAACCCCTGACCTTCCGGTTTGTAGCGTATTGCCTTAGCCAAGTACGTTACGGCGTGCCCCTATCCAATAAGTTACTTCATTTTATTTTTAAATAAGCATTTAAACCGTAAATAATAATATTCTTTACTAAACCACCTCGTTTTTTCCTCCATGAATAATTTTAAAATAAAACTAGCTCTATTCTGAGAAACATAATACGTAATTCAAGAATGTGAAAGGGATATCAGGTGGAAGAAGATTCGTGCAATTAATTTATATTTCCTGGCATCAAGTTGTACTTGTGGAAGGCAAGTAACCGCTTAAAACTTCTAGTTACTTGCTATATTTGTACCAGCGCCAGAAATATTTTCCCCAAGGTAAACTTATTGTTTGCATTTTAACAATCGTCGAATCAAGATTATTAATATTCCAGGAATATGTCATGGTCAAAATAATATAATCAAAAATATATTACATCATTCTGGTAACGTAATGTGGCGTCTCGTCGTCTGAAACCTCAGATGATTAATACAACTAAGGTAAAAAATTCTGCCTAGACTGGAATTCTAACCTAAGATCTTCACCTTTGCCCGCTAGCTCACTAACCAATACAACTGTGCTACTTAGGCAATCCTGTATTTATCTATTTTGAAATTCCAGTCTAGTCCTGTTAGTGAAATTCTATTCACATTACAACATAATCGCTTTTACTAAGAATACATTATGATGGAATTTATTCAGTCCCATATCAGATAATTGTCAGCCGCTGTGGTCTACTGGTTATGTTCCTTGCCTCTGGACCCGAGGGTCTCGGGTTCAAACCCCGCCGGGATCTATGGAATTTTAGGATGGAAAAATCCAAGGGGAGGGACTTTAAGGCGTGGGTCCGAAGGCAGAAGATGTTCAGGCTCGTAAAAGAAACTGAAGACTTAATAAAAAGGTCTCTGAGCTAAATATAACCAATCATCCTCCATCTAAGTAATGTCTTAATTTCCTAGTAAATGTCTTCTCGAGCCGATGTACTAACCACATTTCAATCGCTTATCTCCAAGGAAATAAGCGTAACGAAACTAGTGTGGTACAGAAACTTCCACTAGGGAGCAACCATGTCCTCAGTGGGACGAACGGGCCACCAATCAGTCAATAAGCTAATATTGAAATTAATATACATCCATAGTAATTCTGCCCGAGGGCAGGTCCTTCACTGCAATTATATAAGTTCCATGCTATGCTTGCAGCTTTACTAGGGAAGGGAACTCAAAGTAAAGTCCATAAATCGGACAAGAATAACGCCCGGGGAATGGAAAAGTTACTTTGACAGGGTGCTGGGAAATGAGAGGTTAAGATATAATCACGAAAATATAGTTGAGATTCCTGACCCAATACATATTCAATTACTGGATCAGGATATTTCGAAAAATGAAGTGGTATCTTCCATTAAATGTTTAAAGAATGGTAAAGCACCTGGAATTGATGGAAAACCAGGGGAATTCTTGAAAAATATGATATCATCCAATAAATTATTAGACGTTTTGAAAACTGCGTTCAACAAACTTTTTAATGGAGGAGATTATCCGGAAGCCTGGGCGACAGGTGTCATCCAACCACTATACAAAGGAAAAGGTGGAAACGACAGTGGTACCAGTTATTACATATGGAATAGAGATAATTTGGGAAAAACTTAAGATCGGAGATCTGATAAGAATCGAAAAAGTGAAAGCAATGTTCATGAAACGGATCCTGAGAATAGGAAAAACAGCGCCATCTCGTTTTGCTTACGAACTCATGAGAGAGACCTACTTCATAGAGGACATAAGAACCCAATTCTATCTACAATCCACAGAACCATACCAGAAATTCATAAGCATCAGAAATAGGAAGAAGAAGGAAATAGACATAGATTTCTACACCAAAACTGCCATGCTGGACGACAGATGGACCAGAGAGTGCAACCCCCAGAGACACGTCACAACACGACTCGCAGTACACGGATTTCACAACAAGATATGTACAAACAAGAAATTCCACGAGCCGACCGAAGAATGCAAGTGTGTGTTGTGTGGACAGAGATGTGGCAAATACCACATCATAACATGTGCGAAAAGGACAAAAACCATTACAGACTACAGTAAAGACTAAACCACAACTAATGCTCAACCTGAGTGCACATTTATTATTATTATTATTATTATTATTATTATTATTATTATTATTATTATTATTATTATTATTATTATTATAAAGGAAAAGGTGGGTCACAGGTACCAGAAAGTTACAGGGGAATTTGTCTCTTGTCAGTGTTCGGAAAAATATATTGTAAAGTACTTTACGAACGCATGAGACAATCGGCTAAAGAGAACTATAGGCTCTCAAATTATCAGGCAGGTTTTAGAGAAGGGTACTCCACGGTGGACAACGTATTTGTTCTGAGAACATTAATTGATGACAATCTGAAAATGAAGGGCGGGTAAATTATTTTGTGCATTCATTGATTTTAAGATGGCATTTGATACTGTGGACCGAAGCGCACTTTGGGAAAAATTAAATCGGAAAGGATTGTCTCATAAAATGATACATGCCTTAATGTCAATTTATAAATATGTTAAATTATGTATAAAAGTAGACCAAGGGCACATTACAGAGAGCAGTGAAGCCAATCGGGGAGTGAGGCAAGGTTGCATTTTATCACCAATGCTATTTAATCTATTCGTTGATGATATTGTAGACGTAATGCTAGAAGGAGAAATTGAGGCTCCGGAGATAGGAAATGTTAAAATCCCAGTCCTGTTGTATGCAGATGATTTAATTATCTGTTCCAAGACAATCAAGGGATTGCAAAGAGGTCTTGACCTACTGGAAATATACTGTAGGAATTGGGGATTGACTGTAAATGTTAGTAAGACAAAAACAATGACCTTTAAAAATGGGACGGTTTATGGTAGAACAGAGGAATGGAAATACAAAGATCAAGTACTTCAAAACGTGAAACATTTTGAATATCTTGGTACGACGTTGAAAATGAACGGGAAGTGGAAAAAACATATTGATATAGCATTATTTAAAGGGAGGGGACAACTTAACAGTGTACTCGGTATTCTGGGTCGAGTGCCTGATATTCCAGTCAGCACATTAGAAAAAAAATGTATGGAGCGATGGTCAGGCCAGTAATGCACTAAGGTAGTGAGATTTGGGGTTTCCAAAGAACGGAAATACTAAATAAGGTATATACGCATTTTCTAAAATATATTACAGGACTTAGTAAGGCCGTTTCTAACTGTGGAATTCTATATGAATTTGGGTCATTCCAGGACGACATAAACTGTAAAATTCGTGTACTCAAATACTGGTTGCGAGTAATCCAAGGTGAACAAACAATGCTTAGAGCAATTTGTTACGACCACCAAATTAAAAACATAGATGTTAAATTTTGGGCAGACGAGGTTAGGAGAGAACTCCAAAAGATTGGGATGGGCTGGATATGGGAAAAAGGGACTGAAAATCGCAAGAACGTGTGGAGAAAAATAAGGAGGAGGTACTTAGATATAAACCAACAAGATACTTTCGCCGAATGTACAGGAAAACGCTCACTGTGTTTACAAAGAGACCTAAAACACGTCTGGGGAAAAGAATCGTATATACTCAACCTAGGATTTAAAGAGAGATCAGGGCTTGCTTGGTTTAGGCTAGGGGCATGGAAATTGCAAAAAATTAGCGACGATCACGATATGCGAATATGTCCAATGTGCGGGAAATTTGAAGATGAGATACATATATTAGGACAATGTAATGATTTAGAATATTGGAGACGTCAGTTATTACCGGAAAGATTTCTAAATTCAAATCGGGAAAGATTGGCATGCTACGAGTTATTGGTAAATCCAGAAAATTGGATAAACTTGGGTAAATTTCTGGACAAAACGCGGAAAATAAGAACAACACTCATTCATGAATAAATATATGTTATCAAAATGCAATAACATTAATTCTTAATAATTATATATATATATTAATTAATGTATAATGCTATTGTGTTATTATTTAATTGTAATATTATTGTGTTTTCTTATGTAATTGCAATGTTATGGTTTTTTTAGTGTATAGTGCTATTGTGTTATTATTTAATTGTAATATTACTGTGTTTTCTTTATGTAATTGTAATGTTATTGCTTTTTTTAGTGCATAATGCTATTGTGTTATTATTTAATTGTAATATTATTGCGTTTTCTTAATGTAATTGTAATGTTTTTGCTTTTTTTTGTTGTTGTCTATTTTTCTTCACACTAGTAGCAATTATTACTTTATTGTAACGGACTGTCAAAAGCACGTACGGCTTACTGCCCGTGCGACCCATATTTGTAAATAATATTGTAAATATCTAACTTTTGTCTAATAAAGTCCTACTACTACTACTACTAGGGAATTGTAGGTGTGGTAGCTTCCCGTTACTTTCCACACCGGTGAAGGATGAAAGATGATGATGATGATAATGATAAGGATGATAATGATGATGATGGCATATGATTTCGGGGACCGTTTGGGCCTTAAAGTTTTCCTGATATTTGTCTTACAGGTGAGAAAACCCCTATAAAAACCTCACCCAGAAAAACTGCCCCGACCGGGGATCGAACCCGGGACCGCTGCCTGACAAGGCAGCACGCTACCTCGAGACCACAGCGGTGGACGAAATTAATATACTCAGGCTTTATGTTTGTATTGGATCGTTAAAACAACTAAAGAGACAGATTTCTACCTAAACCGGGATGCCAACCCAAGATCTCCATCTTTATGCTCTGGGGCGTTAATCGATTGTACTACTTAAGCAATCCAGAAGAAAACACAAATATTTCTCTATTTTAAATTCATATGTACCCGTTTACTGAACGCATATTTACTTTACAACAAGGCCGCTTTTACTAAGAGGGCATTATAAAGTGATTTATTCCGTACCTTATCAGTTAATTATTCAAACTTAATATTGAAATAAATGTACGTAGGTTTGCTGTTCACATGCAATAGTTGATATAACTGAAGAGAAAAATGTCTGCCTTATCCGAAATTCAAACACAAGATCTCCAGCTGTATGCACTGGGATACTAACCAATTGTGATATAAGGGAACTGTCAATCATTGCATGTCGAAACCTACCTTGACATTTCTCCCAGAAAAGCGTTATGATGTACCAAGGTCATGATGTACCAAGTGGAGTGAAGTTCGGCGGGGTGTTGCGCGGGGATTAAATGGATTGCACAGAAAATCACTACCGGCATAAGTAAGAAAATGACTGATTATCAGTCTCTTCTCCCTACTCCATGCGCGAGCAAACGGCATGCAGGTAGTGATTGTCATACTGTACAATCAATCGAGTCTGCAGTTATATTACTTGCATATAGTTTCAATGAGAGATTTGGCGCTGGATTTTAGTGTATTGCAGTTAAAAAGGCACATATTTTTGTTTGTTTTTTTTTTTTTTTTTTGGACACGGACTTGGTACATCATAACACTCTTCTGAGTGGAATTTCAAGGTAGGTTTCGACATGCAATGGTTGACAGATCCCTTGTTAGGTAATTCAGGAGAAGACACAAATATTTATCTATTTCTATTTCCCGTCTACCCCTGTTTTGAACTTCTACTCACATTACAACAGTGTCGCTTCTAATAAGAAAACATATGATGGCATTTATTCAGTGCCATACCAACTAGCTAAAATTATAAATTGAAAGTAATGTATTCAAATGGAATAACTGCACGTAAACTTACTTGATATATTTTTCAAAGTCCTATAGAACAACAGTGCGCATGCGCCAGAGTTCAAAGAGCCAGCGATAACCCACTATCGAACCACATATCAATTATCACCCTTGCCACATATCGATTATTATCTAAGGTTTATACAGCTTATGCTAGCTGGGAGCACGTCGCTATGAAATTTAAATGACCTATCTTTTCAATAAATCACCAAATCTATGTAAAAGAAATATATTAAAAATATTAATATTGCCAAACGTTTATTAAAAATCGGTGTACACTTACTTATCACTTTCTAACGCCGCGGCGTTCTAACCAGCGATAACCCAAACCAGCGATAGAAAAACCATAGACTAAGTAATATACACTGTGCAGAAAATAGCAGTTAGCATCACAATATTGTCTAACAGTGTCATAATATTGTGATTTGCGTATTTAAATAAATACTTGAAAATTATCTATTAATGTTATAAAAATTGTTTGAAAAAGTTTAAAATAAGGGAAAGTGTGCTGCTACGCCTAACTAAATTAAATGCGTTTAATGGCATTCAATGACCAATCACATTTCAATGAACTTTCATTTACAACCAATCACAGTCGTTTTTCACCTCTATTTTATTACTTTCATTTTATCGCTCTCATTTTATCAAATGGCTCCCAGATTGTATATATAGTGCACGAATGTAACCAGATTATACTTGCGAGATATAATAGAAAACATTCGTAGTAATTGATTATACCATAAAAAAAGGAACCACTGTTTGCATTTTATTAAAAGTATTATTTCCCAGGAATTAACGTTGCAGAAAAATATAACTGACATATTTGCATCATAGGACATCAGAAATTAATTAATAACCTTAAATGATGTGTTTCATTTTTTCTCCACTAGGGTGCGTTCTTACAATATTACGATTCTATTTGGCAATAAATACGATCTGGTTGCAGTGATGAACAAATTAAACATAACGTTTCTCATTTGTTTTCAAATATCGCCGTTTACATTAAATATATAAATATTATAAAATAACTATATTTAAATAATGATTTGTGAGTAAACAGCTTAATTTTATTCGTTAAATATTCCTAACAAATGCCACTCTTGATTTCCAAATGCTCTAGATAAACTGGAAATCACTCGTGGCATTACTTACGATTTTTTTGTATTGTAAGCCCATGTTTTCCCTTTACAGATATTTAGGCGCTCTCCCCTACAGGGAAGAATTTGAACCATAGTAATTTAGTTACACTTGTTTTCGTATAGATGTCATTTTTGAGTGGTCCGTAGTCAGCGTTCCGCCTCATACTGACATCTAGGAAACCAAGATAGTATTAGGACGGGAAAATTCGGTAAATTTTGCTTAGAGGCCTTTTGATTCAGGCTTAAGGATTTTTTACGAGGCTGAAAATCTTCAGACTCGGGACCCACGGCTTAAAGTCCCTCCCGGAGGACTTTCTCCTTGGATTTTTCCGTCCTAAAAAGCCATCGACCCCGGCCGGGTTTGTCCCTCGGGAGCAGATGCAAGGAGCATAACCACTAGACCACCGCGGCCGATATTACTTATGATACAATTTAAAATATTTACCTTCTTTGGTCAGTGCCGTCGTCCTCAACTTGTAAAAATATGTGTGTGCTTTACTTTTCCTGAAGGCCTTTCATAATATCTATTCCATCATCAGCAGGAATAGTTCTTCGCTACGTACATTTGTTGAGATGTTCTCGATGATGTTGGTCTTGGTGTAGAGTTGTCCGTAACTAAAGTGTTCTTTCTGACGATAACGTACAGCGGGTTGTTTAGTGGAGAGTTTTCATTTATTATCTATCTCTCTGGTAATTCCAAGGTATTCCTAGATGTTCATTCTTGTTGGGTTCCCCTCTTTGTGTATTATTGTGAGGATGTCTTCTATTGAATTCATTCTATGACCAGCGTTTATTACGTGTTTTGCGTAATTAGACTTTCCGTTAGCGTATACGAAATCGTTACGATGCTCTTTAAATCTTATGTTGAAGCTTATTTTCGTTCTACCTATATAGAACTTGTCACAATCTTTGCAAGTTAATTTGTATACTCCCTTGATATTAAATGTATTATGCGTTTTCATGTTTAGTTGAATAAACAAAAAGCAAAATAATTATAAATTCATAACGTATTTATTTAAATATCCCGTCCAGATTGCACGGCATGACTGGGAATCCCCGTGCAGATTGCACGGCATGACTGGGAATCCCCGTGCAGATTGCACGGCATGACTGGGAATCTACATATCACGACCTTCGTGGCACGAATGAGTTAAAATGCAAAAATGGTTATTGTGAGTTATCCGTAAAAGACAGACATAGGCATATGCTGTCGCAGGTTTTTTGTAGAACCTTTTTAGATATTCATTTATTTGTACATTAATTTGGTGTATATGTTATGGCTTAGGCAGCGTAGGCCGTGTAAGCGTCCAAAAGCGACGTTTTTCGTGCATCGACGCAGATTTCTTTTTTTTTTTAATATCTCCGGCCCTATAGTACATACGATAGTATAATATACTACTTTAATTGTTCCCAAAAATGTCTCTAAACAATGGCAAAACTCCCGTTCAGATCGGTCAAGTATTTTTTGAGTCCATAAAGACAGACAGACTCATAGACATTCATTTTATATACAGGGTGTTTCAGGATAAGTATCATATACTTGTAGAGATTGTAGAAGGGACTAATAGATAAAGATTTGATAAGAAACCCATGTCCAGGAACGTACCATTTCGATGTAAAATAAGTTTGAAGATCGAAACACAATGGGCTGATATCGCGTGCCTTGTATTTCAGAATAAGTATTACAGACTTCTATGGGGTTTTGCTACAACTGTCGAGTCGGAGGAAGATCTTTCACGATTTCTGGCGGCAGCAGAAATTATTGAGCACACAACAGATCTTGTGGGGCGTGTGTATGAAAACACGCGTCGCAGATACACTTTGCGCAACGAACAACAGGGAACCCTTAAAATTCTGTAATCCCCTACGTATTCTGAAACAAGACACGCACGATTACAGCCCATTGTGTTTCGATCTTCAAACCTATTTTACACTGAAATGGTACGTTTTCGGACATGAATTCCTTATCAAAACTTTATCTACGAAGTCTCCTCTACAACACCTAGAAGTCAACGTAATACTTATTCTGGAACATCCTGTATATAAAGAATAGACGGCGGAATTGGGAGAGCGGCAAAAACGTACTTACCCCACAGAGTTTAGGCATTTGATGCCACTATAATAACTTCGGAACGATACGGAAATTACATGCGTGAGGTATATACTCATGTTTCATTCTCAATCATAATCAAATACATCTGTTTGTGTCCCAGTACCGCGTATGAAAAGCTATAGTCAATGCTTGCATAGGCCTACATTAATTGTTAAAAATGCACGTTTCGTCATTTATGTAATAACAAAAGCTGGAAGCACGCTTTAGCGTAGTTGCTTAAGGCTATACGCTAGAAGCCGGAAGGTCGAACGTTCGAATCCGAATGGTATGACGATTTTGAACTTGCCCAAACCGTCTGGCGGCCCCATGGCCTGGGGTCAACTCAGCCTCTAATGGAAGTGAGTATCAGACGTTTCTTCTAGCCATGTGGCAGACGTCTCACGACGATTGTCTAAAAATGTGGAAGCCTTAACATCATACTACACGAAGGGTTTCCTAAGGTCTGAAGTGGAATTACTTTATCTTATAACAAAAATCTAAACTAAATAATCTATATTATAAAATGTAATATATAGTAAATATTTTAATGGAGAAGAAAAGATTGCGAGCAATTGATAATAAAGTTCTTAGGAAAAATTTGTTGGACCAAAGAGAAATGAACAGACGAGCGAATGAAGAAGACTACATAACAGTGAGCTACGTGATCTTTATAGGACACCAGAAATAATAAGAACAGTTAAGTCCTGCTCTCTGCATTGGGCAGGACGTGTTGCACGAATGGGAAATTAAAGAGGAACATGAAAGTTTCTTGTAAGAAAACCAGAGGGAAAACACTCAGTAGGTAGCCAATCATGTGGGAGAATAACATTAACCATGATTTGAGAGAAGTAGATTATACAGAGATGATTGGAAAATATTACCTCAGGATAGGGATGTGTCCTTAGGCCATCGATAATGCCAGTCAGATAGATAGTAAATTTACAATAAATATATTATTTAATCGCATGAGGAGCACAATAATATTAACCTAGGATATAAAGAACAAAATTGAATTAAAGTGTGAACGTACGGTATGCCAATAATGAATTTCCTATTGAGAATCAAAGAGGATAAAACGCTCGATTGTAAATTACAAGGTATAATATTTTAACAAGTGTTTTGCCTTATTCATGTTTCAAGATTATTATTTACGCAGAAATTTTCAAAGTGATGTTAGAATGTCACATTAAAGGTATAAAATTTTAAAATATTAAAGTAAGTACCTGATATAAAAATATTCAAATTAGTTAAAATCATGTAGGCTTTCACAACATGTTCCATCTTCGGAATCACATTTGCCAATGATTTGATAACGAATACCAAATGACATGTCGAAGATGGAACATGTTCTGAAACTTATTAAATTAATATTGAGAAGCTAAAGCTATTAGTATGATAGAAATAAGTAAATTAATGAACACAATTAAATTATTGTAAATCAATGGTAAAGAGAAAATTGTTTTCCTAATTTACTTATTTCTATCATAGTAATAGCTTTAGCTACTCAATATTAATTTAATAAATAATGCTATAGCTGTGTGGAGGCCCTTCATGTCTTCTTCAGGTAGAAGCCATTCATTGTGTATTTGTGAATGATGATTCATTGTAATTGAATGTGGGACCAGTAGAGTAAGGTAAAGGAAGGATTTCTGCTTGGATGGGAATGAAGCCTGGATTAGCTCAGTGGTCACAGCATTAGCACGGAAATCTAAAGGTTTGGGATTCGATTCCCGGTTCAGGCAAATATTTTTCTCTTTACCATTGATTTACAATAATTGAATTATGTTCTGAAATACCTACATGGTTTTAATTCAGTACCAAATGACATACCAAAGATGGAACATGTTCTAAGGCCTGCATGGTTTTAACTAATTGACGAAGTTTTTAAATATAAACCAACTTTAGTTGAAGGCACCTGATATTTCAGGTACTTATTTTAATATTTTTAAATTTTACTATTAGCCTCAACTGTGCTGTACAAAGAATTTTAGAAGTAACTTATTAAAAGGATAAAAAGTTTTGAAATGTTATTGTATCCATATTTAAGCTTCCACTTGTTAGACAAATTTCAATAAACCTTTTCTGAATAAAATTCAACTATACTTTTAAGCTTCATAGCCAAGTTATATAGAAACTCATGGAAACATGTTTTAAGCTCACTTCAACAAGTCGGATAAACATTACTAAAACTTAATTTCATTCTGAATAAGTTATCCATCACTTCTTGTTGTTTTCGAATTTCAATAGAAAAAAAAGTTTGTATTTATTTTTTGTTCTTCTTAAGTCCTTTCTTCCCCTGTGCCGGGATTAGGATGCTCCCTAATGGTAACTTATTTATCATAAGTAATGCCACAAGTGATTTCCAAATTTATCTAGAGAATTTGGAAATCAAGAGTGGCATTTGTTAGGACTATTTAACGAATATAATTAGGCTGTTTACTCACAAATCATTGTTTAACTATAGTTATTTTAAAATATTTATATATTTAATGTAAACGGCGATGTTTGAAAACAAATCAGAAATGTGAGGTTATGTTCATTCTCTGCTGCTTGATCATATTATTTATTGCCAAATAAGATCGCAATATTGTAAGAGTGCACCCAAGTGGAGAAATAATGAAACACATCAAACTATGATGATCTTGATGAAGATTTTCGGGCTGCAGGCCATGGTCGTGAGGCTTGTAGTTCCCCGACGTTTCGCCAGAGACTGCGCCTGGCATCCTCAAGGGTTGTCTTGAGACTGGCAATTCTTTTTTTTTAGGCGGTGACTTGGCGCCGTCCATTGTGCCGCATAGAAACCCACTGGGTTATCTGGCAGCTAATTACTTGGTGGCTAACAAGTTGGGGTTCTGATATATATAATCTTAGCTTTTGGGGACAAGTACTTCGCCTGCAGATCCAGGTTTGAATAAATGGTGGACATTTTCACCTTAAAAGAGGGCATCAGAAACTGCACCGCCAGCAAGCAGAAAGTCCGAAAGCCTGACGGCGCAGGATGAGCCACACTTTTCTAAGCGAGTAAATCTCGCACGATTTTATTTGATGGTTCCATCTAACTGGCTAAACTATGCTAAACATTGGTTAACCAATTGATGCATGAAGATGAAACGCTCCATAGGACTTGACTATTCAGCCAACATGGGCTGAATGTCCCGGAGCATCTCCTCTGCACGCTCACTCAATAATCCTGCTGGCAATCCTCGGTATTGTTCTTTAACAGTGTTGTTCACTTTTGTTCTGGAGGAAGTTCCAGTCCTTAAGGCTTGTTTGAAGGATATGGTTGGATCGACCCTAACCGAAGTGAAGGTCTTTGGTTGAGGTGGATTTACTGGGTGTATAGGTTTGGGTTTTGCTGCCCTATCATAAGCCTCAAGTGCTGCTTTGTAAACAGGGCAGCCACAGTATGAAGCGGGGTGACCGGACCCCCCGCAATTTGCACATTTAAGCAAATTTGGTTCTCTCTGCGCTTGGGCCTTTAAGGCACAATCTTTGTGCCCGTGGTCCCCAGCGCAGACACACAACGTGGGGCCCGGTTACAGGCAGGGAAGGTGTGATTAAAGGACTGGCACTTGTAACACTGTTTAAGTCCAGCCCAAGGTTTGTATGCTTCCACGGCTACAACCATGTATAAAAGGCGCTTTAAGTCATACATTTTTAGAGCATCATTTGTTCGCTCAAGTTCCAAGATGAAAATTGGGAGTGGTACAGCCAAATTGTTTACTATCTTAGTAATTTGCTTGACAGATTTCATTGGAAATCCTAGAGCTAGGATTTCCTCTTTAATTTCATTTGGGGGTGTTTCTGCAGGCAGTCTTTTAAGTACTACCTTAAATGAAGATCTTTTTTAAGTTGGAATGTATAATATTCCTTTCGCAAGGAAGAAAATCACTCCTTCAACTTAGCAAAGTCTTCCAATGAAGACGGTTAATATCTCAATCCTTCGTCAGTGCTGATTACTTTTGGGTCACTACTAACTAGTTTCCTAATTTCTCTATTCATTCGGAACATGTCCCCGTGGCCAATGACAGTGATTGGCGGGGGACGCTGTCCCGTAGTACCAACATTTAACGAAGGAATTGGTGTTGCTGTAGCCGTAGAAGGTCCAGCAGTTGGAGGAGAAACCACCCCTGAGAGTGTTCCAGCAGTTAATTCAGAAGTATCAGCTAAGGCTGAGAATTTATTATTGGTTGGAACTGCTGGAACTACAGCTGGTGATTCTACAGGTTGCCTAGATCGTTTTTGTAAATTTCCATGTTCAGAAGTTTTAGTTTTCTTTACTACCACTGTAGTTTCTTTTTCTTTTGATTTTTTATATTATCCTTTCCGTTTTTTGGAAGTTTCATTAGAGTTACTTTTCTCTTTCTCTTTAAGGAAGTTCTCCCGACTAGTTGATGGTATTTTTCATCAATTAGTTTACTTTCTGGTTCTGATTCAGAGTCCTCCTCCATGGGTTTCTGGGAGAAGAGAAAACAGCACGATTGAATTTCAACCGCAGCTGCCTTCAGTTCACACAATATAGCCTCAAGGAGGGGTTGCCCTGGACTTTCTGTTTGAATAATAAGATTAAGTCGACTTACACAACCTTTTGTGAAATCACGAGCGTCGTCTGACCTCTCGTACTCATGGTAGGCAGATAGTGATAACTAGAAAGGTACTATTTATACACCGCAAAATGTTGCTCAATTTAGTATCTTTATCATATTTATGATGTCTAGTAAAATTTTCAAATTTGTTTCCCATATCCTCCCAGATTTCGAGAGGTGAGACGTCCTCAGGCTCAAGGTCCATGGACCTGTTAGGATCCGGCATAGTAGCCATGCTTGGCAATTGCCAAGTCTTAGTTCAGATACTACACTAGATTCAAATAACACTTATCACCACTGGCTAAGATTATAACATAAATAGAATATTGTAACACCACAACCTTATCTGTTAGCACAACACTCCCCATTAGAAAAAACGAAAACACGTCACGCGGCACTGGACTGGCCCGAGGGTCAGTCAAGAAAATTAGCTGCACTCCTAACGATTGGTCATTGGTAGATTACAATAATTATACGACCAATCACGGCACACTTAAACTACCGGTCACCATCCGCACAAGTCAGACTCGGTGCTGGAGCACTTGTCGTCTAAGATGTTATTAAACCAATTTGCGTTGTAGTTGTAGAGCTGCAGTAGATGTTGCTAGCTGTAGAACTCAACGATGAATGAGATGATGCTGGCAATTCTACTACCACTACTACTACTAATGGTGGCAATGCTTATTGCATTGCCCATTGTGCTACATACTGGAACCTCAATTGTGGCTCCTTGGTAGCCTAATTCCATAAGTGTGTGTCAATATGGAGTTGTAATTCACTTAGCTCGAGCGTATTGTACGGCATTGGTGTTTTAGCCGTAAATTTGGACAGGATATGGTTGAGATGAGGAGTTACCCTCACTAGAGCAGGGCATCGTAAACCACGCACGCCGGACAAGCAAAGAGTCCGAAAGCCGGCGGCGTGGAATGAGCCACACTACACTAGCTGTTTAACAGCACTCATCTCATAGGGGCCATCAACTAAGTTGGGAAAATATGCTTCGGTGGACATCACGTTGTTGGAGCATATGTCCTATATTGCGAACAATTGGGTTTGTGTGATTTATGATAACATTATACATGTTGATCACATTTTGCTCAATTGTAGTCCCAATATAGGGAATCTGTGCATCGTTGTGTAGGTCTGCGATCCTCGTGTACATTGGAGTCGAAAATATAATTTAGAGACATTTATTCTGTATGATCTGAACTTTTCTTTTGTGACAGGCAGCGAGGATACTCCAGGCCTCACAGACATACAACAACAAGCTGCGGATCACGGCTTTGTATAATGTAAGCTTGATCCTGATGGTAAGCGTAGGAGACTTGAAAAATGGATATAAGATAGCAATTGCTGCATTAGATTTATGAATTAGGTGCCGAATATGAATTTGGAACGTAAGCTTGGAGTCAAGATGGACTCCAAGATACTTGACTGAATCCTCGTAGCGGAGTTGTTGTGCTCCTAGAGTGAGTTGGACGGGAGGACGTCTGTGGGTTTTCCGAAACAAAACTACTTTAGTTTTGTTAACATTAAGTTGGATATTCCACAGACGTAGCCAGGTAAGGGTGTTGTTTAGGGCTGTTTGGATGTAGTGGATGCGTAGACGCAGTCCACGGAAAGATGACTGATGATACATGCATCTATCATCAGCGCAGGATGCAATATGGACATAAGGATGGGATGGAAAGTCTGACACATATAATGTGTATAGGATAGGAGAGAGAACTGCACCCTGAGGAACCCCCGCTAGCAGAGGTTTGCAGTCTGAATTATACCCATTAACCGACACATAGAATTGTCGGTTACTGAGGTATTTAGCAATTAATTTAATTAAATTGGCCGAAATGTTGAATTTTATTAATTTATAAATTAATCCATTTATCCAAGTCGTGTCGAAGGCCTTCTCAATGTCAAGGAATATTGCCAAAGTACATTTCTTGGAGTTGAATCCCGTGACAATATGGTCAATCAGTCTTGCTAACTGAAGCGGAGTACTGTGTGATTTTATAAAGCCAAACTGATAATTTGGAATAAGAGCTTTTGCTGAAACTTCAATTTTGAGTCGTGCCAAAATAAGTTTCCCCATTATTTTGCTTAGTATTGGCAGCAGACTGATTGGACGCAAGTTGTCTGGGCGTGTAGGATCTTTTCCTGGTTTAGGGATAGTGATAACTTTTGCTTTCTTCCACACTTTAGGGAAGTACTGGAAATGAAAGCAATGTTTCACTATTTGTAGGAGAAGGAGTAAAGCTTTGGTGGGTAGGTGCTTGACCGCCAGATTTGTGATGCGGTCATGACCTAGTGCACGTTGGGTAGGAAGTTGATGAACAATATCTCTCAGTTTTCTGAGAGTTGAACATCAGGATGGGTGTATGGGATGGGTGTATCCAGAAATGTACTTACAGTTTGGTGTATCTCAGCTTCATGGGCAGGGGTAGTGAGCTCATGAGGTTTGAACCTGTCTGCGAGATGGTCAGCTAGAACCTGAGCCTTCTCCCTAGGGAGATAAGCCCAGGTTCCATTTTACTCAATTGCCGAAGGAGGAGGCGGAGCTCTACTCCTTCGGATCCTTTTTATGATCTCCCATGAAGGAGTTTTGCTTTCCGTAAATCGCTGAAGGGAAAGATCCCATTCAGCGTTCTTTATATCTCGTAGATGAGTTCGCACCAGATGAGCATATCTGTTGTATATTTGTTTGTGTACGTAATGGCCGAAATCGCGGTACAATTTGAGGTATCGTCTTTTAATAATCAAATAATTTTGTAGTATTGGGTCGTTTAGACGTGTTTGTACAGTGCGGTTTGTCTGTGTTGTGGCCATATTCATGGCTGTTTTTATTGTGGCTTGAAAATTTAGGACTGCAGTTTCTAGTTGTTCTGTATTCTGGACAGAGAGTGTAGGCTTAACCCATTCGTTAAGCATGCGTGTATAGCTCTGCCAGTCTGTTTGTGTGTATTGTGTACTGAAGGGAGTAGATAGTAAAAAAGCTGGTGAGATTTTAAATAGTATGACTGTGTGGTCTGAATCTAATGCGTCTTTAACTGTAGTGATGTGTGGCGAGATAGGGACATTCTTCGAGAGAACTATGTCGAGAATATCGGTACGAATACCGTAAGCTGTGTTGCAGAAGAATGTGTGTTCCCTTGGAGCAGAGATTTCTATGTTATGATTTTGACAGAAGTTTTGTAAGATTACACCAGACGCATTTTGGACACAACAATTCCAGAAATGATGTTTAGCATTAAAATCTCCCGCTAGCAGATAGCTAGGGGAGATTGAAGTTAGGAGAGTTAGGTCGTGTCTGGTAAGTAGTCTGGTTCGATGATTTATAGATTGCAGCTATGAAAATTTGTTCCCGATGTGATATTGGAAGGAGGAACCCGGTGGCTTCAATAAATTGAAGCCTCGGAATGGGGACCACTCTATGGCCAATGGATCTTTTAATGCATATTGCTGTGCCTCCAAGGGGACCGTCTAAGCGGTCGGTTCTATAAACTTGATATTTCGGAATTTTGAAATTGTCTCTCGGCTTCAAGTGTATTTTGTTGAGCAAAATAATGTCTATATCTCGCTCTTGTATGAAAGTAGTTAGCTCATGAATCTGTCTAGATACACCATTGGCATTGAATGCCATGACATTAAGATGACCTCCTATTGTGAACCTACGGTCCATCGCCGAAGCACATATTCACCATATTAGTCATGAACAGAAATCTATCCATGAGGGATTTAAGATCTACTAACATGGCCTCGACATTGTCGAGGAGTTTCTGTCCATGAGTAGACATAGGTATGTTCTGAACAGCCCTAGCCTGTGCCTGAGCAGTGTTTATTCGAGATTGAATTTTCGAAGCTGTGCCAGGATTGATAATTTGACTGAATGATATATTGGGGTTAATCGGTTTAGATTGGAAGGTTCTAGGTTTTGGAGCTGTAGTGACTGGAGGTTGTTTGGGAGTGCGCGCTCTTATGTATGCTTGTTGTGCTGCCACATAAGCCCGGCACATTCTGTAGGAAGCTGGATGCCCGGTCGCGCCGCAGTTGGCACATAACAATTTACTTTTGTCAGTTAAGGCCGCAGCCTTAACTGGGCAGTCCTTATGGTTATGTGTCTGCGCACAAATAACATACCGCGATGCGACATTGCATCCACCAAAGGTGTGATTGAAGTTCTGGCACCGAAAACACTGCTTCAGGCCAGATCTAGGTTTATAAGGCTCTACTGCCACTATTGTGTAGATGAGGCTTTTCAGATTGAAGATGGCTTTACCTGCTTCTGTATTTTCTAGTTCTATTATGAAAAGTGGCAAGGGTATTGCCGTTCATCCTCTTTTCTTTTAAATCTGTTTGATTGTCTTTATTGGGCATTTCAAATGTAGAAGTTTTTCATGAATTTCATTTATGGGTGTGGAAGCAGGTAGCCTCCTCAGCACCACCCTCAGTGGCAGATCTTGCTTTAATTGATAGGTATAATGCTGTTTTCCTTTTTCTTTGAAGTATTCTATTAATATCTTGTGATCCGCCACATTGGATGTGTAGTAGCGGAGGCCATTTCTAGTGTATACGACTTTTAAGTCTCCTGTCAATTTTGGTTTCATTTCTTTATTCATTTTAAAGAGACCATCGTATCCACTTACCGTGATAGGTGGAGGACGAGGATCTCTTTTTGGTTGTGGCTCAGTGGCCGTGGCTTTAGGTTTAGTAGGAAACACACTAGGAGGGTTTCTCGCTACTGTGCCAGTAGAGCCAGCTGTCATAGTTGATGGCCCGGGTGCCGGAGCGTTAGAACTGGCAGTATCAGTGATCAAATTTGGTTCAGCAAGGACTGAGAACTTATTGTGCACTGTATTGCCTGTACCGAGACTGCCTGTGACATGAGTTTGGGTTTGTTTTCTGTTTTTGTTTTCTTTTTTGGAATTTTGTACGGTTCAGGTAAGTTAGTATCTTCTGCAAAGTAGCATGAAGTTTGAACTTCTAGTGATAGAGTTTTCATTTCTGTATATATAGTGGCTAAGTACTGAGATGCAGTCTGAGAATAATTCTGCAGATCTTTAATTCTTTCAACACATTCATTGACTGAGTCATAGGCAGCCTGGGAACTTTCGTAATCTGGGAATGATTGCAAGTAATTAGATACAACATAGAAAGTGCCTCTAATTTGTTCCGCTACTTTGCCGGCTTTTGTGCCTGGCTTGAAACGATGAGGATCGGCAGATTTTTCAAAGCTATTCATTGCAATTTCCCAAATTTCTTTTGTTCAAGGCTCCGGAGAGTCCATATCCATATCACAAATTTAGCCTCCTTCTGCCATGGTGCTTGGAATAATATCCCAAGACTTAGTCCGAATAGCAGGGGCTTTACTAGGCTAAAAACACTCACTTACCTGCAAGACACTGAGCTTAACGATAACACTTACAGTTTAAAAAGTTGTTATCGCAGTGATTACCACTCACAGACACTGCACTTTAGCACGAATTTCGCGCAGAGCGCGAAGCTCGCGTAAATTTAACTACCTAAGCCTCACTCGATGATTGATGTAGCACAATACACAACACAATTCTCTAAACCAGCCACGTCATAGCGATACAATGATGGTCTAGATGGTCACGACCACCTGGATGCCGGATACATGTTGATTGTAGTCAGTTGATGTATTCGACCAATGAGCGCTCTTCTTTAGACGTAAGTAGCAATAGATGTGTTTCTTACGATGTCACCAAGAAGAATACTGTCAATTCTGTTGTTGTTGTTGTTGTTGTTGTTGTTGTTGTTGTTGTTGTTGTTGTTGTTGTTGTTGTTGTTGTTGTTGTTGTTGTTGTTTGGCAATGTCTAGCATCGCCCAGTGCGCTGCACTAGAACCAGTTGCGGCTCCCTGGCAGCAAATACCATAGTGATTATCTAGATGGAGTTTAACCACTTAACCCACTATATCTAGCGGCGTTTGTGTTCAGTTTATAAAAAATTTTGTAAAGGGAAGGGGGTGAAATGAGGTGTAATCCTACTAAAGCAGGGCATCGTAAACCACTCGGCCGGACAAGCAGAGAACTGTCAATTCTGTCCGCTGTCTGTCCTATTTATACGTTCACCGCGATGTGTTCGTAAGTTGTATATGCCTTCTGATTGGTCAGCGTTAGGGACTTCCATTGTTGCAATGAGATTGCTGTTTGATGGTCTAGTCGACTGTACGTTATATCTGCCTTTTGATTGGTCAGCGGTAGGGACCCCCATTATTCGTCTGAGATTACTGTTTGATAGTCTAGTCGACTGTACTTGTAGAGGTTTACATTTTGCGTTTTTTAGAACCGGTATCTATACTTTGTTGACTTTTAATGATTCTTCTTTTCTATTGAAACTGTTTTTATGTTTGAATATTTTGATGGCTTCTCGTTGTAGACGCGTAAAATAGTGTGTGCAGTTAGATAATATGTCTGTATTCTGGTATTGTACTCTGTGGCCATCAAGTAAAGAGTGTTCTGCTACTGCCGACTTATCCATTTGTTTCAGACGACTGTATCTTTCATGCTCCTTAAATCTGGTTGCGATGCTGCGTTTAGTGGTGCCTATATACACTTTTCCACAACTGCATGGTATCCTGTATATGCCTGCTGTCTGATGAGGATGGAGTTGATCCTTTATAGGTCTGAGAAGGTTCTTGATTTTCTTGGTAGGCCTGTATACTGTCTTTATGTCTTCCTTCTTTAGTAGTTTTCCAATGCGTTTCGTTACATTCAAACATTCTGATGAAATGTAAAAATGCCTGGTTTGAATTTTTTTCCCTCCTGATTATTTTTGCTGTTTGTTTTTGTTTGCTGTTGTATCGTCTGGGATGATTGGCTCGATTGAATCCTTTTTCTGGTGTATCCATTGGCTGTGAATACCGTCTGGAGGTGTTGAAGTTCCGTTTTTAATAAATCCGGAAGACAAATGGATAAGTCGGCAGTAGCAGAACACTCTTTACTTGATGACCACAGGGTACAATACCAGAATACAGACATATTATCTAACTGCACACACTATTTTACCCGTCTACAACGAGAAGCCATCGAAATATAAAAATATATAAACAGTTTCAATAGAAAAGAAGAATCATTAAAAGTCAACAAAGTATGGATACCAGTTCTAAAAAACGCAAAATGTAAACCTCTACAAGTACAGTCGACTAGACTATCAAACTGGAATTTCAGTGGAACAATGGAGGTCCCTACCGCTGACCAATCAAAAGGCAGATATAACGTACAGTCGACTAGACCATCAAACAGCAATCTCATTGGAGCAATGGAAGTCCCTAACGCTGACCAATCAGAAGGCATATACAACTTACGAACACATCGCGGTGAACGTATAAATATGACAGAGAGCGGACAGAATTGCCAGTCTCAAGACAACCCTTGAGGATGCCAGGCGCAGTCTCTGGCGAAACGTCGGGAAACTACAAGCCTCACGAATACGGCCTACAGCCCGAAAATCTTCATCAAGATCATCATAGCAACTGCGGCCGTGAAAGTCTACGTGAATACATCAAAATATATATCATAATTACGGGTTATTCATTTATTTTTTTAGTAAACAACTCAGTACAATCAAGGAATCTTTTCATTATTTGCTATATCCAATGTATTTGTTGGAGAAAAGTAATGCTTTGACCTGTTCAGAACATTCAAAAGGAGGAGCTTTCTTTATCACAAAAGCAGGAGCTGATGAAGAGAAATCGATAAAGAGCGAGGTGATACACGACTGTGATTGGCTGTAAATCAAAAATCATTGCAACGTGATTGGCCATTGACTCCCTTTTGGGACATGAGGTAAATAGTCAAGTTAATTTAGTTACGCTCATTTATTTATAGATGTCCGCGAGTGATAGGTGATCGGCCTAGCGTCTCGATGAGACATATAGTTTGGTAAATCATATACTTCTGGATGGGAAATGGTTGGTAGATTTTGCACAAATACTTTTTATTCAGGCTTGTGATTCTTTTACGAGCCCGAAAATATTCAGACTCCGGATCCACGCTTAAAATCTCTCCCGGAGGACTTTTTCCTTGGATTTTTCCATCATACAAATCCAACGATCACGGCCGGTTTGAACTTGCGTCCCTCGGAACTAGAGGCAAGGAACATATCCACTAGCCCACCGTGGCCAACTATTTTTTCTTCCTTAGTTTAACCTCTCCCTAGAAGATTATTTTCCACGCCTCGCGTCATCCGGGCCTGCCAGGAGAGAATTTTAAACTCTGGATCAGATACAATGAATGCATGTATGTCATATATAATTTTCGACCTTACAAGGAGATGGTAGACCTTACGGATGAATGATTAGGTAATGCCAGTGCCACCTCCGAGACAACAAAAGTATTTGAGATGAGGCATACCATACACCCAATTCATTCATACTAAATATGGCGAATATCAATAATATGATGGTGATCGGGGATTTATATTTCCTGACATTTGGCTTACACGTCAGGAGAAACCTGGATTAAACTTCGCCCACAACACTTTTCTCGACCGTAGATCGATCCCGGGTCCACTCGGTCTGAGGATACGAAAATATCCTTGACAACAGTGGTGGATAATTCTTCTTCTTCTTCCTTTCCAGGATTAGGTCAATGCGAACTGTTCCGGTCTCAAGTCCATCGTTTCCTTGACCGTCCCAAATATATTTTTCCATGTGGTTTGTAGGTGTTGATCTTTTTGGGTAATCTTGTATTGTCCATTCTGTCTAAATGTTCTTTCCATTGGTATTTGTGCTCTTCTAGTTTATCGACTATTGAAAATATCTCCAGTTTATTTCTTATTGATTCATTGTGTAATCTATCCATGCGTATACATCCTTTTACGGATCTTAAAAATTTCATTTCAGTGGCTTGAATGTGTGAGATATCTTTTTTTGTAAGTACCCAAGATTCAGATCCATATAAAAGAACAGCAACAGCCATAATTTTATAAAACCTGAGCTGAGTTTCTGTTCGAGTCTTTCAGAGGGTTCTTCTTATGGTGCCACACATCATTTGATATCGGTTTAATTTATTATGTATATGGTGGATAATTAAAACAATAAAAATTGTACCTGTGGTGACAGTCGTCCTCAACAAATTAAAATAATTTGTTGCACGGTAGTGTGTTTTGTCGTACTTACAGCAATGGAGACTATGATTGAAAGTTCAACTTCCTACATATCGGGGTTGCCAACCTAAATAACTATACTGTAATCAAATAACTATACTGTAATATTACATATTACGACACGCGTGTGGGAAGTAAAACTACTGCCCTCTATGCATACTAAGTTTATTGTACAGCTGGCGTAACTTGGCAGAGAGAGAGAGAGATTGAGATACAAGGGTAGATCGTTGAACGCTTTAGTCCAGATACAAAATAAAGAAACCACCCTGTTGTCAGTTTCCCTCTTCCCCCTTGTCTCTATTAACATCTGGTGAAGAAATACTGGCAACACTGGTGCGAGTGAGAGAGGTGAGTACAGTTGTCTCATTCTACAAATTTCTCGTAAACCAGAGAGACTATACATACAATATATATATATATATATATAAAGGTAAAGTGATCCCACTACAGGCCTCAGGAGGCCCTTGGGGTAGTAGGAGGTTAAGGCTCCCACTTTTTCTTGACAATCGGCACTTGATGTCAGCCGGGTTGTCAGCCCTGCGTGACGGCCGCCTTTACCCCAGAACAAGCGTCTGGTACTCATTTCAGTTAGAGGCTGAGTCGACCCCAGGGCCATAGTGCCGGCCAGAAGGTTTGGGTCAGTTTAAAAATCCTGACCCCACCGGGACTCGAACCCTCGACCTTCCGGCTTGTAGTGCAGTGCCTTAACCACTATGCTACGGCGTGCCCCCATATATATATACACACAAAAGTATCCAAAAGGTACTGTTAATATGCGTTAGTATACGAAAGAAATCATTGCATTTTAAATGAACTGAACTTTATTTGAAACAATATAAAACAATAAATACGTACTTGCCGCCATTTTATCACTAAATGATCGCATGGCCTTCTGTAGTTTCAACTAATAAACATTAACCACACTGTTAACGTTAGTCAATTGTTTATAATGAACACAAATATGTTATTATGTTACTATTATTTATTATTTGAAAAACACAATCGCCCAAAATATAATGTACAACGCACGTTTGTGATGTGTTTTACAGAATCTCGGAAATTAAAAACTTCGCTACCTCTCGGTTTTTAAACATGTTCCTCTATTCTGTGAAAACCACTTCCCAACCTCGCTTCGTAATATACTATAACGTAATTAGCTAGGCCTTTAGGAACTAGTTCCATTTTCAAAGCTGTTCTATTGGGTACGCATTGTGTTTTACGAGCATGTTGTATAATGGGTTGATCTTGTGTGTTTTCGTTCAGCAGGTTATAATTTCTTAAATATTTAACAACAACCTCAACGGCAGTTAATTTTTTTTGTAGTATTTAAACAGTGGTGGACCTGTATTAATTCAAACAGTTCATATACCTCGTATTTATCTTAGCATAAATGTTTAATTGCATCTAATGTATAGTCTTCGAAAAAAATGATTGTGCAACTCTTGATGGAAAGTTTATAGAGTTTTGAAGAGCGATTCACACCAGTACGTTGCTACATGTTCTGACTCGTTTAAGTATAAAGCGGACGGCGTAAGTCTCTCTTCATGCAGCATTCGTATCCTTCAATTCAGTGGAGCAGTCTGTAAGATATTCTTTTTCGGACCACGCGGGCCCACGTTCGATTTTGGTCAGGTATATTTTTTTCTATTTATTATTATTTAATGACGTCGTTAATTTGCAAAATGCCTACATGTTCCTAGACCTCGTTTTATATATATATATATATATATATATATATACAGGTGTTTCATAAAGGATGGCGCAAACTTAAATGTTTGAAAGTACACGATAATTGAGAGGAGAAAAACAATGTCCCAATAAACGTGGGTCCGCAAACGAGCCGTTTGCGAGATAATTGCGAATGTATGGTTACAAGCCGCCACTGACTTCATTGTAAACGTCGTCCTAGTTAGTAGAAATTTATTTGAATTTAGACTTTACTATTAATTTTTCATCTCATTTAGTTCACATTTCACAGTTCACTTCACTTATGGGTTACCTGTTAAAGGAGATGTTAAAGTGTCTTCCTTGCATCTGGATGCAATACTGAGCTCGTCTCTGAAATTAATGTCGAATTCTTTCGAAACCCCCTGGATCATTTCTGAATTTTTGACAAGCATGTACAACTCTCTGCTCCAGTTCTTCAATCGTGTTAACGGGTGTGCTGTACACTTCGCTTTTGAGGTGACCCCAGACATCAAAATCCATAGAATTTAGATCAGGTGATCTTGGAGGCCAAGGTACAGGTCCGCCTCGACCTATCCATCTTTGGCCTATCTGCGCGTTAGATGCCGTCTCACAGCAGCAGCAAAATGTGCCGGAGCTCCATCTCTGCATGTACCACAAACTCCGACATTGCTGAAGGGAAATATCCTCAAGCAATCCTGGAAGATGACGCCGCAGAAACCTAAGGTACCTCCGTCCATTAAGTTTTCGTGGAAGAATGTGTGGCCCAATGAGATAATCACCTAGTACGATGTTACAAACAATGACGTCAGTGGCGGCTTGAAACCATACATTCGTAATTATCTTCCAAACGGCTCGTTTGCGGACCCATGTTTATTGGGACATTGTTGCTTCTATTATCGTGTACTTTCAACCATTTAAGTTTGCGCCATCCTTTATGAAACACCCTGTATATATATATATATATATATATACCCGGTCGGGACAGGCTCCTCGGTGAGTTTTTTCGGGGTTTTTTCTCACCTATAAGATGAATGTCAGGAAGCTTAAGGCACAATGGTCCCCGAAATTCAACCGGCCATCATCATCATCCTTACCATTATCATCATCATTCTTCCCTGGTGTGGAAAGAAAAAGAAAGCTACCACACCTACAGTTCCCTAGTAAAGCTGCAGAGCATAAATGCTACGATTGCAGTGAAAGACTTGCCCTCGGGCAGAATTACTAAGGAATGGAATATGTGGAAATAAATAAATTAAAGGAAACAGCTCATATATATATATATATAGAGAGAGAGAGAGAGAGAGAGAGAGAGTGAAAATGAATTACTTCGTTTACAAAACACATGGCATAATGAAATTATTTATTTCCATTACTAATACAAAATGCTTCTGATTAATTTAAATTAAGTTAATATCTAATTTCATTATACAAGTAAGTCCTGAAGTACTGCATCGCTTCATACAGGCAATTTCTAGAAGAGATGGTTGTGGTCTAGTGGAGACAGTTTTTGTTTCCCGTGCATGAGGTCGCGTGTTTGATCCTGCTATCATGCTTTTCTTTCCCTCTCTCTCTCTCTCTCTCTCTCTCTCTCTCTCTCTCTCTCTCTCTCTCTCTCTCTCTCGTCCTTATTTCAATTAATTGTCTTTCTTTTGTTTCATTTCTTTTGCATTGTTTTATTTTCAGTATTTACCGCACTAATTATTTACACGAAATTGTTTTCCATTGCACGACACACAACGAAATAGAACGGATTCTCAAATAGTTGTATACTTGTGAACCAAATAGCTGATCTGTGATCATGCGCAGTGGCTTCGTTCTGAGACTTGAAAATTATCGGTGCGCCATCAATTATTTCAGAGGCTGTACATGCCCAATAACGACCTCCTCTATGGTTTAAGATTTAGCATGTCTGTCATCCATCAGTCCAGGCTGTACCACGTACATTTTTCTTTATATGTAGAATAGACAACTACGCAGTTTCTTGATATAAGCAGAGGTAAGATTCAGACAATTAAATTAAGATTGAAGAATTATGTAACGCTAAATATCTCTGTGTATTTTTTTATTTGAAATTAATATTTATTTATTTTATATGTATTTGAGTTCGTGGAACTTTACCTCGATATCGTTATGATTTATGATAAATATTAATATATTTAGCGTGAAAGAGTTTTCTGCTTTTAACTTTAAACTATTTATTATTCTTTATGGGATTCAGACATTTTTATTTCTCTTATTATTTAGTGAACTGTCAAGGAAATTAATGCTTCCAAGCTAGCTGTTATCTACACTCAACATAAATAGAAAAGGAAACATGCACCTGATACGGAATTTCAGTACTAGATCTCCAGTTTATGCACTAAGTCCAATTTCCTTTTTCTGTTAATCCCCGGAGTCCCCCATAAATACAGAAACAAGATCTCAGTACGTTACTCCTATATTGTCTTTTAAAGTTTCTACTAACAACAAATTGAACCGGACTTTATTCTTTGAACATATTGTGCTACGGATTTATTTAAGGTTAATTTAGTTGCAGTAGCAGCTTATTGTCATTAATCAGAACCCATAAACGGAAAGTTCCAAAAATTTATATTAAAAAACACTTGGTCGAATAAACAAATTTAAATATTCCACTTTTTTTTATTCCTATCTTCCTGTCACTAATCAGTTTATATTGGTCGTCACTGGTGTACGAGTATGAAGGAGGGACTTCCCGAATAAGGGTCTTAAACGTCACTCCCTAAAACAATTTATGAGAACTTCTGATGCATTATATTTCGTGCCATTATCGACTTTAGGGTTCTGTCCTAATCCCATGGGACATACATTACGATATAAATGTTTCTTTTTACTTATTACTATATGTAAATAAATATGAAATGATTGTATTGTCACGGGTCCTCTACAAGTATACAAAGTTTCAAGTCGATCCAATGATTTTAAGTGGGTGAAAATCGCGTTGAAAGATTCCGTTACATAGATAGATACATAGATACAGGTCAAGCTAATATAAAGCGTGTAAAAACACATTAATTTTCGTCTTTCAGCTCATATATCCTAAGAAAATCGGGATTAGTATATTCCCGGGCAACGTCAGGTAATAAGCACGGGGTATCTAAAAATAATTACGATCTAAATTATTCCTTGGCTATTAGGAATCGGGCGATGCCAAAGACATTAATCAACCGATGATCTATCTATATAATGTTTCCTTGTCATCATCATCATCATCATCCGGTATCATGGTAGCTGCCGCCGTCTTCCGGAAACCAAACGCCATTCCTCTCTGTCCATCTTCCTCCAATCATCTGATATTCATAGCTGCTTGTACCCCTTCTATCCAAGTTTTGTTCGGTCTTCCTCTCTTCCTCCTTTCTATTGGGATCCATTCCATGACAATTTTAGGCAATCTTTTCTCTATCATCCTTTTGACATGGCCATACCACTGCAATCTTTTCTTTTCTATAATGTTTATGGTGTCCGGTTCCTCTTGTACGCCCATAATTTCCCTTATTTCTTTATTTCGTATTCTATCCATTCTGGATTTTCCAGCTGAAAATTCTCCTTATACTTATTCAAATAGACATAAAACACATTAATATAATGTAGGTTAAAAACTATAATATAGTTACCTTGTAGGTCCGTCTCCTCAACTTAAGTTCTTTTAAAACTCTGTAGGCCTTTCGGGACTAGTCCCATCATCAGCAGAATGCATTAGTTCTTGTTGACCCTTGTTGAAGCACTGACTTGATTGTGATAATTTTGTACAGAGGATTGTGTGGATTAGGTGTGTATTCATTGAGAATCAGGTTGCTGTTGATTTCTCTTAGGATTGCGATTTCCTCCAGTATATTTATTCTCATTGGAATGTTTTCTCAATGTACTATTGTGAGGGTGTTATCGATGTTATGCATATGGTGTCCAGCTTGAATTACATGTTTTGCGTAACTTGATTTTCCTCCATTGTAAACGAAATCTCTGAAATGTTCCTTGAATCTAATGTTGAAGCTTCTGTTAGTTTTCCCAACGGAAAATCACCATGAATTTTACTAGTATCGATTCTGCAGCCAGTCAGGCTAAAGTGAAACACAAATATCATAACCTCAAACTGACGCTACATAAAACAATAGCTAACATACACTTCAACAAAGAATGCCTTAAATACAACATCACACCTAATTACGCCAAAATTAAAATTAAAAACAAAAGTTACACAGCATCTAAAACACAAAAACAAGCGGAAATTAAATGGCTAAAGAATGAAATCAGATATCTTTATATCAAGAAACAAAACATCAACAACTAACTATATTTTTACTCACAAGAAGCTGGTTTAACATTTGGTAAATGATGGTCAATAATATAAAACCAAATACATGAAGAAATTAATAATATCATGGAAACTAAATACGAAACATTAAACAATAAAATTACGAAATTGAAAACCGAAAATCAAGTGATAAATGCTGAACAAAATCACAAACCTAACAACATATCTGACAATAGAATATTAAATCTCACAAAATTAAAACTAAACAAACAAGAAACAAACATATTAGAAATGGGATATAAATTCAATTATCCCACAAACAGTGTAAACAGAATCAAACAAAACCTAATAATTGAAAGCGAAAGTGCAATAAACAAACTAAACACATATGATAAAAACTATGCTAAATACGAGGCAGCCAAAAATCATTAAAGATATTTCACCGAAAATAGACAATACCGAAAAACAACTACTTAAAAACATATCTAACATAAAATCTAAACTTAAAAATAACAATATAATACACACAAAAGCAGACAAAGGCAATACAATTGTTCTCATGGAAAAAGAAGAATATATAAACAAAACCAAACAATTCATGCAAGAAAATAACCTAAAAAGAATTGAAAAGGACCCAACCGGAAAATATAACAGATCATTAAAAGAATTAATAAAATCAAGTCCCTTAGTCTTTAAAACAAATAACAACCAAAACACATTCATATACAAGAAATGGATAAATAATAATCCATCACCACCTACAATGAAAGCTCTTCCAAAAATACACAAAAATAATGTTCCAATGCGTCCAATTGCCAATTGCATAAATGCACCCAACTACAAAATTTCTAAATTCATTACCCAAAAAATAAAAGAAGACATCAATTTAGATAATCAATTCACAATTAAAAACTCATACGACTTGGCAGAAAAAAATACATAACCTAGAAATCAACAAAAATACAAAAATGACGTCATTTGATATAAAAGACTTATACACCAACATCCCAATAAATGAAACAATAGATATAATAAAACAAAAATTAATGGACAAGAAACTTGAAAATAACTACATCAACCAACTAAGTAACACCATAAAAACAATAACGCAACAGAATTACTTCCAATTCAACAACGAACTCTTCGTCCAAGAAGACGGAATCCTAGCAGAAATATTCTTACAAGAATTAGAAAATACACACCTCAAAGAACTAATTACTAAATTCAACATAAAATTATTCACAAGATATGTAGATGACGTATTAATTATCTATGACAGCGAAAATAGAAAAGACAAAGAAATGTCTCAAGATTTAAATAACATGCACAACAAAATCAGCTTTACTGATGAAACAGAAATCAACAACAGTATAAACTATTTGGACCTAACACTAACAAAAAACTTCACCAACAACAAAACAGAAATTGGCATTATTCGAAAACCGACAAGCAACACACTAGCCATAAACAATAAATCGAGACATCCTTTTCAACATAAAATAAGTGCATTCAAAAGCCTAATAAATAGGATGTTAAAACTTCCTCTAAATAAAGACAATTATAATAAAGAATTAAATTACATCAAACACATGGCAAAAATTAACGGCTACAACAAACAAATAATAAATAGCATTATAAATAAACAAAAAGAAATAAACAAAAAAGAAAAAAACACATTACCAACATAACCAAACTTGAAATAGAATCCAATGACAACAACAAAAAATGGATAACTCTCACGTACACTGGTAAAGAAACATTAAAATTGGCCAACACACTAAAAAAGCTCGATAAGAATATTAATATAGCCTACAGAACTGACAACAAACTAAACAATTTAATAAACAACAACATCGAAGAAATAGATGAATTCGACAATAAAGGCATCTACAAATTAATATGTACAGACTGCAATAAATTCTACATTGGGAAAACTAACAGAAGCTTCAACATTAGATTCAAGGAACATTTCAGAGATTTCGTTTGCAATGGAGGAAAATCAAGTTACGCAAAACATGTAATTCAAGCTGGACACCATATGCATAACATCGATAACACCCTCACAATAGTACATAGAGAAAACATTCCAATGAGAATGAATATCTTAGTGATCCCACAACAGACCCTAATCCACACAATCCTCTGTACAAAATTCTCACAACCAAGTCAGTGCTTCAACAAAGGTCAACAAGAACGGACCTAATGCATTCTGCTGATGATGGGACTAGTCCCGAAAGGCCTACAGAGTTTTAAAAGAACTTAAGTTGAGTAAGATATCAACCTGCAGGAAGACGAAGACCAGGACGTCCACTCAAAAGACTTCTGGTTGGTGTTTCTCTTGAGGCCGAAACAGGTCAACAAATGGCCTAAATTCGTGAATGTACTATGATGATGATGATGAAGTTGAGGAGACGGACCTACAAGGTAACTATATTATAGTTTTTAACCGTATATTATATTACTGTGAACTAATACCTCAACGGAAAATCACCATGAATTTTACTAGGATCGATAAAACACATTGATTTTTCATTTATTAAGGCGTAGCAGCGCATTAGCTAGTTTGATGTAAATTTTAAATTATGTTACATTATTGTGTACATTTTGCATAAGGGTAATACTACATAATAATTCGGCTTCTACTTATAACAAGTGGCATATATAAGCTACTGTCCAGTTCTGGTAACTGTAGCCGTCTTGTAAAACCAAAGACGCGTGGCAGGAGGAACATTGCCGAGTGGGGGAGGGGACTAGTAGCCATGCAAATAATAGTTTCTTATTAATAATAGTAATCGTAATAAAATAAATTGTTACAAAAACAACGCTATTATATAATGAACACTTTAAACTTATTAGACATCAAAATTATTTACTAACACAGAGATAGTAGATATTAAAATTCAACGTGTAGTAACTATTATGTTTTCAATAGTGAGGATAGTTGCTGTCAGTACATACAACTCACCCTCCCCTCTTACCGCACCACACTCCATAGACCCCTCAAAAGCAGCTAATGAAGCCAGAACTGCTTTATACATAGTATTATTATTAAGCATTTCCGGACATGGATCCCATATTAAAATTGTTTATAACTGTCTCCTCTATTATACATAAAACATTCTAACATAGTCACTGAAGTATTTATAATTGTAATGCAAGATATATATTTGGAATTGATATTGCTCAGTTTTTGCACAATGTTCTCGGATAATACACAAAAGGTTGGTTACGTAATATGTTGGCACAATAAGCACCAGAGAGTTACGTACTGTGGTGGAAAATCACGCATGTATGAAACATCCATAACTCTGTTACGGTTCACTCGTCAACTTTATACATTCTCTCAAAATAGAAATCACGATAAACAAACTAAAATCACTCGTGTTTTCTCTACAGTCCCATCAGCTTAGTTAAAGTACCTAAACGAGAAATAATAGAATTTTTCCACCATTCATTTTTTAACTAAGTAAAGCCCGGCGGGCGCTGCTGCGCCTAAATAAATTTAATGTTTTTATGTTTAATTGACTAAGTAAAAATAAAAATAATTATGAACTTATATATTCTTATTATATCTGGTTTCCTAAAAAAAAAAGCACGTAGTTCACTGTTATGTAATCTTCTCCATTCTGCTCATCTCTCCTTGATCCTAATTTTTTCTAATAACTCTATTCCCAAATACTCGAATCTTTTCTCTTCCGTTAAAGTAAGAGTCCAAGTTTCGCATCCATATACAGTAATATAACGGGAGAACATCATCCTTATACATTTTCAGTTTAACGTTCTTTTTAGAGAAGTTGGGACGACAAGAGTCTCTATAATGCATAATAGCTTGGATTTCCATATTTGAACCTATGCTTAATTTATTTTTGTATCTTATTCCTATTTGTATCTATTGTTCCTAGGTATTTGAATTCAGCCACTTCTTCAACATTTCCCTCATTTGTCAATATCTGTCCATTTCCATAACAGCATAACGTATTTCTATGTGTGGCCAGTATATTTAGTTTTAGCTGAGGTTGTATATTGTAATTATGTTTAATACCCCCTGGCGATAAACTGGCTTTGTCCAAGATTGGTTATTGTGAGTTATCCGTGAAAGGCAGGCATATGCTGTCGCGGACTTTTTGTAGATTTTTTAGATCTGTGTACATTAATTGTGAGTATTTTTTATGGTTTAGGCAGCGTAGGTCATTTAAGCGTCTATAAAGCTATTTTTTAATGCACCGATGTCCTTTTTTTTTAGCTCAGCCCTATAGTACGTAGGATAATATATCATACACGTGAATTGTCCTCCCAGAACAATTCTCTAAACGATGAAATGAAAAAAGAAAAAAAACTTCAAATAGGTCAAGTAGTTCTGAGTCCATAACGGACAGACGGTCAAACAAACACTAATTTATATACATAAAGATTACTATTATTATATTTATAAGTGATAAGCTCAATGTATTGCTAACAACATAAAATTATTAAGTAAGACCCTCTCAGGCAAAAACTGAATATAATTATGGTCACACATAGATAATAATAATAATAATAATAATAATAATAATAATAATAATAATAATAATAATAATAATAGCTTTATTTTACCTGGCAGAGTTAAGGCCTTAAGGCCTTGTCTACCACTCAACCAGGTTTAAAAAAAAAATACAAAAGAAAAGTCTTAAATCTAAATTACAATATATATATAAACGATTACAAGTTATGAATACAATACAATTAATATTTATAATGTATTTTGATTTACTCTAAATTTAACGAATTAAATATATAATATGTACAAGATATATAAAAAAACGAGGAAAAGATTAATGACATAGTATAAAATTAAATAAATAGAGAAAAATTAATTATTAGACAACAGGTAACTGTATAAGCGTGACTTAAAGGTGCCAAGTGTGCGGCAACCCCTGATATCTTGAGGAAGGAGATTCCAGGAGCGGGCGGAGGCTACTGTGAAGGAAGTAGAATAGGAGGAAGTGCTATGAAGAGGAATTGTTAGCAGACTGCTATCTTGTGACCTAGTGTCAATATTGTGGTAGGAGGATAACTTCTCAAATCTGGACGCCAGGTAAGTAGGAATGTAGGAATTCAGAAGCTTGAAAAGTAGCGAAAGAGAGTGCAATTTACGTCTGTCAGTAAGACGGAGCCAAGAGAGGTTATTAAAGTGTTCGGAAATATGGTCATAACGGCGGATATTGAAAATGAATCGAATGCAAGCATTATGAACACGCTGCAGTCTCTGCGACAAGGCATAGTTTAGATCATTATATATAATGTCACAATAATCGAAGTGTGGTAACACAAGATTCTGCACTAGGATTTGTTTTAACGAAACTGGGAGAAAATTCTTTAAACGTCTAAGATAATGTAAGATGGAGAAAGTCTTTTTACATATGTGTTTCACTTGTGTTTGCCAGGTTAAATTTGCGTCTAGATGTAGTCCAAGATCTATTACTGAAGAAGAATAAGGATATGCATTATATAATGAAAATGGACAACTAATGACAAATGAGGGAAATTTTGAAGACGTGGCTGATTTCAAATATATAGCAACAACAATTACAAACAGGAATGAGATGCACAAGGAAATTAAACATAGGCTCAATTCTGGAAATACATACTATTATGCAATACAGGGACTCTTCTCGTCCTAACTCCTTTCATAAACGTTAAACTGAAAATATACGAGTATTATTCTACCAGTTATATTATATGGATGCGAAACATGGACTTTTACTTTAAGGGAGGAAAGAAAATTACGAGTAATTGAGAACAAAATTCTTAGGAAAATTTTAGGTCCAAAGAGAGATGACAAGACAGGCGAATGGAGAAGACTACATAACAGTGAGCTACATGATCTTCATATCAAATCAGATATAATAAGAACAGTTAAGTCTCGTAGAATGCGATGGCAGGACATGAGACACGAATGGGGAATGGAAGAGGGGAATGGAAACCAGAGGGAAATGTCTAGTTGGTAGACAAATAATGAGGTGGGAGAATAACATCAACTATGATTTCAGGGAAGTAGATTATACAGGGGATGATTGGAAAACATTAGCTCAGGAGAGGTAGGCTATGTATAAAGAGTTTATGTCCGCGCGGCCATGAACCTATAGGTTCGATAGTGCAAAGGGAGTTAGTTAGTTAAGACTACCTCGGTTCTTTTTTAGACTTTTCTTACGTAGTTACGTATTTCTGCTAATAATTTATCAAACCTAATGGTAAAAAATAAAAATAGATAAATTGCGATCAACAAGTCTGGTCCAATGTTATTGTTATGGACATTCTCTCCAATACAATCAAGGAAGTAGTGAATATGTATGAGATTGTTCTACTGACAGTGAAGGTTACACACCCCCTCAAACGGATTGGTGCCACACGGAGTTAAAGAGAGAGAAGAACTGTAGTTCACATATGTTCTAGGGTTCTACTTGGAGTTGTCAGGGTGTAATAACTTACGCGGTTATTCATGGTTTGTTTTCACTGTGGTCCGATACATTTAAATAAGCTGGCATAATAAACTGAGTCTATCCAATTTAGGGGTTAACAAATATATATATATATATATATATATATATATATCCCTTAAACCAGCAAAATCGTATCATAAATTCGACTAGGTGAGGAATTCGCTTAGTTTATACAGATCTTGCGTGACGGATTTTTTATCTGTATTCATATGTCTTATGCAAATTGTAGAGATTTATAACAAACTATAAAATAATTATTAACGCTGCAATAGACATCCAGCAATCATTACTGTATACACACAGAAACTAGAACAACTTAAAAGAAAAAATGCCAATTAAAATGAATGGAACCCTTGCGAATATGAACATAACCTAAAACCTTATGCACTAATTCAATTCCAACCAGTAGATATTTTCTTTGACTGAAGAAACCCATAAGAAAAATCCTAGTCAGGTCGGTCGGCACCTAGATTCGAACTGAACACGAGTCTCAAACAATACCGACTGAGCCAATTCGTTCTGGAAGCTTTGTAGTTGCCTATGTTTAAGATATAACTACTATTTTTAGTGTCTATTTAGTTTCAATAGCAGCTTACAACCTCAATAAATTCAGAGCCCAAAATCGGGAAATTTATAAAATTGATGTTAATAAACATTAATTGAATACAGAAATGTTATACTAGCTGATTACTCGGTGTTGTCCGGGTCCGCGTAATTTTCTTTGTCCCTATTTTCCTGTCACCTCAGTTTAAGTTGGTAGGGACCAGGTTAATGCCGGGACTTGCCGAATAAGACTACCAAATTGTACCACCGAAACAATTCACTCGTTTTCAAATAGATTTATAACATTTGATTATATCAAACATAAAACAAACAAAACATCTTGAGGAGTGAAACTGTAAATAGAGAAAGAGGGAATCTCGTTAACCCATTCTTATTTTGTTTTGAAGTCTGAACAAACCATAAGAAAAACCTAGTCAAATCAGTCAGCACCTAGATTTTAACTGGAGTCTCAAACTATAACGACTGAGCCAATTTGTTCGGCTAGGGTTTATAGTTGGCTATCTTGGTTATATTGCGTATTTTAACTCTATATTTTTAAGTTAGCGTTAATTTATTGAGATTATTATACGAACTTTTTTTATTAATATGCTTAATTTGATTTGATCTTATTATATTTTTATAAATGTATCTTTTTTATATGTTGTGCCCCCAGAGGACAAATTTTAAATTTAAATTAACTCATGATTTATTAAATAATAATAATAATAATAATAATAATAATAATAATATAATAATAATAATAGAGTGCCTCTATGGAGCAGAAACAATAACTTTGAACAGAAAAAAAGATATCGAAAATATAGTGAAAAAAAGAATGCAAAATTATAAGAAAAGTTTTAGGTCCACAAGTCATAGGTGAAGCATTTAGACTCAGAAGAAAAAGGAAATAAAAATATATACAGACATTCATAGTGATATTAGAAAACGAAGGTTAAAATTTTATGACCATATTAAACGAATGAACTCAAATAGGCTCACAAAACAGATAATGGAATTCTACGAAAACAGAAGTAAAACTCCAGTGGATACTATGAAGTGGATTGATGAAGTCAAAAAGGACTTAAAAATTGGCAGGAATTACTAAAGAAGATATCCCAAACAGAGATATATTTAGAATTAAGGTGAATAAGTGGCAAGTTGACCAAGAGGGCAAACCGAAGAAAAAAACTAGAACAACTTGGACTGATGATAGAAAACAAGCTCATAACAAAAGAATGAAATAAATTTGGGCTTAAAGGAAACGCCTCTAAGTACTTTGCGTAGTCCTACATGGGCTCATCCGCAATAAAAAAAAACATAATGTAATACAGTTCATGGTAACATAATATAACACCAACAAATCGATAAAAAAATAGGATAAGTGTACTTCTAAGCTAGACACATAATTCGATATTATTAAATCAATCCAATAATTTTCTATGACTGCTAATGTGACTACAGCATCCATTTTTTTTCACATTTGAAATCGTAGAGCTGATATGAAATGTATACATTTAGTGACAAAAGCGTAGCTTGACTGAGAAGAATGGCAAGAAATAGACTTCCAAAATTGGCATTCCAATATACCCCAACTGGACATAGGGACCAAGGAAAGACCAAAACATCGGTGGAAAGATCAAGACCATCTTCGCTAGGTTTACCGTACAGGCCACATGGCCTAAAACGAATTTGTTCATGATGATGATGATGCGTAGCTTGAGGAAGATAACATTTAAGCTTAGGCCTACAGATAAATCTTCTCATTGATTCAGATAAACAAGTGTCAAGTTCCCATTTACATCCTTCAGGCATCAAACAATTCAATTCATCTCACCAGGTCAAAAATTAAATACGTATAGCCTATAGAATGGTAACAAGCACAACATACAGTAAAAGCTACTTATTCGCGGTTCCCTTATTCGCGTTTTCATTATTTGCGGGTTAAAAAATTGCGACACAGTTCCTGTATTCGCGGCTGAAAATGTATTTATTCGCGGATCCAATCGGTATATTACAAGGACTGGTATCCTTTATTAAAGCATTGACAACTTTATTTACTGCAAGCACGTGCAAGGCAGCTTTTACAAGGAGGGTCATTCCATCTCAAGTGGTCTAATTTTTAATGTCATCCACGCTGACCATCACCAATTTTCCTGAACCTTGGTGTTGCTTCAGGTCCACCCTAAAAATAAACCTTTGCAAAATTTCAAATCATAATATCAAGTGTATATACCCGATATATAAAAAAGGAAACAGACAAGATTGTTCTAATTATAGATGAATAGTATATTGAATACGTGCTATAAAATTTATGCCAATATTAAAAAAAACCGCTTAAACATAATTATAGAAAATATCATACTGGATGTTCAAACTGGATTCAGAAAGGGAAGATCCTGTTCCGACTGTATATTTCACAATGACTCAATTATTTGAAAAGCATATAGAATTTAACTCCCAACATATATAGTATTTATAGACTATGAAAAAGCTTTTGATATGGTAAATAGAAATAAATTATGGGATATAATGACAAATAAAGGTATTCCACAACATTTGATTATGGCTATACAAAATGTATATGTAAATAATAATTGTAATAGACAGGGGTTTTAAATCTAAAACATCAAAAAATGGTAACAATAAATCGTGGTGTCAGACAAGGGTGTCCGTTATCACCTTCTCTTTTTAATTTATATATGTATGAAGTTATGTTAAAGTGGCAGATTAATTTAAATAAACATTTTAAAATAAATAATAAACTGTTGGATACAATATTATTTGCTGATGATCAAGTAGTGATTTCCAGTTTAGAAGATGATCTACAGAGAACTATTTTTAATTTGGAAAAAATAAGTGGCAATTACAATTTTAAAATTTCAAATGCTAAAACTAAAATTTTAGTATTTAAAGGACATGATACCTTAAGAGCAAAAATAGTAACTGATAATAAAATTTTAGAGGAGGTGAACAGTTTTAAATATCCAGGTTTGAATTTATCATATGTGAAAATTGAAGATATTAAAGACAAAATAAATACATTTAATCTAATGTGTGGCACTATTAAAAGAACCCTTAAAACACAAGAAAAGAAACAAAAATTATATATTATAAAGTAATGGCTGTTCATGTATTGATGTATGGATCAAAATGTTGGACGATCACAAAAAGACAAGAACAAAGATTGGAAGCAGCTGAGATGCGATATTTAATAAATATAGCAGGATATACTCTGATGGAGAAGAAAAGAAATTAAGATATAAGAAAGGAACTAAATATTTTTAAACTTACAACACGAATAATTAAATATAGGAACGACTGGAAAGAACATATTGATAAAATGCCAGAAGGAAGATTTCCAAAATTATTGCTAAATTATAAACCGCCCGGAAGGAGAAATGTTGGACGCCCACACAGAAGATGGTTTGAACAGTTTTAACAATTCTAGCCTTCATGAAACCGGAACGAGCCAACAGGTTTAATCCCTGGAAGATGATGATGATGATGAATATCAAGTGTTTGGGAAACTATGGCCTTTCATATGGAGGTCTGTTTCATGAATCCATCAAGAAACCGAACAACATTCAATTTTTTTAACTCTATGTTACTACAAGGCAAATGCAAGTAAGGACCTCTTATTTCTATGTCTTGCACAACTTTTTATCCTAAATCCAAATCAAGTAGTGCGACGAAAGGAAGCCCACTTTAGGAGTCACCAGCGTGGATCAAAGTGCCTAACAAAATCTGTCATATCTAATTTTAGTCCTTCTTTAGGGCCAAATATCTCAAGAACAAAAAACAAACGGAGACTAATATATAGTAAATTTGTTAATGGTGATAGAGACAGTGCACTTCCCAAATATCTTTATTCATAGCCACTTTTCTAGGATTATACTAGATCATAAACATATGCAATTGTTAAAAGTGAGCTATGTTCAAGCTCAAATAACGTGAATTACGTCATCTCAAATGTTGTTTTCTTTAGTACCATTAGAAGTGTACATCTCCATCTACTAGAAACAACTTATTTCATTTTTGAGCCCATCCAATTATGGGATGAAAAATAAGGTGCCAAATATGCAATTGTTAAAAGTGAGCTATTTTCACGCTCAAATAAGGTGAATTTCGTCATCTCAAATGTTGTTTTCTTTAGTACCATTAGAAGTGCACATTTTCATCCACTAGAATCAACTTATTTCATTTTTGAGTCCATTCAATTATGGGATGATAAGTAAGGGTCAAATATGCAAGTGTTAAAAGTGATCCATATTCAAGCTCTCCACACAACCTTATCCTGAGCTAATATTTTCCAGTCATTCCCTGTATAATCTACTTCCTTCAAATCATGGTTAATGTTATTCTCCCACCTCATTCTTGGTCTAGGCGTTTGCCCCCTGGTTTTCCTACAATAAGGTTCCATTCACGTTTTTCATTCCCCATGAAAAAACTTGCATCAGTCATTAATTTCATATTCAGTAATGTTTTCAATTAAATCGAAATCGATACATTCTCTCAGAATACGCTGTATTTCCTAACCGACATCATGAATTCCAAACACTATATAATATGAAATTTAACTAGTCGGACTCCGACAACACATAACGATAAACTATTGAAAACTGAAAAAAATATGTTTTACAATACCTAACAACAGTCTGGAAAACAAACAAAGCCATTCTACCCCTCCACAAGCTACATAGTTTTGGCCTGGACTTGCGAGAAACTCCCTGACGTAATATACCGTCATTGCCATTGTGAGGGGTAGCGGTGAAAAATTAAAGCGCCACTTGAGTAAGTCGCATTATTTGACACTGTGGTGGACAAAATGCAATTTCTTGTTACGTTCAGGCTTACTTTTCATCCCATAATTGAATCGACTCAAAAATGAAATAAGTTGATTCTAGTAGAAGAAGATGTGCTCTTTCTAATGGTACCAAAGAAAACAACATTTGAGATGACGTAATTCACGTTATTTGAGCTTAAACATAGCTTACTTTTAACAATTACATATTTTGCACCATGTTTATGACCTAGTATAATCCTAGATAAGTGGCTATGAATAAAGATATTTGGGCAGTGCACTGTCTCCGTTTGTTTTTTTGTTCTTGAGATGTTTGACCCTAAAGAAGGACTAAAATTTGATATGACAGATTTTGTTAGGCACTTTGATCCACGCTGGTGACTCCTAAAGTGGACTTCCTTTCGTCGCACTACTTGTTTTGGATTTAGGATAAAACGTTGAGCAAGACATAGAAATAAGATGTCCCTACTTGCATTTGTCTTGTAGTAACAAAGAGTTAAAAATTGAATGTTGTTCGGTTTCATGATGGATTCATGAAACAGGCCTCCATATGAAAGGCCATAGTTTTGCAAACACTTGGTATTATGATTTGAAATTTTGCAGAGTTTCTTTTCTAAAGAGATTCCATAGCTACACTAAGTTTCAGCGAAATTGAACATGTTGAGCGTGGGGCACTAGACCACTTGAGATGGAATGACCCAGGAGCGATTAAAACCTAATGGACAAATTAATATCGAAGTAAAACAAACCTTATTGTCACTAAGCCTGGAGTTCATTGTTAAAAGCCACCGCCGCTGTATTTCACGTGCCGCTATGTCAGTTGTTAAATGCAGCTCTCGCCACAATCGGTGTTTTATTGTTTCAACGTGTCATTCGTTGCAATCATTTTGATTGAATAACACACGTCTTTTCTACTTTGTTGCAAATTTATAATGTCGAGTAAAAGGAAAATTGTTCAAAATGTCTCATTAATTGCTTTTATTTTGACTATTTAACTCATGCCCCAAATGGCAGTCAATGACCAATCACATTTCAATGAATTTTGATTTTCAACCAATTCGATTTTATCACTTTCATTTTATCAAGTGCACCCAGATTGTATATATATAGTGCACGAATGTGACCAGATTCTGCTTGCGAGATATAATAGAAAAACATTCGTAGCAATTGATTATATCACAAAAAAAAGAGAGAGAAAAAAAAGAAACCACTATTTGCATTTTCTTATACGTATTATTTCCCAGGAATTAATGTTGCAGAAAAATATAATTGGCGTATTTACATCATAGGACATCAGAAATTAATTGATAACCTGTAATGATGTGTTTCATTTTTTCTCCACTAGGGTATATTCTTACAATATATTTTTTTTATTTAGAGCCCCACCACCTCCCCCCGGGTTACCTCGGGCTTAATGCCTTTATCCTCGGGTCTGCTCTATGTCCCTATCTATATCTTATCTTTATTGAAATACGTAATAAATATACAATTCGGGTTTTTGAAGTGTGATGTTGTTACATAAAATTAAAATAAAATGTGTTGTTTGTTTGTATATGTGTGTGTGTATGTGTGTGTGTGTGTGTGTGTGTGTGTGTGTGTGTGTGTGTGTGTGTGTGTGTGTGTGTGTGTGTGTGTGTGTGTGTGTGTGTGTGTGTGTGTGTGTGTGTGTGTGTGTGTGTGTGTGTGTGTGTGTGTGTGTGTGTGTAGTAGTAGTAGTAGTAGTAGTAGCAGTAGTAGTAGTAGTAGATTGGTGACGTTTTTAACGCCTCTCTTGTCTCCGCTGATCTTCGTATCTTCTTAATCCCATGACTCTTCCTGTGTACTTGGTTGAGGGATTTGAAGGCTTCCTTCCCGGTCCAGAATTCTAAGGCGGGCGGCCATTGTGTTTCACCGATCATGGCTGCTTCCTCCAGCTCCTGCCTGAAGACATTGTACTTGGTACATTGATAGAGCACGTGGGCTACGTCGTCCTCTCCGGGGTTGAAACAATCACAGAGAGGTGAGTCGGCACGTCCTCTTTCGTGCAGTTTGGAGTTGAAGAGTCCATGACCTGAAAGGATCTGTGTGGTGTAGTGGCTGGGAGTTATCTATGTAGTCTGCATTCTTTTCTGGACTCTCGGGAAGAACTGGAATGTCTGGCGTCCATGGGGCTCCTGTTCCCATTCCAGTTGCCACTTGTCGAGGAGATGAGAGTCGATTATTCTGCGGACGGCGTCCCTTTCATCTGGTTCAGCGTATAGGTCCGGAGTAATGATCGTTTCGTCGATGTTGACGGGAAGCCCTCTTCGGAGACGATGTCGTTGAATCCTCCTCTCTATGTACAAATCTATTGGGAATACTCCAGCTATGACTGGAAGGCATGCTCTCGATACAGTGTTATAGGCATTGGTGACACGTATTAGCACATGTCTTTGTGCCGCCAGGAGCTTCTTTTTGCGGCATACATTTAGTCGTCTCGCCCATTCGTGTGCAGTATACGCGCATATTTATTGGAACAGCGTTTTATATAGCCTTACGTAGTTAATAGCCTGGTATCCCCAATTCTGTCCACCCAGACGGGCCATTGCGTGGAAGAGGTTTTTGGCCTTTCCAGCGATGTCTTCAATATGGGCGTCAATTTTCATATTTGTTTGGATCCTTACTCCGAGGTATTTAATTTGTTGAACGAAGCGCAGTCCTCTTTGTTCAATTCTTATTGTTGGTGGGCGTGCTGGGTGTGTAGTGCGCCTTTTAGGAGCATGCCAGTGGTTTTTCTTTGGGCATAAGGAGAGTTTGTGCTGCTTGGTCCATTGTGTTTTGTTATGTGGACGACTTCTTGAGCTCTCTCCTCTACTTGCCTCCTGGAGTTGCCCGAAATGAGGATTACCAGGTCGTCGGCGTAGGCTATCGGTTGGGCGTGAGGATGTTCTTCTAATAGCTGGAGTAATTCATTCAGTACTAAGTTCCATAGGCTAGGTCCGAGGATTGAACCCTGTGGGCAACCAATCGTTACGTTTCGATGTATTCTGTTGTGGTTTTCCACTAGAGTAGCTGTTCTTCCTTGGAGGTAGTCCCTGATTACTTTGTACAAGTTCGAAGGGCAGTTCCTTCGTTTTAGAGCTAGGAGAATGCTTCGACACCACAGAGTATCTTACAATACTGCGATTCGATTTGGCAATAAATATGATCTGGTTGCAATGATGAACAAATGAAACATAACGTTTCTAATTTGTTTTCAAACATCGCCGTTTATACTAAATATATTAATATTTTAAAATAACTATACGTAAAAAATTATTTGTGAGTAAACAGCTTAATTTCATTCGTTAAATAGTCCTAACAAATACCACTCATGATCTCTAAATTCTGTAGATAAATTGTAAATCACTCGTGGCATTACTTATGATAACTTTTATTTTATTTTGTAACCTTGGAACGCATCCCCTATATACCCATACAAAATACCATTCCATATTTGCGGTTTTTGTATTCATGGCATATCCCCGCAAATAAGGAGCTTTCACTGTATTACAAAAATTACAAAAGGACCAAAATAATAATTTAAGATAATAAGTAATCAATGAACTCTATACAAATTATACCAAATTTGAGTGAAACTCTTCAGAGGCTGATATCTGAGTACTAAAATGTTTCAAGCGTAAAGTTTAAATTAAACTCGGTAAGAGGCAAAGAATAATCATCGGATCATGAGCGCAGGATACACTAATTAACTCATTGGCACTATCGAGCCCGGAGGTTCATGGCCGCACATGTACATAAACTCTCCATAAATCCTTATACTGAGCTAATGTTTTCCAATCATTCCCTTCATAATATTCCACCTAAAATCACGTTTAATGTCATTATCCTGTGCTGGCTGTAGCATTATTACCGCATATACTAATTAATTATTGCACTGTTAGCCAATAGCATAAAATCCATATATATATTAAAGTATTGAATTAACAATCAGAATGTATTTATATTATATTATGAAGGGAAATTGCGTACTGGACACTCTAATATATAATAATAATTACATGTGGATATTCAAGTTGAAACAGGCAGGGGCGTTGAGTTTGGATAATATTACTCACCATCCCCCAGTCTAATACAGGGGCGTCGAGTCAAGATAAGATTACTCTCCATCCCCTAGTTGAAGACAGTAAGATAACATGGCTGGTAAATTCCAGTCTTTATACGTAACTTTAGAAGGGATATGTCCTTATTTGGAAATTAGGGTGATACATTCCAACTCAGCGTCCATGCCACGCCCGCTTATCAGAGGGTTTATAACGGCTGATGCCCTTGGCATCAGGGCTTATTCTTCATGGTTCCGACCTCGTCTCTATGACAGTTAGAGACACAATATTGTAACTTTTTAATCATCGTCTTTAATAAATATATTAAATCAAGTTCTGCATTCACTGGAGTTCTTGGACTCACAACGAATCCTACCTTCAAATTGTCTGATCTACCCGAGGGCCAGGTCACGACAAAAACTCTGGTGGCAGCGGCGGTGGATCGTTAGCGACGATTCGTAGGTTCGAGAACTGGAGAGATCTTCGAGGAGATCCACTTGAGGAGACGGTACCACTCCACAAGGCCATTCCCGAGCTGAGCGGACGGCTACAGTGAATAAGAACAACAACGAGGCTGATCAATAACCCGAGGGTCCCTGTTCAACCTCCACTCCTAAAACCTGAAGGTAAGCCCAGGATAATCAAGTCTATACTCATCTACCTGTTTCTTAAATTCAGTGCTATTATTCTAAATTAGTGTTTTGATATTAGTGCTGCAATATGTCATTACAGAACGCAGGCGTCGATTCCCTTAGTAATAACGATGAAATTAACTATATCAGTGTTCCTCAGGCCATTAAATTAATTAATAAACCGTTTAATGGTAATAAATCAGAGTTGAGAGAATTCATTTCAAATGTCGAGACTGCTATTTCGGTCATTAATCCAGATAATTATGATTTGATGCTTAAATTTGTTGAGTCCAAAATAACGGGTGATGCTAAAACAAAATTATTGGCTAGGTCAGATAGGTCAAGTTGGGAAGATATAAAACAAATTCTTGAGGAAAACTATACAGTGCGTAGGACAATAGATTTCTTCGCATGTAAATTATTTAATAGCAAACAAGGATCAAGTGAAGGTGTTGCAAATTGGGGCAGTAGAATAGACACTATGTCGACTGAATTGACTGAAGCCATGATTAGAGTTTTGCCCGACAGACATCATGAAGGTGCGATAGCATTTTTAAAATATATTACGAAAGCTTGTTTTATACAGGGTCTACATGAGGAAAGAATTCAGACTGTAGTTAGAGCTAGGGACGAACGCATGCTTCTCCCTAACGCAATCGAGGTTGCTTTAGAGGAAGAAAGCGCAATATTGTCAGGTAGATATAAGAAACAGGGTGTGCCACAGAAAACTAATAACTTTGTAAAGAGAGATCGAACTGATTACCGAGGAAGTAGTGACAGGAAAGATAGGTCTTTTCGAATAAATGTCACTTGCTTTAAGTGCCAGAAGGAAGGGCACATTGCCAAGGAGTGCCGAGACGCTCCGCGGTGTAGGACGTGTTCCAAGGTGGGACACGAAACAAAGGACTGTCGTGCACAGGGCCGGCAGGGAAACTCTCATTGACGGAGCCCAAGCAACCGGGGTTATCCGAAGATGAAGAGGCAGGTTGCGTAGTAGAGATGGGATCCCATGAAAAACAGGTAACTCAAATAAGTACGGTAAAGGAAATAAGTGTACACGAAAATGAGATAAAGGAAGTTAAAACACATGTGTTGAGTTTGGATGTGAACCAAGGGTGTTCACATAATGATGATCTAATGGTAATCAATCTCCGAGGAGATAATTTAAAGTGTGGTCGGACACTCGTTGACACAGGGTCGCAAGTGTCCCTCGTTCGATACAACTCTCTAGTAAATGTGCCAAATATAGAAAAGGTGAATGTGATACTACAGGGTGTGACAGGATCTACACTAGATGTAGTAGGTAGAATTGTAATGCCAGTGTACCATAATAAATTTAAGTGTATTCATAACTTTTATGTTGTGCATGACCTCCCACAAAACCTTGACGTCGTGATAGGCCAAGACTTTTTGAAAGAGTATGACGTACAATTAAACTTTAAGTCAGGTCAGGCTGTGATAAAGATCCCTCCCAGAACAAAAAAGGTTGTCGAACTTCCATTAAATGAGAGAGGCGATATCTTGGTAACAAAGCAAGAAATTAAACCGGGTATTTTTATAGGCGATGTGCTGACCACAGTTCAGAATAATAAAGTAATTGTTTGTATTGTTAATACCACTGAAAAGGAAAGTGAACTAGGTCCAGTTGAATTAAAATACGAGAGACCCCCTACCCAATTCTTTTGTGCTGTAAACGTTCAATCTAAAAATAAATCAAACGAAAAAAGACATACATTACTTAATGAACAGCTGAGACTAGATCACGTATTAGAAGGGAAAGAATCCATAAGGTCACTATGTCACGAGTATGTGGATATCTTTCATCTGCCAGGGGACAAGCTTACTGAGACGACAGGTGCGGTCCATTCTATCCCAACACCAGATATTCCCCCGGAACGTGCCATTCATGTAAAACCGTATCGTATCGCCGAAGCGCACAATGCGGAAGTACAAAGGCAAATAGAACAAATGTTAGAGGACGAAATCATAGTACCGAGTTCGAGTCCTTACAACTTTCCGATCTTAGTTGTTCCAAAAAAGATGGACGCTTCCAATAAACGCAAATACAGGGTATGTATTGATTTTCGCCGATTAAATGACGTAACTATAGGTGATTCTTACCCCCTCCCTTGTATTCAGGACATTCTAGACAAACTAGGTAGGTCAAGATATTTTACAGCTCTTGATTGTGCGAGCGGATATCACCAAATTCCAATTGCGGAAAGTGATAGGAAAAAGACAGCATTTAGTACTTCTACAGGACATTATGAATATACTAGGATGCCATTTGGGCTTAAGGCAGGGCCCGCGACTTTCCAAAGGTTAATGAATAATGTTTTAATCAGGATTAATTGGTATGAAAGCATTAGTTTACCTTGATGATGTGATCGTGTACGGAGAAACAATAGAGGAGCGTAATGAGAAATTAAGAAGTGTTTTCGATAGGTTTCGGCAGTATAAATTAAAATTACAGCCAGATAAATGTGAGTTCTTAAAGACAGAATTAACTTATTTAGGACATATTGTGTCAGGAGACGGTGTTAAACCAGATCCTAAGAAAGTCGAGTCTGTGGTTCAATTCCCGGCTCCGACGACGCAGACAGAAATAAAATCATTTTTGGGACTAGCAGGCTACTATAGGAGATTTATTCCAAATTTCAGTTCATTAGCAAGGCCGTTGACCGAGCTATTAAAAAAAGACGTTTCGTTTAAATGGACAGATAAGGAAGAAGAAGCTTTTAATGCATTAAAGTTAAAATTAGTAAACCCACCACTACTTCAATACCCAGATTTCACAAGGCCATTCATTTTGACAACAGATGCAAGTAAAAATGCTATTGGTTGCATATTGAGCCAAGGTAAGATAGGAGAAGATTTGCCAATTGCATATGGGTCAAGGACACTTAACAGTCATGAGAAAAATTACACTGTATCGGAAAAAGAGCTACTTGCTATAGTATGGGGATGCAAACATTTCAGACCTTATCTTTTAGGACGCCATATTACAATCGTAACAGACCATAAGCCATTGACATGGATCTTTAATGTCAAAGACCCGAGTTCGAGGTTGCTTCGATGGCGCCTCTTGTTAGAAGAGTATCAGTATGATATCCAATATAAAGCTGGAAAAAGAAATACAAATGCGGATGCTTTATCTAGAGATCCGAATCTCTGTCTCTTAATAAATGAAAGTGAGTTAACACATGAGCGAAAACAAAACATAATTAAAGAAATGCATGAGTGCCCTATTGGTGGACACCAAGGTATTCACAGAACTTACGAAAGAATAAAACTATACATTTCATGGCAAAATATGAAAACAGAAATTGAAAATTATATAAGAAATTGCGATATATGTCAGAGAAACAAGGCTACAAGGCCGTTAACAAGGCAAGAGTTAGCAATCACAGATACGCAATCAGAAGCGTGGGCTAAAGTAGCGATTGATATAGTAGGACCCTTACCGATGACAGAAAACGGATGTAAATATGTTTTGACTTGTCAGGATAACCTTACTAAATATATTATTGCGATCCCAATTTTAAACCAGGAAGCTAATACGGTAGCGGAAGCATTCGTTACAAAGATATGTCTTGTGCATGGAATTCCACAAATTATTTTAAGTGACCAGGGCGCTAACTTTACGAGTAATCTATTCAAACAAATGTGTAAATTATTTAAGATTAATAAAATTACAACATCAGCTTTCCATCCTGAAAGCAACGGGTCACTAGAGAGGTCACACAAAGTGTTAGTAGAATATCTTCGTTGTTTTTGTACGGATAAGCAGACAGAGTGGGAAAAATGGATCCCATTCGCAACGTTTGTTTACAATACCACTCCACATACAGCTACAAAGTATACTCCATTTGAATTATTGTACGGTAGATTAGCTAATCTTCCAGGAGCGTTGCAAAAACCTCCCACTACCCCACTATATAATTATGATGATTTAATAGCTGATACCAGATATAGGTTACAAGTGTCACATGACATTGCAAAAAGAAACTTAGTGAAAATAAAAGAAGACCAAAAAGAAAAGTACGATAAAAATAAAGCGAATCATGTAGAATTCAAAGAAGGTATGAAGGTTTTATTAAGTAACGACGCAACAAAGGTTGGAGTGTCTAAGAAACTAAGTTGTCCATGGTTAGGACCTTACAATATTGTAAAGGTCAATGATAACGGTACACTTGCACTACAGTTCATAGGAAATAAGAATAATTACAACAATAGGAATTCAAGGGTAGCTAAAATAAAAAGTAAGATTCAAGTAGTACATGCAAACAGAGTGAAACCTTATTTTTCCTCTTCTTTGCAGGATGATTCTGCCGATACTCATTAACCTAGTCCTTGTACTACCATCAGTACTCCCACTAGGTTTCGAACACAAAACCATCAACAAAACCGCGGATGTTTATTTTGACGCACGAGGTTACGTACAACTTTACTCATCTCAATGGAAATTATTAACTTACATAAATATGCAGGAGGCTAAAGATTCTTTAAACCAAGTAAAACAACATTCTAAATTGGTTTTCAATTTTTGCGAGTCAATAAAGAGTCGATCTTGGTATCCATATACAGATTGTATTTCTTTTTTAAGTCATACATTAACAATAAAATTAAACAGATCGAAAACTTAAAGAATATTGTAGTAGACTGCACAAATGTCGAACCAAGTAGTACTCGTAAGAAGCGAGGTGTGTTAAATTTCGTAGGCCAAATTACTAAAATTCTTTTTGGAACATTAAGTAGTGAAGATGCCGAATATTATACAGGAAAGATTAACGAGCTAGAAGGTGAGCAAAAAGATTTTATTAGAATAGCAAAAGACCAGATGTTAGTTATAAAATCAGCTGTAACATCATTTAATTCAACATTGCGAGATGTTGATAGGAATGAGAAAACTTTAAAGAGTGGTTTAACAAGATTAACCCAACATGTAAACAATATCACTAGTGAAATATGACGAAACTCAATCGATAGCTATGTTATCGGAACACGTATTGCAAATTGAACGGACAATAGAAAGTACTCGCGAATTTTTTAATCTGATTGTTGAGGCAATTATTCATTCTAAAGATGGCACATTGCAGGCACAAATTATCACCCCATCAAAGATAAGAAAATTGATGAGTAAAGAACAAGCATTAAGTGGACTTGATTACCCTGTTAACCTCCCATCTCAAGAACTAATCCAAATAATTTCCACACACATTTACCTACAAGATAAGTATCTTGTCTATGTTATTGAAGTTCCCTTACTTCTACCTGAGCATTATCATTTATACCGTATCATTCCCTTCCCAACCCAAGGACAACAAGGAGATACGTCCAAGTACATCTGCTTAGAAACTACAAAGGACTACATTATCAGCGATCCATTACGTCAGAAGTTCGCAAAATTGACACAATACCAAATCGATACATGCTTCCAATTAAATAAATTTAAACATGTCTGCAAGGAAATGGAGCCAATACTTATCTATAAAGAGGGTGTAGACTGCGAAGCAACACTTGTGCATCCATCGACGACGGCGGTCCCGAGTTCATGCTCACATCGCATGATGGAACTTAAGAACACACTATGGTTAAGGCTAATGGGGAACGAGTTCCTTCACGTGACGCCAATACCCGAGATCTTCACGTTCCTGTGCCCTAACGAAGCTCCACAATCCATTACATTGAAAGGACGAGGAAAACTGAGACTGAACCCAGGATGTAAAGGTTACAGTGCTCATACTACGATTTATGCATATTCTACTATCTCCAAAAATGTTACCATTCCTGATATCACTCCTATCCTCCCAATTGACTTTGACTGTTGTCTAACCTCTGACCAATTGAAATTCCTTGATAAAATTCAACTAAACCTTCCAATGAGTAATGTCCTTTCGCATACAGATGATCTGAAAGTAACGAGCCATAAAATTGATGAAGTTAACGATATGATTAATGATGAGAAATGGAAATTAGAGCACTCAATGAAATTAGGCTATGTGTCATGGGCAGCAACCTTAGGTATACTGACCACCGTAATCTTCATCGCAGTTTGCTGTAGCTGCTGTTGTTGCAGCTCTTGCAGAAAATTTGGTTTTTGGCTGTGGAAAAAATGGCAACCCATGGATTGTATCGATGGTATGAGAAAACATTGCTTTTTACAACAAACTATACACACGGGCAATGTTCATTATCACGGAAGCACTGTGTCACTACCTATCACAAGCGGAGACCGAACCAAGGACTTCACAGCAATAGATGACGAAGATTCTAAAGAAGAAGAGGCTCCGATCGTATCTCGTACGAGGTCCGCGAGTAAAATGAAAAAACCGTGTCCTTCATGGAGAACATAGTGATAAGAACAATAGATGTGTGCAACCGAGCAAAAAAAGTGTGAAACTGACCACGAGAAATAATAAGTGCATCATAAAATAAGTAAAGAAATAAACAAATAATAAAAAGAACTTTGGACAGACGTTTGAAAGAGAGAAATCAAAGCAATACTATACAGTAACTACTATGTTCGAAAAGTATATATATATGTAACTTGTGATCACTTATTGATGTCATTAATATGTAATGTTTTTCTTTTATTTTAGGTAAAGGGTAATACAAATAGACGTGTCCAGTGCAAGTTCGCAAATATTCCATTACTGTGTTTAACGTTCACATTTATGCGTAACTTGTTCTCTTTTAGGTTATTCATACATTTGCAAATTACTTAAGTAAGTAATAGTAATAATAAATCTCAAGATCCTAATAGAGTAAAGAAAGAAGCTTAAAATTAAGCTCCATTGCTTTATCTTAAGGGCGCAAGTGTGCTGCCTGTAGCATTATTACCGCATATACTAATTAATTATTGCACTGTTAGCCAATAGCATAAAATCCATATATATATATATATATATATATATATATATATATATATATTAAAGTATTGAATTAATAATCAGAATGTATTTATATTATATTATGAAGGGAAATTGCGTACTGGACACTCTAATATATAATAATAATTACATGTGGATATTCAAGTTGAAACAGGCAGGGGCGTTGAGTTTGGATAATATTACTCACCATCCCCCAGTCTAATACAGGGGCGTCGAGTCAAGATAAGATTACTCTCCATCCCCTAGTTGAATACAGTAAGATAACATGGCTGGTAAATTCCAGTCTTCATACGTAACTTTAGAAGTGATATGTCCTTATTTGGAAATGAGGGTGATACATTCCAACTCAGCGTCCATGCCACGCCCGCTTATCAGAGGGTTTATAACGGCTGATGCCCACCGACCTCGTCTCTAAGACAGTTAGAGACACAATATTGTAACTTTTTTATCATCGTCTTTAATAAATATATTAAATCAAGTTCTGCATTCACTGGAGTTCTTGGACTCACAACGAATCCTACCTTCAAATTGTCTGCTCTACCCGAGGGCCAGGTCACGACAATCCTACCTCATTCTTTGACTGCCTACTGAGTGCTTTTCTACAAAGGAGTTTCCATGTCACTCTCCCATTCGTGTCACATCTCTTGCCCACCGCGAGTGGGTTACGTACGAGGCTTAGCTGTTCTTAATAAATATGATTTTCATAGAACTCACTGTTATGTAGTCTTCACCATTCACCTGTCTGTTCGTCTTTCTTTGGTCCAAAAATGTTCATAAGAACTTTATTCTGATATCCTCTTAAAGGAATAGTATTTTTCCCATTCATATATATTTTTTTACCAATGCCTCCAGGTTGTCTTTTTGACATTTCTGGTCTTCTCTCCTTGCATTGGCGGAAATGTAACCCACTCCTGAAGTTGGGGCTCCACGAAGGCGAAGTTACGTTATCCCGATGATATGATAGATGATGAATGATAATAATTAGAAGAATAACAGTTTTGTATATTCTTCGTTTATTTTTATAAAGAAGTAGAAATATCAATGAGCCCCTGTATAATAGCAAACACATGCTACTACAGATACTAAATAATAAGTAATGTGTTTTATTTAAACAAAATTGTATTTGAAATGTTTTTTTTTCTGACAAGAGATTAAACTACTCTTCAGAATAGACACCATTAATTCTATGGTCTTAACCAACTTTGAGCGAGGTTTGTTATCCCGCGACGGTACCAGTCTCTGGTGTTTAATGCGAAGAATTCGATGAGATCCATTTCCTCAGCTTCAATGTTTCCAATGTCTGCTAAATTTCAAGCAAGAAATGGGCCATAGATCGAAACAGAAAATAATCTGACAGCATAAGATAAGAGCTACATGCTGGGTGTGGTAGCGGTTCCATTCCTCACAGCATAAGATAAGAGCTACATGCTGGGTGTGGTAGCGGTTCCATTCTTCCCAATTCCTGAAATTGTGTAATGGTTATTCGTGTTGTGTAGGGTCCAATCAGGTTTGAAGCCGCGACCAACAAAATTTCACGAACTCACTCTAGTTGTGAGAATAAAGATCCTCAGCGACTGCACTCCCGTTTGGAACGAACTACCAGTGAATCATAACTTCAAAATTCCATCAGACACACATTACATTAAAAATCGTCATTGCTTATGGGACAACATAATACATATTTCTGTAGTAGGAAATATGGAGGCTAATGTCATGTTTATCAAGAAAGCCCGAAGTGCCCATTGTAGGAGACATTATCCGGGATTGAACAAGGATCGTCATATTAAAAAACTCAATTATTAAAGAATGGAGACTATAACCATATGGCAGTATACTACATAATAGATTATATAATTTAGACACCATATTATTTGCAGATGACATTGTATTTATAGCGAATTCAGAAGATGACCTACAACGTTCTGCCCACTCTTTTCACCATATTGCAATAAACTACAACATGGAAATATCAACAGAAAAGTCTAAAGTCATGGATTTCCTAGGAAAATACCCAGTTCGCAGTAAAATTATTATTAATAACAAAATATTAGAATAAACTAACACATTTAACTATCTCGGATACCAAGTTACATAAGAAGAGGAGAAAAGATTTTAGTCAAAAAATTATAAAATTTAACAGAGTAACAGGAATTATAAATAATATTTCAAGCCATACACAGTACAGCAACACACACAACTGTAATTTATAAAACACTGGCCAGACCCAAATTATGTTATGGCAGTGAAGCCTGGACAATTCGCAGTGTAGATGAACAAAGACTAACTATGGCAGAAATGAAATTTATGAGACGTACTGCAGGTTACTCAAGAACAGAACATAAAATTGAATTCTGAGATTCTCAAAGAATTACAAACAGAATCAATCATGGAATATGTACAAAAATATAGAAACAACTGGAAATCTCAAGCAAGAAGAATGAGCCGAACAAGAATACCACGTCAAATCTTAAATTACCAGTCACCGGTCACGAGATTCTTCAAACGCAAACGTTACATTGAGACCGTAACAGACCTCTAGGTCTATTACATGAAAAGAAGAACAAGAAGAACTAGGGGCCGTCCAATCTGCAGTTTTGCCTTTTTTTAGTGCTTACAGAATTATAAGAATTATAATATTTTAAAAATTTGAATGAATCATTTATACGGTATTTTATATTAAATTATTTATTTCCAGGTTATGATATATTATATATTATAGGTCTACATCTTACTGTACTAAAAATTATACAGATTTTTTTTTCTCTCCAGTATTATCTATTTTTCCAATCATATTGTCAAAGCTACTTAATGTGTAGCATTCGTCTTCTTCTTCTTCCTTCCAAGTATTAGGCCAAGGCCTGTTACGATCCTATAGAAAATTTCTGGGAAATTCTCATATAAGACTTGAAAACATAATAATAGTCCCTTCGATTGGTTGCTGGCCAAAGGAAGGCAAGACCAGTATGGGGCTGCCATCTTATAGCCTCTGGTCAGGCTTTTCTGGAGAAGAAAAGAGAATAAAGGAAAGAAGAAATGGAAGAAAGGAATGACTCCCTAGCCCTCGGATGCCCTAATAGCGTTGGGATCGAAAAACAAGAGTTAACCAAGAGAGGTTAGATAGTAAAGTTAAAAGAGTGCAAAACACAAGTAAGTGGAAGAAATGTTTTGCTCAGCTTGGGCACCTTGTGGTCGCCATCCACATATCCCCTAGATGAGGACCCCTGAGATTGTAGCATTCGTAATTCCATGAATTACTAATTTGGTTATTATTTGGGACCACACAATAAGCTTTTGTTATGCAGTAGTTAACGGTAACTCAAGGGTTGGCAGGTATATGTACCTGGCTAAGTGAAACTAATGTTTATTATAAAAGTGTAACTTTGCAAACAATACATTTTGTTAAAAGGAATACTTGAGCCAATTTAAAACATCCTTGGAAAATTAATATAAAAGGCCAAGAAATGTTATTGTTAACACAGTGTGGTTAGTATCTCAGACACACAAACACACACATAGTGTGGTTAGTCGCGCTAATACGATCACAGTGTGTGGCCTGTTGCTGGTGGCCCATACGAGTACATACAGTGGCTACCTTACGAAAACAGAGTGGGCTAGTTTATCATATTACTAGTGTTCGGAGGAGTCTGTTGCTCCTATATTATTACCTAAAGTGTGAATCAATCGATCGTACGTAAATATCCTAGGAAGTGTAGATTTGCTCAAGTAGCCTTCAAGATTATATTAATTCATTATATATTGTGTTGTTCATAAGAAGTTCACAGAATAAACCCGTTTTAATTAACTACATTAATCATTGTTACTGATCATCGAATTCCTTGTCCTTCACATCGGCAGAACCCAGAAAGAAGCTTAATCTAAAACACGCCCTAAAGAGATCCTCGTGCCTGCCTTATAAAGTTTTGCCGCAAATGTACAATAATATTATTGTATTCACGTAGACTTTCACGGCCGGAGTTGCTATGATGATCTTGAAGAAGATTTTCGGGCTGTAGGCCGTGGTCGTGAGGCTTGTAGTTCCCCGACGTTTCGCCAGAAACTGCGTCTGGCATCCTCAAGGTTGTCAGTCTCAAGACAACCCTTGAGGATGCCAGACGCAGTCTCTGGCGAAACGTCGGGGAACTACAAGCCTCACGACCACGGCCTACAGCCCGAAAATCTTCAAGATCATCATAATAATATTATTGTTGTATCTCCTGCATCCATCTGTGACAAGATCGTCATTTTCTTTTCCTGCCCTATTGTTTCCATATCAGAATCCTTGCATCCTTGCACCACAACTATCTGTATGCTATATGAGCTAAAATTGGATCGTCCTTCTTCATTTGTCGCCTAATCTACATATTCCTTACTCTTCATTGTTTAATGTCTTGATAAACGTCAATTTGCTTTTAAATTATGTCCCGGTTTTGCTCTAGTATATTACAATGCCAGGTTGGGTAGTAGTTTTTACAGAAGGGAGGAAATTTTTAATTTTCGAGATTCTGTAAAACACTTCACAAACATGCGTTTTACATTATTTTTTACTCGATGGTGTTTTCAAAACAATAAATAATAGTAAAATAATAACATATTTGCGTTCATTATAAACAACTAACGTTAACAGTGTGGGCAATGTTTATTAGTTAAAACTATAGCAGGCCGTGACTCCAATCAGGCATAAAATGGGGGCAAGTACATATTTATTGTTTTATATTGTTTCAAATAAAGTTCAATTAATTTAAAATGCAGTGATTTGTTTCGTATAATGTATATTAATACTACCCTTTGGATATATTTTGTATATATATATTATACGTAATATACATAAAGGGCAACGGCTTTACTTTCCGCACGAGTTTTGTAATAAGTAATATTACGGTATAGTTATTTAGGTTGGCAACCCGAAATGTAGAAAGTTGAACTTTCAATCATTGGTCGCCATCGCAGTAAGTACGACAAAACGCAATATCGCGCAAAAAATATTGTAAGTTATTGTGAACTATGGATGTAGATATACGGGTTTTGTTTTCTCTAGAAATATTTTTTCTTCATATTATTCCATTAAACATTTTGATTGCCGTTCTTCCTTTATTTATTCTACTAGCTAATACCCGGCATGCGGTGCTACGCCTAAATAAATGGAATGTGATTTTTAAATTTTCGTCTCAGATGAACTCCTGGTTTTATAGTATAATAGCAGCTAAACACTCGTTGTACCCGAAAACCTGTAAGCATGCACAAATGTACACATTACAACAAACAAAACATGGTTATTGCTACAGTCAATTTTTAATTTCGAATTTCAAGTTAACCCCCATTTATACGATCGGATTTCACTGATTTTTCATTTTATTTAAATAGGATATAGGCCTACTGAGTTTGGCTGAGAAACATGGAAAATTGCGAACGCTACATCGATTTTTAAATTTTCTTTTCAGGTAAACTCTTACAAGTACTAGTTTTAGAACACAATAAATAGCATAAAAACCGTCTCCATGAATAAATACATCTGTGTACCAACTTTCAAAGAAATCGGCGGAAGTTTTACATTTTTATTTATACAGATTTTAGCCTATATTAAAGTACTTAATATGTTTTTCTTTGTCACCACCACCGGGGGGCTACCTCAATTATCTGGCCAACAATCACATCGAAAAAAAATGTATCCGATTCTAGAGAGGATTGAAGTAAATCATGTAAAATAGGGAACAAAGGGTACAGTTTTTTTTAATGTTAATGAAACGCAGAATTAACCCTAGTTGTAGCATGGTTTAAAACGATAAAATTATATACTGAAAGAGAACATTATATAATTTGAATTTACTTCCTATGGTAAAATTTAAAATAAGCTATTTATTACACTCATAAAAAATGAAATAAAATTACTTTTCTATAAATCGTTTCCTTAAAATATAGTAATATTCCATTTCATAGTAATTCTGCCATTGGGCAGATCTTTTACTGCAATCGTAGCATTTTCATGCTATGCTTTGCAGCTTTAATAGGGAATTATAGGTGTGGTAGCTTCCCGTTGCTTTTCACACCGGTGAAGGTTGATGATAATTGATAATAATGATAAGGATGATGATGATGGCCATATGATTTTCGGGGACCGTTGGACCCTACGTTTCCTGACATTTGTCTTATAGTTGAGGAAAAACCCCAAAAAAAATATTCACCCAGGAGCCTGTCCCGACCGGGGATCGAAATCGGGCCCGCTGAGTGACAAGGCAGCACCTACCTTGAGACACAGCGGTGGATCATAGTAATATTAAATTACCGAAAAACAATATACAGAATGCAGTCAGTTAACCGAAAATGCAAATATATTATTTTCTGTAGCTTACAACACACACACACACACGCACACGCACGCACGCACACACACACACATATATATATATATATATATTGTATGTTTGTCTTGGAATTCTTGGGTAGCTCAGTTGGTTAGAGCGCTAAAGGTACAGACTTTAGAGACTCGAGTTCAAATCCCGACTCAAGCATTCTTTTTTCTTTTCATATCAGATATATATATTATATATATATATATATATAACTATCGAAATTTTTCGCTAGTTAGCAAATTACCTCAAGCAGTAGTGTTTGATATTACATTCTGAAGGTCCCGTATTCAAACCCCAGTTTCAACAGATCTGATTTTTTACCTTGCAACCATGTGCAGTGGTTAATGCACCCTGTATTTGCTGTGTTTTACACAGTGAGGAGCAATAAACATAATTATGGAGTATTTCAATTATCTTATTGTGGCAATTTAATCTACCTATTCATTTAATATCAGAAATTCAGTTTTAAAAATAAATTCGAAATTGATATTAATTTATTTTATTTGAAAGTACTATCTAAAGATATGTGGGATTCTTTATGCATTTCCCTTCGTCGATCAATTGATTTTTCTAAAATTGTAATTCTGCGGCAGACAAGGTCAGCAGAAACCGGACCATCACGTTCGATATTAGTTTTTATTCATTGGGCATGAATATAATCGATATTGGCCACCAGTTCATGTTTGATTACATAATACCCCACGTTTAAATACGGAATTCTAAGTAAAAATAAATTACACAGAAAGTTCAAGGAGAAGTATCACCTGATTCTGCAGCGTATCTTTTAACATCAAAAAATAAAATTATAAAAGATTGAGATATGCTCTATCATAACTGATAAAAATGGAACAACTTAAAAATACTTATATTTCTATTACTTACTTACTTACTTACTTACTTACTTACTTACTTACTTACTTACTTACTTACTTACTTACTTACTTACTTACTTACATACTCACTGGCACTATCGAACTCGTAGGTTCATGGCCGCGCGGACATAAGCTCTCCATACATCCCTATCCTGAGCTAATGCTTTCCAATCATTCCCTGTATAATCTACTTCCCTCAAATCATAGTTAATGTTATTCTCCCACCTCATTCTTGGTCTACCAACTGGGCGTTTTCCCTCTGGCTTTCCTACAAGAAGCTTCCATGCACGTCTTTCATTCCCCATACGCGCAACATGTCCTCCCATCGCAGTCTACGGGACTTAACTGTTCTTATTATATCTGGCTTCCTATAAAGACCATGTAGTTCATTGTTATGTAGTCTTCTCCATTCACCTGTCTGTTCATCTCTCTTTGGTCCAAAAATTTTCCTAAGAACTTTATTCTCAAATACTCGTAATCTCCTTTCCTCCCTTAAAGTAAGAGTCCATGTTTCGCACCCATATAATATAACTAGTAGAATAATAGTTTTATATATTTTCAGCTTAACTTTTTTGAAAGGAGTTGGGACATCAAAAGTCTCTGCAATGCATAATAGCATGCATTTCCAGAATTGAGCCTATGTTTAATTTCTTTGTGCATCTCATTCCTATTTGTGATTATTGTTCCTAGGTATTTGAATTCAGCCGCTTCCTCAAAATTTCCCTCATTTGTCATTAGCTGTCCATTTCCATTATATACTGAATTTCTACGTGTGACCATATATTTAGTTTTACTGATATTTATTTCCAGTCCCAATTTCTAAGTGTTATTCAATAGTGTGTGCGTGTTGGCCTTTAGTATCTTCTCGCTATCGGCCAATAATACTACATCATCAGCATAAACTAACAGCTTATTAATACCATTCAGTTGTAAGCCTTCCTCATTCTCTAAAGATTTAATGGCATGCTCTAGTACAAAATATTAAATAGTAGAGGATATAGTGCATCTCCTTGCTTCAAACCATTCTGGATTTCAAAAGTGTCTGAAAACTGTTTGCCTACACGCACCCTACTCTTTGAGCCATTTAGACACATTCGTATAAGTCTAACTAACTTTTTAGGAATTCCGAACTCCAGCAGGATACTTATTATATTTCTATTAAAAAAACTATTCGAAACTAACAAATAAAGAGCGGGGAAGGACATATTAAGCATCCAAACGAATAGCGTCTAACTAAAATAAGATGTATTCATATTTATTGCTTTGCAGAAATAAAATTGGTATACCTATTCTCTCGGTGGTAAAAGGATTGTCATTGTTCATATAGGGTGAATCTAAAATCTACCGACAAATTTTCACAAGTTGTTCACGGATGTTTTCTAAGTACTTCGATGTAAGGAATCCATGGTCTCTGGTGGAGCATTACCAAATAATTTCACTCTTTTCGTTTTGTGCGAAGCCCTCTTTGCAGCTGATAATTCGCAAGCGAATGTGATTTTAGCATTATGGGTCATAAACGCATTTTGTAGTGAACGTTTGGGAATACCTTGATGAATAGTTCGGGCAAGGTTGGATTAGTCGTGGTGAACCTGATTAATGGTCACCAGATCTGACACCCATGCGCTATTTCTTCGGATGTCATTTGAATAGCCTGGTTTACAAGAATCCTGTCGAAACGTGTATGGAGCTGGCACATAGGATAGTAGAAGAAGCTGATCTGCGCAAATCTCCTAAGATGTTAGAGCGTGTGTGACAGTCCATCGGGTATTGGTGAAAGTTTGTCGTCCATTTTGAACAATTACTTTAAAGAGTGTAACAGTGTAATTCGGAAACAATCAAATTTCAAATAAACAGATACAAAGGTGGACCAGTAATACATACTTAAAACAATGAAAATACTCGGTAATGAGCACCGGAGACCATATGTTCCTTGTATCGAAACACTCAGAAAACATCCCTGAACAATTTGAGTTTGTTGATAGAGTTTGGATTCATCTGGCATAGCCCCACCGTCGCCTTCAGTGAGCAAGGTTTTGCACTTTAATCCATTTCGACTAACAACAGTCTGCTCTACCTGAATAGAAACAAATGATTCAGTATCCGGCAAAATCTTGGAGGAAAATTGGTATTTTTTGTGGGGCTTTAGGAATATGTTTCAACGTCAGCTTTTCAAAAGCTATCTAACTAACTCACTGGCACTATCGAACCCGTAGGTTCAGGGCCGCGCGATCATAAGCTCTCCATATATCCCTATCCTGAGCCAATGTTTTTCAATCATCCCCTGTATAATCTACTTCCCTCAAATCATATTTAATGTTATTTGCACACTTGATTCTTGGTCTACCAAGTGGGTGTTTTCCCTCTGGTTTTCCTACAAGGAGCTGCCATACACGTCTTTCATTCCCCAATCGTGCCACATGTCCTGTCCATCACAGTCTACGAGACTTATCTGTTCTCATTTTATCTGGCTTCCTATAAAGATCTGCCTCGCACGTAGCGGTCCGGCTTTCCTTGGTCACAAGTTTCCTGTATGATTTTTTGGGGGAAATTTTCCTCACCTATAAGACAAATGTCAGGAAAATTTAAAGCTAAAACAATCCCCGAACATTATCTAACCATCATAATCGTCATTATCGTATTCGGCATGTTGTGTGTGTGTGTGTGTGTGTGTGTGTGTGTGTGTGTGTGTGTGTGTGTGTGTGTGTGTGTGTGTGTGTGTGTGTGTGTGTGTGTGTGTGTGTGTGTGTGTGTGTGTGTGTGTGTGTGTGTGTGTGTGTGTGTGTGTGTGTGTGTGTGTGTGTGTGTGTGTGTGTGTGTGTGTGTGTGTGTAAGTGGTTTGTGTCGCTTGAATGTTACGATGCTCGGAGGAGGTCCTGCCATTGAGCTGATCACTCATTCGGGATGGTCTTCCACGCCCTGTATGTGTGCGATACATAGTTTAAATTCCTCTTCCGATAAATCGTGTCGCTGTAAGGCCCAGGTGGCGTGTGGCACGTAACAGTACCTATAAGGTTAGAGGTTAAATTGGGTTAATGGAATGGAGAACATAGTAATCTCAACTGTGGTTCATAATGAATTTAATATCTAAATGCTAATTTACTGTCTACGTTATTTTTTTACAAGCTACGCAGTGAATGGACGGTCTATAGGTACGAAATGGCGAGCTTCCTGGATCCATGGTTAGCAGCATGCAGGTGCTACTCCAAAGTCACCACAAGAGACACACGTGCAGAACAAAGAAGCAGATTAAAATTCCCTAAACCCCCCAGAATCAAACCCAGGCCACATGCAACGTCACCGCGACGGAGCAGCATATTATTTAAACTATCTAAATGATTATAATAGAAATGTTATTATATTTCCCTTAAACAAAGCAGGGAGACATAGCTACGAATTGTTAAAATATAAAATACTTCATTTTTAATTTTTATATAACTTTAATGTTAAAAAAACCGCAACTCTACACGTAATACCCATGTTTAATAGAAAGTTATTAATATTAAAGGGATTTAAATCCAAACATTATTTTATCTGTGATACCAAGTGCAATCCGATAAATTAACAAAATGCGTTATATCGCACTGCTGATGCAGGTAATATATAGAACACTCTATAAAACTGGTCAGCATAATTAATCTCTTGCAATAAAGTTTCCACACGAGACATAAAAATGCATACATATAAAAAAAGTACGATTTTATTTATTAAATTTATGTAATAAGATTGATGTATTTAAATTTTATTACAGGTCTTAAAATAAACAATCATTTTCAATATGTGTCGTTTATGTCTGTCTATAAAAACGTCATTTCCCTTAATAAGATGGAGGGGAAAATTGAACTGAAATTAAATTACAGCAATAATTTAAATATCATGTAACGTACGACGTTAGGGAAAAAGTCAGAGAAAGTTGGAAGGATGAAGAGGCAGTTAAACGGACGAATGTGTAAAAGGCAGACAAATTATATTTAGTATGTTATTTCTTCGTGTACCGGTATTCTCCTACTAGTTTTCTTTTCAAGCTGATATTTTGTTGCGTCCATTCATTCGTTCCACGTCATTATGTCCTTCCATCAACTTTCGGATGTACAATAGTTGAGCTTCCTTTTTCTATCCATTTTCTTATTTTTTTCTCTTATCTGATGTTTTCCATAGGTGAAAGTGTTCATACAATAGTTTAGCTCCCTTTTTCTATCCATTTCATTTTTTCCCCTTCTTATCGGATATTTTCCATAGGTTAAAGTGTTCATACAATAGTTCAGCTTCCTTTTTCTATCCATTTCCTTATTCTTCTCTCTTATCTGATGTTTTCCATAGGTTAAAGTATTCATACAATAGTTCAGCTCCCTTTTTCTATCCATAGGTTAAAGTGTTCATACAATAGTTCAGCTCCCTTTTTCTATCCATTATTTCTCTCTCTCTCTCTCTCTCTCTCTCTCTCTCTCTCTCTCTCTCTCTCTCTCTCTCTCTCTCTCTCTCTCTCTCTCTCTCTCTCTCTCTCTCTCTCTCTCTCTTATCGGATGTTTTCCATAGGTTAAGTGTTCATACAATAGTTCAGCTCCCTTTTTCTATCCATTCCCTCTCTTTTTCTCTCTTGTCGGATGTTTTCCATAGGTTAAAGTGTTCATACAATAGTTCAGCTCCCTTTTTCTATGCATTTCCTTACTCTTCTCCCTTTTCTGATGTTTTCCATAGGTTAAAGTGTTCATACAGTAGTTCAGCTCCCTCTTCCTATCCATTTCCTTTTTTTTTTTTTTTTTTGTCGGATGTTTTCCATAGGTTAAAGTGTTCATAAAATAGTTCAGCTGCCTTTTTCTATCCATTCCCTTATTCTTTTTCTCTTATCTGATGTTTTCCATAGGTTAAAGTGTTCAAACAATAGTTCAGTTTCCATTTTCTGTCCATTCCCTTATTCTTTTTCTCCTATCTGATGCTTTCCATGGGTTAAAGTGTTCATACAATAGTTCAACTTCCTTTTACTATACATTCCCTTATTCTTTTTCTCTTATCTGATGTTTTCCATAGATAAAGTGTTCGTTCAAATTTGTCTTCCGATAAATTGTCCACCTGTTTACGGGTTATTTCTCACATTTATCTCTGAATTATTTATTAGTTTGCCATTTAATGATCGTTCTATATGTTTTACACGCTTTATATTAGCTTGACCTGTATTTATCTATCTATCTATCTATGTAATGGAATATTTCAACGCGATTTTCACCCATTTAAAATCATTGGATCGACTTGAAGCTTGGTATACCTGTAAATGACCCGTGACAATACAATAATTTCTTATTATGTTTCTAAAATCCTGGCCAGAATCATCAGAAAATCAAAAAAGTGTCTTTGTATCTATGTAACGGAATCTTTGAACACAATTTTCACCCACTTAGAAACATTGGATCGATTTGAAACTTTGTATACTTGTAAAGGACCCGTGACAATACAATAATTTCATATTTGTTTCTAAAGTCCTGGCCATAATCGTCAGAAAATGAACAAAGTGTGTTTGTATCTATGTAACGGAATTTTTTATCACCATTTTCACCCACTTAGAAACATTGGATCGACTTGTAACTTTGCATACTTGTAAAGGTCCCGTCACAATGCAACAATTTCATATTGTTTTTCTAAAATCCTGGCCAGAATCATCAGAAAATTAAAAAAAATTAAAACTGGTATAATAGGTTGTCGACTTTTTAGTCAATCGTTGTAAGAGCTCAGTTGGTAGAGCGGTGAACTATAGGTCGCTGGTTCAAATCCGGCTGGGAGGATTTTTTTTAGAAGAGTATTACTTTTAGCTCATACTACAATAGTATCGAATTTAAAGATAATTCCAGTTTTATCTTATTCTGTAAAATATTAAAAATAAAAAATAAATAATAGTTTTAAAAAACTAAAACAACACGCTTTATTAGAAAACCGAACTAAAAAATGAAAAATAATTTTAATTTCCAACACGCTTGGGATAAAATTAAAGCGGTCAACAAAAAAATCATCTCCAACACATCTAGAATAAAACTAGAGTTATCTACAAAAAAAAATAATTATACCATCAAAAGCGTGGGGTGCTCTATGTCAATATCTTTGATAATAAACAGATACTGGTAAAAGTAAAGTCTCTAAGAAGAAAAACGTAAAAACTATAAAGAGCACCCCACGCTTTTGATGGTAAAATTATTTTTTTTTGTAGATAACTCTAATTTTTTTCTAGGTGTCTTCGAGATGATTTTTTGTTGACCACTTTAATTTTATCCCAAGCGTGTTGGAAATTAAAATTAGTTTTCAGTTTTTAGTTAGGTTTTCTAATAAAGCGTGTTGTTTTAGTTTTTTAAAACTATTGTTTATTATTTTCTCAGTAGTTTCGTTGGTTGTTCTGCATTAGAGCCATAAGATAGCACACAATTTAATACACTACATTATAACGATCTTATTACAGATAATGTTGAAACTAAGACTACTTACGCTTCGTGGTATTGCTTTAGATTGCAGAAAAGTAATTAAAATTTCCATCCAGATATTATTGTGTACCAGAAAAAACATAAACTTGAATATACACGTTAATTTCCTGTGACTATTTAACTCATGCCCCAAATGGGAGTCAATGACCAATCACGTTTCAATGATTTCTGTTTTACAACCAATCAGAGTCGTATTTCACCAAATATTTATCAATGTTATAATTACCATATTAAAGAAAGCTCCTCCTTACAATATTGCGTTCCTTTGGCAATAAATAGTATGATCTGGTTGCAGTGATAAACAAATGAAGCAGTAGAAGCGTACCTATCGTTTCTCATTTGTTTTCAAACATCGCCGTTTACATTAAATATATAAATATTTTAAAATAACTATAGTTAAATAATGATTTGTGAGTAAAGAGCTTAATTTTATTCGTTAAATAGTCCTAACAAATGCCACTCTTGATTTCCAAATTCTCTAGATAAATTCACTCCTCACTTCGTGAGTCGTGAATTTATCGATAATTTGGAAATCACTCGTGGCATTACTTATGATTATATTTAACTCATGCCCCAAATGGGAGTCAATGACCAATCACGTTTCAATGATTTCTGTTTTACAACCAATCAGAGTCGTGTTTCACCAAATATTTATCAGGTTATAATTACCATATTAAAGAAAGCTCCTCCTTACAATATTGCGTTCCTTTGGCAATAAATAGTATGATCTGGTTGCAGTGATAAACAAAAGAAGCAGTAGAAGCGTCCTATCGTTTCTCATTTGTTTTCAAACATCGCCGTTTACATTAAATATATAAATATTTTAAAATAACTATAGTTAAATAATGATTTGTGAGTAAAGAGCTTAATTTTATTCGTTAAATAGTCCTAACAAATGCCACTCTTGATTTCCAAATTCTCTAGATAAAATCACTCCTCACTTCGTGAGTCGTGAATTTATCGATAATTTGGAAATCACTCGTGGCATTACTTATGATAAACTTCCAAGTTAATAGCGTTAATAATTTGTTGTACGTATATCTAGATACGCAGTGTAAGGGGTATAAGTGTCGTACAGTCGTCGGGCATGGTCTGCAGAATCTAAAAATGTCCATAGAAAATAAAGTTAAAACTAGATAGTTTTCTCAAAAAAAAAATTATGCTTGCATTTTATTTGCGTTATACTATTTGTATCATTATTAAGAATACGAAACAATTACACCGGTAGATGTATCTATCTAGGAGCCCTTTTCACAGTCGTCACGGATGGTCTGCAGAATACAAAAAAATGTCCATACAACATAGGATCAAAACTTGATAGTTTTCTCATAAAAATCATTGTGCTTGCATTTTATTGGCGGTATACCGTTTGTATCGTTATTAAGAATACGAATACAATTACATTGGTAGATATATCTACCGAGGAGTTAATATTAGCTTTAAAAATGTTAGTGTTATTTATACCGTTTTCCTGAAACTGAATGATAATTCAAGGTTATATTTGATTATAATTTTATTTATTTTTTAATGAGAATTCTCCTCAATACGGAAGTATGACTCCATTCGAACAATATCAAAATATAAAATAAGTTACAGTATTGAAGTTTTCAGAACTCTATGCTGTTTATAACGTTATGTCATTTGTCTCTATTTTGTACATCATCCTCCACTACACCACATATTTCCAATCTTTGTAAACAGGTAGTAGCAAGTCGTCCTCTTCCTCGACTGCTTTTAATTTCCCATTATTGTACAATCCTGGGCATTCTTCCTTATCCCATTCTACGTACATGTCCGTACTATTGTGGTCGTTTCCTTTCAATTGTGACATTTTCTTCTTCCACATCCATAAGGGGTCGTATTATTTTTATCTTTCCTAGATATTCTGGCTGATGGTCTCCAGAAGTCCATTTCCAGTGCATTTAACTTATTAACATTTCTTCTGTTTAATGTCCATAGTTCTGCTCCATATAAAACTATACTAACATTTCTTCTGTTTAATGTCCATAGTTCTGCTCCATATAAAACTATACTAACACATTTCTTCTGTTTAATGTCCATAGTTCTGCTCCATATAAAACTATACTAACATTTCTTCTGTTTAATGTCCATAGTTCTGCTCCATATAAAACTATACTAACATTTCTTCTGTTTAATGTCCATAGTTCTGCTCCATATAAAACTATACTAACATTTCTTCTGTTTAATGTCCATAGTTCTGCTCCATATAAAACTATACTAACATTTCTTCTGTTTAATGTCCATAGTTCTGCTCCATATAAAACTATACTAACATTTCTTCTGTTTAATGTCCATAGTTCTGCTCCATATAAAACTATACTAACATTTCTTCTGTTTAATGTCCATAGTTCTGCTCCATATAAAACTATACTAACATTTTCTTCTGTTTAATGTCCATAGTTCTGCTCCATATAAAACTATACTAACATTTTTCTGTTTAATGTCCATAGTTCTGCTCCATAAAAACTATACTAACATTTCTTCTGTTTAATGTCCATAATTCTGCTCCATATAAAACTATACTAACATTTCTTCTGTTTAATGTCCATAGTTCTGCTCCATATAAAACTATACTAACATTTCTTATGTTTAATGTCCATAGTTCTGCTCCATATAAAACTATACTCTGTAGTATGGTTTTGAATATTTTATTTTTTGTACCGTGTATTATATTCCTACTACATAAAACTGAGTTCAGCATTCCAATTACTTTCTTTCTTCCATCAGTTACCTTTTGTTTCATATTCATGTTTGTTAATAATCTGGAGTGAGAAATGTGGCAATATGTTCAGCAGTCGAGTACAAGCCATGCTATGTTTAGCTGAGTTAGAACTACTTGTCCATATGTCTCCTCTCTCATACAATATTAATAGAGTTATTCGGTAGATGCCAGTGTCATTTTAAGTTAATTAATTTACAATGTCGTTCGTAAATCAAGAATATCATATTATGTTATTATGGAGAATGTTGTCATAATTCAAGTGCGGAAAGAAGAATTACGGGCATCGTTTTTCACAGAGGTTACCAAATCGACAATTTTTATTAGTTTCTCGTTCTATTAGAAACTGGGAGTCGCCTATCCCGATTCGAAATCGTGAATTTCAACGAAATTTTACATCTTATTGGACCGTAAACAGAACTTTGCGAGAACAGTTACTGTACCCGTACCACATTACATCGTGTACAATGTCTCACACCACATGACCAGGTTTTAATACCAGTATTTTGTGACTGGTTCCCCACTCAGTGCCAAGAGAACGTAAATTTTATATAAAATATTCTTGCAACATTCTTTCACTCGTGATTGAGTCTTTAATCTCCATAATTCACACATACGGACGGACGAAAATCCACATGTAGTTACACAAAAAAATCTCGCATCAACGATTGAGAATTAAAGTTTGGTTGGGAACTGTAGGAAATTATTTAACTGAACCCTAAATTTTACCGTTAAATTTGAGGGGTGATAAATATAGGACATTTGTAAAACGAAAACTGTTTGAAAATATGACATAACAAGTGAGACTTAATATGACGTGGTTTCACACATAATGGCTCATTTGTACCATGGAGTATGAAGATTAATAGATTATCGATTTCCTGCGAATTTTGGATAGGTTAGCTAGGTATCCTGATCTTATTCCTCTGGATTTATTTTTTGGGACGGTAATAATAACTTCGTTAACAGAGAGGGCGTTAGTCAAGTTGCTCATTGAGAAAGTATTTTTGCAAACGCTATCAAAAGAACTCAGGATATTATTTAACGTGTCCGCAACAATTCGATTTGAAAATGTGATGGCTGCTTAAGTTGCAAGCACATAAAACTATCCATCCACCCATTCATAGTAATTCTGCCCGAGGGCAGGTTCTTCACTGCAATCATAGCATTTTCATGCTATGCTTGCAGCTTTACTAGGGAATTGTAGGTGTGGTAGCTTCCCGTTGCTTTCCACACCGGTGAAGGATGATGATGATAATGATAAGGATGATGATGGTGATGATGGCCATATGATTTCGGGGACCGTTTGGGCCTTAAAGTTTTCCTGACATTTGTCTTACAGGCGAGGAAAAACCCCGATGAAAACCTCACCCATAAAAACTGCCCCGACGGGGATCGAACCCGGGCCCGCTGCGTGACAAGGCAGCACGCTACCTCGAGACCACAGCGGTGGACCATAAAACTATTATAAAACCAATAGTAATGTAGGCTCAGAAACTTGGTCATTAACAATAAAAGATGAAAGCCTCCTCAACACATGTGAAAGGAAAGTCCTCAGGAGAATATATGGCGTAGTGTGTATTCAGGTTGAATGGAGAATAAGAACAAATAGTAAACTGAAAGAACTTTACAAAGTCCCAACAATAGTAGCTAAAATCACGTGTCACAAATTGAGATGGCTGGGACATGTGGAAAGGATGGAAAATCAGAGTGTCTAAAAGATAATATTAAATACCAAACCAGATGGAAGCTAATCGGTCGGAAAGCCCGAGCCATAGATGGATGGACAATATACAGCAGGATCTGCGTACCCTAGGCATTCAGAATTGGAGGAGATCGGCAGCATTGAGGCTTGAAAGGCGAAAACAATAGTCGACAAGTTCCTGGTTCTAAACGGAATGTAGAGCCGGAAATAATTATGATAATGATGATGGCTGCCTTCGGAACGACGGTAGACACGTGAAAAATCCAATATAAATTGAATGTACAGTTTTTCAAATAAAAGTTAATTATATTTTAAAAAAGTAATCTTAGAATAACACAAATAATTCATCTGTTAGGTGTGAATTTCCTTACGTCATGTCGTAAAATATATCAAATTGTAAGCTTCAAGCATCTTTAAAACTATACAGCTTTACGAAAGCAATAAAGGTTAAATTTTGCATTAGAAAAAATCTGATTGTGTTTGGTTTGATTTTGTACAGTAAACCATTCTTATTTTAACGTTTAGAAATAAAAAATTAAGCATATTAATAAACAGTATTTTCTTGGTGATAATAAAATTGTATTACACACTATCAATAAAATCCAAATCACTAAATCAAAATGTTAAAATAGTCAACGCGTTATCAAGGCTATCAATAAGCTATCATTATCAAGGCTAGTTATTGAATTACATATTGCACATTTAATAGGAAAGGAATTAGAGCCGTGGATATTGTGTCGTAGATTTATGGCACGTAAAAGAACTTTAAGCCTGAAAAATAGGCCTCTGCGCATTTTTTTTCACGCCCAGATTTGAACTGCGACGCTAATGACCTTAACTGTTAATAGCGTCGTCAAATTAAAATAACAAACAAACAAACTCTAATAATTTATAAACGAAGTATGTATAAAAACATGTAATAACCCATATTAAACTTAAATTATTAAATTATTGAACTTTGATTTGGCATCACATTATGTAAACTATATTGATTTCATTCATTTGATATTTTAATAAAGTAACATAATAATGAACTGATACAAATTCGTGTCAAATTATATAACAATATAACATTACCGTTAGAACTAAATTAATATTAATTTCTGCAGTTCGGTACATTTAAATGTATTCGCATGATAAATTCGGTTTTGTCAATTAAATCGTGAATCCCCGGAATGTACTGAAGTATGTAAATTTCCTATACGCCAAGTCTGCACAACTCGATTATATTTGATAGCTGAACTCAACTTTTGACACTCTACCAAGGCACACTCACTTCGGATCTACTATTAGATTACTCCTCTGCAAATAGACTTTATTTTTAATATCTCTATAGTAAATGAAATAGAAATAAAAAACACAAAATACCAAAAATTGTTTAATACGAAATAATTGGAAAACAGAATAGAATATAAGAAAATAGAGCTAATTTTGGGAAAAGAGTTGCAGAAGAAAAAATAAATGAGAAAAAAATATGTAACACTGTGCTAACATATATTGGAGAAAAAATATGTAAAGAAGCATGGAATATATTAAAAGGTTTAAAGAGGCAAAAGAAAGGAGAAAACAGATCATTCAATACATTTATTTAACTGAATGAGAAATATATTTTCAAAATCTTCTCACAGATATGGTGATGAAGATAATTTACTTGTTGATGAAGATGATTTTTTAGATGAAGAAAAGATATAAATTGATATTCATTCAGTAAGTCTTATGATTCAATCTTCTAAAAAAATGTAGTGATCAAGGAGGAGTACCAGAATGTTTGCTTATTTATGGTTCAGATAAATTAATTGAGATAATGAGAGATTTGTTTGAAAAATATATTAATAGAGAAAAATTTCCTCAATAATGGAAAGTGGGTCACATATCTGTAATTCACAAAAAAAGGGAGAAAAGACAAATGTGAAAATTATAAAGGAATTACAGTAACTAATGTGTTCAGTAAATTATATGGGGGGGGAAATTTTAAAGTATTTTTAGATGAACAATATGAAGGCATGGACGATGAAGAAAAGCCGGATTTAGGACTGGTAGATCTACAATAGACAATATATTTTGCATGAAACAGATTGTTGAAACACGGTCAGGCTTATGATTTACCCTTACATTTCGTACTTATGATAGTATACCATAACACGCTGGTAATGTATGCGGACGACATGGCCATTGGGGCAGAAAACAAAGAAGAATTGCAAAGAGGCATAGATGGGATACAACGATGGGCTATGGAAAATGAGTTCAAGATAAACAGCAACAAGACCGTACAAATGGTTTTCAAGAAAGGAGGAAGAACAGCGGCAAGTGATAATCTAAAACTAGGAGAAGAACCGATAAGAATGGTCAACAAATTCAGATATTTAGGCATAACACTGCAGCCAACAACAAAGTCTTTCAGCGCACATGTGCAGGAGAGAGCAGCAGCAGCTATAAGAGCTATGTGCAGTATCAAAGACATCACATCGTTAAAATTAGTCACAGCCATGAAATTATTCGCATCAGTGATCACCCCGATCGTCACCTACGGGATAGAACTGATATGGGAGAAACTATCGACCAGCGATTTGGAGAGGTTAGAAAAAGTAAAACCAAGATTCATCAAAAAGGCATTAGGTGCAAGCAAATATACACCAAATAGAATGGCCTACATGCCAGCCAGAGAAACGTTCTTCCTAGAGGACCTGAGGCAAAGGATACTACTGCCAGCAACGGAGCCATATAAGAAAGTCATCGAAAAAAAGAAACAGAGAGAAAAAGAGATCGACGAAGATTTCTACGCCTCAGATGCCATGGTAAACAGAGAGTGGACTGGAAGTAACCAACCACAAAGGCACAGAATCATAGGTTTAGCAACACACGGATATCATCCAAAATGTGCAAAAATACAAAATTCCACCAACCGAGTGATTCGTGTGAATGCAAGATATGCGACCAAAAGTGTGAGCGATACCATTACAAACAATGCAGAATATGGACAGGATCACTGAACGAACTCATAAAAGACAAATCATAAACTTATAACTTAATGCTCTTTCGAGTGCCTCTTACCAACTTATTATTATTATTATTATAGTATACCATAAGAAAATTATGGAAAGTCTTAAGGATATTTAATATAAATAAAAATTATAATAAGAGTTATTCAAAATCTATTCAATAACCTAGGGTTAAAATAGGAAAGAAATTGTCCAATGGATTCCATGCAACTAAAGGTTTAAAACAAGGATGTTGTTTACCCTTTACACTTTTTAAAATGTACGTTCAACAAGCATTAAAAATGTGGAAAAAGAAATGCTGTAATAAGGGAATAATGATGAATGACAATATTACATACACATTACAATTTGCAGATGATCAGATTTTATTGGCTGAAGATTATGATGACATTGAATACATGACCAGAAAATTAATGGAAGAATATGAAAAGTGAGGATTAAAAATTAATGTAAATAAAACTTAATATATGGTAATTCGTGATGGTGGAGAAAAATTGGTAGTAGAAAATTCCAAAATACCATTAATATTTGAAACAAAGTTAAATATTTGGGAGATTAAATAAATTAAGATGGAAACAATGATTTGGAAATAACAAAATCATATGTGTTTAGAGATGTGATACGTAGTCTAGATATAACATCGGCCCAATGTGAAAGCTATACCACGGGGGATTGTTTTCTTCCTGCGATAATCTCAGTGGGCGTTATTCCAGAGAATTGAAACACTTGACTTTAGAAGTTTTATTTTTCTCCACTGTTGGAGTTATTTAAAGTGTCCAATAGTCCTAAAAGAAAGAAGAAAAACTGGAAATATTTGTGTTTTTTTCAATTATTTCAAACTTGAAAACATTCCTTATAAGTTGGCGAAAGAAAAGTAATAAGTTCTTCTTCTTCTTCTTCACTTCACGGGCTAGGCAAAATGCCTGTTCCGCCTCACAGTTGTTCTGTCCATCTTTTCACTGGCCTTCCTACATTCTTTGAACCTCTTGGCTTGTAGTTAAATGCTGCTTTTGGTAATCTTGTTACATTCATTCTTTCTACATGTCTAAACCGTTTTTCTCTATACCCTTTGATTTATCATTTAATGGATATACATTTAACTCTGTTCTTACCTATATCTTCATACTTTAACCGATTCATTCTTTCTACGCTTTCTATTCTAATCATTTGTATCATAATAGACAATAAATCTCTGGAACAAGTAACACATTTTAATTATTTGGGGTTTAATTTTACTATAAACACAAAAACTGAAAGAGACGTAAATGTGAAACTGTCAAGATTAAGAAAAAAAGTAATAAGTAATATGTGTAAAAAAGATCCTGCATTTAGTGGTAGCTGATACTATTTGCGATAGCTCTCTCCCTATGATTTCAATAATTGAAATGAATGAATGTCGGAATTGAAAGCGAGGTCGATAAATAAAAGAGTGACGGAGAAACACATTACAAGCTGAGGCGGGATAAACTAACATAAAGAGTATAAATGTGGGATTCACATGCTCTGGAAAACACAAACAAGTAGCCACAAATATAAATTCTCATAAGTTTGTCAGCCTAAAGACTGTTTCCAGAACAAGAATAATTCAATGTGTGGCACTTTTAATGAAAATTAGCAGTGAAAACATATTATACCAAACAAGGAGTACCAAAAAAATATAAATGGGACACGGTATAACACGCACCGGCTGTCAATGCAGATATACCTAACAATGACGGACAGCAGTGATGGAGTGACGGCATTGCTCACGAACATATCGCCCTACTCCCTTCAGCATGGTGATTTGTTTTAATTTACTACTTCTTTATTTCTACATATTCTATAATGAAAATGTTATAACCTAATGCTAAGTACTCTGTAAAATGTTACATATTGGAATTTAATTACTGAATTTTATGTAACGGTATTTTTAAAAATGCATTCTTAAATAAACTGTCCACCGCTGTGGTCTCGGGGTAGCGTGCTGCCTTGTCACGCAGCGGGCCCGGGTTCGATCCCCGGTCGGGACAGTTTTTCTGGGTGAGGTTTTTATCGGGGTTTTTCCTCACCTGTAAGACAATGACAGGAAAACTTTAGGGCCCAAACGGTCCCCGAAATCACATGGCCATCGCAATCATCATCATTCATATTCATCTTAGGTTAAGCTCAGAATTAGGGACTCTCCTGGCGCACCATTATCATCATCATCACCCATCATATCATCGGGGCATCGTAACTCCGCCTTCCAGGCAACCCAACCTCAGACGTGGGTTACAAGTACGCCATGCCAGGAGAGAAACCAGGAACGTCGAAAGACAAACCTGGGGCATTTAAAAAAAAAGATATATATAATATATATATATATATTATATATTCAAAACTTATTTTAACAGCTTCCTCCGTATAGTGTCTTAATAATCTTTCGCAAGTTACACTCTAATTCAACTCAGGGAGTTACTACAGACCTTACGGGCTAAGCCAGTGTCCCCCTAAGTACAGGGGGTAAATGTTGCCAAACTCATAATAAAGATATTTGTTTGTTTAGGGAGGGGTGGAAGGGCAAGGTTAGCAGTACTTTTTACAAATCTATGTAGTATACATTTAAAAACATAGTTTTTCTTTTACGGCATGCAAACTAGTTTTATAGTAAATATGAGAGTCAACACTTTCACACAGGATAGTACAGGTCCGCACGAGCTCAGTGACAAATGGTAACTGTTTTTTTTTTCTTTAAGAGGGGGTGGCTTGGACGACTACAACCTACTACTCTGTACCTGCTGTGTTGCATACTTCAGTTTTTTCAGGATTTCTCTCAAGAAAATACTGTTAAAATGGCAACCCAGTTCCCTATTCCAAACGCACAGTAATTTCCTGGGTTGAATCTGACTGTAACAATACCATAAAAATTCGTTCGTGGTTATTATTATGACTAAAATAAATTTGAAAATACCTGTGTGTTCAAATAATTAGTATTTCAAGTGTTCATAACGTTCAAACGGTAGCTAATGGAAACGTCATTTTGTGCATGAATCATATACTGAGTATATGACATAAAGAGTTAAATATAAAATTTTGATCGAACGAATTTGCAGTTACTGATGTTTTTCGTCATAATTTTACATAAAAATGCATTATGATTGGGTATGAATAAATAACTAACTGATGGTACTAACGATATACATTTATTTAGGCCTCAAATAATCCTAAAGAGTTTTAAACATTCTACACTTACAACATTTTCCATTTAAAGAAATGTGATAGAAATGCTTGTCTGGTTTTCAGTTATTGGTAAGCCAAATCACTCTAATATAAATTTTAATATTAAATCCGTGATATGGCAGTTCTGAAGAGTCAACTCTATCTGAATTAGTTGCTGCCTCCAGCAAGCAATCGACCGACAGTACAGGTAGACACACGTTAGCGTGACGCATCCAACAATCCTAATTTTAGCTTTCTTAATCATATTTCGGTACTTCTGTTATCGACTGTTACTCAGATGTCCTCACAAGACTGAATGGAAATAGTCACAGGCCCTATAAACAAATAAATCATTATGTAGCTGTAAATCGAAACTATGGCCTCTGGGATGCCAATCAGATATGCTAACAATCGCTCCCAGAGAACGTAAAATGTAAATTATGAATATTTGCATACAGAAAGACGAACGGTAGTTTAGATAGAATCTCTAATCACACTGACGTTCTAATACACATCTAATGTAATAATGGCATTGTAGTTATGGTGTTGTCTTTAGACAGTTCTACATCCATATGTTTCCAAGCATAAAATATGCATTCCGCGTTCATCCTGCTTTACATAACTCGGGCTCATTAAGATACATGCGCAAGTTTTATTTTCAAGGCTGTATAAAAGTAGACTCTTATTTATCTAAATTCATTTTATATTGCACTATTTACTACAGGACCATATAAATATTTTATAAACTTTTAAATACGACATTTGCCGCATTTGTCCCTTATTTAATGGGTACAATTCCGCCAACACTTGAATTTAGAAGTTTTTTTTTCTCTCCACTGGTAGTGTTACTTAAAACGTTCAATATGCCTAAATGAAAGAAGAAAAAACTGAAAATATTTGTGGTTTTTTCAATTCTTTCGGACATGAAAATATTCCTTATAGGAAAGAAAAACAGAAATAACAAAGAAAGTCTGGTGGCATAGGCAATAACAATAACTTTTTACGTACATTAATGTACTATGCAGGACCTACAACTATATATGTCTTCCGAAGTAAAATACCCCTCAGGGGTCCTCATCTAGGGGATATGTGGATGGCGACCACAAGGTGCCCAAGCTGAGCAAAACATTTCTTCCACTTACTTGTGTTTTGCACTCTTTTAACTTTACTATCTAACCTCTCTTGGTTAACTCTTGTTTTTTTTTTTTTCGACCCCGACGCTATTAGGGCATCCGAGGGCTAGGGAGTCTTTCCTTTCTTCCATTTCTTCTTTCCTTTATTTTCTTTTCTTCTCCAGAAAAGCCTGACCAGAGGCTATAAGATGGCAGCCCCATCACTGGTCTTGCCTTCCTTTGGCCAGCAACCAATCGAAGGGACTATTATTATGCTTTCAAGTCTTATACGAGAATTTCCCGGAGGGAAAATTTTCTATAGGATCGTAACAGGCCTTGGCCTAATACTTGGAAGGAAGAAGAAGAAGAAGGAAGCTAAAATAAGGTGTTTATGCCGTTAAAAATCTATTGATTCTGGACGTATTTGAACCCGCAATCCTCGGAATCAGAGGTGTTAATAGCAATCATTACTAAAAATGTAACATTAAGCTTAAATACGCATTATTCCCAGTGAAGTATTTAAAATAAATCATTTATAACGCCCAATTATTTGATTTGCATTTTTAATATATTGTATTATTTTTTGTCGAGTACATAGTAATAAAAAATAATATATATATATATATATATATATATATATATATATTCTTTATAGGCCTATAACTGGTTCTTCCGGTAATAATATATGGATGCTAAACATGATATCTTACTTTAAGAGAGAAGAAAATATTGCGATTATTTGAGAATAGAGATCTTAGTGCCAAAGAAAGGATCAGACGATGGAATCGAGAAAACTACTTTAAACTACAAGAACTAATGGGAAATAAGATGTAATGAGAAATTTAACCATTCGTAGACTGCCACGGGCACGAATGTGGAATGAAAGTTGACTACGAAAAGTACTTGTATGAAAACCAGATAGAAAGCGCTCGATAGATCAGCAAAGAACGAGGATCGAGAATAATATTAACAATGATTTGAGGTGAATTGTAAGGGAACGATTCGAAAGATTTGCTATAGATAAGGATGTATGGATACTTCTAAACGGGAAGAGTCATGACCTCCGGGTTCTATAGTGCCTAACTAACTAACCCACTAACTCAGTGGCACTATCGAACCCGTAGGTTCATGGCCGCGCGGACATAAGCTCTCCATATATCCCTATCCTGAGCCAATGCTTTCCAATCATCCCCTGTATAATCTACTTCCCTCAAATCATAGTTAATGTTATTCTCCCACCTCATTCTTGGTCTACCAACTGGGCGTTTTCCCTCTGGTTTTCCTACAAGAATCTTCCATACACGTCTTTCATTCCCATTCGTGCCACATGTCCTGCCCATCGCAGTCTACGAGACTTAACTGTTCTCATTATATCTGGCTTCCTATAAAGACCATGTAATTCACTGTTATGCAGTCTTTTCCATTCACCTGTCTGTTGATCTCTCTGTGGTCCAAAAATTTTCCTAAGAACTTTATTCTCAAATACTCGTAATCTCATTTCCTGCCTTAAAGTAAAAGTCCATGTTTCGCATCCATATAATATAGCTGGTAGAATAATAGTTTTATATATTTTCAGTTAACGTTTTTTGAAAGGAGTTGGGATATCAAGAGTCTCTGCAATGCATAATAACATGCATTTCCAGAATTGAGTCTATGTTTAATTTCCTTGTGCATCTCATTCCTATTTGTGATTATTGTTCCTAGGTATTTGAATTCAGCCAATTCCTCAAAATTTCCCTCATTTGTCATTAGCTGTCCATTTCGATTATATAATGTATTTCTACGTGTGAGTTAGCTATATTTCACCGTAATTCTCATCACGTTAAAACTAGATCCATGATTTATTATAGGATACGTTTTAGCAACTTTACATTTTCCTTAGTACATAATTAAAGCAATAATAATGATTAAATTAAAACAAATCGTAAAACTCAATTCAAGATATCAGAAATGGTTGGATAACTTTATTGTAAGTACGGTACTTTTAGTTAGAAACAAATTATTTCTCGAATAATGTTACAACTACAATTTACTGTGAGGCAATCCTGAATAAAGAGATCGAAAAACTGATGTCAAGAAAAAAAGAATGGAAAAAGTTGCGAAGGCTTTTAGAGAGAGGGGCGTAGAAAAACAAAACAGAGAAAAGTAGAACAAGGTCTTACGTGAACTGCAGATCCAGAAAATAAATTATAGAATAAGATTAGAATAACACAAAATGCTTTTCAATGCTTGTCAGATTCATTCTCATTTTACACGTACAAATATGATTAATCGAAGAATCAGTTTTTAAAGCTCTGGAGACGAAACTATTTAAAAATGTATTATATTCCCATGACCTTTAGAATTCCAAGAGACATGCCACTAGAATAGAAATGTACATGTCTCGAGACAGACCTACCGTATATGCTATTCAAATGTAATTAAGATTTCATACCGTACATTTCATGGTTAATGAATGGAAACAACTTCCATGATTTTTTTTATTTAATTCATGCCGAAACCTACCTTGACGTTTTTTTTTTCAGAGAAGCGTCGTGATGTACGAAGGCCATGTCCAAAAAAAAACAAAATAATAATAATAATAATAATAATAATAATAATATCGCTATTTTAAAGTGCAAGGTACAGAAATCGAAGCAAGAATCCAGCAATGACAAACCACTGTATGGAGCACATGTATTTTTTTTATTTTCTTTTATTTGTTTATTTAGCCTGGTGGAATTAAGGCCATATGACCTTCTCTCCCACTCACCAGGACAAATATATATTACATCATAATATAACAATCATGATTAACTCTAATATTAAATACTAAATGAAGATTTGATCAATAAGACGATATATATTATATTGCGATCTATAATACAACCAGTTAACGATAGTTAAGATTAAGACTAAAACTAATGATAAAATGTACTGAAGCAAGATAAATTAAATTGTTGGTAGACCGTCCCTGTCTAATTTATATAAAAAAAGAAAAATAGTGAGATATAGAAAACTAATTTTACGGTTATACAATATTTACACAAATGAAAATATTTGTTAATCTTAATATTATTTTCATAAATAATTTAATTTATTAATGACACTGAGCAACAAACAAGGAACTTTTTTGTCACAGAAAAAAAAATGTGATTCTGATAGTTAGTATTTTTTCTCCTGAATTCAAATATGTTATCGGTTTTTCTCCATCACGCAAGGTTTCCGAGAGACACGAATTTATAATTTCTTCTTCTTCCTCCTTCCAGGTATTAGGCCAAGGCCTGTTAACGATCCTATAGAAAATTTTCCCTCCAGCGTCTTCCGGAAAATTCTCGTATAAGAATAGAAAGCATAATAATAGTCCCTTCGATTGGTTGCTGGCCAAAGGAAGGCAAGACCAGTGATGGGCCTGACATCTTATAGCCTCTGGTCAGGCTTTTCTGGAGAAGAAAAGAAAATAAAGGAAAGAAGAAATGGAAGAAAGGAAAGACTCCCTAGCCTTCGGATGCCCTAATAGCGTCGGGGTCGAAAAAAACAAGAGTTAACCAAGAGAGGTTAGATAGTAAAGTTAAAAGAGTGCAAAACACAAGTAAGTGGAAGAAATGTTTTGCTCAGCTTGGGCACCTTGTGGTCGCCATCCACATATCCCCTAGATGAGGACCCCTGAGGGGATTTTTTTCAAACACTTTAATATTTTCTACATTCGTAAACTACACAAAATTCGAACATTCGGACTCAATTAGAAAGTAAGAAATGGCGATTTTCTGCTATATTTCGCCCGTGGAGTATCCCTCTTGATGGTCCAACAATAATCGGCGGCCATATTAGGATTCCATTTGCCTTGATATCTCTTTTCCATAGCTTAAATCTCCTGATGAAAGTGTTCCCCGTGCTCATCGCTCAGTGCGGCAAGATTTTCCGGGAAGAAATCTAGGTTTATTGAAAAATAATTATTTAAATCCATTAATTGAAATTGAAATAAAAACTGTGGGTGATAGAGAAATTCCGAATTCATTATTTGAAAACATAAAAAAAAACTGCATTAAATACAACTATCGGTACTCATGAGACAAAAATCATGTTGACCAGTGTTATTAAAATTTATTTATTTATACAAATGCAGGGGACTTGACAGGAGTCATTGTCCATAATTATGAGAAAACAAAAATATATACTTACTTTTTTTACTTTTGAGGGCCTCTCCACTTTTCAGCGGTTACCCTGTATTCCCATTCGCCATTCTTGCCGATCACGCCATTCATCCTCCTCCAGACCTCGATCGTTCATCAACCTATGGATCTCTCCTCTCCTACTTGTTCTTGGCCTGCCCCGTTTCCTTCTACCAGAAGGTGACCATTCCAAAAGAGTTTTGGGCCACCTATCATCCTCCATTCTCCTGACATGGCCATACCACTGAAGAGCTCGTCTTTCGATCCTTTCCACCACTGTCTCCTCCATATCCACCATCTGCCTCACTTCTTCATTTCTTCTTCTTTCCAACCTGGACACCCTGGCACTGCGTCTTATTCCATCCATCTCCACTGCCAAGATCTTCGTTTTTTGTCCCTCTACCAAAGTCCATCCCTCAGCACCATAAGTCATTATGCTTTCCACAACAGACTTCAAAATCCTCTTCTTCGTGTGGTTTGACATGGTCCTACTCCACAGTACTCCATTCAACATTTTTATGGCTCTTCGTGCTTGTACTAACCTGCTATCTACTTCAGCTTACAACTCCCTGATTCATCAATAAGTGATCCCAAATATTTAAATTTTTTAACAGCTCTAATAATTCCTTGGGGTATGGATATATCTCGTCCACTTCCTCCTACTACAAGATATTCAGTTTTTTTCATGTTTACTCTTAATCCTCCTATTTCAAAAGCATCATGTATTTCACATCCTCATCATGTATTTCACATCCTCACGACTCTGAGCTATCAACACTTGATCATCTGCAAATAATAAGGAATGTATTGTGCCACCTTGGACTGGTACTCACATGCCTGCACAATATCGATTCCACTGCTCCAATATATGCTGGATGTATATTTTGAACAGAGTAGGGGACATACTACACCCCTGTCGCAGGCCTTTAGTAGTTCTGAATGGAGAGGATATCATCTTACCCACTTTAACCGAAGCCTGACACTGCTGGTACAATCGTCGGACAAGTGAAATCGTTGGTAAATCGATACCAACATCAACCATTGCATCCCAAAGTTGGTTGATTGGCACTGAGTCATAGGCCTTTTCTAAATCAACAAATATCAAATGAATTTCCTGGCCCTTAGCATGTGATTTTTCTGTTATCTGTCTCAGACTAAAAAGGTGATCCATGCATGATTTCCCTCTGGTAAATCCTGCTTGGTCTTCCAACATTCTTCCTTCGATAGTGTGTTCAATCTGTTTGTGGTGATACTGCTAAAAATTCTACTCATGGATGACATCACACTGATTCCTCTGTAATTTCCAGGGTCTTTACGATTTCCCTTTTTATGAATAGATGTTATATATGACATACACCAATCCTTTGGTATTTCATCACCCTCCAAAATCTGATTAAATATATACAATAAATTAAAACAATAGAACATTATAGCAAAACAGAAAGTTTGGCTCTTGTTTCCCAGTATCTATCCTTCAGCGTAGCAGAGTGAAGTGCCTGACACTGTAGCAGGTGGTTTCTGTCCATGTTGGTGTTCGTGGAGCACAGTGGGCAATGAGGACTTCTGTAGATTCCAATCCGATGTAGATGAGGTGCAAGACAATCATTTCCTGTGTTTAGTCGAAAATATGCTACAGCTTCCTTTCGAGAAGCATCTGGTGTAGTGTGTATGGTGCTTTTCCACTGCTTTTCTTGAATTCGGATAACAGGTACTATCAGTGAGGTGTATAAGTTAGTTAGTTATCAAATATTTCTTTAGTTTGTTTTTGAAGGATGTTATAGTTTGACAGTCTCTGACATAGGGCGGAAGGGAATTCCATGTTTTGGCAAGTGAGACTGTAAAAGTACGTCCCTGCATGAGTTAAGCACAGCGGGACGCGGCACGGACGGCGGGTAGTGAGAGTTTTCCAGTCTGTCAATACTTCCCTATAGTTTAAATGAGAGATTTGGCGCTTTATTTTAGTGTCTTACGGTTAAAAAGACAGATAATTTTTTGGACACGGCCTTTGTACATCACAACGCTTCTCTGGAAGAAATTTCAAGGTAGGTTTCGGCGTGCAATGGTTGACAGTTTCCTTTATAGTATATTTAATTATAATGGTCATACAGCGAATTTACAGTATATTTTGGCTATTGTTCTATCTGATGTGTCAAATTCGGTCTTAAAAAAGTCCCCCCAGAATACCTGGAGTCCGATCGGAGTACCACACCATTCGGTATATGGACACTTTAACCGTCAATGAGAGGTATCGGTACTCTATATTCATACTGCATTGAATATCATGGAACGTGTAATGTTGAAACCTGTCAGACACTAACTAACTCACTGGCACTATCGAACCCAAGGTCATGGCCGCGCGGACATAAGCTCTCCACACATCCATATCCTGAACCAATGCTTTCAAATCATCCCATGTATCTATGTTGCGACATGTGTCGCATCAATATAGCCGGTGCGGCTGGCTCAGTCGTATCTGGCGTGATCTGCATCGACTACCGATCTAGTTCAGGTTGTCTCCACTTGGAGGCGCCTGAGTAGAGCACCAGACATTTTATGTTGGTCATACTGTTTGCTGCAGCTTTTGTCATGGCTACCAACATCGTCGGTGTTGTGTTCAAGTCTAGCGTGTCCACATGTGACTCGCTCTCAGTGTGTGCCACGCCGTCAAGGATGACGGTCCTATTTGTATACCTCGCTTGTTGCTAAACCGTCTACGTCTACGGCATTTGCTTGTGGGCCGAGGTTTTGAATGCCTCGTGGCCCCTCGTTGTAAGGAATCTGAGTATTCCGATCAAACATGTGAAGTTGTTTCTAATATTAATAGTGTACCGGTAGTATTCATAATAAAACTGAAGTATAGTTACCAAAGTGTTCTACAAATTCTTTCTCGACATAAAAATCCCAGCGACCTACCAGAGGACTTTTCGACCATTGAATCTACATTTAGTCGTGTTGCGGGTTTGTTAATTCTATCAACATTGTGGCAGTGACGCAACAATCTACTACTATCATAATCTACTTCCCTCAAATCAATGTTATTCTCCCACCTCATTCTTGGTCTACCAACTGGGCTTTTCCCCTCTGGTTTTCCTGTGAGAAGCTTCCATTCATGTCTTTCATTTCCCATTCGTGCCACACGTCCTGCCCATCACAGTCTACGAGACTTAACTGTTCTTATTATATCTGGTTTCTTATAAATATTATGTAACTCACTGTTCTGCAGTCTTCTCCATTCACCTGACTGTTCATCTGTCATTGGTCCAAATATTTTCCCAAGAACTTTATTCTCAAATACTCATAATCTCCTTTCCTGCCTTAAAGTAGGAGTCCATATTTCGCGTCCATATAATATAACTGGTAGAATAACAGTTTTATATATTTTCAGTTTAAAATTTCTTAAAAGGAGTTGGCACGACAAGAGTCCCTGTAATGTCTATGTTTAATTTCTTTGTGCATCTCATTCCTATTTTTAATTATTGTTCCTAGGTATAGAAACTTACTTACTTACTTACTCACTGGCACTATCGAACCCGTAGGTTCATGGCCGCGCGGACATAAGCTCTCCATACATCCCTATCCTGAGCTAATGCTTTCCAATTGTTCCCTGTATAATCTGCTTCCCTCAAATCATAGTTAATGTTGTTCTCCCACCTCATTCTTGGTCTACCAACTGGGCGTTTTCCTTCTGGCTTTCCTACAAGAAGTTTCCATGCACGTCTTTCATTCCCCATACGCGCAACATGTCCTGCCCATCGCAGTCAACGAGACTTAACTGTTCTTATCATATATGGCTTCCTATAAAGACTATGTACTTGTTATGTAGTCTTCTCCATTCACCTGTCTGTTCATCTCTCTTTGGTCCAAAAATTTTCCTCCGATTGAGGGTCTTTCCACTTTTCAGCGGTTGCCCTTTTACCAGCCGGCTGCTGGCCCTTCACATCCACATGTGTCAATCACATTTTCCTAAGAACATTATTCTCAAATACTCGTAATCTCCTTTCCTCCCTTAAAGTAAGAGTCCATGTTTCGCACCCATATAGTAGACACACTATGTTATATTTCAGGGTTGGATATTTCAACACTCATTTCATAGATGCTAACTCTCTTTCTTTCATGGAAGTACAATATGTTTTTCTTATTTTATTATTGTCAACAGGTAACTGTGCTACCTTCGCTAGAAATACATTATTTTATTTAACAATACTCTTTTAACTACTCTGGTCATTAGTGCCCCAATTCAAATCTGGGCGTAAGGGACCGATATTATTTTTACTCAGAAGTCTCTTATTTTAGGCTTCAGATTCTTTAACGTACCTCAAATCTATGACACGAGACAAACAACCTTACCTCCCTTTTGAGTGGAACCAAACTCACGAATTCCACACCCTTATAATTCCATCAGCCCGAGTCACGTTTGAATTCGCGAACCTCGGAACCAGGAGCGAGCATGTCCACCCGGAACAATTTTACTCGTTTATATACCTATGATAGATTACAAGGGGCACGCCCTAGCGCAGTGATTAAGGCAATATCGTACAAAGCAGAAGGTCGAAGGTTCGAGTCCCACTGGGGTCAGGATTTTAAAACTGACCCAAACCTTCTGATGGCACCATGGCCCTGAAGTCGACTCAGCCTCTAACTGAAATGAGTATCAGACGCTTGCTCTGGGATTAAATGCGGCCGTCACGCAGCGCTCACCCTGCTGACGTCAAATCCCGATTGTCTAGAAAAAGTGGGAGCCTCAACATCTTACTACCCCGAGAATCTCCTATGCCCTGTAGTGAAATCACTTTACCTTTTACGTTAATGATAGACGGTGGACTAGTGGTTATGCTCCTTGTATCTGGTCCCGAGAGTCGCGGGTTCAAACTCGGCCGGGGTCGATGGATTTTTTAGGACGAAAAAATCCAAGGAGCAAGTCTTCCGGGAGGGACTTCAAGCCGTGGGTTCCGAGTCTGAAGATTTTCAGGCTCGTAAAAGATCCTTAAGCCTGAATGAAAAGGCCTCTAAGCAAAATTTACCGAATTTTCCCGTCCTAGTACTACCTTGGTTTCCTAGATGTCAGTATGAGGCGGAACGCTGACCACAGACCACTCAAATGACATCTATACGAAAACAAGTGTAACTAAATTAGTATGGTTCAAATTCTTCCCTGCAGGGGGAGAGCGCCTAAATCTCTGTTAAGGGAAACATGGGCTTACAAGATACAAGAAGAAGATAGATGATAATTATGAGGATGATGATTTTTCAGAGACTAGTAACCCATATTTACCAGCATTCCATCCATAGTAATTCTGCCCGAAGGCAGGTCCTTCACTTCAATCATAACATTTTCATGCTATGCTTGCAGCTTTACTAGGGAATTGTTGGTGTGGTAGCTTCCCGTTGCTTTCCACACCGGTGAAGGATGATGATGATAAGGATAATGATGATGATAATGGCCATATGATTTCGGGGACCGTTTGGGCCTTAAGTTTTCCTGACATTTGTCTTACAGGTGAGGAAAAACCCCGATAAAAACCTCACCCAGAAAAACTGCCCCGACCGGGGATCGAACCCGGGCCCGCTGCGTGACAAGGCAGCACGCTACCTCGAGACCACAGCGGTGCTCAGGGATAATAATATTCCTCTCATTTGCGGTCGTAAAAATAATTATGCAATTCGACACGTCGGTGAAATTACTGAGACACAACTTATTTCCATTGCACTTACGTTTCTGAATGTAATTGACACATATTTTCTACTAATGTCCTAACATAGGTTCTCCGCACAAAATCACACCCACATTTATACGTATTTAATGCGCAAATAAATAAACATTTCGGAAAAAGTCGGTTATATGGTGGAAACGAATTCATCTAAGTTCCACAGAATCGCATTGAGCATGCGCGAGTTGCTGTAATGGTTAATGTAGCCTCCGGTAGATGGCTCTGCAGTCGGCGTCACCAACTGCTAAAAAAAATGGACGTAAACTAACTTCCCATTTCCTAACCTAACAAAACAATTTACATTCGTATTATTCGGTTGTTGATGTTGGCAACTTCTGGAGTTTTTTGGGTGGTTGATGGTGGCAACGTTGGAACAACAAGGTAAAGTAGCGAGTAAGTAATGTATCCACGATCATGTGTTACGTAAATACATAAATATAAAAAGTTGTAAAGAAAGTTTGGGGATCGTTGCAAAATGTTTAAAACAGTACAAAACGTTTTTACAAGTGTTTAGTGCATCAGTGGCATAAGAATATAAGTGTAGAATTGTGACCGGCAAATAACGTACCTCACCCCACCTTTCTAATGAGTGTAGAGCATTCCAAAACACAAATGCTCGGTTTTTTTAATAAAGTAATATTTGATTTTAACTTAAATGAATACACTATTTTTATTTTAAATCTAGTAACATTATTTATTTGCATATTGCAATTATTAACATTAAATTTCTGTAATGATAGGGAATAACAAGGTTTTCTGATTCAAACGTATAGCCTAGCAAATGTTACAAAGCTTGTTCTTCACGGCAGTCCACTATGTGATTTAAGGTTCATGGAGATTAAAAAATGCAAGAAAGGAAACAAAACTAAAATGTTATAAAGCAATGGCAGTTCCCTTACTATTGTATGTGAGTTTTGGATTCTAACTAAAAGAGAAGAAAGATCATAGAAGCAGCTGAAATGAGATTTCTGAGAAATGTAGCTGGTTGCAAACTGAAAGAAGACACGAAGATATTAGAAATCAACTAAATATTTTTAAACTTTTAGATAGAATAAACTGGAAAGAACATGCCCAAAGAATGAAAGATGAGGGCATTCCAAAAATTATACTTAATTACAGACCAAAAGGAGACTGGAATGTTGGGAGACCGGGAAAATATATGGATTCAACTTTTTGAATGAGAATATACGAGATTGGAACAAGCCATATGGACTTAATCCGTGATTGCACTTTGCTGCTGTATTCTGATACACCGACATTTTCCGAGATCTTGCCGGCTCCTTCATTCATCACAATATTACAAATGTTTATTTTATTTCACACTAGCTAATACCTGGTGTGCGCTGCTACGCCTAAATAAATGAAAATGAATGTGTTTTCTGTTTAGTTAAATAAATAAAAGAAAAAATTGATATTGTAATTATTTTTAGATACCCCGTGCTGTTTACCCGGCGTTGTCCGGAAATCTACTGATCCCGATCTTCTTGGCATAAATGAGCTGAAAGACAAAAATTGATGTACTTCTTATGATTAGTTGAATAAGTAGAACGAAAAATAATTATAAATGTATATCGTAATTATTTTAAGGTTCCCGTGCTGATTACCCGGTGTTGCCCGGGAATCTACTTATCTCGATCTTCTTGGCATAAATGAGCTAAAAGACAAAATTAGCTATTGTGAGTTATCCGTAAAAGAATACCCGCCATGTTCTGCTATGCTTATACAGGAATCTACGAGTACATACTTGTCTCGATCTCCTTGGCATCGATGAAAGACAAAAATGGTTATTGTGAGTTATCAGTAAGAGATAAACATATGCTGTCGCGGGTTTTTTTTGTAGAACTTTTTGAGATTTCCGAGGACTTTTTTGTAGAGTTTTTTAAGATATTCAATTCTGTGTACATTAATGTTGTGTATGTGTTATGGTTTAGGCAGCGTAAGCCATTTAAGCGTCAAAAATCCATTTTTTCACGTTTTCTACTGCAAAGGGCGATTTTTAAGGGCGTAGGATTTGAGTATCACAACTCTCTTATAGCCTATGTTCATCCCGGGAAGATCCTGAACATTTTGTAAAAAGTTCCATCACAATCGGATCAACGGTATGGCCGCGCATAAAGTACGAACAAACAAGCATTAATTTATATATATTAGATTATTTAGAGACACGTCAAGGTCATATCACGTCTTAGGGTCTTTAGGTGCAACCATTAGTTTAGGGGATGTATTTGTTGGCTGTATTTTGCGTATATTTTCCTAACTTTTGTTTTAAAGGCAAGAGCAAGACGTTAGTCCTAGGTCACAGCAGTGTATTCTGAAATTACATCCCAGTGAACTCATAACTTCAGTATTGCTCGGACACTGCCAAATAAGTACAGTGTACTAACTGATTGCGCCACTGGGAACGATAACAAAAATGCACCACCATCTCTCCTAGATCCGATATTGAATTTTAAATTAAAATTTTCAATCCCACTGGTATTCTAATCCAAATCAGCTGGTCAGGAGCCAGACATACAAATTTTAGTAAAAACAAGGGTTCAACACATCTATTTTCAATCAGAATACATAATTAAAAAAACTAGTGACTGGAAATCAAGAAATGCTATTCATATCGGTTTTCAAAATTTTGTCTTTCAATGTGTGCCTCTTCGGTTCATTAGTTGTTATTAAGCATACATCACAGAAATAAAGTACCGGTACATAATTATATAAATTTAACTGAGCAACATAGCTCAGGTGGTAGACTTAGGCCTATGTTCTGGAGACTGCAAGTACAAATCCTCCTGGCACCATCACACAGGCGAAGTTTTTTCCTGATTTTCCTCAGTCTTAGAGGCAAATCCTAAATCGAAATTTCATTATCAAACATTTCATTGCAATCATCATTTCTTAATATCATTAATATTAAATATTTTTGGCAGAAAACACATGAAAAATCTATTGGATACACCTAAAGAACCTAAACGCAATATCAACTTAGATGCTAAAGCGTCTATAAGCTATGAATGAAAAAATATATAAATTTTGCTCTGAATCTTCTACCAGGACTCGACACAATCATTTCAAAATTTATAAAAAATGAAAATTTTATTTTTGCGTAAATATGTTTTTTATTCAACGCCTCAGGTTGTCGTTCCGACATTTCTGGTGTTCTCTCCTGACATTTGCGTAATTGTAACCCACTTCCGAGGTTACTGCGCCTAGAAGGCGGGGTTATGTTACCCAGATGATATGGTGGGCCATATTTTTGTTAATTTTTTAAAATATTGTTATAAAAACTATGGCTATTCCCTTCCATCTGTAAGGCTCAGAGAAATGGGCCAGCTTCAGGGACTTGAAGCACTAAAATGAGACTACTTCGGCCATTAGCAGTTACACATTACACGTGTGATCAAAAAAGAAATCAAACAATCAGAGAATAAACAAAGTCCGTCACGCAGAAACTATGTAAACTAAGCGAATTCACCAGCAAATCAACTTTATGATCCGATTTTGCTCGTTTACGGAATATGTATTTATTTTGTTAAATTGAAGAAACTAAATTAACTTCGTCATGGCCGGTCCCAAGCCCGGATGAGAAAGGAGATGGGGGAGGAGTAAAAACCTCGTAAAAAACCAGGTTTCAGTTGACTTCGACTGATAGTACTCTGTAAAGGCCCCTAGCCAGGGTTACGGTGAAGACCTCAACGGCAGAGTCGGCGCAGAAGGAGTCCTTCAACACGGCGGATCTGGCGGAAGAGGCACCCCTATCTCTAAGGGAAATATAAAAACTCTGCCTTGCAGTGAAGAGGGATATTCAAAGGCTATGGGAGGAAAACCCAGACAGAAATTTTCCTGGTCCTCCAGGTTGGGGGTTTATGCTGTGGGCCAGCTCCCCACACATTAAGAAAAACGTAAAATTCTAAAAGACCAAATCAGTAAAAACCGGACAGAAAAAAGTACGAAAGACTAAAGCAACAAAATGGATAACATTGAAGGTATAGGCAAAGAGAATATAAAACATAGAATTGAATTGAGTAGTAAAATAATATCATCGTTAAATTCCATATGGTGGGATAAGCATATTTGTAAAGACACAAAAAATGTATTGGTAAAACATTTATGGAATCTGCTGCAATGTATGTACTACAAGAACAGACTAATAGCTCTAGAAATGGATTATTTATGCAGACGTGCCAGAAAGTCTAAATTAGAACATGTCACAAATAAGGAAATTAGAAATATAATGGAAGCAGAAGAAAGCATAATTGAACGAATTGAGAAGAAGGAATTAAAGTGGTTAGGTCATGTTTTAAGAATGGAAGATGAGCGATGGCCAAAGCAACTATATCAATGGCATCCGAACAGAAGGAGGAAGAGAGGGAGACCGAAGTTAACATGGAAGGAAACATGAAGACATTAATGCAAGCAAAGAGGGCTAAGCATTGAAGATGCCCAAGATCGTAGGCTTTGGAGGTTTGGCACGGGAAGACGGCAGCAGCTGTAAAAACCGGAAGATAGATAGATAGAAGAAACTAAATTGCTCGATGCGGATTATAATCTTAGTTTTTGGCGTATTCACGCAAGTTGGCTGCATTATCATAACCGTAATTAATAACTATCTTGCAATGTTATGAATATTGATAATATGGCGTTCTTTAGGCTTTCTCTATATCCACCTCTTATTCAACTTTCAGGTATTTTTTACACTTTCTTCGGACTAAAAAACGCACATATATTTTGACCAGCCTCATGGGCTAGTGGTCAGCGTTCCTGACTACTGTTCATGAGGTCCCGGGTTCGATTCCCGGTCAAACCATAAGAATTTTTCCTTAAAGGGAATTATTTCTGTGGTTACCCATGGTCTGGAATTTATCGTCCATCATATCATCGGGGTAACGTAACTCCGCCTTCCAGGTGCCCCAACCTAAGAAATGGATTACAATTCTGCCAATGCCAGGGGAGAAAGCCATAAATGTCATAAGAGACAACCTGGTGACATTAGACAAAAAAATCTGATGCCAGTTTATTTAAAAGTGTTGGATTGCAGCGAAACAAATCATGCATAACCGTAAGAGAGAATATTGTTGTATAACACTGAGCAACAAAAAAGAAACTGTTTTTTTTTTTGTCTCAGAAAGAAAAATATGTGACTATAATAGTATTTTTTCTCCCGAATTCAAATATGATACCGGTTTTTTGCCATCACGAAAGGTTTCCGAGAGACAGGCATTTATATTTTTAAACACTTCAATATTTTCTACATTCGTAACTACACAATATTCGAACATTCGGATTCACCTAGAAAGTAAGAAATGGACGATTTTCTGCTATATTTCGCCTGTGGAGCATCTCTCTTGATGGTCCAACAATAATCGGCCAGCATATTAGGATTCCATTTGCCTTGATACATTTTTTCCATAGCTGAAATCTCCTGATGAAAGTGTTCTCCGTTTTATATTACAATGGACAAATGGACGAAAAAACGATCATTAAAAAATAATGATTTAAATACATTCATTGAAATTGAAATAAAGAAACTGTGGGTGATGGAGAAATTCAGAATATACATATTTGAAAACACGATAAAAAACTGCATTAAGTACAACTATTGGTACTCATGAGACAAAAATCATGTTGACCAGTGTAATTTGACACATATTTAAGTAATACACACTGAAGGATTTTTCTATTATTTTATTAAATATATTAAGTAAATTAAAACAGTCTATCATGTATGAAACGTTCTCAATTTAAGGGTTAATTTAATAGTATTTATTTTTATTTTTTTATTATTATTTTATTTATTTATTTAGCCTGGTGGAGTTAAGGCCATGTGGCCTTCTCTTCCACTCACCAGAACAAGCATATGTTACATATGAATACAAAAAAAAATACAATAATAGTCATATAGAACAGGACAAACATATGTTACACATGAATACAAAAAAATTACAATAGTAGTCATATTAGACAGGACAAACATGTTACATATGAATACAAAAAAAAGTTACAATAATAGTTATTGAACAATTCATTATCTGTCATATTGAATAATAATGAAATTAATGTCTAATAATAGAATGAAACTAAATAAAATTAAAATTAAATTAATGATACAATGAGTAAAAAAGGAATAACAGCTCGAATCTACTATGCATAAAAAGAAGAGAAAAAACACTACAATGAATTAATCTACGCTTTTTATACAAGGCATTAGGTAAATATATTAACAAATCCTAAGTCTATTTTTATTAAATAATGCAAAAACGCATTATTAATTCTTAAAAAGTAGTATTAGTGAGTTGTTTCTGTTAGTGATTTTATTTTCAATTTATTTCTGAAAGATGGTAAAGTTTGGCAGTCTCTGACATAGGGTGGAAGTGAATTCCATGTTCTAGCAAGAGAAACTGTAAAAGATTTCGAATAATAGGTAGTATGATGAGGAGGGATATAAAGGACACTATGCTCAAGGGATCGGGTATCTAAGTTATGTGTATCAGAGAGTTTAGTGAAGCGGTGTGATAAATAATAAGGTAAAGATGTGTGTAATATGTTATAGAGTAGGCATAGGGAATGGATGGTTCTACGATCTTGAAGACGAAGCCATGACAATTGTTCCAGGGATGGTGTAACGTGATCAAATCTACGTATACCACAAATAAAACGTATGCAAGAATTGTGAACACGTTGAAGTCTTTGGGTAAGAACAGTATTTAGGTCAGTAAAAAGAGTATCACAATAATCAAAATGGGGCATTGCGAGTGTTTCTACTAGCATTTTTCTTAGAGAAAACGGTAAACAATTTCTTATACGATTTAATGAGTGTATTATTGAGAAGATAGTTTTGCAAATGTTATTTATTTGTTTATTCCAAATTAAATGTTTATCCATAAAACACTCCTAGATTTTTTACTGTCTCACTATAAGGGATCTGAACCCCATTAAGTGACACATGTAATACTGCATTTGTGTTAATTGAGGATAATAGTCTCTGATGGCCCATAATGATTGCTTGTGTCTTTCTAGGATTTAATTCAAGTCCATATTTCTCTGTCCACGCCGTTAGCGAGTCAAGGTCCTCGTTAATTTTGGTTACCGCGTCATTTAAAGAATATTTGTCTGAGTGAAGGTAGATCTGCATGTCGTCCGCAAATAAATGATGTTTGCAATGTTTTAGGGAGTCAGATATGTCGTTTATATAGATTGAAAAAGCAATGGGCCGAGCACCGAGCCCTGTGGAACTCCAGCTTTACGGTAGGTCCAAGAAGAGCGTAATGTAGAATTTCCTACAACATATTGCTGGCGCTCACGAAGGTAGGAGTTGAACCATTGCGTGACACTGTCAGAAAGTGAGAGGTTTTTTAGTTTAAGCAACAATAAGTCCAAGTCTACCGTGTCAAATGCTTTACTAAAGTCAAGTAGTGTAAGAATAGTAAGTTTTCGATTATCAGATGCTTCGCGTATGTCTTCACATATATTTAGTAGAGCAGTATTTGTATTGTGTCCTGTCCTAAAGCCTGATTGGTATTGATCTAAAAGGTCGTGTTCAGTTAGGTAGTCAGTCAGCTGTTTGTGGACTAATCGTTCCAAAGCTTTTGAAAGGGTAGGTAAAATACTAATGGGTCGAAAATCGTTAGGAGTTAAGGGAGTTTTTACTTTCGGGAGTGGGCGTACAATTGCTTGCTTCCATAATGTGGGATATATAGAGAGGTTTGTAGTGAGGAGTTGAAAACATGAGTTATGGTAGGTAGTATAACGTCGATTATTTTGTTAAGTAGAGTGATATTTATACGGTCAGTACCTTCTGCTTTTGTTTTTATTCGTTTGAGAGCTTTCTTTATGTCATTTTCTGTAAGATATGAAAAATGGAAATGTTCTCTGTCTGGTGGATTTGTCAATAGTAGTTCACTTGTTGTATGTGTTTTGTCTTTAGGAGTAAAGAATGTGCTTGTAAAATGGTTATTAAGTGTGTTCAGAGAAACAGGTAGTTTTTCTACCTGTGTGTCTTTCCTTCCTACACCCATTTTATTCAGATTTTTCCAAATATCTGGGTTATTGTTATTAGGTTCAGTAAGGCTGTATAGATGTCTAAGTTTGGCGTTTCTGATAGTTTGTGTAGTCTTGTTTCGTAACCGTTTATAGTGATTAAGATTTATATCAGTTTTGTCGACTCTATATTTCCGATATGCTGCGTCTCTTTCAGTCATCAAGTCACGAATGTTAGCAGACATCCAGGGAGCAGGGTGTCGTTTCACTAGTTTAGTTTTCAGTGGAGCGTGTCTGTCATATAGTTGTAATATAAGGTTATTTAATGCCTCAACTTTTTCGTCAACAGAATGCAACGTCCATATAGTATGCCAGGGTAATTTTATAGCGTCTTCAAGTAGAGCTGCATTGTTTATATGTTTTAGGTCTCTATATGTGATAGTCTTACGAGCTAGTTTAGGGCACTGCAGTGAATATGCTAAGAATATAATATCATGTGCTGATATTCCGGGAGCTGACAGTTGCCCGTGGGTTAGTACTCTGTCTGGATTATTAGTAGCAATTAAGTCAAGTAAAGTCGCAGGATGATTGGTGTGATGTGTAGGCTGTAAGGGAAGGATAGTCATATCAACAAACTTGGAACGCGGATATAAGCTGTTGTGTATGTCTGTTGTCAGTGTCTAGTATATTTATATTAAAGTCACCCATGACGATAACGTGTTCATATTGTATACGTGCGTTTTGTAGAGCGGATTTTATTTCTGCTATTTTTTTCATTTTAGGGGGTTGGTACACTACACAAAGAAGGCATTTTTTGAAGCTTGCGTATATTTCTATAAACATAATTTCAGGAGATGTCTCGTTATTAGAAAAGTATACAGACTTAGGACAAAGGTCTGTCCTAACGAAGACACAAACACCGCCCCCTCGACTATGTACACGATCATGTCTAAGAAAAGTATAACCATCCATGTCAATTAAACTAGAATTAATGGAGGGAAGTGAGCCATGTTTCTGATACGAGAATAGCATGAATATTGGAAGAAGAAAAAATCATACTAATTTCGTCTGTATGTGCAGTTAAGCTCTGTGCGTTCAAGTGAACCACATGAAGGGAAGACGGGAAGGGGGAGAATGCTGTTTCTAGAACCTGTCTTGCATTATTGTTGTTTGGAAGGGGTTTGAGAAGGGTAGTGTCCTCTAACCTGTCAGAGACCGCCAAATGAATAGCATTATTTGGATGGAAAATTTTAAAAATATTTTAACTAGAATTATAAGAAAAGAACAAGTCACTAATATCTTATTCAAATATTAAATTAATAAATAAAGTAAAATTTCTAAATATAATACTAATAATTAATGTGAAATTTCTAAATATATAATTTTAATAATTTATATAAAAGTGCTAAATTGGGGATATGGTATCACTGGGCGTGTTTGCACTAGGTAGATTTACATATCAGAGGCCCGGGTGATGATGCGTTTGGTATCTCCATTTTTCACATGTATTGCGCCATCAATTGTCCACACATTTGTGACGCCAAATTTTGTGATGCAGTCCTTTAACAATTTATATCTAATTTGGGTGAGATCTTCTCTTACTGTGATCCCACTGCCTTTCAATTGTTTTTTATTTTGGAAGACCTCCCTTCTCTTTCTATAACTGATGAACTTAACAATAACAGGCCGTGGTCGATCCGACTTTTTCCCAACCCTGTGATTCCTGTCGATATCACAGGTTTCTAATTTAACTCCAATTTTGGAGGCCACGTCGATTGCTATATTGTCCGTATCTTCACCATCCTGTTCAGGTATACCGAAAATACGTAGACACTGTCGACGTTGGTATTGCTCTAGCGAGTCGGTTTTCTCACTTAACTGTTGTTCCAGTTTTAATATTTTGTTGTCCCTCTCCTGAAGCGAGAGTTCCAACTGCCTAATAACTTCCGTATTACGGTCTATAGTTACCTTTAGCTCCGATACAATAGCCTCACGCACGGAGTCCTTCAACAGCTGCAACATGGCTGGATCCCGCAAACATTCTTGGACCACACGCTTAGTTATTTCTTCTTTGCTTTCTTCACAATTTCTTGTATTTATACATTGCGATGAAGTAAGCAGAGCGATTGCTAGAGCGAATTTTTAATTTCGGATTTCAGGTAAACCCCCCACTTACAATTGATTAAATTCGAGAATACCTTCCTCGGTTTATTTTAATAGCATATACTAAGTTTCGTTACGAAACTTACAAAATTGCGACCGCCAGAGCGATTTTTAAAGTTTCCTTCCAGGTGAACTCCTACACCTGAATGTCTGATTTTGGTTATTAACGAACTCGACCTTATTTTTTTTTAATTAATCATATGCAGAGCTTGGTTCTGATGAAACAAAAATTGCGGCCGCAAGAGAGTTAAAATATATATATATACCCACATTTTGGCTATGGCTATTTTTGGTGACTACTAAATAGGATTGGTGAAATTCTGCAAAAAATTTCAAAACACCTTCATGAGAAAAGCCTCAATAGTGCAACTCTTTCATATGTCAATAATAAATCTAATTACTGATATGCCTACTATCAATATTAATATTATCAAAAAAATATATACGCCTTACGCGTATTTTATGATACCAACAATTTGGAACAAGGAGAAGAAGAGAAATAATGCTGGTTTTGATTTGCAAATGATTTTCATCATGATATTATTATTGACTTTTTTAATAATTTATTCTTAATAGTGTTTTAATCATATCATTATTATTATTTCTTATAACTTTGCTCTATAGATATTTATAGTCGTAGATATATATAAACTCCTGGCGCGACAGGCCTACAAGGCCCTTAGCCTACCAGCCGGCTGCTGGCCTCACATCCACATGTATCAATCACAGAGGTAGATGATAATCAGCCAGTGTAGGGGTGACATGTGGTCAGCATGTCGAGTCCCCCAGCCGTTATAGCTGGTTTCCTCAACCTGGAGCCGCTACTTATTGTAGCTACCCAAATGCATCACGATGCTGGGTGGGCACCGGTCCCATACTGGCCGAAGTACCATGAGAAAATTTCTTCCCCCATGGAGACTCGAACCAGCGCAAGTCCCGTAGCTCTGCGCCAAGGCTTGCTGCCTTAACCACTCGGCTACGGCGCGGGACCGTAAGTATATATACTATCTAGAATTTAAGAGACTTAAATTTACGTTAATAAAAATAAATGAATGTTTATTTGCTATTTGAAATACAGGGCTAATTGAGAAGTCAGGGGGTGAAATCCTACACTTGAAAACTTTGTTATTAATGTGTTTTTTGTGAATTCCGAATGAATGAAGCTATTGAGATGTTTACTTATAAAAATTTTTTGAAGATATTTTACATATATTCAATGATCACCAAAAATGACAATGAAGAATATATATAGTATCATCATATGTGTATAAGTGTGTGTTAACGATTTAGTTCTCAGTTTTTTGGGACTAAACTCAGCATATAGCAATACATTTAAAAAATATGTATGGTTAAGGTTGTTAACAAGTAAAATCGGAACATTAGGGATGGAAGTTAACATGAATCATACCTTTAACCCTTAAATTGGCAAACCACAAATGTCTTCTCTTAGTTATTTGAATGTGGCGGATCGCAGTGAAAACGGAATCTTGTATAACTGTTGTTATTGGGTATATTGTATAATTATACACACATTTAAGTGGTTTCATTTTGTTCGTTTCTTCTGATTCATTTAAAATATTAAATTAACTGAACCAACGATGTATCCAAAAGGATACATTATGAATTTAAGGGTTGAAAACGCTCTAGCGCCGCAATTTCCGGTTTATCACAACGAAACTCATTATAATGCTACTGTAATAAATCAAGAAAGATATTTTAATAAAATAAACGAAATCCGACTGAAAGATTACATAAAACCCGAAATTAAAAATCGCATTTACAACTTGTATGTTTGTTTTCTATCAATGTCACTTTAAAATACCACAGAATTTAATTAACAAAATAAAGATATATGCCGTAAACTAGCAAAATCTAACAATACATTCAACGTGCTGAGGAATTTGCTTAATTGACCTAGTTCTACCTGACGTACCCCTCAAGAGATATTCCTGAACTACCAAGACCATAAAAAGTGAAACTGGAAGAAAAAGGTACAGAGTCGTTAAAGAAAATGTATATAACACTAAGATCCTAAAGCCTGAATAAAAAGGCCTCTGAGAAAATTATCCGATCTCATCACCCTCAGTTGTACTTAATTAAATAAAAATAAAACTTAAAGTTGTATGTGATTTTCATATTTATGAAAATGTTTTATATTTTATGAAAATCAGATAAAACTCTAAGTTTTATTTACATTTAATTAAATAGGTTATGGATTTTCATCAAGTAAATGCCAATTCAATTGAATCCTTAGTTGTATATTGACCGCACACCATTCATGACATCTATGGGCAAATAAGCGTAACTAAATTAAATAGGTCTAGTAACTCCTAACAAAGGAGAGGCTAAAGACTTAACTTTGGGCTACGCCGTTGTAGATATAGAATATTATTAGAGAATTCTGTAGGAATAAAGCTCGTAAGGCAATTCTCACGATAATATTTTTTACAGATCTTCATTAATCCTACTTATTAGGCACCGAAAATGGCCATGCCGCAATCTTTTTTTGGAACCAAACTAGGTAGCCTATATAACAATTAATTTAATTCAAAAAATTAAGGTCGATTCGTTAATGTAAATCGGACCATCAGGAGAATGGAGATTCACCTGAAGCGAATATATAGAAAACACTCTAGCAGCCGCAATTTTTTATTTGTAGCAATAAAACTCAGTATATATACTATTGAGTCCCGCGCCGTAGCCGAGTGGTTAAGACAAGATGCCTTGGAGCAGAGCTACGGACTAGCGCTGGTTCAAGTCTTCATGGACAATAAATGTTCTTACATTATTTCGGCCAGCATTATTTCGGTGCCCACCCAGCATCGTGAGGTATTTGGGTAGCTACAATAAGTAGCGGTTCCAGGTTGAGAAAACCAGCTGTAACGGCTGGGTTGGAACTCTACATGCTGACCACATGTAACCCCTACACTGGCTGGATGATCGTCTACCTCTGTGATTAACTTATGTGGATGTGAGGCCAGCAACCGGCTGATAGGCCAAGTGCCTTCTAGGCCTGTCGCGCCATGGAGAGAATATGATCAGCAAATTCCGTACGAATAAAGCTATTAAGGTAAGTAAAGTAAAGTGATCCCACAACAGGCCCGGAGGCCCTTGGGGTAGTAGGAGGTTAGGGCTCCCACTTTTTCTAGACAATCGGCACTTTTATGTCAGCCGGGTTGTCAGCCCTGCGTGACGGCCGCCTTTACCCCCGGAACAAGCGTCTGGTACTCATTTCAGTTAGAGGCTGAGTCGACCCCAGGGCCATAGTGCCGCCAGAGGGTTTGGGTCAGTTTAAAAATCCTGACCCCAACGGGACTTGAACTCTCGACCCTCCGGCTTGTAGCTCAGTGCCTTAACCACTACGCTACGGCGTAGATATGATAAAAATATTGATTTTTTTACGAATCTTCATTAATCCTACTTACTAGGCATCGAAAATGGCCATTCATAGGCCATAGTAATTCTGCCCTCGGGCAGGTCTTTCGTTGCAATCATAGCATTTGCATGCTATGTTTTGCAGCTTTACTAGGGAATTATAGGTGTGGTAGCTTCCCGTTGCTTTCCACACTGATGAAGGATGATGATGTTAATGATAAGGATAATGGTGATAGTCGGATGATTTTCGGGGACTGTTGGGCCCTAAGCTTCCTGACATTGTCTTTCAGGTGAGGAAAACCCCCAAAAAAACCTCACCCAGGATCGAACCCGGGCTCGCTGCGTGACAAGCTAGCACGCTACCTCGAGACCAGAGCGGTGGACATTATATATATATATATATATATATATATATATATATATAATTTGCTTAACTATTATGTTGATCACTAGATGTCAGTCGGAACGATTTTCCGCTACCTCATGTGTGAATGGAGAATATTACATCCATAAGAAAAATGTATGTTTGTGTTGGAATACTTGGGTAGCTCAGGTCGTTAGAGCGCTAAACGTACAGAGTTTAGAGACTCAGGTTCAAACCCCGACTCAATCATATTATATATATATTAATATATATTGAGTAGCTCAGTTGGTTAGAGCGCTAAACGTACAGAGTTTAGAGACTCGGGTTCAAATCCCGACTCAAGCATTCATTTTTCTTTCATATCATATTTGCCTTCATTGCCAAATGTCAAAATATAGTTATAACATCTAAATATACAAGCGTCACTGCTATAAAGTAAATATTCTCTTTACAAATTGCTTAACTGTTAGGCCTATATTGGCCACTAGATGGTGTTGGAACGAATTCCCACTACCTCTTGTGTGAATTGAGAATACTACATATATAAGAAAAAAAATGTATGTTTGTGTTCGAATTCTTGAATAGCTCAGTTGATTAGAGCGCTAAATATACAGAGTTTACAGACTCGGGTTCAAATCCCGACTCAAGCATTCATTTTTCTTTTCATATCATATATATATATATATATATATATATATATCTGTGTGTATTTATATCTGTCTGTCTGCTAACGCCCTAGCGCTCGAATGTTTTGGAACTAAACTCGTATATAACAATAAATTCAGAAAATTAAGATCGAGTTCGATACGTATTAAATCGGACCATCAGATGTGGAGATTCACCGGAAGCGAATACTATAAAATCAATCTAGCGGCCGTAATTTTCGATTTGTGGCAAACACAACTCGGCATTTATTAGGCCTATTGAAATAAAACAGAAAGATATTCTCTAAAAATCAATTAAATCCGTGAAATGGGGGTTTACCAAAAAGCCGTAATAAAAAAAATCCGGTCTAGCGGTTGTCTCGCAACATAACTGGATACGTACGGTTTAATTTAATTAAGAAGAGTATGAATATTCAATAAATCAACAAAACCAGATAATGATACATTCTACTCGCTGAGGGATTCGCTTAGTTTGCGCATTTCCTGCGTGACGAGTGATTAAGAGATTATTGGCCCATTGTTGAGCCATAGGCTCTCCTTTGCCAGGAGTTAATAAACCAAGTTCATTTAAGTTACCTTATTTGCCCAAATATGTCATGAGTGGTATCGGTCAACACACCGATGACTCAATGAGTCATCTAGCAGGCAAATAAGGTATTACTAGGATGTCTGTTTTAATCAGCAAACTCGGGTCATTATAAATGAGGTTAAACAAACGAGTTGTCTCAGATGATAGCATCTTAGGCTCATATTCGGGTGATCCTGAGTTCAAAACCCGAGGCGGACCAATGTGTTTGAAATTATTTTTCTGGATTTTCCTCAGCTTTCAAGGCAAATGCTAGGTTGGGAATTCATACCATGATCCACTTCATCCTTAATAATCGTTTCCTATTTTATTTAAAATCAATATTCAATGAATTTAGGGCCTGCACATAGACAAATGTAGCCTACAACAAAAGACTAAGCCTACACATGAAGCCACACAACAATATACATTGCCTCCTGATATATCTCAAATATCTTACACGTGATGTGACTAATATGTTCAAGCGTCTTAAAATAAAAGTGAATTAAAAATGCTCTAGCGGCTGCAATTTTTGTTTTCTCGCTACGAAACTTGATATAAATTATTTATTTATTAAAAAAGAGGCATATTAGGCAAACCAGTAAAATTGGACCATTAGGCTTACCGAGGACTCAAAATCTAAAATTGTTATAGAGTCTGCAATTTCTGTTTCGTCGCAACAAAAGTGAATAATAAACTAAATACTATAGTGCAACAGGTCTAGAAGGTCCTTGGCCTACCAGCCGGCTACCAGCCATGTGCCCCATTAACAGAGATGGACGATCATTCTAGCAGTATAGAGATGACATGTGGTCAGCATGTTGGGTCCCCAAGCCATTATCACTTGTTTCCTCAACCTAGAGTCGATACTTATTGGAATATCCAATGTCTTCATGAAGCTGGGTGATCACGGTTCCATACTGGCCGAAATTCAAAGACAAATTCTTCCCCCATGGGGATCCACCTAGCGCAAGTGTCACAGTTGTGTAAACGATAAAATCAACAAAATAATGATCCATCATAACCGGACCATAAATTCGACTTTATGAGGAATTCGGTTAGTTTACGCAGTCCCTCCGTATGAGATTTTTTTTTATTCTCATCCTTTATAAAATCGAATATTACTCACTTTAAGGAGCCAATTTTTGAATATTTATAGCTTGTTTTTCTCTCCTAATAGGCCTATAAATGATTATATTTAACTCCCTTAGAGAATAACAGCATTAATTTTTAAATAATTTTAGTATCTATCCTATTATAAGATAAAAACCAAAAAGACATAAGACATTTAACTAAATACAAATTTCCTGATTTAAATTTGTATTTAATTTTTTAATTTGTATGATTTTATGTTAATAATGTCCTTATGTATTTGCATGTTTTTTATAATAATATAATATAATTAATAATAATAATAATAATAATAATAATAATAATAATAATAATAAGACTTACATAACAGTGAACTACATGGTCTTTATAGGAAACCAGATATAATAAGAGACTGCGATGGACAGGACATGTGGCACGAATGGGGAATGAAAGACGTGCTTGGAAGCTTCTTGTAGGAAACCAGAAGGAAAACGCCCAGTTGTTGGACCAAGAATGAGGTGAGAGAAAAATATTAATTATGATTTGAGGGAAGTAGATTATACAGGGGATGATTGGAAAACAATAGCTCAGGATAGGGATGTATGGAGAGCTTATGTCCTTATGTCCGCGCGACCATGAACGTACGGGGTCGATAGTGCCAGTGAGTTAGTTAGTTAGTTAATAATAATAATAATAATAATAATAATAATAATATATGGATGCAGTTTAATATGAATTTTATCATATATCACTTCTTTTTTTCATAGGCTATGTGTGAAATTCGAAGAAAAAAAAAGGATTTAGAGAATTTTGTATTAATTGTCACTCCTTATGGCTCAGAAAACATAATTATACATTTCGATCGTACTAAACTATCCAGGGACCATCGGTTATACATTTATATCTGTAGAATAGTAAATGTCCATGTCTAAAAAACTCAACATATAAAACACAGGTTTATAACATCACAGCAGAAAATCCTAAAAATTTAAAAATGCAGGGTATATATATATATATATATATATATATATATACTATTGAAACTCCTTTTTTCCAAACAAAAGATATTTCAAATTTTTAAATCATATAATCCAATTTTTCAACAATATGGACAAATCATGCCACGCTTACTAAATGTATTTATAATGTATTGATTATTAAATGAATAACATTCACATAAACTATATTGGTATTTTATATATTAATAACCATAAAATATATATGTAATAGTGTTATTATTAATACGTTTGTTAGTTTTACTGCTGTTGAATTTATTTGACCTGAACTATCTGTTTTGTGATGCTATGACCAGCTCATAGTAGAAGTTAGTAAATATGGAGGTTTATTATTGTTATTTTTAAGAATAAGTAGTACTAACATAATATAATTTATGTAATAATAATAATAATAATAATAATAATAATAATAATAATAATAATGCTTTATTTTAGCTGGCAGAATTAAGGCAATAAGGCCTTCTCTTCCACAACCAGCGAATAGTAGAATTATACAAAAATTACATACATATTACAATTTTAAGATATTATTAAAATACAGACTAAACAAAATACAATGATGATGTGATCTAATACTAGCTAATACTAACACAAACATAGAATATAATAAAATTAAAATACGGTAAGTAGCTTCCTAGATGATTATTAATAGAATGATCTATATAGTTGTTATGCAGTTAATGTTTTCATTGTGTCGAACTTAAGATATCAGTTAATTTGGATTTAAATAATGATAGTGATTGACAGCCCCTGACATGACTGGGAAGTGAGTTCCATGCTCTAGTCATAGATATTGCGTAAGATTCAGAGTACAGACAGGTCCTGTGTTGTGTATCAAAGTAAAGAAGAGTCCTGTGATCTGTTCCTAAATTGTGGATTAGCCGATAAATTTTGAAAACGTGTTGTTAAATAACTTGGTAAATATGTGTGCAGAATTTGGAATAGTAAGGTATGTGAATGTAAAGTTCTTCTGCCATTTAGGCGTAGCCATGATAAGGCCTGAAATGAAGGAGACACATGGTCATAACGACGGAGATTGAATATAAATCGAATGCACGCATTATGAGCACGCTGTAGTCTGTCAGATCAGTTGTCAGATTAGTCAGTAATATGTCGCAGTAGTCGAAGTGTGGCATTATAAGAGTCTGTACAAGTATTTGTTTTAATTTTGTAGGAAGGAAGTTTTTAAAACTATTTAGGGAATGAAGAATTGAGAACACTTTCTTCCAGGTATTATTCACCTGGATTTTCCAGTCTAGATGTCGGTCCATGTAGATACCCAGATTTTTACTACTGAGCTGTAGGGGATGTTTTTTTTTGTCATTTAGGAGAATGGTAGGGATATTTCGTAATTAATGATGATTTGAATTCTCCGATATGCTATAATTATGCACTGTGTCTTGTCAGCATTTAGATTAAGTACATGTTTCCTCGATCATTGGGAAATTGAGTCTAGGTCACTATTTAATTTGTCTAGTGTGTCATTTACATCGTCAGGATGGGAGTGAATGTAAATTTGCAAATCGTCAGCGTATAGGTGATGTCGACAATAGGTAAGTCTAGTAGATATATCGTTAATATAGATAGAGAACAGAAGTGGTCCTAATACTGAACCTTGTTGGACGCCACCCTTCAGTGATAGCCAAGATGACGAAAGGTCTGCATTGGATACACATTGTTGGCTATCATGAAGATAGGATCCAAGCCAGTTAACAGCATTTGCCGAAAGATTCATAGGGCATAATTTTGCTATTAATATGTCAGTGTCAACAGTGTCGAAAGCTTTACTGAAGTCCAAGAGTGTAAATATTGTCATGTGGCCACTGTACATTGCTTCCCGCGCATCTTCGGTAACTTTAAGAAGTGCGGTTGCCGTACTATGGCCTATCCTAAAACATGATTGGTGTGGGTCGAGTATGTTATGTGTATTAAGGTAATCAGTTAATTGTCCATGAACAATGCGCTCCATGGCCTTAGATAGGGCTGGGAGGATGCTGATTGGTCTAAAGTCGTTTGGTGTTACAGGTAATTTAATTTTAAGGATTGGTCTGACTATAGCTTTTTTCCAGAGTTCGGGGTACGTTGAGGTCATGATTGAGGCATTAAATATATGGGTTTACAGTTGGGAGTATGACATGGAGCATTTTCTTTAAAAAGTCGATACTTATATTGTCTATACCTTGTGTCTTAGTTCTAATGCGGTCCAGGGATAGTTTAACGTCGATTGGCATTATGTACGTACATATTAATTTAGCAAAGTCAATCAAATATATAAAATTATAATTTATTTAGCATATTAATATAAATATAAACAGCCTAATGTCGTGTCAATAACTAAATAGATTTTTTTTCTCCTATGGTGTACAATATACATTTGTCACAAACAGTCACGTATCCCTCACTCTATGTTAATATCCTATACATATATGATGCCAGATACTGTAGAAGTCCACCTCTGTGGTCTCGAGGTAGCGTGCTGCCTTGTCACGCAGCGGATCCGGGATCGATCCCCGGTCGGGACAGTTTTTCTGGGTGAGGTTTTATCGGGGTTTTTCCTCACCTGTAAGAAAAATGTCAGGAAAAATTTAAAGCCCAAACGGTCCCCGAAATCATATGGCCATCATCATCATTATCATTATTATCATCATCATCCTTCACCGGTATGGAAATCAACGGGATGCTACCACACCGAATGAAAATGCTATGATTGCAGAGAAGGGCCTACCTTCGCGCAGAATTACTATGGATGGATGGATACTGTAGAAATTGCAGTGAACGGTTATTGAAGGCAGCTTGTAAGTCAGACATTCTTTTGACTGGAGTTAACATAAAATCATAAGAGCAAATCTAAACCTTAAGCAGATCCGAGAGTTGTACCTCAGTTAGCTAAATCATAGAGCATCAGCCTAAAGCTAAGATCTTTCAGTAATTCTGGTTTATCTGCAAGTTAATTAAATGGATCAGATTGAAATTGTTGATATTTATTAACTTCCTGTCATTATCCTAGATGAAAGTCCCAATGATGTGCTTGCGAATACAGGGTTATTCAAAAAGAAGGAACACACTTCAAACATTTATTTCTTCCAAACTACAAAAAAAAATAGAAACACAATTCCAGCATTACTAGAAAGAGAAAAGTTCAAATTTCAGTATTTTATAATAATAATGAAGAGCGCTCAATGTCCATAATGTTAAGTTCATCAGGGTCCACCGTTCAGTCCCCTCCACAGTAAGCCCTCAGGGACATGTCTCGCCTCCGACACAACACAACATGGTAACGGTCGCAGTGTTCAGCGCACAGCTCACAGATGCACTGGGAGTCTGGTTCGTGATGTTTCTGATCCTACAGATCCTGTGATGGAACCCATGTGTTGCCATCCTCGTCATCAGATGTCTGAGGTCGTATTCTGCTTGTCTCCAACCCGTTGTCATCATAGCATCCGTGGAGTAGAATTCCATCCAGATTTGGTCTTTCTTCCACCTTAGTTCCTCTATTACGATGTTGTATGCGTCTGTGGACTGCAGATGTAGATCTTATCGCAGCTCTTCAATATAGAAGGATTCCCTTGCCAGTTCATATACGTGCGTGATTTCACTATTTTATGCATTCAATATGAGCACCATATGTTACACGACAAATATTAAAACGGTAGCTCATTTCTTGCCTCACACGATTCAGCTGGTCTCGAGTTACCGAATTCACAGCTTCAACAATTCGATGTCAGAGATTTTCAAAAGTGTCAGGCCTAGGGGGGATACGAACACGGTCTTATACGTAAACCCCAGATATAAAAGTCACACGGGGTTAGGTCCGGTGACCTGTGAGGCTACCGGCGATGAAATTTATCTTCTGCTCCTCTTCCAATCCAACGTCCTGGAATGGTGTTATCCAGCTAACGTCCGACGTGGTTAGAGAAATGCGGCCGTGATCGGAACTTCAAACTTTTATCTTTCCAAGAACGTTGGAATTGTGTTTCTTTTTGTATTTTGGAAGAAATAAATGTTTGAAGTCTGTTCATTCTTTCTGAATAGCCCTGTATTACTGCATAAAACAATATAACTTTGTATCGATATTACTTTTAAATTTAATTTCGCCATGCTTTCTCTCACCGCCATACTTTCTGTTCATTTATCTTATTTAAACTAATATGAGCAATACAATCAATAGCAAGTTACGGTAAATTTATTCCACAACAGACTATCAATGCCCATGTGTTACGTGTGAACACGGTTTGGCATTACTGATTCCCAAGAGAAACCAACTGACAACAGAATGTATGGCACGATGCTATCTGGTTACTCAACGTCGTATTCATCAGTCCACCGCTGTGATCTGGAGTCCTTTTCACGCAGCGGGCCCGGGTTCGATCCCCGGTCAGGACAAGTTTCCTGGGTGAGGTTTTTTCGGGGTTTATCCTCACTTGTAAGACAAATGTCAAGAAACATTAAGGCTCAAACGGTCCCCGAACATATCTGGGTATCATGATCATCATCTTTCATATTCGACTTAGATTAAGCTTAGGATTAAGGACTATCATCATCATTACCTATCATATCATCGGGGCAGCCACCATTTCGCTTTCCAGGCGCCCCAACCTCAGAAGTAGGTTACAAATTAAGCTAATGGCAGGAGAGAAGACCAGAAACGTCAATCTGGGGCATTGAAAAATTATTATTATTTTTTTATTATTATTCCGGCTTTTACAATGAATATACATTTTTCCGGTCCCATTTTCACAATTAACTACACATTTGTTTCAACACATTTTTCCATTCCTGTCTGTTCATCCATATATCTTCTTCTATTTCCCATTCTCTCTTAGCTTCATTGATTCCCTGAATCCACGTAATAGTTGGTCTACCCTTCTTTTCCTTCCCTGTGGTTCCCATCCATAATTATCTTAGGTAGTCTTCCTTCTTCCATTCTTCTAATGTGTCCGTACCAATTTAATTGTTTCTTCTTTATAAAATCTAATTTTGAATATTGTACCTGCAATTATTATTATTATTATTACTATTATTAAGATTAATAATTAATAAGGGGTTATTGAATTTTATGCCGAGAATGTCTTCCGAAATTTAAATACATCCTTTTTGACCTGCAGGTGGGGGGACCCCATTTTATATCAACATTCTATTATTATTATTATTATTATTATTATTATTATTATTATTATTATTATTATTATTATCATCATTATTATGAGCTACTCCTCTATGCATATTACTTCCAGGGATTTGTGCATCCCTACATCAAAGTATAATAAAAGAGCTTATTTGGAAAATATCTCTTGTTCGTTTTCATAATTATAACGTTTCGGGGAGTAGCCTAAAGTCGTAATGTTGTAAACAAGAATCGATAGAAACTTTTAACGCATGTTTGTACGGATTTAAAGCAGGATCTGAAACTAATTCTTGACATTAATTATTGCATATTATAGGGTAATAAAATAAGAAAAAGGTCGGTTTTGGCACATGGAGGAAAAGAGGAGTTTTGAAAATTAAATTCTTCTTAGAAAGTATACAGTTCTCTGAATTGCAGGCAGTCTTATACAGACACCGTGAGAAGTAGATTTAACTCCAAATAAACGGTAACATTTCCTGAAACGAATTGTTCATGAGAAAATCAGAATGATTTACTTCACAAATGTACATATTAAAACTTCAGTTACCGCATTTACCAAGCGATGTGACTACAAAATCTTATATCACTAGATGCAGTAGTGGTAATGTGCAGACCTTCATCAAAGCAAAATATGCCCTCTTCGCGATCTGTTGTATCGCTTGGACGTACAGGAAATAACATCTGTGATTGACATTTTGTGAATATAAATAAGAGTAGCAGTCGGCTGGGAGGCTAAGACTGGTTTAGTCCATTACTATTATTATTAATTATTATTTTTTTATTATTATTATTCCGGCTTTTACAATGAATATACATTTTTCCGGTACCCATATTCACAGTTAATTACATAATTTTAATCCTGTCCGGCTGTGCTCCATTGGGTTTTTTAACATTACTTTTTTTTCGATGAACGGGGAGTTAGCCCGTTGCATCAACCCCCAACTTGGAGGACCAGGAGTTTAATTTTGGAGTCCTCTTCTCCTAGATGGGCTGTCTACCAAAACTATCGAGCCCCATCCGCCCGTTGTGGAATATTCTTAGCTATTATTATTATTAGTATTAGTATTAGTATTATTAGTATTATTAAGTTATTATTATATAAAAGGATTTTGTCATACCAACATCTCTCAAAAACATTAAACTAAAAATATATAAAACTGTTATTGTTCCAGTTACATTTATGGATGCGAAATATGGACTCTTACTTTAAGGGAGGAAAAAATATTAGAAGTATTTGAAAATAAAGTTCATAGGAAAATGTTTGGACCAAAGAGGTCAGACAATTAAGTGGAGAAAACTGCATAACAGTGAGCTACATGCTTCTTTATGGGAAACCAGACCAAGAATGAGGTTGGAGAATAACATCAACCATGATTTGAGGGAGTAAAATTATACAAGAAATGACTGGAAAACATTGGCTCAGGATAGAGATGTATGGAGAGATGTATGTCCGCGCGGTCATGAATATCCGGGTTCAATAGTACCAGTGAGATAGTTAGTTTGTTTGAATATCATTATTTTCTCCACGTTTCTTTGTTACTATCAAAATAAAAATCTTTTTCAACGTGAATTTTATAAATGGATGGTACGCACTGTTTAAAATGCGATACTATGTAAGAAAAGTTTACACATATATATATATATATATATATATATATATATATATATATAATTACGATGTTGATTACAAATTCAAGTAACAACACTGATCGAAACATTGAATAACGGACCGTTACCCCCTCTTGTAAGTATACAGAGTGAATCCAAACTCTATCGACAAACTATCACTAGTTTTTCAGAGATGTTTTCTCTTTGTTACAAGAAAACGATGGTTTCCGATGGCTCATTGTCCAGTAATTTCACTGTTTTCATTTTGTATAACTCAACACTTTCGTATCTGTTTACTTGGAATATGACTGTTTCTATAGTTACACTGTTTAAAGTAACTGTTCAAAATGAGCACCGCTATGATCACGACAAACTTCATAGCGTCGCCTCATGGACTGTCGCACACGCTGTAATATCCCTATCTCAGGAGATTTGCACACATCGTGAGCGGCTGCTACAATTCTAGCAACCGTGTCCATACATGTTTCGACTGGAGTCACGTACATCAGACTCTATACGTGATCCCAGAAGGAAAAGTCCTTGGAGATTAGATCTAGTGACCGAGCTGGCCAAGGAACAGGACCCATCACGACCAATCCATCTTTACTCGAACTGTTCATCAAGGTATTCGGTAACATCGATTTCAAAATGTGGTGGTGCACCATCATGTTGAAACGCATAATTCCGAGTACTAGATACAAAGGTGGAAAAGTTCGAAACGAAAACAATGAAATTATGGTGCTCCATAATAAGATACCAGAGACCATGTGTTCCTCACATCAAAACACTCAGAAAATCCCTGAACAATTGTGAAAATTTGTCTGTTGAGTTTTGATTCACTCTAGTCGACAAGGTTTTTTTCACAAGATATCTGATTAGTGAATCTAGTGTATTTTTTCATACTGAATTCAGATATGTAGTCAGAATTTTTCCATCAGGCAGAGTTTTTATTTTTGTGACAGCTACTTTCTTTTAATTGATTTTAGCATTCTCTTTGACCTGTCATAGGAACCTTTACCTTATATGTAGCGATTTTATTTAAGGGTTGTCTCTGATGAGCACGGTCAGCAAATTTCCACAATGGAAAAGAGGTACCAAGGCAAGTGGAGTTCTAATATGCCGGCTGACTACTGTTGGACCATGAAGAGATGTTCCAGATGCAAAATATGCCCGAAAATCTACCACTTTCTAGGTAAGTCAGAATGAGTTAGAGTTAGATGGATTGTATTAAAAATTATCAAAAATGTAAATGAATATCACAGAAATCTCTTGCCTGATAGGAAAAAAGCTGAAATAATATTTAAATTCAGGATGAAAAATACTTCTAACATTTCGTATTTTTGTTCTGTGAAAGAAAAAAGTTCATTTTTGTCGACCAGTGTTATCTCAAAAGTAGTCCACTAGAATTATAAATGATGCAGATTGACATAAGGGTTCTGTGAAAAGCTCCACTTTACGCTACGTAAATCTGAATACTTTAATAATCCTCCTCAGGGTGTTTTAAATCTCAGTATATATTAATAATTTGTCTTGTTATTATAATATTACGTAGATAGACGCTTTGACAACTTTATATTCATACGAATGAAAATATTCTATAAAATATGTTTCATTTATTATCACCAAGTTCCTTCAGGTAGAGCGATTAAGTTTATTATTCAAGAAACCATGCATTCATTCCGGCTAATTTGACTGGTTTTCCGCGGCCGTCAAAACAAATGTTTAGCCGAATTTATATAATTGCACACAATAAACATACAAAATCTACCAAAACACAGGCAAAAATCCTAGACGCGATATGGTAAGTCCTGAAATATTTACCCGCCTGACCAAAATGAAAATAAAGATAGAATAATTTTTAGACGAAATAAATTATCTATCATTCCATTATTTCAAAATAATTATAACACCGAAAATAGTTAATATAAAATACGGCAATTTAATAATAATTTCATAATAATTTAATAATAATAATAATTTAATATAAATTTCCAAACTTCAGATACTTGTAATTTTAATAAAACTCTTTAAGTTTAAATAATTTCAAAAATTAATAAAACGTTATTTCAATAAACGAATATAAAATAAGGTAATAAAATCGTGCGTTTCATTAATATTGAACTGTTTGGTCATAAAGTTTAACATGCACCATAAAATTGTCTATAATAATTTTAGCGCAACAAAACAATCAATATTTACATTCGAAAATTACTTTGTTTTAAAAAAATGATGTAACTTCAAAAAAACTTAAAGCGTAACTAAAATAAAATAGAACGGACCCCCGATACAAATTAGACCTATATAGAAAAATAATGCTATGATAATGTGTGTTAGACTATCTGCATTTTAAAATAAACCAATTTATCTGCTAATTAAACACAAATTGTGGGAACAAGTGGGATAATGTAGTGCATTAGTGATTTCATTCAAGTAAGGATTTTATTAAAAATTTTCAGCCGCGAATGTAAACAATTTAATGTATTCAGGTAAACAACTATAAATTAGAAATGATAGCTAACATCAACATACAATTTTTGCCATTAAGAAAGGACTACCAACACGCAGAGTATCTACAAGGTACATATTCTTACCTTGTCTTATACAGTTATACGTTATTAGCTGAAGTGCAACAGAAGAATCGACGCAGAATCTATTTCTGGACGTGATACGATTGACAGAAACTAAATATCACCTCCTATTGTACTATTACGTTTAAAAATACGACTCACATCTGAACCAATCAGAGAATAAAACTATTTGTAATTCTCAGCTGGGATGCAACGGTAAAACCTACAGTCCAAGCTAAGAAAAAGGTAGTATATTGAAAAGTTGAACGACGCCGGCGCCCCTTAATCCTCCTTTTGCCCCTCGCGCTCCCCCTTCACTCACGCACACGAGAAGTAGACTTGAAACTTTATTTCTCCTCCAAATAGAAAATTTTGTGTGAAAAATACATTAATATCCCCTTAATTTTACTTGTTATACTACGAAATTAATAATACGTTGTTACGTATCATGTTATATGGAAATGTGTGGTAATGGGTCCGAACGAGGTCCTTCCCCGAATCGAACTGAGCAGAGGAAAGCTGTTTGCTGCCTCCTGGCTCGCAAGCGCCGGCGTCAGGGATGCTGGGGTTGTGGTGATACTAGTCGCAGCAATAACATTTCTCCCAAATGAGTCTTCAATCTGATGTCTTAACTAAATGACGTCAGAACACAGGTGTCCAAGTGTAATAAACCTTAAACTAATTGTTACAAAATTACACACCCATCATAGTTCCTCACTTTGTTACTTAAGTAGTCTCTATGTTTCCTCATAAAGCTTCTAGAACAATTTGCTATTTTCTATGTTTCGGTTATTTAATTTCACACTAGTATTGCACCGTAATGTGGGACAAATAAAAATATTAATTAATGTCAAAGTACAGAAATTAAAAACTACATACAACAAAACGAAAATAATGAATCTTTAGCATACTATATTATTAACGTAATAATAATAATAGCAATAATAATAATAAATTATTTTTGTGGCAGCATTAGAGTCAATCTCTTCATTCAACCAGCACAAATATATAAAATACAAATATACAATATTATAATAACAGGTTATATCTTAATATATAAAAATTACGTGTCACGTTGTTTGTCCGCGATGGAATCCTAATCTACTGAACCGATTTTAATAAAATATTGCACAATGTGTGCAGTTTGATCCAACTTGAGACTTAGGGAAGTTTATAACAAAATTTATAGTCGCATTATTTTTATTGCAAATTGTTTGTTTATTATTTAATAAATAGTTATAATTATCTGTGAGTTCCATACGATTCTAACAGATGGCCGTGTAAGGTAATTGGTTTTTATTTAACCAGGTGGCTGTGCTTTTTGTTGCAACCGCGAATTTCAATTGAATTACAAATATTGATTATTTCATAATTTAAGTGTGTTCAGTGTTTATTTTATTTTCCATATATTGATAATAATATTAATTTCGTGTGTATTAGTTTTAAGTAATCTGGCTGAAAGACAGCAACTTAATTAAATTTAACTGGACCGAGAAGAGACATTGAACAATATGGCGAATCAGTTCTAGAGACCATGAATGATAAGATATCAAGTGAATTTCCACAAATTGGTATAGCCCTATTTGTGACATAAGGCTTGCATTTAAGAAGAATGTCAATTTAAAAACATATGAAGGTCCTAAGGAACGGAATAACAGAACTGTAAGTAAGTTTGTTAGTTATAATAATATGCCTAATATTACAGAAACAATATCCATGCCTCAATTAAATGAAAAACAAGATGACTATAATATATCACAAGACGATATTACTATACAGAGATTTCTTGATGATTATGAGAATACAAACTGCCAACAAGTTCGTAGAAAAAAACGAAAGTATAATGAAATCAGCAAGCCTCCTCAAAATATTCCATCAATAAATGTATATAATCCTTATGATACACTTATGGATGATACTGAGAATGCAGACAACATAAATTCATCTCAATCAACAAAATACCTCCACATAAACCACCACCCATATTTATACCGGTGTAGTTAACGTACCAGAACTAAAAAATTGTGTAAAACAAAAACTTTCTGATTTAGATGTCTCACTTAGTTTACTACAACATAATTTAACATATACCTTAGCCACTGCAACGCGTGGCCGGGACTTTATATATATATATATAACAAAGTCGGATTAGTTACACTATTTATAACTCAAGAACGGCTGGACCGATTTTTACGATCTTTGATTTGTTGGATTTGTTTCCGCCCCGAATAGCAGATAACTATTAAAACATCGGAAACATTAACGTAAAAATATTTAAAGGCGATACGACGTTCGCCGGGCCAGCTAGTTAAATTATAAAAAAATTAAAAATAGGAATATGTAGAAAACATAGATAGGCCAATATACCTTACTTTCGTATCGTGAATATTAAAAAATGAAAAAAGTGAATGATAATGAAACAACCACCTATGATTGGATTAAATATAATGAGAAAGAGGAAACGATAACTATTAAGGAACAATTACAGTTATTTAATTAAAATTTGAATTTGATATAACCATTGTTTCGTTTTCCGATTTTCCAGCTTATATAAATGAAATTTCAAGAGAAATTACAGTCGATAGACAAAATATTGGAAACATCTTCCATATTTTATTAATATGGTGTAAAACCACAATTAGTATTCAAAACAGCTGCAGTTCTTTTTTTTTTAATTTATCCATACAATTTATATATTAAATGGGCCTCTTATACCATTCTGCTTTGACTATTCAACTCATGCTCTAAATGGGAGTCAATGACCAATCACGTTTCAATAAATTTTGTTTTACAACCAATGATAGTCGTGTTTCACCTCGATATTTATCGAATTCTGTTTACCAAAATAAAGAAAGCACCTCGTTTTATAATATTCTGAACAGGTCAGAGCATTATTTGGCAGTGACTGACTCTCGAACAAACACGTTGAATATAGCAACCGATTCCTTCGAACTACACATATGATAATAATTGTGTGCTCAATAATTGTGTTTTTGAATAATAATTTTACGGAGTTGTTTCCTAAAAAAATTATTAATAACCTATAATGTTGGTTATAATTAGAGCGCGGAATTTTATGAAATTTCATGTTTTAAACTATTTGTCCGAGAGAGCTGAGACTAAGTATCTGTACATTTCATGATGTGTAGAATCAAATAAGACCAACAAAAAACTTCATATTTCATAATATTTTAGCAAAATGTTCATATTTTAGTGAAAATTTCATACTCCTTCATATTTTTCAACTTTCAATTTCAATTCCCATTTTTTTTTTCAATAAAAGTTCTAGGAATTCATTAAAATATTTCTTGAAATAATATATTTATGTAATTTTTGACAGTGTAAAGTGGTAGACAAGTGAAAATTCTCAGTATCCCTTCTGAACAATATAGATAGATTTTATAAAAGCAAATAGTTAGATGAAGAGTCACAGAGTGACGTGTTAGATGGAGGTTTTTTGTCCTAAACTTGATCATGAGCCTAGATGAATAAGTAGAATAACAATGTTGGAATATTCTATAGCCAGGTATAACAAGTGTCAACTCGTTATTGCTACCTGAGAGCAGTCCTTACTTTGTGAACATTTAAATATAGGAGAGACTGCTGGTAAACTTGAAGCAGTAAAGTAAAGTAATCCCACTACAGGCCTCAAGAGGCCCTTGGGGTAGTAGGAGGATAAGGCTACCACTTTTTCTGGACAATCGGCACTTGTCAGACCTGTGTGACGGCCACCTTTACCCTCCAGAACAAGCATCTGGTACTCATTTCCGTTTAAGTGCTTTGTGTAATTAGTAAAGTTCATGTAGGTAAGGGCATCAAACTATCGAATATAGCATGATACAAGTATGCTGCCATAACATTGTGTGATGTTGAGCATAATTTTTCATTGTGTAAAACAAAAAAAAACTTCTGTGTATTACAAACAGAATAGACAATTGGATTGTTCAAAACACAATTAGACCAAGATTATGGACACAATGTTAGACCCATTTCATTTAAAAAATTTTTTAATTATTCTTTGGATAATATAATCCCTGGAATCAATTATGGACTAATAACTTTTAACATCTTCTTTCTCCAAATATGACATCTGGAATGGTTTACTTGTATTTTAAATCGTCCAATTTATTGTTATTGTTACACTTGCATCTCCAGTAAATTAATATTTTTATGCAAAGTAAAAATAGCAATAATTCAAACTATATCTGTTCTAAACTTTGTTAGTGCTATATTTCATGGAAACCTGTTTGTTTTGGTTACAATGTTTTGTTTCTTGTGTATGTTTGGATTTCATAATTAAATATCATTCAATATATGAATTAATTGTATTATATATAACCCCTCAGTTTTTATTTATGAAGGTAAAGTGATTCCACTACAGTCTTGGGGGGGCCTTTGGGGTAGTGGTATGTTGAAGCTTCCAACTTTCTAGACAATAGACACTAGATGTCTGCCGGGTTGTCAGATCTGCCTGATGGCCGCATTTGTGCCCAGAACATGCATCTAGTACTCACTTCCATCTGAGACCCCAGGTCCACAATGCCACCAGAAGGTCTGGTCCAGCTAAAAATCTTGACAATATCGAGACTCGAACCCACGACATTCCTGTTTGCACCACGTTCCCTTATACAACTGCACTATGGTGTGATCCATTAAAATTGTTTCAGATCATGAATATGATATTTTATATTGGGTCAGAATGAATGAAAAAGCTAATTAAAATTGAAATACAGTGAATATCTTGATTTCTTGAGCTATAAATAAGTTCTGTTTGTCTCATTTATGTGCTGGTATGTACACTTATAAGTTATAGTGGGCCTATGTCTATAAATATATGTGAAAAGTATAGAAAATAGTAGCTTCATAATATTTTTGCGTCATAATTTTCATATTTTTCATAATTTGTCTTCACGATTTCATATTTTCGTATAATTTTCTTCATATAATTCCTCGCTCTAGTTATAATATATAGTTTAATGTGTTTATTTTTTTTCTCCACTAGGGTGCATTCTTACAATATTGTGATCCTACGAGTATTTTGGCAATAAATAATATGATCTAGTTACAGTGGATGAACAAATGAAACATAACCAAACATTTCTCATTTGTTTTCAAACATCGCCATTTACAATGAATATATAAATATTTTAAAATAGCTATATTTAAATAATAATTTGTGAGTAAACAGCTTAATTTTATTCGTTAAGTATTCCTAACAAATGCCACTCTGGATTTCCAAATCTTCTAGACTATTTAACTTATGCCCCAAATGGGAGTCAATGACCAATCACATTTCAATGATTTTTTATTTACAGCCGATCACAGTCGTGTTTCGCCTAAAATTTACCAACTAAAGATTATCGTAATAAAGAAAGCACCTCCTTTTTAACATTCTGAATAGGTCATATCATTATTTTGCAGTGACTGACTCTCTAAGAAATACGGCTACCAGATTATATAAAGTGATCCCACAACAGGCCCGGAGGCCCTTTGGGTAGTAGGAGGTTAAGGCTCCCAATTTTTCTAGACATCGGCACTTTTATGTCAGCCGGGTTGTCAGCCCTGCGTGACGGCCGCCTTTACCCCCAGAACAAGCGTCTGGTACTCATTTCCGTTAGAGGCTGAGTCGACCCCAGGGCCATAGTGCCGCCAGAGGGTTTGGGTCAGTTTAAAAATCCTGATCCCAACAGGACTTGAACCCTCGACCCTCCGGCTTGTAGCTCAGTGCCTTAACCACTATGCTACGGCGTGCCCCCTACCAGATTATATATATATATATATATAGTGAATGAATGTCAACAGAAAGCGCATGCGAGAGATAATACAAAAACATTTATACCACAAAAAAAAGAAACCACTGTTTGCACTTTCTTAAACGAATTATTTTCCTGGAAATGACGCAGAAAAATATAATTGACATATTTATATCAAAGGACATCAGAAATCAATTAATATCTATAAAGTTGGTTATAAATTTTTCCTCTAGGGTTTATTCTTACAACATTGCGATCTTTTGGCAATAAATTACATTATGATCTGGTTGCAATGATGAACAAAAGAAGCATATGAAGTGTACCAATCGTTTCTCATTTGTTTTCGAACATCACCGTTTACATTAAATATATAAATATTTTAAAGTAACTATAATTAAATAATGATTTGTGAGTAAACAGCTTAATTTTATTCGTTAAATAGTCGTAATAAATGCCACTCTTGATTTCCAAATTCTCTAGATAAATTGGAAATCACTCGTGGCATTACTTACGATAATTTCCTCTAGCTCTTTCAGAAGGAGGTGAGAGTCTTGTTCTTACTCTAGTTTCAAATTCGCATCACATTAGCTCAATATCATTTAGTCTCAAGATTGAGCTGGCCATCAAAGCTATATCTCGTTTATCTTATTCTTCTTCTTCTTCTTCACAGTTTAGGCTTATTTACTAGCCTATTCCGGCTCCAAATTGCTGCTCTTTCCATATTTTCCTTGGTCTTCCCAAGCTTCTCCTTCCTCGTGGTGAATAGTTGTATGCTGCTTTTGGTATTCTATTCTCAGTCATCCTTGGTTCTTTCCAGTTTGTTCTCTATTTCTCTATTGTTGAGTTTAATTCTTCTATTTTTAGTTTGTCTTATTTGTGTGTTATGTTTTTTGTCTGTTCTTTGATATCCTGCTATTGGTCTGAGGAATCTCATTTCAGCAGCTTGTATCCTCGTTTATGCTCATCAAAAACAACCGGCAGTGCGAGGTGGTGTAGTATCTTGAAGTTTATTTGAGGGAAATAATGTGTGTACAAGCTAAAATGTCGACGAATTAAACTGAAAAGACGCTTATTTCAAAGTTTTAAATAACATATGTTTTACATATTTCGAGCTATAATATATATTTCACACCATAGTACATAATTTTACATATTTTAATTTTTTTGCGGAATTATAAATTTTCGTCAATCCCATAAATTTTCGTTACATAGCAAGAAAGGAAAAACAATTGTAATTTTTATGTTTGTGCTTCTCGTGCATTGTCGTCAATCCTATACATTTACATTGCATTTATAACTAAATTATACGAGTTCGATGCGGACAACAATGACTTGTTTTAAACGTTTTCTCTTCCTTGTTCTCAAACGTTTCAGAATTTATAACAGTCAGTTTCATTTAATTTAACCATGGCACCGGTTGCATCTTCGTTGTTTTTCAAAGCTAAAAACGTGGATTTCTGTTGGCAGTGCTTTAATCACTGATGGTAAAACAGTCCTCTGCCAAACTTGTGATAAAGGTATTGGGTGTACGATGAAATCTCAAATTGAACAACATTTTTGAAGCAATATGCATATTAAAAATAAACGAGTTTCTTCTAAAGAAACAGGTACTACTTACAGAGTTGTAGTGAATTTTACAAAGAACTGTGTATGGCGTTGGTTGCAGGGAACACACCCTGGAACAAACTCGAGGTACCTGAATTTAAACATTTCTTACAAAAATACTGCAACCGCAACATTCCCGACAAGTCCACTCTCAGGAAGAATTACTTGGATTCTTGTTATGTTGACATATTAGAAAAAATCAGGATTGGCATAGGCAACTCACCTATATGGATTTCTGCTGATGAGACGACGGATGCTGCAGGCCGTTTCATCGCTAATCTAATTGTGGGCAAGATGGACTCTGAAGCTGTATCATAATCCTACTTAATTTATTGTAAATTTTTGGAGGTAACAAATAGTTCAACAATTACTAGATTCATTAATGATGGGCTTAAGGTTACTATGGCTAGATGGCGTAAAAGAAGATAGGGTCCTACTGATGTACACAGTTGCAGCGCCATACATGTTAAAAGCGGGGAAATCGCTTACTGTATTTTATCCAAACTTAGGCATATTACATGTACGGCTCATGCATTGCAACGAGTGGCAGAGACAGTTAGACATGAATTCCCAGAAGTAAATACACTGAAATCAGCAACGAAGATGGTTTTCTTAAAATGTCCTTATCGTGTACAACGCTACAAAGAGCAGCTACCTGAGTTACCTCTGCCTCCAGAGCCAGTGATAACAAGGTGGGCAATATGGATCGAAGCTGTAATTTTCTATAGTAAGCACTTCGAAGCTGTGAAGTCAGGGATTGAGAACTTTTCTTTTGATCATGAAATGTGTGTGAGTGAATCATTGTTAGCATTCAACAATTCTCAAGTGCTCAGTTCAGTTTCATAAATCGCAAGTCACTTCAGGTGGCTTCCCACCAGTATCAAGAAACTGGAAACTTCAGGTATTCCTCTCCAAGAAGCTGTGGAAATAATGGAAGATTCAGTTCTAAAAGTCAGTGTTGTACCAGGCGAAGTGGGTGGTGTAGTTTCCACTAAACTGCAGTCTGTGCTAAACAAGAACCCTGGATACCCAACTCTTGTTACTCTTTCTCGCTTATTTAATGGTGAAAATGTAGAACCCCTGAGAATATTATTCCTTAAGAAACAAATATGCACCGTTGACTTCTTGCGAAGTTGAGCGATCTTTTTCAATTTACAAATACATATTGTCGGACAGAAGACTGTGCATGACAACAGAACATTTGGAAAAGTGTATTATAATTAATTGTGGACACCGATTCTATGTGGCTTAAATGCTTGCACGGTTGACACTTGTACTTCAGTACTGTACTTTGTAGCAGAAGCGAATCCATTAAAAATTAATATAGAGACTATATAGACTTATTTTTATAGCAAAGAAATAACATTTTTGATTTTACATGTAATTGCTTTATTACATATTTATTTACATATTTCACAATATTTGGTTACATATTTATGTACATATTTCTTAATTGATATTATATAAAATCCGGACCCTAATCATCACTTTACATTTTACTATCATCATCTTATTTTCCATTCTTAAAAAAAACATTATTATTAAAAATCTTGTTCCTAATATTTTCTTTTGTCATATATAGGAACCGATTCTTATGTACTTTTTATAGAGAATATATTGAAACTAAGACAGAAATTCCGAACCAAAACACTGTAATCTGAATACGAAATTCTATTTAAACAAAAAAATACATCGCTTTGTAATATTTCTACGTAAGTACACATTTCAAATAATTTGGCTAAAGGTACATAAATTTTTATTTTAGTGTTCTATTCTTTTAATTAATCAAATAGGCTACTTTTACTTTTTTATATTAATCAAATGTATATGAATTTAATTCTTAAACGCATTGCTTCGCATCGTGATATCTCGAACGGAAATCACTTATTTCGGATTATGGCTAGAGCAATTCACTGGACTTGCATATTCTTGTCAGCATATTGTCACTCGCTCATTTGTCTTGATTAAATCAGATCGTTTACATTGAGTGAAGTTATTGGTGATATAAAGCCAAATATTCATTCTCATTTGTAGCAATATGTTGCTGGATTTAATGGAATTTTTACAAGTAATGAAAAGACTATTATCTGTCAAAAATGTGGGAAACCTGTAAATGCGGATCAGCGATCTCAAGTCTCACAATATTTTGCAGGTATTAAACATAAAATAGTCACTTCACGTGCAACCTCTACTAGACAAGTTATTTTAAATGATGCAACTTGCTATTCACATACCCCGTTACAAAAAGTTCCGAATATTATGTAGATCATTCCAAAGTTTTTTTCTTTCATCAGATATTTCTCCATTATAAATTAAAAAGTCCGGATCTTAAAAAAAGTCTCATAAAATACACTAATGTCGAAACAATAGAAGAATCAAGAACCTAATTCAGGGGTCCTTGTGACTATAACTTGTTCACAAAGATCAAAGAACCTCTACGAAGCATTCGATTTCGATAAAGAGGTCATATCCAGAAAGCACTATGTCGATAAGAGATATCTAGAAATTGTGCTGCAGGTGGAGTGCGCCATCTTCCAAGTTTTAGTAACGTATAGTTGACTTGACAGGAGACAATAAATGTAGTTCGTAATGTCAAAATGTATAAAACGGTTATTCTTCCAATTATATTATATGGATGCCAAACATCGACTCTTATTTTAAGCGAAGAGAAAATATTACGAATATTTTAGAATAAAGTTCTGAGGATTTTTTACCAAAGTAATACGAACAGATAGGTGAATGGAGAAGATTATATACATGTTAACTACATGATCTTTATAGGAAATCAATATAATAAGAACAATTAAATCTCGTAAATTGCGATGGCCAGGATATGCGGCACGAATGGGGAATGAAAAAGTGATATGGAAACTCCTTGTAGGAAAACCAGAGGGAAAACGTTCAACCACCCAAAAGGCCAATAATGACGTGGGATAATAACATTGACCATGTTTGTATGGAGGTAAATTACACAGGAGATGATTGGAAAATATATCAACCAAGTAATATGTTGCTGGAACAAGAAATATAAATTTGTAATAAGAATATCAGAAAATACAAAATAGTAATTGCAAATTCAGAAGATAATCTGCAGAAAGGTCTGTATGAACTTAACAAAATTACAGAAGAATATGGATTGAAGATATCTACAGAGAAAACGAAAATTATGGCATTTCAAGGTGTAGATCCTGTCAGAAATAAAATTGTACTTGACAATAAAATTTTGGATTAGATGAATAATTTTACATATCTAGGATGGAATATCTCCATATGAAGAAGAAAAGGATGTAAATGCAAAAATATATAAATTTTAAAGAATTTTAGGGTTAATAAATTATATTTTCAAGCCACAGTTAGTCCAAAAGCAATCAAGACTAAAAGTGAATAAAACACTGGCTCTTCCAATTCTTTTGTATGGTAGCGAAGTATGGACATTGAAAGAGAAGGATATACAGAGACTTAGATCTGCTGAAATGAGATACCTTCGGAGAACTGTAGGATACACACTAGATCAAAAAAAAAAAAAAAAGATTACACATCGAACCTTTAGAAAACAAAATTTCTGATTATAAGTCAAGATGGATGCAACATGTTCATCGAATGGAAGATCACAGGATACCCAAACAAATCTTAAGATATCAACCTGCAGGAAGAAGAAGACCAGGACGTCCACTCAAAAGACTTCTGGATGGTGTTTCTCTTGGGGCCAAAACAGGTCAACAAATGGCCTAAATTCGTGAATGTACGATGATGATGATGATGATTGGAAAATATTAGTTCAGAATAGGTATGTATGGAGAGCATATGTCCATAAGTCCATGAATCTCAGGGTTCGATAGTTCAGTGAGTTAGTACAAAATTTGTAGCAAAATACAAAAGAGGCAAAAATAAACCTTCCCATAAATGTTTTATAAATAACGAATATAATTTTGAAAATGCAATAGGAAGTAAACATTATGATATTTTACTTAATAAATAAATAAGTTTGGTCTGTTTCTTCTTACCTCATATAGTTGTTTCTTTTAGACATGTGTCTCAAATTCCTCCATCTTCAGACATGCTTTGAAACATATGTCTAAAATAAACAATTATATGAGGTAAGAAGAATACACACCAAACGTATTTATTAATTAATAAAAGTATATGTACAAATAAAAACTTTATTATATTCGCCAATAAAATAAGATATTTTGCAATAAAATGAGCTCCTCTACTTGAGAAACTTCTTGGAGGTTCTTAAAAGATTATTATTTAGAAATCACGACTCCTTTCAAAATTATGGGTGTTGTATAAGTATCGTGGAAGGAAGCAATCGATCCGGATGTATTGGCATTTATTGTGCCTACTTCTTGACAGCCACATGAATTATGAACATCGCTCCGATTCATCTATGCCACCATGTTCATCCCAGTTTGCCCATACATTATCATTTGTCCAGTTTTCAATAACCTTGTTCAAACTTGGTAGTCTGTTATCTTTAATATAGGCCTAGTGGCAGATATCCTTATTTATTTCCAAACACTAATTTAAGTAAAAGCTTCTTATCCGCGGGGGATATGTTCTGTAAATATGCCGCGAATATAGAAACCGTGATATGGAATGGTAATTTGTATGGGTATATAAGGGATACGCTCCAAGGTTCCAAAATAAAATAAAAATTATCATAAGTAATTTATCTAGAAAATTTCGAAATCAAGAGTGACATTTGTTAGGACTATTTAACGAATAAAATTAAGCTGTATCATTATTTAAATATAGTTATTTTAAAATATGTATATATTTTATGTAAACGGCGATGTTTGAAAAAAAATTAGAAACGTTTGTTGTGTTTCATTTGCTCATCCACTGCAACTAGATCATATTACTTATTGCCAAATAAATATTGTAAGAATGGACTCTAGTGGAGGAAAAATGTATATTATATCCATCAAACTGTATATTATAACCAACATTATAGGTTATGAATTAATTTCTGACGTCCTAATATGTAAATGTGTCAATTATATTTTTCTGGAACGTTAAAACCTGGGAAATAATACGTTTGAGAAAGTGCAAACAGTGGTTTCTTTTTATTGTGGTACAATCAATTGCTACAGCGTTTTTCTATCATATCCAGCAAGCGATATTTGCTTACATTCGTGCATATGTATATACAATTTGGGAACCACTTACATTCTAGGATTCTTACATCTAATATGTAAATTGCTATATTCAATGTATTTCTTAGATTCTAGAGAGTCAGTCACTGCAAAATAATGTTCTGACCTATTCAGAATGTTAAAAACTAGGAGCTAATATGATAAACTTCCGATTCCGATTGAGGGTCTTTCCACTTTTAGCCGGCTGCTGGCCCTTCACATCCACATGTGTCAGTCACAGAGGTAGATGATCAACAGCCGCTATAGCTGGTTCCTCAACCTGGAGCCGCTACTTATTGTAGCTACCCAATTGCCTCACGATGCTGGGTGGGCACCGGTCCCATACTGGCCGAAATACCATGAGAAAATTTCTTCCCCCATGGAGACTCGAACCAGCGCAAGTCCCGTAACTCTGCGCCAAGGCTTCCTACGTTAACCGCTCGGCTACGGTGGTTGATAAATTCGAGGTGAAAACACGACTGTGAATGGTTGTAAAACCAAATTCATTGTAACATGATTGGTCATTGACTCCCATTTGGGGCATGAGTTAAATAGTCAAAATAAAATAATTTAATGAGATATTTTCAACAATTTTTATTAGTTATTATTGTCAGGCTTAGGCAAAGGCTTAAAAAACTTAGACATTGTTTCCTGTTTTGCCGCTTTTAAAAAGTATTTCAATTCAGATTGATATTCAGCGATAGAATTCCTTATTTTGTCTTCGAATTTCTTGATGAATCATATAAATGATACATTAACATTAAAACAGCGTGATATGGATGCAAACGACTCGCCGCGCCGACGGTAAACGGTCAGGTATTTATATTTTTTTTTTTTTTTACTTTAAGAGACGAGACTACTTTTTTCCGCTTCGGAACTAATTTTTCTTTCCTTTTACTAGACATTGTAAATTGGGAACAATACAGAAGAGACACGTGTTATTCAATCAAAATTATTGCAACGAATGACAAGTTGCAACAAAAAAACACCTATGATCGCGATCGTGGAGAGGGTGGCATTTAACAACGGACATACCGGAAAAGAACAGCTAAATCCGAAAAAAGAGCCGTTTCTGATTGGAATGCCGACTTGACTTCCCGCTCTTGCCCTCTTTAGGGCTGGCGGCTTCTGTGGTGGTGGCCGTCTTCCTGTTGGCAGCTCAGTGAATCAAGTGAAACAACTAGAACTTCAATGAAATTCACCCAGAAACTGAATGCGGGATTGGTGTGTCCAACCACTGGACCTCTGACACCGGACATGCTGCTAGTTATCGTGGGCAGAGGAGGATATACAAAAAAATCAGAATACGAACAATAAGTTCCGAACAATAAGTTATCGTAAATGACAAATAAAAAAACAACGACGATATATATAATTCACAACGGGGCTAAAGAGGGTTGGAAATCCCTAAGAATAGCCGGAAGTTGCTGTTCATGATTGAAAATTCCCATTGATCGAGGACAACTTCCACAAAAATTGATGTTTTCCTTGATGGATATAAGAGGGAGGTTCAAGAAGTGACACAATTTCCATTACATAGTAACTAACTAACGTCAAATATGGCTGCAGGGCGGCGGTTTTTAGCAAGGAACTTTAGGCTTATAAACAATACGGTTTGTTTTAGTTTGATATTTATTTGTCAATTTGGTTTGAATCACTCTTTGTAAAAGCCGCGTTGGCATATGCCTGCAGCAAAAAAAAAAATGTCGTTGCGTTAATGAAGGAAACCTAATCCATCTAATATACCGACTGGATCCGGGAATAAAGAAAATTTTAGCCGCGAATACAGGAACTGTGTCGCAATTTTTTAACCCGCGAATAATGAACGCGCGAATAACGGAACCGTTAATAAGGAGCTTTTACAGTATCTATTTGGCTCCATTATCTACTATATAAAAATGCACGTTTGTTTGTTCGTGTTTTATGTGCTGCCATACCGTTCATCAGATTGTGATGGGACTTTTTGCAAAATGTCCAGGAGTTTTCCGGGATGGTTACTGGCTATAAGAGAGTTGTGATACTCTACTCCTACACCATTCAAAATCACCCTTTGTAAAAGTCGCTTTTTTACGCTTAAATGGCTTACGATGCCTAAAGCATAACAAGTACACAAAATTAATGTACACAGAATTGAATATCTCTAAAAGCTCTACAAAAAGTTTACGAGAGCAAGTGTTTATCTTTTACTCAAAATACCCGTTATTGTCTTTGCCAAGAAGATCAGGATAAGATTCCCGGGCAAGCGTAGCAACGCACGGTGGATAATTCTTTTATGTATAACTTAACGAATTTTATCTTTCAACTCATGTATGCCAAGAAGATCGGGATAAGTAGATTAGCGGGCAACGCCGGATAATCAGGACGAGGTATCTTAAAACAATTACGATATAAATTTATAATCTTTTAGCCTTTACTTATTCAAGTAAACATAAAAACACATTAATTTCCGCCTTTCAGCTCATATGCTACGCAGATCGAGAAGAGCAGATATCCGAGCAACGCGGGGTAATCAGCACGGGATATATAATAATAATTACGATGTAAATGTTTCCTTTTTACTTATTCAACTATACATAAAACACATTAATTTTCGCCTTTCAGCTCATTTATGCCAAGCAGATCCGGATGAGCTGATTCCAGAGTAACGCCGGGTAATCAGCACGGGGTATTTAAAAATAATTACGATATAAATTTAGAATAATTTTTCCTTTTACTTATTCAACTAAAGATAAAAACACACTCATTTTCGTCTTTCAGCTCATTTATGCCAAAAAGATTGGAATACGTAGATTCCCAAGGAACACCCTTAATCAGCACGAGGTATACAATAATTACAATATAAATTTTACTTCGGACTTATTCAACTAAACATAAAAACACATTCAATTTCTTCTTTTAGCTCATTATGCCAAGATGATCGGGATAAGTAGATTCCCGGGCAACGTCGCGTCGGGTAATCACCACGGCGTATCTATAAATAGTTACGATATAAAGTTTTCCTTTCCCTTACTTACTTACTTACTTACTTACTTACTTACTTACTTACTTACTTACTTACTTACTTACTTACTTACTTACTTACTTACTTACTTACTTACTTACTTACTTACTTACTTACTTACTTACTTACTTACTTACTTACTTACTTACTTACTCACTGGCACTACCGAACCCGAAGGTTCATGGCCGCGCGGACATAAGCTCTCCATACATCCCTATCCTGAGCTAATGCTTTCCAATCATTCCCTGTATAATCTACTTCCCTCAAATCATAGTTAATGTTGTTCTCACACCTCATTCTTGGTCTACCAACTGGGCGTTTTCCCTCTGGCTTTCCTACAAGAAGCTTCCATGCACGTCTTTCATTCCCCATACGCGCAACATGTCCTGCCAATCGCAGTCTACGAGACTTAACTGTTCTTATTATATCTGGCTTCCTATAAAGACCATGTAGTTCATTTTTATGTAGTCTTCTCCATTCACCTGTCTGTTCATCTCTCTTTGGTCCAAAAATTTTCCTAAGAACTTTATTCTCAAATACTCGTAATCTCCTTTCCTCCCTTAAAGTAAGAGTCCATGTTTCGCATCCATATAATATAACTGGTAGAATAATAGTTTTATATATTTTCAGCTTAACGTTTTTTGAAAGGAGTTGGGACATCAAAAGTCTCTGCAATGCATAATAGCATGCATTTCCAGAATTGAGCCTATGTTTAATTTCTTTTTGCATCTCATTCCTATTTGTGACTATTGTTCCTAGGTATTTGAATTCAGCCACTTCCTCAAAATTTCCCTCATTTGTCATTAGCTGACCATTTCATTATATACTTAATTTCTACGTGTGACTGGGGTAAAATTTTCCTTTCCCTTATTCAACTAAATATAAAAACATTAATTTTAACCTCTTAAGGAGTCGCAGCGCACGCTGGGTGTTAGCTAGTGTTTTATACGATGTGGTTTTTGTTTCACGTGTCGGATATTTTGATTTTAAATACTTTATTTATTGAAAAGTAGCATTTCTTATCATTTTGTATTCTTTTATTTATTTCTTCCAGGATATTATTAGTGGTTTATATATTCCCTTCAAACAGAAGTTCATAAATTAATCAGTTATTGACGTAATGTCAATTTTACTGTTAGGGTTTTGCTCATAGTAAATGCCAATTATAATAAAACCATTACAGTATTATTCAATCTAGTATAATAAGGGAATAAACAGGGTCTCGAGGAAGCGTGCTGCCTTGTCATGCAGCGGGCCCGGGTTCGATCCCCGGTCGGGACAGTTTTTCTGGGTGAGGTTTTTATCGGGGCTTTTCCTCACCTGTAAGACAAATGTCAGGAAAACGTTAAGGTCCAAACGGTCCCCGAAATCATATGGCCATCGCAATAATCATCATGCATATTCATCTTAAATTAGGCTTAGGATTAGGGACTCTCCTGGTGCAACACTATCATCATCACCCATCATATCATCGGGGCAACGTAACCCCGCCTTCCAGGCGCCCCAACCTCAAAAGTGGGTTACAAATACGCCATGCCAGGAGAGAAACCAGTAATGTCGAAAGACAACCTGGGGCATTTTCAATATATATATTATCCAAACCTTAAATTGGCGAAATGTTAATTTATCCTGCCAGTTATTTAAATGTTCCGGACCGCAAAGAAAACAAGATCATGATAAACTCTCAGTTATTATTGTCCATTATTATGTAATTTGATGTAAATGTAATATCTACTCATTTGTTTTTTATTGTTATATATGTCCACCGCTGTGGTCTCGTTTAGCGTACTGCCTTGTCACGCAGCGGGCCCGGGTTCGATCCCCGGTCGGGACAGTTTTTCTGGGTGAGGTTTTTATCGGGGTTTTTCCTCACCTGTAAGACAAATGTCAGGAAAACGTTAAGGTCCAAACGGTCCCCGAAATCATATGGCCATCGCAATAATCATCATGCATATTCATCTTAAATTAGGCTTAGGATTAGGGACTCTCCTGGTGCAACACTATCATCATCACCCATCATATCATCGGGGCAACGTAACCCCGCCTTCCAGGCGCCCCAACCTCAAAAGTGGGTTACAAATACGCCATGCCAGGAGAGAAACCAGTAATGTCGAAAGACAACCTGGGGCATTTTCAATATATATATTATCCAAACCTTAAATTGGCGAAATGTTAATTTATCCTGCCAGTTATTTAAATGTTCCGGACTGCAAAGAAAACAAGATCATGATAAACTCTCAGTTATTATTGTACATTATTATGTAATTTGATGTAAATGTAATATCTACTCATTTGTTTTTTATTGTTATATATGTCCACCGCTGTGGTCTCGTTTAGCGTACTGCCTTGTCACGCAGCGGGCCCGGGTTCGATCCCCGGTCGGGACAGTTTTTCTGGGTGAGGTTTTTATCGGGGTTTTTCCTCACCTGTAAGACAAATGTCAGGAAAACTTTAAGGCCCAAACGGTCCCCGAAATCATATGGCCATCGCAATCATCATCATTCATATTCATCTTAAGATTAGGGACTCTCCTGGCGCACCACTGTCATCATCATCACCCGTCATACCATCGGGGCAACGTAACCCCGCCTTCCAGGCGCCTCAACCTCAGATGTGGGTTATAAGTACGCCATGCCAGGAGAGAACACCAGGAATGTCAAAAGACAATCCGAGGCATTTGAAAAAAAAAATATATATATATATATACTCTCTACACATCCCTATCCAAGGCTAATGTTTTCCAATCATCCCCTGTACGGTCTACTTCCCTCAAATCATAGTTAATGATATTCTTCCATCTCATTCTTTGTCTACCAACAGAGCGTTTTCCTTCTGGTTTTCCTACAAGAAGCTTCCATGTACCTCTTTCATTTTCCATTCGTGCCATATGTCGTTCCCATCGCAGGCATCGAGACTTAACTGTTCTTCTCATATTATATCTTACTTCATATAAAGACCATGTAGTTCACTGTTATGAAGTCATCTCCATTCACCCCACTTAATAAAACATATTTCAGATATTAAATTTACCAACTGGAAATTGAGGCCAGGCTTGCTGAGAGCTAATGTTATGTAATTACTACATAGTATAAAATAACACCTTAAAATTTTCCAAATTTATATATATGTATTACTTTTTTTTGCGGGATTTGAGTCTTTTCTTCAAATCGAAAGCATTTATTATCTACATTATTAACCAAACACAATAACTAATTCAGAAACACAAATTTAACAGATATGCTGCAATTAGCAATGTTCTCAATTCTAAAGAAAGTCTACCTCAGAGATGGGAAAGTGTTTAACATCGTCTGGCTTCACAGTTTACTTATTCATTACTCCCCTTGTTCTTGTTAACACTCAACTCTGAGCTGTAATACAATTATTAACATCTTAAGATTACAAACTCTTATTTCAAATCCTTGCCTCTTTTTCATGAATTATTTATTCAGTTCTGCCATTGTTCACTATTTGTTTAATTCCCAACCTTGTCATCAACCATTTGCTCTTAAATATAAAACTAAATCTAAAAATAATCACTGAAAAATTTCATATATCATGTTAGATAGGCGACAGCTTTTGACAAATCCACAAGGTCCCTAGTTCAAATCCCAAAACCATCACTATTCTTATTTTTTCTGGGTCAAAGTAAATATCCTTATTTTTATGGATTTTATCCTCAATCTTTGTAGAACTTATATGCCCAAAGAGATTAAAAATAACAACAATTCTTTACAATTGCTTGCGGACAAAGTTCAGAAACTCTGAACTACGTATTAGATAGATACACAGTAATGGGTCTCCCTGGATCTGTAGTTAATGGTATGACATCTAGGCCCAGCCGTCCACCCCTTGGGATACCTCGGTCGTCATTACCATACTCCCAAGTCCTAGTTCTAGTCCTCCCTATCCTATGTTCGCGTCCACGTTCAAGTTCTCGGTCCTTAAACCAACACCCCAGGGAGAGAGTGTTGGAGTTTGCAGTTCTGGGAATTGCTGTGCTACATAGTACATCAGGTCACTCAATCCTGACGACCCCACAGTTGGTCCACGGGCTCCATGAGCCTAGCCGGGAGGACTGCTGTCGCAGATCCACCGACCATTCCCCTGTTCTGCCTCCAGGGACGTGTCCTGCAGCCGTTGTGAGACCGGCTAGGGCTACAAGCCCAACAGTGTGAGACTTTTAGTACATCCAGGTGCTCATCTCCTGGCGACCCCACAGTTTGTCGACGGGCCCGTAGGCCGAACCAGGAACCAGTACAGTAGCTCCCCTCTGGACTGGTCCGGGCCGAGCCCTGGTGTGCCCCCAGGGACGCCTTCTGCAGCTGTTGTGGGCCAGCAAGCAGCTCGCAAGCTCCAACAGATGAGCAACTAGTACGACAAGGCGCTCAACTCTTGTCTACCCCACTAATGGTTCACGAGTCCCTTGGACTTAACCGGGAGGACTGTCTAGCAGATCCACCGACCTTTCTCCCAGTGCACCAGCTGGGGACGTGTTTGGTTGCTGAAGTGGGTCCAGCCTGAGCATTAGTACGTCAGGTCGCTCAACTCCTGACGACCTCACAGATTGTCCTTGGGTCACTCGGTTCCAGAGTCGGCGCTAAGTCCCACGCCAAAGACCGCGCTTCCTCCTTTCTCGAGCTTATCGACCTGGTGGTAATTCCCAGCATTACGCCCGGTATTGTCCCAACCAGCCCGTTCGCAAGACTAAGCCTAGTCGTGTCGCTGCTGTGAGTCAGCCCACTGAGCAATGTAGGCATCCAGGGAGCTCATCGCCCATGGTGCCCCCACAAAGGTCCTCGGGATTAACCAAAAGAAGGGAGCTTCTGATCTCCACAATCTCCCACCGCCTCGCCACGACGGCCGCTGCTCCCGCTGTGGGCCGGGACATTTGAGCTTTAGTACAACAGGGCGCTCGTCTCCTGTTGACCCCACTTATGGTCCGCGAGTCCATCGGACTTGGAAGGGAGGACTGACTAGCAGATCCACCAACCTTTTCCCCACTACACCACCGAGGGGACGCGTTTTGCTGCTGGAGTGGGCGCAGCACGAGCTATATAGTACGTCAGGTCGCTCGAGTCCTGACGACCCCACAAATGGCCCGCGGGTCCGGTCTGGACCTAGCCGGGATGAATGCAAGCAGACCACCGACCGTTCACCTATCCGCCACCCGGGGACGCGCCCTGTTTCTGTTGTGAGCACAGCTGGGGCCCGACGGACCCCAGGGAGTTAATGGTATGGCAAATCCACGCCCTAAGATAACACAAAACATAATATACATACCCAGACCCAAATTGAGATATAAAATTAGACCCTAACTATCCGCCGCGTAAAGAACTTTTACTGCCGGTCTAGAAAGTGAAAGTAAATTGTGGGATTGATTTTTCTTTATCACGAATCATTATTTAAAGGTCTCTCTCCCTCTCTCTATCTCTATCTCCCCCCCCTCTCTCTCTCTCTCTCCTTCTCTATCTCTCTCTTTTTTTCGTGATTTAAAATAACAATCATTGATAATATGGGACCCGGAATTCCATGGTCATGAGAACGTCACTATTCTGAGCGAATATCTTCCAGTAAAATCCTTGCATAATTCACCTTCCTCAAATCATAGCTAATATTATTCTTCCACCTCATTCTTGGCCCATATAATGCATGCATTTCTTCTCGTTTTCCTACATGAAGTTTTTGTGCCCCTCTCTTAATCCTCATAGTACCACATGTACTTATAAAGGGAATCTATGAGACTTAACTATTCCTAATACATTTACTTTACCATAGCTAGCTTAAAATAACCTTTGTTTATAATTCATAAAAACTATGGCTTAATTTCCTATAGGTTGGAAGTTTACTACTGTAGTTTCATTAACTGAGTTGAAGGAGTAATGAGGAGATATTAGTTAAGTAAATACTTAGCATTCCTCAAGGAAACCAAGATTACACATTGTTAGACATGAAATATGCGGCTGACAATCTTGGTCTAACACCTTGTGTAATATGGCATAGCACAGCTTTAATTAAATAATGTCAAGGGGAAATAGGGGGAGATGATAAATTGACAAAATAGTTTAAACAAAAAAATTGAGCCTCTTGTTAAAGTGATACAGTCTTCATTTAATCAACAGCTATAATTATGATAAATAAAATTTTACTTTTGAGTTTGATGTATTTATAGAGCCTAGAGTAATATTAATTTCGAAAATAAACACCATTCTTGAGTTAAATTTTGGGGTGTTTATGTGGACTCAAAAAACTAATTAGGAACGTTTGTATTTTGTGTTATGTACATGAATTATCAGGTAGAAAAAATGTACGTTTTCACAAAACAAATTTAAAAGGTAATATCATGGCACTGAATGTGTATCGTTTATGATTATTCAGATATTTATTAACACCGTATTATTATGTTTGTACAATGCTGCCATCTAACCATAGCAGTTAAAAATGAGATGAACATTAAAATCATTATGTAACAAGACGTTTGTCGCCGTGGGATAGTCAGTAGAGTCCCTACATTGCACTCTGGCGACCCGGGTTCGTTTCCCGGAGGGGTAGGGGATTTTAAATATCCACCTTGGGTCTGTGTGTGTGTGTGTGTTTGTGTGTTTGTGTGTTTGTGTGTTTGTGTGTTTGTGTGTTTGTGTGTGTGTGTGTGTGTGTGTGTGTGTGTGTGTGTGTGTGTGTGTGTGTGTGTGTGTGTGTGTGTGTGTGTGTGTGTGTGTGTGTGTGTGTGTGGTGTGTGTGTGTCTTGTGTCTATATGTAAGAATAAAAGAAAGTTAACAAAAAGGTAAAACAAGAAGGAAAAACAGTATAAACGAAAAAGATAAAAAACAGCATGATACAATTAATTACATAATCTTGAGTTGTTTACAAATATGAGATATTTTATACTTAAAATATCTCACCCCCTCAGGGGTCCTCATCTAGGGGATATGTGGATGGCGACCACAAGGTGCCCAAGCTGTGCAAAACATTTCTTCCACTTACTTGTGTTATGCACTCTTTTAACTTTACTATCTAACCTCTCTTGGTTAACTCTTGTTTTTTCGATCCCAATGCTATTAGGGCATCCGAGGGCTAGGGAGTCCTTCCTTTTTTCCATTTTGTCTTTCCTTTATTTTCTTTTCTTCTCCAGAAAAGCCTGACCAGAGGCTATAAGATGGCAGCCCCATCACTGGTCTTGCCTTCCTTTGGCCAGCAACCAATCGAAGGGACTATTATTATGCTTTCAAGTCTTATACGAGAATTTCCCATAAGGGAAAATTTTCTATAGGATCGTAACAGGCCTTGGCCTAATACTTGGAAGGAAGAAGAAGAAGAAGAAATATCTCACATAACGATATAAGACACAAAGGAAATAAGTGATTATTTTATAATTTCCTTTGGATTCATATTACTTTAAATACACATACACTGCCGATAAATAGGTCCACATACAGTATCAATACATACATTTCAGGAAATTTAGGAGCTCTTCCGTTCCGACTCTCAATGGATCCTTCATAAATATCCAAAATCATACTCACCCATTTTCCAATCGCACAATCTCCAAGATAAAGTATATGACCTCAGTAGATGAAACGTAACTTACCAATTGAATCGTAATTTTCAAAGGCATCATTTAAAATAGCGAAGTACTTATTGCGTTTATTGATATAGCGGCGACAGTTAGGTTAAAAAGAGTATTAATTACAACAGTTATTAACCCTTAAATTAATTACATCAATTAATTTAATATTTGTAATAAAACAAAGTAAAACGAAAGAGTAGAAATTACTTAAATGTATGTAGAATTACACCACATACCTAATAATAACACTTAAGCATGACTTCGTTTTCAGTGCGGTCCGTCACATTTAAATAACTGACACGAGAAATTACTGTTTTGCAAATTTAAGGGAGAGAAAAAAACACGGAGAGTATAGAAAAGCAAGAACGGGAATAAAAGAAGATCAACTGGACAAAGCACTAGACATCACAAACAACCTTATAAAGAACGCCTGTCAAACAACATCAAAAAGAAGAGCACAAGCGTGGTTCGGCAGGACGTGCTGCACACAACGGAAGGCAACACTAAAAGCACTAAACAAAGCAAAGGCATCCAAAAGTCAAGAAGACCTGGAACGATACACCTGGAAAAGAAAACAGTACAATAACACAATCAAAGACACGAAAAAAAATTACACAGAAAAGAAAGCCCAACAGCTGGCCTAAGAAGCAGAAAAGGACCCTTTCCTGGTCTTAAGGAAGAAACTCAGAGGCGTGATGAAAGAAATGCCGATAGAAGATTGGGAAAACCATTTCATCAAAATACCGAATAAAGGAAAGAGAACAGAAGCTTACGAAGACAATACTACCAGGAACCCAAGAACCCCGAATCTGGAAATGAAAATCACAGAGGATAAAATAAACAAATGCGCGAAAGAAGCAAAAACTAGAAAAGCCACAGGACCGGATCAAGTAGCATACGAACACCTAAAGGCCTCAGCTGACGTGCTAATATCAATATGGAAAGAACTGTTTAACAAATGCCTAGAGACGGGAACCGTACCAGAGCAATGGAGAAGGGCTACACTGAAAATGCTGTAAAAGGGTAAAGGAAACACGGGAGACATGGACTCCTACAGAGGCGTGGTACTGGAGAACACCCTGTTCAAAATCTTTATGAAGATACAAACAGATTGATGGATATCACAAAATTGAACATCCCCGAAAACCAATTCGGATTTAGGAAAGGAATATCCACTCTACAAGCAGCATCCGCATTATTATACGAGATAGAAGCAGCCCTCAACAGGCCGAAAGGGAAGTACTACGTGGTCTTCTTAGATTATGAAAAAGCGTTCGATTACATAAACAGAAAAAAACTACTTACGATGAGGGACATGATTGGAAACGAGCACCCTATTGTTGGATTAATACACGACATAATGAGGCGAAACTGGTTACAAATAACAGATGATATTGCGGCATCAGACGAGGTTAAGCAAACTAACGGGATACTCAAGGAGACCCCATCAGCCCGCTACTATTTAACATAATGAAGGCTGACATTAGGGAGGCAACTGACGGGACCACGCTGGTAAAGTATGCGGACGACATGGCCATTGGGGCAGAAAACAAAGCAGATTTACAACAAGGCGTAAACGCAATACAACGATGGGCTATGCAAAATGAGTTCAGGATAAACAGCAACAAGACCGTACAAATGGTTATCCAGAAAGGGGGAAGAACAGCGGCAAGTGATCATCTAAAACTAGGAGAAGAACCGATAAGAATGGTGAACAAATTCAAATACTTAGGCATAACACTGCAGCCAACAACAAGATATTTCAGCGCACATGTGCAGGAGAGAGCAGCAGCGGCTGTAAGAGGTATGTGCAATATCAAAGACATTACAGCATTAAAATTAGACACAGCCATTAAATTATTCGGTTCAGTGATCACCCCGGTCGCCACCTACTGGATAGTACTGATATGGGAGAAACTATCGGCCAGCGATTTGGAGAGGTTAGAAAAAGTTAAAGCAAGATAAATCAAAAAGGAATTAGGTACAAGTAAATACACACCAAATAGAATGACCTATATGCTAGCCAGAGAAACCTACTTCCTAGAGGGCCTGAAACAAGTACTGCCAGCAACGGAGCCATATAAGAAAGTCGCCGAAAAAAAAACAGAAGGAAAAAGAGATCGACGAACAGTTCTTCACCTCAGACGCCATGGTGAACAGGGAGTGGACCGGAAGCAACCAACCACAAAGGCACGCAATCATAGGCCTAGCAACACCATAAAATGTGCAAAAATACGAAATTCCAGCAACCAAGTGACTCGTGAATGCAAGATATGTGAACAAAAATGCGAGCGATACCATTACAAACAATGCAGATGGACGGGATCGTTTAACGAACTGATAAAAGGCAAATCATAAACCTAAAACTTATTACTCTTTCGAGTGCCACTTACCTACTTATTATTAAATTAAAGGGTTAATTCACTTCCAAGAATTATAAGAAGGTTTGGAATTGATAGAATCAATATCGAACTTATTAAATGCAGATCTCAACATCATACATAGAATATTATGCTTAATAAATGTCTACTGCCAATATGGCTATGTACCTGAAGAATGGAGTGAAGCTATTGATATCCCTATATTACACAGTAAAACTTATTTAATCCGGAACGTGAATAATGCTGAAATCTGTCCAATGTAACCAAATATATTGGTCCCGGCGAAATAATAGTAATTTTACGTGTATTTATTTTGCATAAAACGGAATCTGTCCAACGCGGAAACGGAAGGATATTTCTACACTATTCATACAAAACGTATAAAGCGGAAAGACAGAAATAAATTAGCTTCTACTTCATTGAATTCCCGTTAGGCCAATAAAACAATAAGGGACGATTCCTGCCGCCAGGCTAAGTAGAGATTCTACCTGTACCTGAAATTGTATATCGACCTCACTGCACACGCGTTATGCGAAATACAGACACCTGTCTTACAAATAACTATTGCACTGTAAAATCTTAAAGTAGTTTAAGTTCTGAGACCGATCTTTCACAGGTAGCGTTCTGAATTTACGGATTAAAGATGGCTAAAACGTACGTATTATTGTCATTAAACGAAAGTGAAAGTGATTGAAGATAAATCTCCAAATTTCCGGACCGATGCTCCAAAATCAAGCTCTAGTTGTTGCTAAATCCCTAGGGAATAACGATTTCAAGGCATCTTTAGGTTGGCTGGACAGTTTTAAAAGACGACACAATGTAGTGTGGAATAAAATTTGGGGAAATCAAAGGGTGTGAACGAAAGTGTAGTTGGTGAGCGGAAACCGAAACTGCATACTTGAATTTCAGGATACGCGCCTAAGAGACATTTTTAATGCTGACAAAACGTGAATGTATTTTTTTTTCGCGCGTTATAGTCGAAATCGCTCATACATACTATACTACACTTTTAAAGGCAGCGAAACTACAAGGTACTCTATTTTCTAAGGTTATTAATATGTTTTATTTTTTTATAATGCGGAATTTTGTCTAATGTGGGAAAAAATGGTCCCATGCGATTCCGCTTTGAGCAAGTTTTACTGTGTATATATATATATATATATATATATATATATAAGCCTTTTGGGAACATGTAGTAAAATCTATGCTAAAATACTACCTAGAAAAATCGGAAAGATAAGTGATGAAACTATTTTAAATGAACAGCATGGGTTTAGAAAACGACGCTCTACAATTGACTATTTTTTTCTCTCCAATAGCAGATTGAAAAAAGAAGAGAACTTAATCTTGAAAGACACATATTGTTTATCGACTATGAGAAGGCATTTTATAAAATTATATGCTCTAAATTATGGGATGTATTAAAAAAGAAAGGATATTGACCTCATATAATTAAAGCTATAAAAAGTTTATATGAAAATACAAAAATTCGTATAGATAAAGAAAATGGTCCTAGAGAAACTTACATACAAATCAACAACGGACTTAACAAGGTTGCCCACTTTCGTCAATACCTCGAATATAGGAACCATAGACGAACATAAAAAGAAGCTCCATGGTGCGACAGCCTAGAAGCCATTGGCCTACTAGCTGACTGCTAGGCTCACACATAGCCTACATGTGTTAATCATATAGGTGGATGATTATCCACCAGTTCAGGAATATTTCTGGTCAGAGTATCGGATTCCCCAGCCGTTATAGCTGATTCTCTCAACCTGGAGCCGCTACTTATTGTAGCTACCCAAATTTCTCACGATGCTGGGTGACACCGTTTCCATACTGACCGAAATGTCATTATAAATATTTTATTCCATGGGGACTTGAATATAGTAATCACTAATCCATCGGAGCCAATGTTTCTATTGCTCTATAGTTAATTTTTTGTGTTAAGGTATAACGGCTTTAATGTAAATGTTATTATTAAATTATTATTCATGTAGACATTATGTAATGAAATTTCAATCCAGCATTTGTTTTGGTCAGACTGATCACCCCGGGATTTGAATCTATCATCTCCCGAATACGCGTCTCAAACACTATCTTCTGAGAAAACTCCTCACATTTTATACTGTACTAGCTAATACCCGGCGTGCGCTGCTATGCCAAAATAAATGAAAATTAGTGTGCTTTTATATTTAGTTGAATACGTAAATGGAAAAATAATTATAAATTTATATTTTTAGATACCCCGTGCTGATTACCCAGCGTTGCCCGGGAATCTACTTATCTCGATGTTCTTAGCATAAATGAGCTAAACGACAAAATTCGTTATTGTGGGTTATCCGTAAATGAATACCCGCCATGTGCTGCTATGCTTGCCCGGGAATCTACTTATCCCGATCTTCTTGGCATCATTGAAAGACAAAAATGGTTATTGTGAGTTATCCGTAAGAGATAAAAATATTCTGTAGAGCTTTTTGAGATAGTCAATACTGTGTTCATTAATTTTGTGTATTTGTTATGGTTTAGGCAGCGTAAGCCATTTAAGCGCTCAAAGAGCTACTTTTTCATGTTTTCTACTACAAAGGGCAATTTTTAAGGGTGTAGGAGTTGAGTATCACAATTCTCTTATAGCCTATGTTCTATCTATCTATCTTCGGGTTTTTACAGCTGCTGCCGTCTTCCCGTGCCAAACCTCCAAAGCCTACGGTCTTGGGCATCTTCGATGCTTAGCCCTCTAGCTTGCATTACTGTCTTCATGTTTTCCTTCCATGTTAACCTTGGTCTTCCTCTTTTCTTCTTTCTGTTAGGATGCCATTCATATAGTTGCTTCGGCCATCGCTCATCTTCCATTCTTAAAACATGTCCTAACCACTTTAATTCCTTTTCCTCAATTCTTTCAATTATGCTTTCTTCTGCTTCCATTTTGTTTCTAATTTCCTTATTTGTGACACGTTCTAATTTAGACTTTCTGGCACTTCTTCGTAAATAATCCATTTCTAGAGCTATTAGTCTATTCTTGTAGTACTTATTGATTGTCCATACCTCACTTCCGTACATTGCAACAGATTCCACCAATGTTTTACCAATATATTTTTTTGTGTCTTTCCAAATATGCTTATCCCACCATATGGAATTTAATGATGATATTATTTTGCTACTCAATTCAATTCTATGTTTTATGTTCTCTTTGCCTATAGCTTCGATGTTATCCATAATCATTCCCAAATATTTAGTTTGTTTCACTTGCTTTATTTGGATTCCATCTTCCAATACTAAGTTTTCTCTTTCATTGCTATTTATTGCCAGATATTCTGTTTTTTGTAAATTTACTGTGAGACCCCATGATTCATATGTGCTTTTCAACCTTTTTATCATGAATTCCATATCAAAATTGTCTTGCGCTAAAACCAGTTGATCATCGGCAAATTGTAATGTCAGCAAAAATCTATTGCCTATTGGGATCCCCATACCTTTGCAGCTTTGTTTCCATTTCGTTAATATAAATTCTACATAAATATTAAATAAAATTGGTGATAGACTGCACCCTTGTTTCAATCCCTTTGAGGTGTTTATAGGATTAGACATTATATTTCCCATTTTAACATAAGCGGAGTTATCTTTATAGGTTTGTTTAATAATTTCTATTAGGTTTCTGTCAATATTGTATTTCTCCAATACTTCCCATAATTTGTTCCTCGGAATTGAGTCATAAGCTTTCTCTAAATCTATCATTGTCAAATGGGTTTCTTCTCCAACTGCAGTCCGTTTTTCAATTAACTGTTGTATTGCAAATATATTGTCAACACATGACCTTCCTGGTCTGAATCCATTTTGATCTTCTCCTAATTTGTCTTTAACATCTTTTTGTAACTTTGTTTTTAATAACTTCGTAAATATTCTATATAATGTGTTATTTATACTTAGTCCTCTGTAGTTTTTTGCGTCTCTTCTATCGCCCTTCTTGTATATTGGTACTATGTAGCTTATTTTCCATTCATCAGGAATCTTCTGTATTGCAATGCACTTATTATACAAGTCCCTCAATCTACCTATTAAATTTTTTGGGCCATATTTAATTAACTCATTTGGTATGTTTTCCCGGCCCTGGTGCCTTTTTATTCTTTAGGGTTTGAATTTCTAATTCTATATCTATTGTATCAAATTCCAGGGCGTTCATTTCTATGGATGGATTTTCTGTTGTTTCCATAAACTCATTTCTAGTTTCTGACAGTAAAGCTTTGTAATGTTTTTCTGCGTCTGATTTTGCTAACAAATTTATCTTGCTGGGTCCTTGGTTGGTTTTCAGTGTTTTTAGAAATCTCCATACTTCTGATGATTGTGATCCTCCTATATAACTTTCTATTTCTTGGCATTTGCTTTTCCATAATTTGTTTTTTTCTTCTATCACTTTCCTTTTAACTTTGGCGTTTGTTCTCTTGTATTCTATCCAATTTTCTGTTGTTTTATTTGCCAACCATTCTAAGTAGCATTTTTTCTTCTTTTTGGTTAATTCTTCAATATCATCATTCCACCAATCTTGGGTATTTTGTTTTTTATTTATTGTGCCTAATGCTTCTTTTGCTGCCGAATGTATTATTTCCTTTAATTGATTATATTCTTCTTCTATGTCTTCCTTGTAATCCAAATTCTCAATTTTAATCCTCAGTCTTTCTTTATATAAGTTTTTGATACTATCCTGATTAAATAAATACAGTTTAAATTTTTCTTCCTGCTTCGGTTGCATTGTTGATTCCCTTGCTTCATCATGCACTTTTTTCCCTGTAGGGAATTTGGGGGATGATCTGTGCTGTGAGTAGATAGTGGTCAGAACCACAATTTGCTCCTCTTTTAACCCTTGAGTCCTTAATAAATAAGGAAGTATTTTGCTTTACAATTATGTAGTCTATTATTGATTTCTGATTGAGACTAGGTCGTTCCCAAGTAAATTTATGAATATCCTTATGGTCGAAAAATGTGTTTACTATCTTTAATTTATGTTGTTTGCACATCTCTATGATTCTATTTCCATTATCGTTGACTTCTTGTTCCCCATATTTTCCTACTGCTTCGTCATTGTTTCTTCTACCCACTTTCCCATTTAAATCTCCCATTAGTATTAATTCTTCATTACTTCGTATTTTCTCTATTTGTTCCACTAATACTGAATAGTACTTTTCTTTCTGACTCTGTGCAGCATCGTCTGTTGGTGAGTAGACTGCTAAGAACACCATTGTTCTTCCCATAAGCTTCATTTTAATCTTTAGGCATCTTTCATTAATATGTTCATATTCTGTTATGTTTTTACTGTATTTCTTTTTTACAAACATTGATACTCCTGCTTTAGCTCTTTTTGATTTATTTACACCTGACCAAAAATGTATGTAGTTTCCTAAATATGAATTTCCCGATCCTTTCTTTTTTGTTTCCGTCACTGCTGCAATATCTATGTTGTTCTGGAATAATTCTCCTGCTACTTCATTAATTTTGTTTCTAATTCCTCGTACATTCCACGTGCCTATATTCCATGTCCGTTTTCGTTGCTTTTGTCTTTCATACTTTTTTTCCGTCCGGCTTTGATTGATTTGGTCTTTTAGCATTTTGTTTTTTTTTTCTAATGTGTGGGGAGCTGGCCCACAGCATAAACCCCCAACCTGGAGGACCAGGAAAATTTCTGTCTGGGGTTTTCCTCCCATAGCCTTTGAAGATCCCTCTTCACCGCAAGGCAGCGTTTCTCTATTTCCCTTAGAGATAGGGTTGCCTCTTCCGCCAGATCCGCCGTGATGAAGGACTCCTCCTGCGCCGACTCTGCCGTTGAGGTCTTCACCGTAACCCTGGCTAGGGGCCCTTACAGAGTACTATCAGTCGGAGCCAACTGAACCCTGGTTTTTTAACGAGGTTGTTACTCCTCCCCCTCCTCCTTTCTCATCCGGGCTTGGGACCGGCCATGGCGGAGTTTTATAGCCTATGTTCATCCCGGAAATCTCCTGAACATTTTGCAAAAAGCCCCATCACAATCGGATATACGGTATGGCCGCGCATAAAGTACAAACAAACATTTTTTGTATATTAGATATCTCATTATTATTTTTTTCTTGCATATTGTGTATCTTTATTTACTTTCTACAGGTCTCAAGCACATAAAACGGAACTCAATTTCATAAGGATGTCATAGCACTTTGGAAGTCTTCCTTTTATGAAGCGAAATGCTTCACAGATACTTAATTTTCTCTTATTGCATTTGTAAGTGTTTTCCTCCGATCTCAATATTTGTAATGAAGCCTTTTCGTATTAACTTTCCAATCAGATTAAATCTCATTTGGTTTCGGTTAGCTTACAGTCAATCCATTCGATACGGACGCATTTCCAAATAGTAATTAAGGGTGTGAGGAGAGAGGGGATGTCTTCAACCAGCCGGGTAATCTCAACTCATACTCGCAATGACTAGTGATTTTATCTTTTAACTCTCCAACTTTCAGTTACATTAGTCTGTTTTCAATTCCCACGATTATTCATACAATGTAAGAAAAATGTATATGAGTGAATTGTGATTGTCTCAGACGACCATATTTAAGAATTCATTCATAATGTTCTGCTCAAGAGCAGGTCTTTCACTGTAAACTCAGCTTTCCTTTTTGTATATGCTTACAAATCATTTATTTTAATATTCTCTATCATCTTATGTAATTTCTGCCTCTAACTTTGTATCCGTTAACCATTCCTTCGGGGACATTCTTTAGCAGGCAGTTTCTTCTTAGCCAGTGGTCCATCCAATTTCGTTTCCTCTTCTTTATGAGTTCCAGCATTGTTCTTCTTTCACGCACTCTATTTAGCACATCTTTATTTCTTACTTTGTCTGACCATTTTATACGTTCCATTCTTCTCCATACCCACATCTCAAAAGCTTCCAGTAGCTTTTCCTCATTCCTCGTTCCGTCGTAATGTCCATACTCCACACAAAGCACTTCACTAGCCTCTTCCGTAATTAGTTTGCCAAAGGTCCGCAGAAAATGCTTATCTTCTTGTTGAAAGCTTCTTTTGCCATTGTTATCCTCTGCTTTACTTATTGACTGCAGTTCATATTACTACTGATAGTACAACCCAAGTATTTGAAACTCTCCACTTGCTCAATGGCCTCATCTTTAATCCTCATGTTTATCTGCCTTGGTTTCTTTCCTATAATCATGGCCTTCGTCTTATTTATATTTATCGCCATCCCATAATCCTCGCACTTATCATTTAGCTCTGTCAGCATGTTCCTCAGTGCCATTGCATCTTCTGCTAGCAAAGTCATATCATCAGCAAATCTTATGCACTTTATTCTTCTTCCTCCCATGTTTACGCCTCCCGTATTGCTGAAGCAGTTCTTCATTAGGTCTTCTAGGTAGATGTTGAAAAGGGTAGGTGGTAGAGGACATCCTTGCCTTACCCCCCTTCCAATTTCTATTCCCTCTGACATTTCTTCTTCTATCTTCACTTTTATTCGCTGTTTCATATAAAGAGAACTTATGAGCCTCCTCTCCTTCCAGTTCACGCCATTTTCTTCAAGATCTTCAGGAGTTTATTCCAATTTACTCTGTCAAAAGCCTTTTCCAGGCCATCAAATACTGCAAAACATCTTTATATTTTTCTATATATCTTTCTCCTATTGTTCATATCAATCCAATTGCATCTCTTGTACCCTTTCCCTTCCTGAAGCCAAACTGTTCTTCTTCCAATTCGCTTTCCATCGTAGAACGTAAACGTCGATTCAGTATCCGCAGGAGACTCTTTGCAGAGTGTGATATCAAGCTGATAGTCCTGAACTTCTTACATTTATTTGCATTGTTTTTCTTCGGTAGTAGTATTAACACTGTCTCAGTCAATTCTTCGGGCCATTCGCCTTTTTTGTATATCTTGTTGCATAAACGCAGAATTTCCTTCTTTCCTTCACCCAAACATTTAACCAATTCAATGGGGATTCCATCTACCCCCGTTGCTTTCCCATTTTTAATTTCCTCAATTGCTAGTTCAACTTATTCCTTCAGAATTGAAAATCCTTTTTCATCTTCTGATACGTCTTCTTCATTTTCTATATCCAAGTTAGCCGGACGATTCCTTGTCTCATATTGCTCTTCTACATATTTTTTCCCATGTATTCATAATTCCCTGTTTGTCTGTTATTTCTTCATTATTTTCGTCCTCAAACAACCACATAGTTTTCCTGCTCTTCTTTCCATAGTCCAAGCTTTTAACTTCCTGGTACATTAAATCATAGTTTCCTTTCCTCTCCAGATTCTCTAGTTCTTCACATTTCTGTTTCATCCATTCTTCCCTTGCCTTGTCAGTTTCTCTTCTAAGTTTGTCATGTAATATTCCCTAGTTTACTTTGTGTCGTGTATAAAATAGAGATAAGCCTATTTGTCAACAGACCATAGGGGCATATCTGGGCGTTGACGCAACGATCCTCAATTCTTATTCAACGGCAAAGGAAAGAAGAACGGTGACTATCCGTAAGGTACACCCGACGACTATCTTCCAGGATATTCTGATACTCATTTTAGAGGAGACTGTGTGAGGCGATCCAAGCAGTAGCCATATTTCTTGCTGACTGAGATATTTGGCCCACAATATGTGTCTTGTATTTGAACTTTATATTCAAAAATACCAAGATTTGAATAAATAACTCTAAGGCTTCTGATCTTAATCACGTTACGATACTTGCCAATAACTTCGCTAAAAAATAGGCAAAATGTATAGGCCTCGGTCCGTTTTATTAGTGCCGTTTAACAAACGTAGTGTTTTTGTGATCTACAACATTTTGGGATTTTTAGGACCCTAAAGGCCTATGAATGTAAATCAAATATAGACCTATCACAATTATCACGGTAGAATATTTTTTTAATTTAAAAAAATATAAAATTATGACGATCTTGAAGAAAATTCTGTTGGCCGTGGTCTTGAGGCTTGTATTTCCCCGACGTTTCACCAGAGAAGCCTGAAAAACTTCTTCAAGATCATCACACTAACGCCGACCGCGAAAACCTAAATCTAAATATAAAATTGCTTGTCAAAAAAGAAGAAGAATTTAAATAATGTTCGTTATTATGGTACGGGTATAAAATGAATATAAGACGCGTTTTATATGAATATTTAACGGGGTATTATACATGAAGATCCTATATAGAGTCACATCCTTTGTGTCCTCCATCGCTGAGAAAAAACGTGTCCTCTAATTTAATTAAGCTGACTATTTAACTCATGCCCCAAATGGGAGTCAATGACCAATCACGTTTCAATGATTTCTGTTTTACAACCAATCAGAGTCGTGTTTCACCAAATATTTATCAGTGTTATAATTACCATATTAAAGAAAGCTCCTCCTTACAATATTGCGTTCCTTTGGCAATAAATAGCATGATCTGGTTGCAGTGATAAACAAAAGAAGCAGTAGAAGCGTACCTATAGTTTCTCATGTTTTCAAACATCGCCGTTTACATTAAATATATAAATATTTTAAAATAACTATAATGATTTGTGAGTAAACAGCTTAATTTTATTCGTTAAATAGTCCTAACAAATGCCACTCTTGATTTCCAAATTCTCTAGATAAATTCACTCCTCACTTCGTGAGTCGTGAATTTATCGATAATTTGGAAATCACTCGTGGCATTACTTACGAAAATTTTTAATCGATCGTGGCCGGGATCGTTTCCACAACTCTTGTTTCCAACGCGGATGCGAGACCTCAATACTGACTTATTTTAATAAACGTATCAATTTTGTTCATTATTATTTATTTATAGAAATATCAATATATTTGGTCACATTACATGTATGATCAGTGGATAAGTAATTATACGCTTTAAAATAATATGTCGTGTATATTCACAATGTTGTATAATTTTACTGAAACTGTTTTTTTTAACTAATCATGAAATGATAATAAAAACCCATTAACAGAATTAGCCTAGACAATAATAATAAAATTAGGACTTTTAAAAATGTACCTCAGGTATTCATGTGATATAAGTAAAGTAAAGTGATCCCACAACAGACCCGGAGGCCCTTGGGGTAGTAGGAGGTTAAGGCTCCCACTTTTTTCTAGACAATCGGCATTTTATGTCAGCCGGGTTGTCAGCCCCGCGTGACGGCCGCCTTTACCCCCAGAACAAGCGTCTGGTACTCATTTCCGTTAGAGGCTGAGTCGACCCCAGGGCCATAGTGCCGCCAGAGGTTTTTGGGTCAGTTTAAAAATCCTGACCCCAACGGGACTTGAACCCTGGACCCTCCGGCTTGTAGCTCAGTGCCTTAACCACTACGCTACGGCGTGCCCCCATTCATGTGATATATTTTATTTTAAATGTTATATGTATTCATGTACTGAATCCTGGAAATGCATGATATTATGCATTACAGGGAATATTGTCATCTCAAGTTCTCTCAAAAAAAAGTTAATCTAAAAATATATAAAACTGTTATTCTTCCAGTTATATTATATGGATGCGAAATAACGTCTCGTACTTTTTTTTTTTTGGGTTCAATGCCCCAAGTTTATAAAACTGTTATTCTTCCAGTTATATTATATGGATGCGAAATAACGTCTCGTACTCTTTTTTCTTTTTTGGGTTCAATGCCCCACGTTGTCATTTCGACATTTCTGGTGTTCTCTCCTGGCATTAGCTTAATTGTAACCCACTTCTGAAGTTGGGGCGCCTAGAAGGCGCAGTTACGTTACCCCGATGTTGTGATCAATGATAATGAAGCGTCAGGAGAGTTCTTAACATAAACTTAACCTAAATTCCAGACCATTGGCAACCACAGGAATGATTCCCTTTAAGGAAAACTCCCTATGGTTTGACCGGGAATCGAAGCCGGGACCTCATGAACAGTAGTCAGAAACGCTGACCACTAGCCCATGAGGCTGGTCCGACTCTTACTTTAATGAAGGAGAAGTTATTATGAGTACTTAAGAATAAAATTCTTAGAAATATTTTTTGGACCAAAGAGAGATGAACAGACAGGTGAATAGAGAAGACTACATAACAATGAGCTACATGATCTTTATAACAAACAGATAAAATAAGAACAGTTAAGTATTGTAGACTGCGTTGGGCAAGACAGTGGCACGAATGGTGCATGAAAGAGGGGCATGAAACTTCCTTGTAGGAAACTATATAGAGGAGTAACGCCCAGACCAAGAATGAGGTGGGAGAATAACATTAACCATAATCTGAGGGAAGTAGATTATACAGTGAAGATGATTGGAAAATACTAGCTCAGGATAGGTATATATGGAGAGCTTATGACCGCGCGGGGATGAATCTACGGATTCGATAGTGCCAGTGAGTTAGTCAGTTATGTATTCATATGTATTGTATCATTTTACTAATTTTTTAATAAACAAATTATGAAATTGTAAAACCCCATAAAAAGACTTACCTATTAAAATAATCATAAAAATCAATGAAATTGGCATGCCCCTAAAATTATTCTCAAGACCTCGTATACTAAACGTGTTCAAACTACTGATATATGCACATACAGTAGCCTATATGATTGTTAAAACAAACATACAAACTGAAAGTATCGGATAGGATTTCCTAACTCCGGGTTTTGTGTACACGTCCTCAATGCTTCGTGACTCTACTACCAAATGATAGATACAACTGGATTTATTTTTATTCTTACTTTAAGCCATTGTTTTCAATTTTCGTTTAGTTTTTCTGTCATTTAATATGACAATGCGTTATTTTGAGAGGGAAAAATTGAAAAATGTACATCGTTAATTAGCGTGATTTTTATTCCAGTAAAGTTTTATTCTTAAAGTAGGAGTTAAATTGAATGCTTCATCTTCACAATATGTCTTATCTTACAATAGATTAACTACTTTTATCCAGGAATGTATAATAAATTAATTACAAAATATTCAAAATTACCTTAATTGCTACTAGATGTCTCATTAAGGCGATGTGCTCAATCACTGAGATATGTAGGGAAATAAGCGTAGCTAAACTAGCTTGATCAAGAAATTCCTGTTAAGTGAGCATCCATGTACATATAAACATGCTTCCAAACTTAAGTAACTCAAGTAACTAACTCACTGACACTATCGAACCCGTAGGTTCATGGCCGCTCGGACATAAGCTCTCCATGCACACTTATCCTGAGCTAATATTTTCCAATCATCCCCTCAATAATCTATATCCCTCAAATCATGGTTAATGTTATTCTGCTCCCCCCCTCACTTTTGGTCTGCCAACTGGGTTTTTCCCTCTATTTTCCTACAAGAAGTTTCCATGCATCTATTTCATTCGTTCCGCAAGTCCTGTCCATCGCAGTCTACGAGACTTAACCTTTCTTATTATATCTGGCTTCCTGTAAAGACCACGTAGCTCACTGTTAGTAGTCTTCTCCATTCACCAGTTTGTTCATCTCTCTATGGTTCAACAATTTTCTTAAGAACTTTATTCTCAAATACTCGTAATCTTCATTCATCCCTTAAAGTAATAGTCTGTGTTTCGCACCCATATAATATAGCTGGTAGAATAACAATTTTATATATTGTTTTAAAAATAAATATATTTGTTTATATATTTAGGCCTAATTAGGCCTACATTTATTGTAAACTTCTATATTGTCTTTGAAATATTAATTACTAAATTCTATTCTGAAGGATTATTTCGTTTTTACTCTTTTTTTTAAAGTATTGTTAAATTATATTAGCATTTGGTGTCTTCCCCTGAGCATACTAATTTTCCCTATAAGGAGTGCTACAAATAAATATGCTAATGGAGTACGCGCGCACATATGTGTGTGTGTCTGTATATGTGTGTGTTTTCGTAAAATTCTACAATTTATATATCTCGGCAAATATAACAAAAAAGATCAAATAATTTTAATTTTTGTATTCCACTCTTTATTTTTAATGACTATTTAACTCATGTCGCAAATGGTAGTCAATGACCAATCACGTTTCAATTAATTCTGTTTTACACCAATGACAGTCGTGTTTCACCTCGCTCTTTATCGATTTCTCTTTATCAGCTCCTGCTTTTGTGATGAAGAAAGCTCCTCCTTTTTTAATATTCTGAACAGGTTAGGTAAAGGTAAAGTGATCCCACAACAGGCCTCAGGAGGCCCTTGGAGTAGTAGGAGGTTAAGGCTCCCACTTTTTCTAGACAATCGGCACTTTATGTCAGCCGGGTTGTCAGCCCTGCGTGACGGCCGCCTTTACCCCAGAACAAGCGTCTGGTACTCATTTCAGTTAGAGGCTGAGTCGACCCCAGGGCCATAGTGCCGCCAGAGGGTTTTGGTCAGTTTAAAAATCCTGACCCCATCGGGACTTGAACCCTCGACCCTCCGGCTTGTAGCTCAGTGCCTTAACCACTACGCTACGGCGTAGGTTAGACCATTATTTTTCTCCAACAAATGCATTGAATATAGCAAATAATGAATAGATTCAGTGATCTTACTGAGTTGTTTATTCAAAATATAAATGATTAACCTATAACGTTTATTATAATAGTTTGATGTGTTTCATCATTTCTACACTAGAGTGCATTCTTACAATATTGCGATCCTACTTCACAATAAATAATATGATCGAGTTGCAGTGAATATACATAATCTCACATTTCCAATTTGTTTTTAAACATGGCCGTTTACATTAACTCTATAAATATTTTAAAACACCGGTAACTATATTCAAATAATTATATTTTAGTAAAGAGCTTAATTTTATTCGTTAACTAGTCCTAACAAATGCCACTCTTGATTTCCAAATTCTCTAGATAAATTGGAAATCACTCGTGGCATTACTTATGATAAATATTTATAAGATTGATAAGAACCCAATTCTTATCTACAATTTTATTTAAACCCCGCTACATACTACTGTGCGTCCAAGCGATAAGACGGATCGCCAAGAAGGCGTTACATGTTAAATTCTGATGCTGGTATTCCTTACAGTCCATAATAAATACAAAGTGTAACGCCTAATATTGTTTATAATATCTGATTGTGAAATGCAGTGGTAAACTTAGTTAAAATTACCTGGGAATAATAATTACAAATAGGAATGAGATGCACAAAGAAATTACACATAGACCCAATTCTGGAAATGCAATTTATCATGCGAGGGACTCGTCCTAGCTTCTCTAAAAAACATTGAACTGAAATATATCAAACTGTTATTCTCCCTGTTATATTATTGATACCAACACGGACTCTTAATTTAAGGAAGGAGAAAGGATTACGAGTATTTCTTAGGAAAAATTTTGGACGAAACAGAGGTGAACAGAGAGGCGAATGGATAAAAGTGTATAACAGTGAGCTACTTGATATTCATAGGAAACCAAATATAATAAGAACAGTTAAGTCTGGTTGACATGTGGCACGAATGGAGAATAAAAGAGGGGCAAGGAAACTTTTTGTAAGAAAAGAGGGAAAACGCTCAGTTGGTACGAGATCAAGAATCTCGTGTGAGAATAGCATTGACCACGATTTGAGGGAAGTAGATTATACAAGGGATGATTGGAAAACCTTAGCTCAAGACAGGGAAGTATGGAACGGGTTATATCCGCACGGGTATGAACCTACGGGTTCGATAGTTCCAGTGAATTATTTACCGGTACTTATGTATATTAAAACATAATACGTTTACTTATAAAAATCGTAAGTCTAATATCTGTTAATTTTATATGTTACATGTTCTTTACATTCCTCCAAATTCCAATAATAGAAATACATTTACGTACACAATAATAATAATAATAATAATAATAATAATAATAATTTCATTAGGAAGATTCGAAACTACAGTGGTTCTGCTTCAACCAAAAGTGATTTGTCGGCAGTAATCTGTGTGCCTAATGTACCTACTTCCCTGAAACTCCTTGCTTCCATATTTCTTATTCCATCCAGTCAACGTTCTCTTAGCCTACCTCTTCCTTTCCTTCGTCTAGCGTCCAGTTTAAGGACATTCTTTAGTATTATAACCTCTTCCATTCATATCAGATGTCCATACAACCTTAAGGCCTTTCTTATATATTTTTTTTTCAATATGTTCCTAATTCCTCTTCTTAATGTACTATTCTTGATCCTTTTATCTTGTCTTGTTAATTGTCTGCTGACTCTCCAAGTTTCAGATCCTTATAATTAAATGATTTGTAACAAAGTATAAAATATTTGTTTTTTTTTGTTCTTTTGTAATATATGTCCAATACAAATTACTGATTTCAGCATACCAGTGGTTCTTCTATCAATCTTTCTTTCAATTTCTACTGTTGAATTCCCAGTTTTATCTACAACTGAACCTAAATATTTAAAATTTTCAAAACTGCATATTATCTATACGTCACACTGTTCTGTCGTACATAATAATAATAATAATAATAATAATAATAATAATAATAATCTTCCATATGTTGCAGTCCTGAAAGGATTCTTACGGTCTACAAAAAAGTTCTATCACTTCCTTGACCACCCTAATGACCGTTTACTATTTTGTTGGCACTTTAAGTACAATATAATAATAATAACTGTATTGTTTAAACCAAATCCATCACCGCGTGACGTGATCGGTTCACTCCAGTGGTCCGAGTTCGATTCTCGATGGTGTATGAAAATTTAAACATTTACTTTGGGTCTCGGGCATGTGTGGAAAATAAAAAAAATAATAAAATGAATGGAAACACGAAAAATGAAGGGTAAAAAAATTACTGTTTAAAAAAAGAACTAGAAGAGTTAAAGTTAATAGGCTACAAGGCCTTGTCTTCCTAACACCCACTGAAATATGATATACAAAAAAAAATATTGATATTGTAATGGATATTGAAATATTAATTTGTGACTCAATGTTGAGCGCCTTTTAAATTCGCCGGTGGCGGTGGGGCCCGCTAGGTACATCCATATGCGTATCTGATTCACTTTCTGGAAGAATCAGTCGATAGAAGTCGAGACTGGCGTCCACATCATTCTTAACTTTGCATAAATAAGCAGGTGCGAGGTTCTGACCAATCAGCCAATCGCGAGAGGCAATTGTGTCCGAGTTGTAGATAACTAAACGTGATCCAAGTGTGAAGAAAAACGTTTTGTGAGAACTGATTATAAAATAAACCGTGAAGAAGAGACTCCTATAGCATAACATTGCGTGTATATATAGTGAAGTATAGAGTAATTTGTTTTGAGAATAATCAACACTTTCTTTCAACATAAAGATATTCACAAATATACATGGCAAAGAAATACAAAAGATCAAAAATTCATAATAGACTATATCATTATGCGCCAAAAACTACCATTAAAACAAAATATATTAGAACTTGTAGAGGTGCACATTACGGAACGGATCATTATTTATTGAAAATGAAATGCTTTTGGCCGTGGAAAGGAATAGTTACAAGTCAAGTAAATAAAAAAACTCAACAGGCAGTAATAGAAATATGAAGAAGGCTAAATTGGTACGGACATGTAAGAAGAATGCAGGATATAAGACTACCGAAGGCCGTCTATACATGGAAAATTTAAAGAATGGGCAGAAAACGAAGACCAAGAACAATCTGGAAGAATAACATTCAAATTCAATGAGGAAATTTTGTGTAACGGATGAAGACACAGAGGACAGAGAACGATGGGGAACTTTATTTAAGGGAAATTTGTGAATGTTTGTTACAAACTGATAAGTCCGTAGCCATTTATGTATTTTTTAAAGCTCATGTTAATTATTTACATTGGTTGGATAAAACCCTCAATGATGAGGAAAATTCTCAAAATGAATGAATGAATAGAACAAAATATTTGGAAATTTTGGAGTGTAAATATTCGTGAAGTTACATTAAGAAATTCGACCCTGTACCCAAGCACCGCTACTCGCACGAAAAAATTATATTAGGTCTAGTACAGTATAGGGTGTCCATAAATTGAGTATCTACGAGGGCGGATCGGAAAGTAACGGACAATAATTTTTTTCTGCCTTGGTATTGCAGCTAGAATGTTGAAATTTCACAGAGATATAGTTTAAAGTTTTCACTACAGATGGTATTTTTTTTTCAGGTCAGTGCACCTCTTGCGAGAGAAACTTGAACTATGCAACAAAGATGGCGCGCATGCTACAGTCGTCCACAGGGCGGATCGGAAAGTAACGCACAATCATTTTTTTTAAAAAAGTTTAATAGTAAAAAAAAGGAAAAAAATCACAAATGAACTTACATCTTTTACCTACTTTTCGACATAGTCACCAACTTTCTCAACACATTTTTCCCATCGTGTTACCAGTTTCAATATGCCCTGTTCGTAGAAGTCCGTTTAGTTGGAGTGTAGCCATCTGCGCACTGCTGATTTCACTTCCACATCTGTCTCAAAGCGTTTGCCGGCCAGGAATCACTAAGGCGAATCACGTGGCGAATCACTAAGGTTAACGCGTCCCTCTTGGAAGAATGTGCACCACCTGGAGACATTGCTACGGTCCATACAATCATCCCCATACACGCCACGCATGTCCCTGTGAATTTCACTGGGTTTATGCCCTTTGGCCCACAAAAATCGAACAACACTTCTCTGTTCCTCACAGGTGGACGACTGTAGCATGCGCGCCATCTTTGTTGCATATTTCAAGCTTCTCTCGCAAGAGGTGCACCTAAGAAAAAATAACATCTGTAGTGAAAACTTCAAACTATATCTCTGTTAAATTTCAACATTCTAGCTGCAATACCAAGGCATAAAAAAATTATTGTGCGTTACTTTCCGATCCGCCCTCGTATTTTGTAGAATAAACTACTTTATGAGCAAGTTGTAGCCTGTATTGCAGGTCATTGCTGGTACATTAAAAAAGTTGTATGTGTAATTTGTTGTCTGATATCATACATTTTTGATGCTAACAATTAAATATGTGTTTCGTCGTTACAGATTGAATGTGCATAAGTACGAGAGAAGGTCCCTACTGTGACGTGGAGACAACAGGAATCGTCATACGATGCCATTCGGACGAAATTTAATCGCAGATTTCATTATGATGGTCCCACAAATGTGGTCAATGGAAACGTTAGAGATGGGCGTTTCATATGGATTTATTATTGTTATTCAGATTGACCATTGATTAGCGGAAGAAGAAAAGTTCTTAGATGCAGAAATAATCCTGGAACCACCTGAGCTTGAAATGATGAGGATTCAGGGCCGGAGGATGTTGAGGCTCATATCAGTCACTTAATAGGAAATCAACTCCGAGGGATGCCGAACTCCGAGTGCGTAAAATTACTAGTGATGGTGTTGTAGAGTGAACATGGAGAGAATGCCTCTCAGTTGACTCCGGCTACAGGTAGTATTACAACAATCATGATGCATCTACTATGTCTGCACAATCGAATCAGACATATGTCTAAAAGCCAATAAAAATGTAGTTGCCAAACAAGGGAGCATGGTATCAGGAGGACATTCCTTCCAAACGGGAACGAACATGGGACCAACCAGATTGGTTAAATAAGGGAGTGTCGCGTTAGAATTGTTTGAGATATATTTTTATGGTTAAGTTATGGATTTTATACCACTTGTATAAATCAATATGCTAAATAAAAAGGTAAACATGAGCTTCCAGATTATAGTAGACGACTTGAAAACAATCCTTGGTATAGGCCTACTATTTCTTAGTGGGTACAATATATGTTATAGCATGTATTGGGAATTGTCCTTTGATACACGTCACCCAGGAGTGCTATTGTTCTTAACCATCCTCCAAAGAACATACAAATAGCTAAAGAAAAAACGACATGTGTCTGATGAGGTTAGATTACATGGAAAAGAACGCTTTCATGGAAAAAAAAGAACACACAGATCAGATGTGTTTTGTGCTCAAAAAATTTGGAAACGATGTAAGAAATGTGATGTTGGTTGTCATATCAAGTTCTTTGAGGGTTTTCATTACAACAAATAAAAAAGGGATTACAAGAACTTTTAAATTTTCAGTATATTTTTACTTATGCAATATTATATAGGCCTAATGCATGAACTCATGTATTTTTGTACTTTTTTAATGTCATGTTTCTTATATTCTTTTATATATTATATAACTCAATATTCATGTAATCCAAATATACAATCTAATTGTTAGTTACTAACTGTTCAATAAAGAATATTTAACCATTATTAAGACATTTAATTCACTTTGCTAGTAAATATTTTACCATTCCTCACAAGTCCACTGCCCACAAATGTTGACGTGGAGTTCTGAAACTGAAAGAATTTGGATTTAAAACAAAATTGTATTTATTCTTAAACATGACATATGAATAAAATTATAAAATTATAACATTCAAAGAAAAAATATTCATTGGAACTAATGGGTTAAACAGGAAAATATATCTGAATGCAATCACTAAATCTAAAATATATGTAATATACAGAATATCAGCGGAAGGGAAGAAATGTGAATAATAGTGCCAAATTAGCAAATGCAAACTACGCAGACCGGAAAGAAACAACATATTTAGTATGGTGTAGATGACCTCCTAAATGAAGGCCTCGAGAAAATTAGAATTCTGAACTTTTCAAGTACTCTTTGAAGACGAAAAACATATGCTAGGAAATTGTAACTTTTTGGAATATTATAGGCGTCAGTTATCGTCGGAAAGGTTTCTAAATTAAAATCGTGATAGACTGGCATGCCATGAGCAATGGTAAACTCGGAAAATTGGTTAAACGTGTGCAAATTTTTTTAAAAAGATGCGGATAATAAACGAATAAACAAAGTGTAATTGTAGTTATTGTAGGCCTAGCTTTACTTACAGCTGTTGCAATTGGAGCTGTTATAGTTACTGCTGCGGCTACTACTACTGCTATTACTATTCTTTTTATTATTATTATTATTATTATTATTATTATTATTATTATTATTATTATTATTATTATTATTACTCGTATTATTATTATTATTATTATTATTATCTGCCTCGCACGCAGCGGACCTGGGTTTGATCCCTGGTCGGAAAAAGTTTCCTGGGTAAGTTTTTTCTTCTTTTTATTTACCAGTAAGACAAAAGTCAGGACCTTTAGGCCCAAGGACTCATGCAATAGTATCTGGCCAACATTATCATAATTATCAAATTCGCCATCTTTAGTATGAATTTGTATTTGAATGTTGTGTTTGGTCTTAATGTTGTGTTGTCTCTGAGGAGGCCTTGACATTGAACTGATCACTCATTCGGGGATGCCTTGTACCCAGTCATTCACTCAACCTTCTTTGCATAGAGTATCTGAATAAATTGATAAACCTCAATGCCAGTCAATGAAATCATAAACAATCAGAAAGACCATTGAGAGAAGCAGTTGTTAGACTTAGGTCACGAGTATACTTAAATTAATGAGGAAAGCGAGTAGAATATGATTATGATATGATAAATGGCAAATAAAATGATCCGACGAAATTACCATCAATGGGAACTAAATGACTAGTCATTAGCAAGGCAAGGGAACTCAGGTAGAACAGGCGGAAGCGGCGGACGCTTACAACGAGTTACAATCTTAGCAAAATCCTTTATTCTCAGGGTTTAACTGGAAATCTTCTGTGAGGCAGAATTTAACAGCTCTGCGTTGACAGTCAGAATACAATAACTGAAATATGACCGGGGATTTAACTTGGGACAAACAACGCTAGTAAAAGTGTGGGAAGGAGAAAACTCTAGCGTTACGGTCTACTAAAAGTAAAGATGAATGACCTAAGAAAAACCCAGTGGCCTAAGTAACAAACTTGTGACCCGACTGTACGTGAAGCCAGCACGGATAGGGCCCAACCTCCGACAACAAAATCACCAATAACAAAATTGTAACCCGTTCCCAGATTATGCTATAAGGATACATTAACCAATCATATTATTGTTACGTGCACCTAAGCGCTGATTTCAGGTCCACGAGGTCGATATAGTGGGAGAACCTAATTTACGTACCTAATGGACAGGGGAGACAAACGTCAGACACTTGTGCTTGTGCTCAAGGCCTGGCCCACATCATCATCAAGCACTGACAGCATGGTCACCAGTGGTAACCTTGAATTTAAGGACTTAGAATTTTCACGGAAGTATATCGAGTTTCTAGACTTAATCATTTTATTATTAATCTCGAGATAAATTAGAGTGTCCGCGAGTGAGCTTGAATAAGGCATAACAGTTCTCACGACCGATAGCAAACCCACGATGAACGCCATCGCCGATTGTGAGATCAGTGCGAGGGAATATAATTAAAAACATGTACAGTGTTATCCATTTCGAGTGTTTCAAGACATAATAAGTTACATTCAACACAATTCATCCGATACGATTAATTCTGCCCGACGAAGTCCTCGTGGAATCCCTGAATAAGAACCTCATGCCTACCTATGTTTAAACCTTAGCAAACCGAGTACCCAAATTCCTCAGTGAACCGGGGAAGTCCATTATTAATCCGGCGCCCACCAAATCCTTTATTATCTAAACAAACCTGGGATTGACCCATAATCCTATCCCATATTGTCACCCAACGTTGGGGCATGCAATAATCCCTGTCCCAGCCCCCATGCCCTTGTGTAGTTAAAGAAGTATGTTTGTGATCAACAGTTATAATCCCTCTCCCGACAGATCGTGCCACAGTAAGGTCCGGGTGGCGTGTGGCATATAAAAAGTACCTATAAGGTGAGAGGTTAAACTGAGTTAATGGAATATACTGGAACTATTTATTAATTAGGCATTGACGTATCGATGTGAACTATCAAAAGTACGCACGGCTTGCTGTCCATTTGTAAATAATTTTGTTGTGTATTTCATGTCATTTAATAAAGCACTGCTACTACAAATATTACATGTAACAGACAACAGAATATGATCTCAAGCCATCTATTGCATTGTAAAGCCTCGATTATTCACGACGAGAGAACAAAAATCTAGCTGTTTTGTTTTATTAAGTAAATAAAAATAAAACGTAGTTTTATTTGATTTTCATATTTATTATATAATTCAGTGACAGCTGTTTCGGTACACTGTACCTTCTTCAGTTTTTTTTTTTACTCTGCAAGAGAAAAGTGAATTGACTGCGAAGAACGCTATGAAAGTAAACTTTTGAATATTTTGTGAGTCTAATATTTAATCAAATATGTATTTTAATCGAGTACTATTTTCGTTTTTTAGGACATTTGTATGTTATTTGTAGGTTTATATCAGGAATATGTTCTAGTTAATATTATTTTATTTTACTTAGTAACGTTAGCACGTTTTTTCAACAGCCTGTTTTGGTACGATATTTATGTGCTCTCGACTGGTTTAATAAAACTCATGTCACATTTTATAAACCTCAGAGCATTATTTTGCATTCTGCCATGACCACACGTTCCAACCGCTAATCTAATTTACTATTCGCTGCAGAAAAAAACAAAGCTAATTCTTGTTCAGTATTTTCCTGTCACCTCTCGTGCTCTCTCTCATATCAAACACATTTTCTTATAGAAATCAAGTTGCTCAGTTTTGTTTCCAACAAAGATATAAATTTTAAGAAATGGACAACTAGGCAATATAATTCTGGGTGATTTAAATTGTCCCGAATTAATTTGCTTAAAAAGGTAATATAATGTATATTTTACTGAAGATTTTAGCCTCGTATTCGGGAAATTCAGGTTCAAACCACGACATTAACTAAACTCACTGAGGTTTTTTTCCTTGCTTTTCCTCACTTGTCAAAGTTACTGCTGGGTTTGAATTTCATTGCCGGGATTATTTCCTCATGTAAAAGTTTAAAAATATAAAATTGGTACCTGAGATCTCAAGTGTTCCTCAAATGTATAATGTGAAACGCCAAGAAGACCTTTCGGAATATATGTTCCATCTTCTGCTTGTATATTGGTACTAATTGTTGTTTGTTAGATTTTTACAAAATTCTTACAAACAAGAGTTAGTACCAATATACAAGCAAAAGATGGAACATATGTTCCGAAAGGCCTTCTTGATACTTTACAGCATTATAAAGTTGAGGACGACTGACATCTGAGGTACCAATCTTATATTTTTTTAACTTTTATATATTGACTTGAACGATGTTTCGTAATGATTTTTTTTATTAATTTCCTCATACCCACTGTTTCAAACTAAGATATCAATAAAAAACTATACATGTAATATAACCTTAGATCTTAAAGAGTCTATAAGCAATAATGAAAAATAAAAGTAATTATTAATAAACTTAGAAATTTAGACAAATTTTAAATTATAAGCTAATATCTAGAATCAACACGGAAACTTTAAGCGCTGATATGAAAATTTCAAGTTAATAAGCAAAAAATGGTGTTTTATTTAATAAAATATCATTAGCATTTCAATTTAAAGTAATAGTGAATATGTCAAACATATTTTCCTCATAGGTACCTTATTGTAGGCTTCAGATTCTTTTACGTGACTTAAATCTATGACAAAGGACTCGTGACTTGATTTGCATTCCGATAAAATCCATTCTCAGGAGCTTCCTTCATAACATGAACAAATTCTTAGGCGCCGGTAGGATTTAAACCGCTATCTTGAGTTCAGCTGCGAACATGGTAGTCACTATAGTACCAGAACCGATTCAAAATAATTGTCTTTCCTAAAAGTACACATTTCGTTTTCTTCTATGCTACTTTTGTATCATTCCCTACGTAATCTAATTCTACAATAATAATACTATTACATAATTCGGTTCGAAAAGAGGATTTTGTAGAAATGATTAACTTGAAATGATCATATGTTGTGTAACGCGAAATTTCCCTCCAGATTGTTCTAGTTTCAAATATTAACTAGACATTTCATTAAATCTAGATAATATAATTACAGGTCAGTAATTTGAGATAAAAATGTAATACAGAGAAACATAACGAGTTTGGACTTTAATTAATCAGAATTTTATGAGAAATCCAATGATCATATTACTGAATCGATTTATTAATTATATAAAAGTTGATTTCCTCTTAGTAAAAAAATTACTTAGGAAAACGCTTTTGGTTAAATTTGGGTTATGCCAATATAGTTGATGCCAGAAAGTCTAGAAGTCATAGGGGATAACAAAGGTAGACCCAGATACCTGAATACAATAGATACCAAACCTTTGTTAATGAAAATGTGTCAGGACGTCTATTTCAAATGAGATTAAAATATCAGTCAAAATAATATTTATGAGTGACAAGGGAAACATCACTATGTCAGGATAAGTTTCCAATATTAATTTAGATCAGTTAAAGTATTACTACGAACTACACATAAAAAATTAATTTAATAAAATACTCAAAGGCCAACTAGAAACAACTTGGCAACATTGTAGACAAGTGGCTCGAAAAGCCACACCTTTTTATATATCTGTAATGTATGTGCTCATATATTTGAACCAATAAGAAAAAAATGTATCCCTTCTGTATAGCGATCTGACGATCGAAAGAATACTGAGGTTTTCAAGGGAGACCAAATTGAGACGCGTGCAGTAACAGAAGTCTCCCAACTAGCCAAGGGAGAACATAAAAAGTTTATTGTATCGAATACAAGTATAGTGAATACGATTTAAATAAATCGAGTGATTTATATACTACAATTATTGAAAATACTATTGCTGCCCGTACAGTTCCTTGCGTTATTCCCTGAGATAAGTTTCCTGATTGCTCACCGAACCCAAACTGACTAGACCGCGAGCATGAAAGTCTCACATTCCGAGGATTCCTTATAATAAATCCTTGTATTAGACCCACATCCTGTGATAACCACCATCACTTCTTTCACCCCTAGATTCTGTCACAGTTGTTACAGAATACACAATTAGAAATTTAATTACTTGTGGCATCAGTAATGATGAAATTGAAGGGAACATACATGACAGCATTGCTACATGCAGCAGTTCATATAATTTGTTGTACGTTAACAATATTACATTTTATTAGATCAACTAGTCCCTGAATGTAATTGCTATAAATTAGTTATATTTTAGGGGATAAAATTTTAATTACGGCGTATCAAGACTTAGCTCATATTATAATGTAAAAAGATTCCGGGCTATGTGACCGTGGTCTATAACTGGTATTTCTTCCAGACGTTTCTCCCTCAACTGCGGGGGGGCATCTTCAGTGGCGAGTGCTTCTAGGTGATGTTACCTTGTCGTAGACAGCCGAGTCTACAAGGTAACATCACCTAGAAGCACTCGGCTGTCTACGACAAGGTAACATCACCTAGAAGCACTCGGCTGTCTACGACAAGGTAACATCACCTAGAAGCACTCGGCTGTCTACGACAAGGTAACATCACCTAGAAGCACTCGCCACTGAAAATGCCCTCCGCAGTTGAGGGAGAAACGTCTGGAAGAAATACCAGTTATAGACCACGGACACATAGTCCGGAATCTCTTATTATTATGATTACCGGCCGTGAAAGCCGGCATTCCACAATTAGCTCATATGACATATCCATTATAATTCTGTACTTTTTTCATACAAATAAGTTCTCTAATTATTTCAAGGCGCGGATAAGAGAGCAAACAGTCGACTATCATTGAATTGAGGAAAAGGAAATATACTTAGGACTATTGGTTAAAAATAGGAACAAATATCATATTTGAAGAGAAAAATTATACGCTCAGACCGGGACTTGAACCCGGGACCCTTGGTTCTCTAGACCAAGTGCTCTACCAACTGAGCTACCTGAGCAAGTACCGATCTAAACGCAAATCCCTCTCTATATACATTGTAATTCCCATCCACCAAATGCTATGAAGCCATGCTTCTATCTTGCAAATGGCGGCTTCTTTATTAAGAAGACATATTTGGGAATTATACATTACAGCCAGTACGGCTTTTTCCAAGTTTTTATTATTGATTTCGTACATCTCAATGATGGATAAATCGTATTTGAAGAGAAAAATTATACGCTCAGACCGGGACTTGAACCCGGGACCCTTGGTTCTCCAGACCAAGTGCTCTACCAACTGAGCTACCTGAGCAAGTACCGATCTAAACGCAAATCCCTCTCTATATACATTCTAATTCCCATCCACCAAATGCTATGAAGCCATGCTTCTGTCTTGCAAATGGCGGCTCCTTTATTAAGAAGACATATTTGGGAATTATACATTACAGCCAGTACGGCTTTTTCCAAGTTTTTATTATTGATTTCGTACATCTCAATGATGGATAAATCATATTTGAAGAGAAAAATTAAGTCCCGGTCTGAGCGTATAATTTTTCACTTCAAATATGATTTATCCATCATTGAGATGTACGAAATCAATAATAAAAAGTAGGAACAAATATATATGAAAATCTACATTTTTCAATTAAAATTAAAATAAACAATATTGCAATGGCTGAGTGGATGAATTATTTTAAATCCCTATGGTATGACATTGGTGCACGGCGTAGCGATATTGGTTAAGGTAATATGCTACAAGCCGGAAAGTCCAGGGTTTGAGTCCCGGGATTTTTAAACTGACCCAAATCTTCTGGCGGCACCATGGCCCTGTGGTTCGACTCAGCCTCAAAAAGAAATGAATATCAAGCTCTTGTTCTGCAGGTAAAGGAAGTCGTCACGCAGGGTTGATAACCCGACTGGCATCAAGTGGCGATGTCTATTACCCTCCTTAGTAGTAACTAAGGCCTGTAGTGGGTTCACTAAAATAAATGGTATGGCATTAAATTGGAAGATCAAGATCAACATGAGAATGACGATGATAATAATGATGAAGATGGTTTTGATGGCGACCCTGATGACAATAAAATATCATCAAATTCGGAATAATCAATACTTCCAGAAGAATTAAAGAAGGTCTTAGAATTTCAAAAAACGTAAAGGTACAGGACTGAATAATTCGAACACTTATTTTTTTAAATATGGTTTATCTTAACTACAGTACAAGTTGTTAATTCCGGAACGTGAATAATGCTGAAAGCTGTCCAATGTGAACAAATTTATTGATCCCGGTGACATAATAGTAATTTTACGTGTATTTATCTTGCATAAAACGGAATCTGTCCAACGCGGAGACGGAAGAATATTTCTATACAATTCATTAAAGAAATTATAAAGCGGAAAGTTTGGAATGAAAGAATAATTCAAATCCGAATAAAATTATCTCTAGGATACTTAACAGTGATAGGTATATATATGCACCTGTAGAAGGAGATGAAGAAGAAAGTGAAAAATTGTATCATGACTTCCAGAAAGTTATCTGCACAATTAATAATAATGATATGATTATAATTTTTGGTGATTTAAATGCCAGAATTGGTAATACTAAATTTGATACATATATAGGACCATATGGAGAGCAAACCTGTAATAGAAATGGCTTACGGTTAATTGATTTTGTCATTTTTAATCAATTTACAATAATGAACTCAGTATTTAACCACAAGGATAGTCACAAATATACATGGGAAGCCAGGGGGTCTTAAATCAATAATTGACTATGCTATATGCAATAAAAAATTAGCATCTAAAGTTCTTGATACAAGAGTTTACAGAGGACCTGAAATCGAATCAGACCATTACTTACTTGTTTGTCCAATTCGTATGCCACCGAGATGGAAAAATAAAATTAATAATGTAAAATTTGAAAAAGTGGACTATACTTATAAAGTAAGTCTTTTCCGAGATCCCACTATTACCTGGCTATACAAATGCAGATTAGATCGTCTAGTTCAAGAACACCGGTTGGCGAAAATATTGAAGAAGAATGGCTTGCTCTACAAAGTATTTTGACACACGCAGCAAATGAAAGCCTGGGTATCAAAACTAAATGGAATCGAAAAAAAGGACTACGGATATGGGATGAAAACATCAAAAAAGTAATTGATGTTAAACGTGAAGCATACAAAAAATTTCTGTCTACAAAAAAAGATGAAGATAAAGTAAAGTATCATAGGAAGAGAGCCATAGCTAAAATTGAAGTTCGCAAAAAACATAGACAAAGCTGGGAACAATTTGTCTCATTTTTGGAAAATGATATCACTAGGCCTCAACCAAAAATATATAAAGTTTTAAAAAATTTAAATAATGATTCAAGAGAAAATGCACATTTAAATTGTATATCTAAAGAATCTTGGCTTAATTACTTTCATCATTTATGGACACAAAAGGATGATTTATTACAAATACCAATCTCTAATAACACTGCTTTGGAACAAATTTCTATAGATGAACTAACTGATGTTGTTAAATCATTAAAAAGTAACAAAGCTCCCGGAGAAGACCACATTAATCAAGAATTATTTAAATTTTCAACTAAAAAATTTTTTTAGACAGATTTCTTATTCTCCTTAATATGATATGGGAAGGACAAGAACCACCACAAAGCTGGAACAAATCCATCGTAATACCAATCTTCAAAAAAGGAAGTCGCCAAATCAAAGATAACTATCGTGGAATTAGCTTGTTGAATTTTGGATATAAAATTTATGCTAATTTAGTTAAGAATAAATTGAGGAAAATTTATGAAAATATAATTGGAGAAGAGCAGAATGGATTCAGAAAGGGTAGATCTTGTACAGATGGATTCTTTACTCTAAAACTACTATTAGAAAAGCACAAGGAATTCAATATAGAAACTCATATCGCCTTCGTTGACTTCATAAAGGCTTTTGACAAAGTAGACAGAAATATATTACTACAAATTTTAGCTGATGATAACGTTCCACAACAATATATTACTAATATCTTCAACATCTATAAAGATAATGAAATCTCTGTTAAACAAGATGGCAAATTATCTTCTTGGGGAAAAGATCAACACTGGAGTAAGACAGGGATGTGGACTTTCACCGGTGCTTTTCATTATATACATGAATAAATTAATAAATGAATGGAGGAAAACACAACGAGGATATATACCCATCAATAGGAACCTCAAACTCGATGCTATTCATTTTGCAGACGATTTAGCTCTCCTGGCACTTTCCGAAAATGATTTGCAACGATCAATTTATAATTTACAAAAAATAGGTGCCAAATTTAATATGGAAATATCAATTAACAAAACTAAAATTATGGCATTTCATGGGAAGGACCCCATACAAAGTAAAATCTGTCTCCAGAATAAAATTTTAGAGAGATCTAATCAATTTAAATATCTTGGATATTATCTCTCTATCTGGGATGAAAAGGATATCCCTGAAAAAGTTACTAGTTATAATAAAAGTTTAGGAATTATTAATCAAGTTATGAAACCATCCCTTGTACAAAAAAACACCAGATTACGTTTATATAACACTTTGGCTAGACCAGTGTTGACCTATGGTAGTGAAGCATGGACACTAAAAAAACAACATGAAAGCAGAATAACGGCTTGTGAAATGAGATTCATGCGCAGAACAGCGGGTTACACCAGATGGGATCGGAAAAGGAACACCGATATCTTAAAAGAATTGAAGACTACGCCAATTTTGGAATATATTAAACAGTACCAACTAAATTGGAAACACCATCTTGAAAGAATCAAATCGGATCCCCAAAGCTGTTTATAATTATATACCAAGAGGACGAAGATCACTGGGCCGTCCTATGAAACGCTGGAGGGAAAATTTTCTATAGGATCGTAACAGGCCTTGGCCTAATACTTGGAAGGAAGAAGAAGAAGATAAAGCGGAAAGACAGAGTGAGAAATAAATTAGTTTCCACTTCATTGAACACCCGTTAGACCAGAAAACAATAAGGAATGATTCCTGCCGCCGGGTGAGTTCTATCTGAACCTGAAAGTTTCTTTCACTGCACACCCATTATGTGAAATACAGATATTGTACCTGTCTTACAAATAACCATTGCAGTGTAAAATCTTAAATTAATTTAAGTGCTGAGAGCGATCTTTCACAGGTAGCGTTCTGAATATACGGAATACAGATGGCTAAAACGTATATTTCATTGTCATTAAACGAAAAAGTGAAAGTAGTTGAAGATAAAAAAACTCTCAGTGCGCGAAATAATGACTAAATTTAAACGTGAAAAAACTCAAGTTTATGAGACTTTAAAACACAAAGAAAAAACTATGAATGAATGGATGCAAGGGAATGGTCAAAAGAAGAGTAAGCTACAAAAAAATCAACAAAATAGTGTGGGAGTGTTTTACAAGTGCACTATAAAAAAAATCTCCAAATTTCCGGACCGAACGATGCTCCAAAGTCAAGCTCTAGCTGTTGCCAAATCCTTAGGGAACAACGATTTTAAGGCATCTTCAGGAATCATTCCTTCTTGTTTTCTGGCCTAACGGGTATTCAGTGAAGTGGGAACTAATTTATTTCTCTCTCTGTCTTTCCGCTTTATATATTTTTTCATGAATTGTATAGTAATATTTTTCCGTTTCCGCGTTGGATGGATTCCGTTTTATGCAAAATAAATGCACGTAAAATTACTATTATTTCGCCGGGACCAATAAATTTGTTCACATTGGACACATTTCCGCATTATTCACGTTCCGGACTAAACACGTTTTACTGTAATTACAATGAAAAATTATCAGAAGAAGAGCAATATGGATTCGGGACAGGTAGAAGGACAATAGACACTATTTTCACAATAAAACACATTTTGGAGGAAAGTCGACCTTTAATATGTCCACATTTTTGTTCTATGAACCTCGAGAAAGCAAATGATAACATAAATCTTAATTTATTACGGAAAGTACTAGCATATGAGGGAATTCCAACAAGCAATTAATTTAAGTTATTCGAAGATTTATGACACTTCAAAGATAAATGTTAGAATTTCAAGTAATAAAATTACATAACTTGTAACAGCTATTAGAGGAATGAGACACGGGTGTGGTTTATCACCTGTCCTATTCAAGGTATGTACGATTAACGAAGTTATAAAACATCACAAAGTGCTATTTCAATGTGGAATCAAAATTTCAAGCAATAACACACTGCAAATGTTATTTCATGCAGGTGATTTAGTTATTTTTGATAATTTACAAATATCCTAATTAAACAATATAGCCAAAAATTATAATATGAAAACTCCATTAGCAAGACAAAAGGTATGACAATGATCGAAAAAAAATGTAGATTAAAATAGAATTGGAATGCATTGAACAAATAACATCCAAATTTAATTAACTTGGACACTTAATTTCTCAATCCATATATATATATATATATATATGAGGCACGCCGTAGCGTAGTGGTTAAGGCACTGAGCTACAAGCCGGAGGGTCGAGGGTTCAAGTCCCGTTGGGGTCAGGATTTTTAAACTGACCCAAACCCTCTGGCGGCACTATGGCCCTGGGGTCGACTCAGCCTCTAACTGAAATGAGTACCAGACGCTTGTTCTGGGGTAAAGGCGGCCGTCACGCAGGGCTGACAACCCGGCTTACATAAAGTGCCGATTGTCTAGAAAAAGTGGGAGCCTTAACCTCCTACTACCCCAAGGGCCTCCTGAGGTCTGTTGTGGGATCAAAAAAAAATATATATATAGTTTAAATTACATGAATATAACTTAAATTGAATTTTTTAATAATAAAAATAAATTTTATTAACAAATACATGTAGTAAACAATGATGGGGGCACGCCGTGGCGTAGTGGTTAAGGCACTGCACTACAAGCCAGAAGGTCGAGAATTCGAGTCCCGGTAGGTCGGGATTTTTAAACTGACCCAAACCCTCTAGCGGCATTATGACCCTGGGGTCGACTCAGCCTCTAACCAAATTAGTACCAGACGCTTATTCTGGGGGTCAAGGCTGCCGCCACGCAGGGCTGACAACTCGGTTAACATCAAGTGCCGATTGTCTAGAAAAAGTGGGAGCCTTAACCTCCCACTACGCCAAGGGCCTCCTGAGGCCTGCAGTGGGATCACTTTATTTTACTTTTACACAATGTTGACATCCGAATGAGTAATTGCTCGTGTTCGGGTGCAGTTCAGTAAAAAAAATAATACAAATAGAATATATGCATTACAAAGAAATTACAGTTTGGTAAAGAAATGTTCATAGAAACTAATCTACGATTACACAATGTAACAGCAAAAACCTCCCTGAAAAACAGGAGTGAAAATTGGATTTTGAATTACAAGCATAAAACTATGTTACAATCTGCGAGATTAGATCTTTGCCTCTTCTTTCAGGACGATGTATTTTGGATAAAAAGAGAAATTTTACATTAATAAAAGGCTAACAATTCAAACATATAGAAGATATCCAAACATACCAAAAGTATTGATTAAATCACCTCCATACATTGGATTCAAATTGGTTGCCAAAGAAGATATTCCAGTGCCAATTTAAAGGACACAAAGATAGAGGAAGATCTAAACAACGTTGTAGAATTCAAGAATATAATGATATGCAGAAATAGGCTCAACTGAGACAATCTAAAATGTTAATGATGACTATTTAACTCATGCCCCAAATGGGAGTCAATGACCAATCACGTTTCAATGATTTCTGTTTTATAACCAATCAGAGTCGTGTTTCACCAAATATTTATCAGTGTTATAATTACCATATTAAAGAAAGCTCCTCCTTACAATATTGCGTTCCTTTGACAATAAATAGTATGATCTGGTTGCAGTGATAAACAAAAGAAGCAGTAGAAGCGTACCTATCGTTTCTCATTTGTTCTCAAACATCGCCGTTTACATTAAATATATAAATATTTTAAAATAACTATAGTTAAATAATGATTTGTGAGTAAACAGCTTAAGTTTATTCGTTAAATAGTCCTAACAAATGCCACTCTTGATTTCCAAATTCTCTAGACTATTTAACTCATGCCCCAAATGGGAGTCAATGACCAATCACGTTTCAATGATTTCTGTTTTACAACCAATCAGAGTCGTGTTTCACGAAATATTTATCAGTGTTAGGATTATCATATATTAAACAAAGCTCCTCCTTTTTAATATTCTGAACGGGTCTGACCGTTATTTTGCAGTGACTGAGCCTATAACAAATACGGCTACCAGATTGTATATAATAGTGCTTACATGTCAACATTTGTAGCAATTGATTATACCACCAAAAAAAGAAACCACTGTTTGCACTTTCTTAAATGTATTTTTTCCCAGGTAATAATCGAGAAAAATATAATTGTCATATTTACATCATACGACATCAAAAATGAATTAATATACAGATTGATGTGTTTCATTTTTTCTCCACTAGAGAGCATTCTTACAATATTGCGTTCCTTTGGCAATAAATAGTATGATCTGGTTGCAGTGATAAACAAAAGAAGCATTAGAAGCGTACCTATCGTTTCTCATTTGTAAACATCGCCGTTTACATTAAATATATAAATATTTTAAAATAACTATAGTTAAATAATGATTTGTGAGTAAACAGCTTAATTTTATTCGTTAAATAGTCCTAACAAATGCCACTCTTGATTTCCAAATTCTCTAGATAAATTCACTCCTCACTTCGTGAGTCGTGAATTTATCTATAATTTGGAAATCACTCGTGGCATTACTTATGATAAACGATTAAAATGTTTATTTACAACAATATCTAAACCATGAAAACCCAAAGGTATGCGAGAAACAGGAACGGTATTTCTTCCTCTCATGTTTTCATGTAATTTATTGTAACAAGAGAGAATCGTGTTTACTTGAAACTGAATGTTCAATATTACAGCGGAATAAAGCTAATTCTCTAGAGATTTGGGAAGCAGAATGTTGCTAGTACCTAAAAGCTAAATTGAACATCAACCATTCGTTAAACTGCTAACGTCTAGCACATACAGCAAGCGTTCTGTCAAAGTACCATTCAACATTTAAACATTCTCTTGATTAAAAAGATTGTGCTAAGGAATAATGCGAGAATTTTCCTAGTCATTTAACGAATACAAATCAATATTAAATTGAAGTTATCTTATACGCTACTTCAATAATTATTTCATCTTAAGAGTTATAATAAACATTTTAAATCAATATTTAAAAAAAATTATCTACTGAATATACTTAAAATAATACCGTAAGTGCTATTAGATGTTCTTAAAACTACCGGGCTTCCAATATAAACCCGGACCGGCCTCACAGGGTTTCACCCGTCAGGCAGCGCTCTCTCCTCGTCCGCATTTCACTCTGCCAGCCGCTCGTCCTTGAACTAGTCAGTTTACTATCGTTCGACAAGATGAGACGTCAGCTGACATTAGAGCAGCGCATTTATGTGTGTAAATGTTATTATATATACGAATCAGCTCGTCGCGTTCGCGAGGAATTTATTCGGAACTTCCCTGGACAATTACCTCCTTCCAGATCGACAATCCACGATCTTGTGACTAAATTTATGCTCATACAGCAGAGGAGTCCATGAATAAAATTAGAGAAGTGATTGAAGATAGAGTGATTAGTGCTGGTGTATGGCCCCCTCGCTCCCCAGATCTAACAGTGTGTGATTTTTATTTGTGGGGTAGCCTGAAAGATAAAGTGTACAAAACAAATCCGCACACATTGGAAGAACTAAATAACAACATAAGAAATGAAATCAGAAACTTGACAGTGCCCGAACTACAGCGTGTCAATCTAAATGTGTTTACTCGGTATAATGCCTGTTTAACTGCGGGAGGACAACATTTCCAGCATTTTCTATAAGGTAAGAAACAGTTCAAGGACGGGTGGCAGGCAGGGTGAATTGCGGGAGGAAGAGACAGCACTGCGTGCCGGGTGAAACTCCGTGAGGCCGGTCCGGTTTTATATTGGAAGCCCTTTACGTCCTACTGGACATGTCAATGGGAGGTAGTAAAATTTAAGTAATATTTCCTAACCATATATATAGGCCTATATGTTATATATTAGTGTAATTGTAAGTAAAGTAATTTAATTAATAAAACAATATTGTTAGTTCATCGAAGTAACATAATTTAAATTCCAATTATGATTTGATGTCATGATTTGGTTTGTTTTTCTCCGGAAATAATTTATTTAAACATGAAAACGTACAGCAATTAGGCCTATATGTAGACATGAAACCTTCAATGAACTAATTTAATAAATAATTATGTAAATTTAAAATATTTTGGTAAATGCAGAATTATAATTGGAGCCCGGATTTATGGCAACATGTATTTTTCTAATGGTGACCGTCGGCGTACGGACTTGGGATTTATGATTTAGGCCTACTTTGGATTTTTTCTACCGATACATTGATTCGTATTTTGGGCTATTCTGTTTTCTTACGTGTTTTTTTTTGTTAATATCTTGCCACATGTTTGTTCTAAATCAGAAATTGGAATGAATGTCTTGCGCGGGATTTCATTTTATAAAAGAAATGTGTTTAAGTTGGTCGTTACCTGTTTGAAAAGTACCATTGTAATCCCGATTTAAAAATAACGAAGAATTTATATTATCTGATAAATGTACGACATTTCAGTGATGATAGGTGTTCTGAACAAAACGGCTGGTTGATTTAGTGTATGCTACAAATACATTTGTATAAACAGTTTTAAGAGTCTCGCGCCGTAGCCGAGTGGTTAAGGCAAGAAGTCTTGGCGCATAAATACTGGACTTACGCTGGTTCGAGTCTCCATGGGGGAAATTCATGTCCGTCGCCGTGGCGTAGTCGGTAGAGTCCCTACCTTCCACTCCGGCGACCCGGGATCGATTTCTGGCGGGGTAGGGAATTTTAAATATCCACCTTGGGTCTGGGTGTGTGTGTCCTGTCCTTGTGTCTATGTGAGAATTAAAGAAAGTTAACAAACAGGTAAGGCAAACAAAGATAAAGGTAAAACATTAAGTAAAACCAGTACAAATAAGAAAAAAAATCTAAAAAAATGAGGGCAAGTTTAGTATCATTGAGACTTTTCTTTGTAAATAATGTTGCCAGTAAAAAAATATAAATTCTTATCTTTACTGTCAATTTTAGGTTAACAATTTAAAGTGACTTTTTACTGCCTTTTTCTACCACTTTAATGTCTAAACAACATTTATAAGCTTTCATCTTGTTTGTCAGAATGATATCCTACTGCTCGTAAGAATCAAATGTATGTGAATTGTACAATTACAATTAAACAATCCACCATCGCAGAAACTGCGTTAACTAAGTGAATTCCTCAGCAAGTCGTATTTATGGTCCAATTTTGCTGTTACACGGAACAATCATCTTGTTAACCCTAAAATTCGTAATGTATCTTCTTGGATACATCAGTTGGTTCAATTAATTTAATATTTTAAATAAATCAGAAGAACACGAACAAAAAGAAACCACTTAAATCTGTGTCTAATTATACAATATATCAAATAACAGTTATACGAGATTCCGTTTTCACTACGGTCGGCCACATTTAAATAACTAACAGAAGAAGATTTATAAAGCATCAGGTTCAGATGAGATCCCAGCAGAGCTGATAAAATCAGGGGGAGAAAAATTGATGGGCAAGATACGCTAGTTGCTTAGTATGATTTGGGAAAAAGAAGCTCTTCCAGATGAATGGAAGGAATCAATTATCGTACCAATTTATAAGAACGGAGATAAAACTGATTGCAACAACTACAGGGGCATCTCATTACTTTCAACTTCGTACAAAATTCTTACAAATATATTAGTAAGCAGACTTACTCCCTATGTTGATGACATCCTAGGATATCATCAATGTGCATTTAGAAGAAACCGGTCTACAACAGAGCAGATTTTTAGTATAAGACAGATTTTAGAAATGAAATGAGAATATAATGGTACTGTACATCAACTATATGTAGACTTCAAGAAAGCATATGATTCAATTAAAAGGGAGAAGTTATATAGTATCCTGCTAGAGTTCGGAATTCCTAAAAAAGTTAGTTAGACTTATACGAATATGTCTAAATGGCACAAAGAGTAGGGTGCGTGTAGGCAAACAGTTTTCGGATACTTTTGAAATCCAGAATGGGTTGAAGCAAGGAGATGCACTATCTCCTCTACTATTTAATTTTGTACTAGAGCATGCCATTAACTCTCTAGAGAATAAGGAAGGCTTACATCTCAATGGTATCAATAAGCTGTTAGTTTATGCAGATGATGTAGTATTATTGGCCGATAGCGAGGAGATACTAAAGGACAACACGCACACACTATTGAGTAACACTAAGAAATTAGGACTGGAAGTAAATATCAATAAAACTAAATATATGGTCACACGTAGAAATTCATTATATAGTGGAAATGGACAGCTAATGACAAATGAGGGCAATTTTGAGGAGGTGGCTGAATTCAAGTACCTAGGAACAATAATCACAAATAGGAATGAGATGCACAAAGAAATTAAACATAGGCTCAATTCTGGAAATGCGTGCTATTATGCATTGCAGAGACTCTTGATGTCCCAACTCCTTTCAAAAAACGTTAAACTGAAAATATATAAAACTATTATTCTACCAGTCATATTATATGGGTGCGAAACATGGACTCTTACCTTAAGGGAGGAAAGGAGATTACAAGTATTTGAGAATAAAATACTTAGGAAAATTTTTGGACCAAAGAGAGATGAACAGACAGGTGAATGAAGAAGACTACATAACAACGAACTACATGGTCTTTATAAGAAGCCAGATATAATAAGAACAGTTAAGTCTCGTAGACTGAGATGGGCAGGACATGTTGCACGTATGGGGAATGAAAGACTTGCATGGAAGCTTCTTGTAGGAAAGCCAGAGGGAGGGCGCCCAGTTGGTAGACCAAGAATGAGGTGGGAGAATAATATTAACTATGATTTGAGGGAAGTGGATTATACAGGGAATGATTGGAGGGCATTGGCTCGGGATAGGGATGTATGGAGAGCTTATTTCCGCGCGGCCATGAACCTACGGGTTCGATAGTGCCAGTGAGTAAGTAAGTAACAGAAGAAATGTGTGTTTTGCGAATTAGATTGAAGGGTTAACCATTAAATTGGCGAAACGGTAATTTCTCGTGCTAGTAATGTGAAACTTACTTTTAAGGGAGAAAAGGAGATTACGAGGATTTGATAATAAGGTTCTTAGGAAAACTTTTGACCAAAAAGAGGTGAACAGACAGGTGAATAGAGAAAACTACTTAATAGTGAGCTACATTGTATGTAGGCCTATAAGAAGCCAGATATAATAAGAACAGTTAAGTCTCATAGACTGCGATGGGCAGGACATGTGGCACGAATGGAGAATGAAAGAAGTACATGGAAGCTTCTTGTAGGAAAAGCAGAGGGAAAACGCCCAGTTGGTAGACCAAGAATGTGGTGAGACAATACCATTATCCCTGATTTAAGGGAAGTGGATTATACAGGGGATGACTGGAAAACATTAGCTCAGGATAGAGATGTACGGAGAGCTTATGTCCGCGCTGCCATGAGCCTACGGGTTCGATAGAGCCAGCGAGTTAGATAGTAATTTAAATGTATGGGACCGCTGTGGAAATAAAGAGCGATTTTTTAATTTCGGGTTTCAAGTAAAACCTCACTTCTACTATTGGTTAGATTTCGTCGCTATTGAATAATATCTTATTCGTATTACTTGAATAGTATATACTGAGTTTCGTTGGGAAAACATGAAAATTGCACCAGTTGAGTTTTTTTTTTTAATTTTCATTTCAGCTGAACTCCTACTCCTTATGATCAGATTTGTTGGTTAATGAACTCGATCTTATTTTTTTAATTAATTACTATATGGTTAGTTTGGTTCCGAAAAATTGCGGCCGCTAGAGCGTTAATGGACATTATACTCGTATATAAGAGTAAAGTGATCCCACTACAGGCCCTAGGAGGTTAATGCTACTACCTTTCTAGATAATCCAGACTAGATGTCAGCCGAATTATCAGTCTTGCGTGACGGCCGCCTATACCCCAACACAAGTGTCTGGGTACTCATTTCCACTAGAGGCCGAGTTGACCCTAGAGTCATGGTGCCTCCAGAATCTTTGTATAATCCATCCATCCTAGTAATTCTGCCCGAGGGAAGGTCTTTCACTGCAATCATAGTTTTTCATGCTATGCTTTGTAGCTTTACTAGGAAATTATAGGTGTGGTAGCTTCCAGTTGCTTTCCACACCGGTGATGGATGATGATAATAATAAAGATGATGATGGTCGGATGATTTTCGGGAACCGTTGGGCCCAAAGTTTCCTGACATTTGTCTTACAGGTGAGGAAAAATCCCGAAAAAACCTCACCCAGGAGCCTGTCCCGACCGGAAATCGAACTCGGGCCCGCTGCGTGACAAGGCAGCACGTTATTACCCGTTCAAAGGATCTCTGCAGGCGGAAGAATCAGGAAGCTCTGTTTGTTAGTACACGTGACGTCATATAAGGCAGTGTACACTGTCAGCGTCCCACGTCCCATTCCCCTTTGCACTCAGAGATAGCAGTGTCACGTGGTCTATTCCTGCATAAACACGACTGCAGTGCCCTCCGTCAACAACTGCGCTTACTCCTTAAACGGGTAATACCTCGAGACCACAGCGGTATATATAGGGCCTATATATATATATATATATATATATATATATATATATATACTAGTAATATCCGGCGTGCGCTGCTACGCCTAAATAAATTATGTGTTTTTACGTTTAGTTAAATAATTAGAAGGAAAAATAATTATAAATTTATATCGTTATTATTTTTAGATACCCCGTGCTGATTACCCGGCATTGCCCGGGAATTTACATATCCCTAAGTATATGGCATAAATGAGCTGAAAGGCAAAATTCGTTAATTCGAGTTATCCGTGCTGCTGCTCTGCTTGCCCGGGAATCTACTTATCCCGATCTTCTTGGCATCAATGAAAGACAAAAATGGTTATTGAGAGTTATCCATAAAAGATAAGCATATGCTGTCGAGGGCTTTTTTTGTAGTTTTTTTGAGATATTCAATTCTGTCTACATTAATTTGGTGTATTTGTTATAGTTTAGGCAGCGTAAGCCATTTAGGCGAACAAAAAGTCACTTTTATTTTACTTTTTCACTACAAAGGGTGATGTTTAAGGGTGAAGAGCTTGAGCATTAAAATTCTCTTATAGCCTATAACTTTCCCGGGAAAATCCTGAACATTTTGCAAGAAGCCCCATCACAATCGTATGTGCACGCTTGCCCGGGAATCAACTTATCCCGATCTTATTGGCTTAAATGAAAGACAAAATTGACTATTGTGAGTTATCCGTAAAAGATAAACATATGCTGTCGCTGGCTTTTTTGTGGAGTTTTTTGAGATATTCAATTCTGTGTAAATTAATTTTGTGTATTTGTTATGGTTTAGGCAGTGTAAATCATTTAAGCTTAAAAAAAAGGATTTTTTCACGTTTTTCACTACAAAGGGTGATTTTTAAGGGTGTAGAAGTTGAATATCACAACTCTCTCATAGCCTATGTTTATCCCGGGCAACTCCTGAACATTTTGCAAAAAGCCCTCTCACAATCGGATGAACGGTATGGCCGCGCATAATGTACAAACATATAGCATATATATATATATATATATATATATATATATATATAGTTCTTTCAGTGTCTACTAGGTAGGATCTTCTCAATGATCCCATTTCTTCATAATACGCCAAAATGAGCGAAACCCCTAAGTTCTGTGCACACAATATTTCTTACATTTTCGGGAATAGAATGCTTTAACACTGTCATTAATTTGGTGGAAAGAATTTAGCTGAAATGATATATAGAGTAGAAGTATGGTATTTTTTTCCAAAGAATATATTTGTTTTTGTAAACTGAATATCTGCATTTATCAAAATTATTTTATTTGTTACATTATGTCACTCAGGCTTAAACTTCAAATGTGATGTGCATTTCCAATATACCTCAGGCTTAACATTCAAATATTATGTACATATTCAATATACCTTACCTTCGGCTCCCATTTTCATTTTTGTCCTTATTTTCCTCCTATATTCGTTACACATAGTAGCCAGCAGAATCTGTTTAAAAAAGAGAAATACAGATACATTAACATACATTTTATATTTAATACACAAGTGATCTTCTTGGTGATAAAATATTAAAATATATATACAGTCAATATTCCCATTTCACCAATTAATGTTTTAAAATGGTCAACAATTTTCTACAGCCAAGCTGTCATTCTCAAGACCAGATATTGACTGAAGACAAAATTGATAATAAATAAACAAACAAATTCAGTTAAAAACAAACTACGTCACATGACGCAATCATTCATAAGTAAACAAAACATAATAAAACTAATCCTCTTTTGTTTCAATTAAAGAAAAGAGGGCGCTGTACGGAATAGGGCCCTTAAGGATAAAATCATGAATAAAGACAAGGGCCCTATTCCGTACAGCGCCCTCTTTTCTTTAATTGAAACAAAAGAGGATTAGTTTTATTATGTTTTGTTTACTTATGAATGATTGCGTCATGTGACGTAGTTTGTTTTTAACTGAATTTGTTTGTTTATTTATTATCAATTTTGTCTTCAGTCAATATCTGGTCTTGAGAATGACAGCTTGGCTGTAGAAACTTGTTGACCATTTTAAAACATTAATTGGTGAAATGGGCATATTGACTTATATATATTTTAATACATTTTATAGGATTTCAAAAAAACTCTATGTAGGCGTATGGCTTCTTTTAATGTGAATTAATTGTTTACATCTGGTCGTCATCGGGAACTATAAATAAACTACATCATAAATCCAAAAGAAATTCTATAATTCAATTGAAATGATATGTCGTCACGAAAAAGGATTCTTCTGGATCGGCAACTCTGTAGGACGGCAAGAACTGAAGCTGCATCGGAAGCGAAGACCTAAGCTGAAATGAAGTAAGAAATAATTAGTAAGGGAAGTAAGTTGTAACCTAATCGACAAGAAGCTTGTGCCCAAACTTCAAGTGACGGTGGCGAGTAAATCCAAGAAATTAAACTCTGTTTAGTTTGTGTAGGTTTCAAATTTCAATCTTATTTTATCAAAACATTAAATCAATAAGAAGAAACCTCTTCATTTCCTAATAACACTATTTTATAAATTCATGTTGTTATTATTTTTTAGATAACCCTTGTTGATTATCTGGCGCTCCCCGGGAATCTACTTATCCCGATCCTCTTATCATAAATGAGCTGAAAGACAAAAATGGTTATTTTATCCGTAAAAGATAAAATATATGCTGTCGCTGACTTTTTTGTAGAATGTTTTTGAGATATTCAATTCTGTGTACATTAATTTGGCGTGTTTGTTATGGTTTAGGCACCGTAAGCCATTTCAGCGTCCAAAAAGCGACATTTTTTAGTGCACTGGTGCACTTTTTTTTAGATTTGGCCCTGTAGTACGTACGCTAATGTGTTATATGTGCAAGTTAATTGTCCCAGAAAAATGTTCCCCCATTCAAATCAATCAAGTAGTTTTAAGTACATTAAAGGACGCACTGATAAACAAACAGACGCAATCATGTTTATATATAACGTTGTTTCCAACTGAAATCCAGTCTTGTCCACCGCTATGTTTAGGGAATCAGCGAGCCCAGTTTGGATCTCTATTCGGATCAAGTTTCGGGAATGAGGTTTTTCTCACCTGTAAAAAAATGAAGGCTTCAAAAGCCTCCTATGGTCGTCTGTCCACGTATGATAAATGTACGTGTGAATGATGCGTCTTAAATTTAATTTTGTCTCTAAGATTGATAAGACAATGATCTCATCATTCACCGCTGTCTTTTGTGGTCAAAATATATGAATTAGAGTTAAAAATCCTCTCCTCAGATTGTATTAAGATATGTTTGACCTTGTAGACGGAAATAAGTCACCGCAAGGCTGATTGTTGCTCGTAATCAATAACTACCCTTTCTCATTGGTCTCCCGAGTATGATAATATTAATAATAATAATAATAATAATCCATCCAAAGTAATTCTGCCCGAAGGCAGGTCCTTCACTGCAATCATAGCATTTTCATGTTATGCTTGCAGCTTTACTAGGGAATTGTGTAGGTGTGGTAGCTTCCCGTTGTTTTCCACACCGGTGAAGGATGATGATGATAATGGTAAGGATGATAATGATAAGGATGATGGCCATATGATTTCGGGGGCCGTTTGGGCCTTAAAGTTTTCCTGACATTTGTCTTACAGGTGAGGAAAAACCCCGATAAAAACCTCACCCAGAAAAACTGCCCCGACCGGGGATCGAACCCGGGCCCGCTGCGTGACAAGGCAGCACGCTACCTCGAGACCACAGCGGTGGACAATAATAATAATAATAATAATAATAATAATAATAATAATAATAATAATAATAATAATAAGCTTTATTTTACCTGGCAGAGTTAAGGTCTTAAGGCCTTGTCTGCCACTCAACCAGGTTTTAAAAAATACAAAAAAATAGTCTTACATCTAAATTACAATATACATAAACGATTACATGTTATAAATACAATACAATTAATATTTATAACGTATTTTGTTTTAATCTAAATTTAACGAATTAAATATATAATATGTACAAGATATATAAAAAACGAAGAAAATATTATTAATGACATAGTATAAAATTAAATAAATAGAGAAAAATTAATTATTAGACAACAGGTAAGCATGACTTAAAGGTACCAAGTGTGCGGCAACCCCTGATATCTTGAGGAAGGAGATTCCAGGAGCGGGCAGAGGCTACTGTGAAGGAAGTAGAATAAGAGGAAGTGCTATGAAGAGGAATTGTTAGCAGACTGCTATCTTGTGACCTAGTGTCAATATTGTGGTAAGAGGATAACTTCTCAAATCTGGACGCAAGGTAAGTAGGAATGTAGGAATTCAGAAGCTTGAAAAGTAGTGAAAGAGATATTCAGGCTCATAAAAGAAGCTTAATCCTGAAAAAAGAGTCCCCTAGACAAAATTTTCCCGACCGTAGTAATAATCCAAATGATGCCTTAGTTGTCTATGGATGTCTCATTGGGATGGTATGCTGACCATTTTCCATTCATAACATACGTAGGGAAATAAGCGCAACTAAATTACCTTTATCTAGAAACTCCTAACAAAGAGAGGTTATGGCTAGACTCATAGAGCTGTAAAGACAATGAGCGAGTGATATTGATGGCAGATCAGTAGCGTCTGCTCATTTCAGAGGTTAGCCCAGAAAGACAAATTGATTTTCATAATGAATATAATCTTAAAGCTTATAATATTTATTTATAAAAAGTGAGTGTGAGTCTGTCTGTCCTTTATGGACACAAAAACTACTTGACTAATTTGAATGGGGATTTTACCATCATTTATAGAATTTTTCTGAGACAATTAACTTACGTACTATAGGACCGGAGCTAAAAGAAAATAAGGGGCATCGGTGCACTTAAAAAAATCACTTTTGGACTCTTAAATGGATTACGCTGCTTACACCAAATTAATGTACACAGAACTGAATATCTCAAAAAATTCTACAAAAAAGTCCGCGACAGCATAATTATGTATGTCTATTTTTTTTACAGATAACTCACGATAACCATTTTTTGTCTTTCAGCTCATTGATGTCAAGAAGAACGGGATTAATAGATAATCAGCACGTATATAAAAAAACAATTACGATATACATTTTAATCATTTTTCTTTTTACTTATTCAACTAAACATAAAAACACATTTCATTTATTTAGGTGTAGCAGCACATGCAAGTGTAATACTACGTTACTGATGTTATTGGGAGGTGGCTCCAAAGAAATGAAGTCTAGTTTAACTGTCGCTATCTTTCTGCCCGGGACTTGTCGCTTGAATAGACAATGGTTTCATGGCAACTGACTGAGTTAAGTAAAGGAGACGTAGGTGTTTTAATGACCAGCCAGGCTGTTCGGTAGTGTCGCGCCAATCAGTTTCCCTGGAAAATTTTTCCTGGTTCTATATCAGCTACGGACAAATTTCAGGTCAAGAGAAGAGACCATGTCAGAGAAACAAATGCGACTATGTATTACACAAAACTATACTTTCTTTAAAAAAACAGGCAATAATTCGTAGATTGCAGGAATATAGTTACATGACAATAAGATACTGATATAACTTTTATGGAGATTGCACATTAGCAGAGTTCATTTTCCTTCAGGTTCGTTTAATGAATCAGAGTTGTACTGTATCTACATAAAAAAGTTACACTAACGAGGGAACTGTCAACCATTATATCAAAAACTTTGTGATATAAAATTATCTACCCTTTTGACTGTAATACAGTAAAATCAAGCGCCAAATCTCTCATTTAACTATAGGGAAGTAATGCAACTCCTGTATTAGCTGACTGGAAAACCATCATCTGCCGTCCGCATCGCATCCCTACCCATTCCACTCTGTGCTTAACTCATGTAGTAGTAGGACTTTATTAGACAAAAAGTAAGATATTTACAATATCATTTACAAATATGGGTCGCACGGGCAGTAAGCCGTACGTGCTGTTGACAGTCCATTACAATAAAGTAATAATTGGTACTAGTGTAAAGAAAAATAAACAACAAAAACAGCAATAACATTACAATTACATAAAGAAAACACAATAATAATATTACAATTAAATAATAACACAATAGCATTATACACTAAAAACATTAACATTACAATTACATAAAGAAAGCACAATAATATTACAATTAAGTAATAACACCATAGCATTATACACTAAAAAAACATTAACATTGCAATTACATAAAGAAAAACACATTAATATTACAATTAAATAATAACACAACAGCATTATACACTAATTAATTTATATATAATTGTTAATAATTAATGGTATTGCATTTTGATAACATATATTTATTCATGAATGAGTGTTGTCCTTATTTTTCGCGTTTTGTCCAGAAATTTACCGAGGTTTATCCAATTTTCTGGATTTACCAATAATTCGTAGCATGCCAATCTTTCCCGATTTGAATTTAGAAATCTTTCCGGTAATAAGACGTCTCCAATATTCTAAATCATTACATTTTCCTAATATATGTATCTCATCTTCAAAGTTCCCGCACATTGGACATATTCGCATATCGTGATCGTCGCTAATTTTTAGAAATTTCCATACCCCTAGCCTAAACCAAGCAAGCAGGGATACTCTTCTGCTCCGTACTGTGGGCTGCCATTGCTGGATTCTGGCTTCGATTTCTGTGCCTTGCACTTTAAAACGGCAGTTTTTTTACACGCCTTTGGTACATCACAAGGCTTCTCTGGGAGAAATTTTAAGATATGTTTCGGCATGCAATGGTTGATGTTTCCTTGTAAGAAAGAAAGAAATAGAGACGCCCAAGCATTCAGTAAGGCAAACTCAGCCAATTTCGTGACCGGATAATTTCGATATATTTTTTTCTTTCATTTGTAACGAAGTGTACTGATAAGAAAAAAAATATTTTTTCTGTCTCATAGATGGCATAAAGTTTACTTCCTTGCTGTGTTTTCATGTTTGTGATAACAGCATCCCTGGGTGTATTATGTTAACTTGTAGAGGAAGTGTTTTCATCCATGCTAGCAGTTGTTATGGAGAATACTTGTCTGTGTTTGAATAATTTTTAGTAGATATTCGTCGTCACTTAAGGTCAACCATGGACACGATGTTGATAATGTGATCTGTGGTTCCATGAAAAGTGTCAAGGGTTGACGGTTAATAAATTGGATTTCAAGTCATTGGATGTAGAATGGAGATTGATTAAAAAGTTTGTAACGAATTTACCCTAATAAAAAAAACTCCTGGCGCGACAGGCCTACAAGACCCTTAGCCTATCATCCGGCTGCTGGCCTCACATCCACATGTGTCAATCACAGAGGTAGATGATAATCATGGGTGACATGTGGTCAGCATGTCGAGTCCCCCAGCCGTTATAACTGGTTTTCTCAACCTGGAGCCGCTACTTATTGTAGCTACCCAAAAGCCTCACGATTCTGGGTGGGCACCGGTCCCATACTGGCCGAAATATCGTGAGAAAATTTCTTCCCCCATGGAGACTCGAACCAGCGCAAGTCCCGTAGCTCTGCGCCAAGGCTTCCTGCCTTAACCACTCGGCTACGGCGCGGGACAATTTTACCATCACGAAATTACCCCAATTCTTCAAACCTCCAAAAAAATAGATATGCAAATGTCATATTGGTAATAAAATACCCTGGGGGTCCGTTTATCGGGTCCCAGCTATGCTCACAACAGCAACAGGGCGCGTCCCCGGGTGGCGGATAGGGGAACGGTCGGTGGTTTGCTTGCACTCCTCCCGGCTAGGTCCAGACCGGACCCGCGGGCCATTTGTGAGGTCGTCAGGACTCGAGCGACCTGATGTACTATATAGCTCGTGCTGCGCCCACTTCAGTAGCAAATCGCGTCCCCTCGGTGGCGTAGTGGGGAAAAGGTCGGTGGATCTGCTAGTCAGTCCTCCCTTCCAAGTCCGATGGACTCGCGGACCATAAGTGGGGTCAACAGGAGACGAGCGCCCTGTTGTACTAAAGCTCAAATATCCCGGCCCACAGCGGGATCAGCGGCCGTCGTGGCGAGGCGGTGGGAGATTGTGGAGATCACAAGCTCCCTTCTCTTGGTTAAAATCCCGAGGTCCTTTGTGGGGGCACCATGGGCGATGAGCTCCCTGGATGCCTACATTGCTCAGTGGGCTGACTCATAGCAGCGGCACGACTAGGCTTAGTCTTGCGAACGGGCTGGTTGGGACAATACCGGGCGTAATGCTGGGAATTGCCATCAGGTCAATAAGCTCGGGAAAGGAGGAAGCGCGGTCTTTTGGGTCGGAGACTTAGCGCCGACTCTGGAACCGAGTGACCCAAGGACAATCTGTGAGGTCGTCAGGAGTTGAGCGACCTGACGTACTAATGCTCAGGCTGGACCCACTTCAGCAACCAAACACGTCCCCAGCTGGTGCACTGGGGGAAAGATCGGTGGATCTGCTAGACAGTCCTCCCGGTTAAGTCCAAGGGACTCGTGAACCATTAGTGGGGTAGGCAAGAGTTGAGCGCCTTGTCGTACTAGTTGCTCATCTGTTGGAGCTTGCGAGCTCCGTGCTGGCCCACAACAGCTGCAGAAGGCGTCCCTGGGGGCACACCAGGGCTCGGCCCGGACCAGTCCAGAGGGGAGCTACTGTATTGGCTCCTGGCTCGGCCTACGGGCCCGTCGACGAACTGTGGGGTCGCCAGGAGATGAGCACCTGGATGTACTAAAAGTCTCACATTGTTGGGCTTGTAGCCCTAGCCGGTCTCACAACGGCTGCAGGACACGTCCCTGGAGACAGAACAGGGGAATGGTCGGTGGATCTGCGACAGCAGTCCTCCCGGCTAGGCTCATGGAGCCCGTGGACCAACTGTGGGGTCGTCAGGATTGAGTGACCTGATGTACTATGTAGCTCAGCAATTCCCAGAACTGCAAACTCCAACACCCTCTCCCTGGGGTGTTGGTTTAAGGACCGTGAACTTGAACGTGGGCGTGAACATAGGATAGGGAGGACTAGAACTAGGACTTGGGAGTATGGTCATGACGACCGAGGTATCCCAAGGGTGGACGGATGGGCCTAGATAGAGATGGTAATAAAATAAAATATATATTCGACAACTCAGCATAAATATTTCATTCATATATCCTTAACTTTAATATTCCTAAGACCCTAACCAGAAATGTTCATAATATGTTTATTTATTTATTTTACCTGATGGAGTTAAGACCATAAGGTATTCTATTCCACTTCACCAGGGTTATATTATACATATAGTAACAATTATGAATTATTTATATGTTGATTAATGATACATAATAGATATAGGCTACACAATATAAAATTGACAAGGGAAAGAACGAAAAATAGTAATAACTATAACATTAATAATAATAGTAATAATAATAATAATAATAATAATAATAATAATAATAATAATAATAACAATAATATCCTATATTTAGTTTAAGTAATTGGCTTGGTAAGAAAAAATTAAAAATATAGGGCCTAAAGGAATAACAAAAGAATATGTGGAACACGGTTATATATTATATTGTCTAAGGAAATATGAAGTGAGTTTTGAACTGTTTTTGAGTCGGACAGTCCTTGATATACGAGGGGAGGGAATTCCAGAGTCGAGTGGGTGAAACAAGGAAGGATGAGGAATAGTGAGATGTTCGATGTAGAGGAACAGCTAGAGTTAAATTTTCTATCGATAGTGTGTTTACGTTATGGTGGGAGGATAGTGAATGGAAGCGAGTAGAAATATAAAGGGGTGATGAGGTGGATACAGTGTTGTATAAGAAGCAGAGGCAATGTATTTTTCGCCTGTCTTCCAATCGGAGCGAAGACAACATTTCGAATACTGGAGTTATGGTATAACAATCTAAAACCTTAATATCAATAAATTGGTCGAGTTTGCTATATATCGGGTCTTTGAGCACATATTATCCTCTTTGCTTACTCCAAACTAGTCTTTCAGGAATTTTCAATATGATACATCTATTTTGTAACTTGGTGCATGCTATGAAATGTATTATAGGACATGTGCTATCAAAAAGTCTTTATTGGATTTGTTTGAGAAGTTTAACATCAAAGAATAATGTAACAACTTGGTAACACATTGTTTTACGTTGTTGGTAAGCTGGGACATGAATAACACAGCAGTTCTAACCCACTGATTTAAAATGACTCACCTCGCAGACTCTCTGGACTTACTTTGAAAGGATTCATGTTTACGTATCACTTGCTCGCATCTATCGTTCCATGCATTTAGGTCACTCTCGCCATTAGATTAGCGCTCCATTTGCTTCTTTGCTTGGTCAACCACAAGATGCAGTACACAGGTGGAAATCAACTGCTTCTTTGAACACACTGAATTCTAATCGAATTTCTTCATCGTAAGAAAAATTCATAATATTGTGGAATTCACTTTCATTTCAACATTTTTACATCACCTCTCTTAATTCTGTACTATTATAACTAAATTAATTCACCGGCTATCGAATCCGGAGGTCCATGGCCGAGCGGACATAAGCTCTCCATATATATCCCTATCCTAAGCTAATTTTTCCAGTCATCTTCCTCTTCATTCTTGGCCATCTATTGGACAATTTCCTTCTGGTTTTCCTACAAGAACTCTCTTATTATTGTTATTATTATTGTTATTATTATTATTATTATTATTATTATTATTATTATTATTATTATTATTATTATTATTATTATTATTATTATTATTATTATTATTATTAAAGTAAAGTAATGTAATCCCTTGGGGTTGTAGGAGGTTAAGGCTGCCACTTTATCTGGACAATCGGCACTTGATGTCAGCCGGGTTGTCAGCCCTGGGTTACGGCCGCCTTTACCCCCAGAACAAGCATCTGGTACTCATTTCAGTTAGAGACTGAGTCGACCCCCGGGCCATAGTGCCGCCAGAGGGTTTGGGTCAGTTTAAAATCCTGACTCCACAGGGACTTGAACCCTCGACCTTCCGGCTTGTAGCGCAGTGACTTAACTATTACGCTACGGCGTGCCCCCTTATTATTATTATTATTATTATTATTATTATTATTATTATTATTATTATTATTATTATTATTATTATTATTATTATTATTATTATTATTATTATTATTATTATTATTATTATTATTATAACTACATGAACTGTTCATCTTGACATAATGATCTTGAGAATATTAGGACAACGATTTACACTCTATTGTGAAGCTTCCTAAATGTTTCATTCTCATCGCTTGTGGTACCGAATATTAATGTCAGTATTTATTTTAGAGTCGTTTTAGCTTGTTTCTTCCCTTAATGTGTGTGTTTCTGTGCTACCAGTGCAACCTACTGCACTTCTCGTGGTTCGTATTCTTCACTAGATGCGGAGGAGACCATGTTTGACACTCATAGTGTATCGTTGGCAAGATACTGTATTATATAGTTTTATAAATCTTAATTTGTAGATTCTTAGATACATCTATATACTATTGTAAGTCATGTCAATGTATTCAGATGACTTACTGAATATTTCTGAAGATATCGGTACTTATTCCTAGAGGGTGACGTTTCTAGCCTCACACCAAACCCCCAAGCTTAAAAATACATTGTCGGCTGTCCACAATTGGTTATTCAATAGATCGATCATTAGTAGCAATCATGAAATATCCTCTGTCTGCGACCTGGTACACTAGCATGGTGGTGTAACAGGAAATGAAGTAATATGGGTCCCGTGTCTTGGATTTATGAAACGTAAACTCGCCTGAAATAAGAGATTTCTGAACAAATGTCGTTGGCCCTTTTACGCTCTGCTTTTAATGACAACGCCAATTACCTAAAAGTTAAAGGGCGGCGTTAAATACAATTCTAATAGCAGTACTAGCCCTATATACAGTGTTAAGAGTAGGCACTATTTATTCTTGCTCGTTCTCTCATTTTAATTTCTTAAGATTAAAATACAAAAAAATAATACTAAACAAAGTAAACATAATTCTAAGGCTTACAAGCATTTCTCTTGGCGTCGTAATTAGTCTCCTATTATAAATAACAGACGTTAGTTCTACTAAAGAAAAAAAAGTAAAGTAAAGTAAAGTAATCCCACAACAGGCCCGGAGGCCCTTGGGGTAGTAGGAGGTTAAGGCTACCACTTTTTCTAGACAATCGGCACTTTATGTCAGCCGGGTTGTCAGCCCTGCGTGACGGCCGCCTTTACCCCCAGAACAAGCGTCTGGTACTCATTTCCGTTAGAGGCTGAGTCGACCCCAGGGCCATAGTGCCGCCAGAGGGTTTGGGTCAGTTTAAAAATCCTGACCCCAACGGGACTTGAACCCTCGACCCTCTGGCTTGTAGCTCAGTGCCTTAACCACTACGCTACGACGGCGTGCCCCCACAAAAGAAAAAAAAAAAAAAAAAACTTATATTAATTCTCTACACTTTTTCATCAATCCAGTACCGTATTCTAGGCAGCTCTACACAAAATAATAGGAACTGGTTATTGATTTCCGTAAGAAAAATTAGTTTCAGCCGGTATTACATGCATTTATTAAATAAAAAAGTTGATTTTATGAAGTAAAAGCTATCAAACAAAAAATCCCATGTTTAAGTTTTATATAATTCTTTTGAAATGTCATAAATTTAATTTATGGACTTTTTTGCAGTTTGTAAACATCCTTTCACTGCCCTCTGACGAGTAAATGACAAACATGCCTACGCAAAAACGTAATTTCAACACTTGTCGAACTATTTCCGTTGCATACCCTCGTTACTGGATCTTTGCTAGAATAATGTGAATTTTCACCAGACAGCACGGAATTTGTTACTTCATCAGAGAATGAAAATTCCTATATGCTTAATGTAAATCATCTATTTAGTCTTCCTTATTTAAACGCATACTATATTACACGCTTTATATTAGCTTGACCTCTATCTATCTATCTATGTAACGGAATCTTTCAACGCGATTTTCACCCACTTAAAATCATTGGATCGACTTGAAACTTTGTATACTTGTAAAGGACCCGTGACAATACAATAATTTCATTTTTTTCTAAAATCCTAGCCAGAATCATTAGTAAACAAAAAAAAAGGATTTTTGTATCTATGTAACGGAATCTTTTAACACGATTTTCACCCACTTAGAAACATTGGATCAACTTGAAACTTTGTTAAATGTAAATGACCCGTGAAAATACAATATTTTCATATTTGTTTCTAAAATCCTGGCCAGAATCGTCAAACAATCAAAAAAAGTGCCTTGTATCTATGTAACAGAATCTTTGAACACAATTGTCACCCACTTAGAAACATTGGATCGACTTAAAACTTTGTATACTTGTAAAGAATCCGTGACAGTATAATAATTTCATATTTTGTTTCTAAAATCCTGGCCAGAATCATCAGAAAATCAAAAAAAATTAAAATTGGTATAATAGGTTGCGAACTTGTCGACTTTATAGTCAATCGTTGTAAGAGATCGGTTGGTAGAGCGGTGAACCCTAGTGGTATATAATTTCAGTAATCCATGGGTCGCTGGTTTAAATCAGGCTGGGAGGATTTTTTTTTAGAAGATTGTTACTTTTAGCTCATACTACAATAGTATCGAATTTAATGATATTTACATTTTTATCTTATTCTGTAAAATATTAAAACTAAAAAATAAAAAATAAATAATAGTTTTAAAAAACTAAGACAACACGCTTTATTAGAAAACCGAACTAAAAAATGAAAAATAATTTTAATTTCCAACACGCTTGGGATAAAATTAAAGTGGTCAACAAAAAAATCATCTCCAACACATATAGAATAAAACTAGAGTTATCAACAAAAAGAAAATAATTTTACCATCAAAAGCGTGGGGTGCTTTTTATGATGTTTACATTTTCTTATTAGAGACTTTACGTTTACCAATATCTGTTTATTATCAAATATATTAATTGATATAGAGCACCCCACGCTTTTGATGGTAAAATTATTAATAATAATACTCAACCCCATCACCCCTAAAAATCGCCTTTTGTAGTGAAAAGCGTGAAATAAAGTCCCTACTTTGATGCTTAAATGACTTACGCTACCTAAACTATAACAAATACACCAAATTACTGTACACAGAATCGAATACTTCAAAAACCTCTACAAAAAAGTCCGCGACAGCATAATGATTATCTTCTATGGATAATTCACAAAAAAAACATTTTTGTCTTTCATTGATGCCAAGAAGATAGGCATAAGCAAATTCTTGGGCAAGCATAACAGCGCATGGCTAGTGGTAAAAACACATTAACAATTAATAACAGCACTCGTCGGGTATTAGCTAGTAATTAATAAAAATGCAAATTGTTTATAACTATATATGTTTTAAGGTTTATAGACTTTATACGGCGTATTATATAACGTGACTAACGGTTGACCTTGCATTATGCTCTAGATAGCTAAAGCGCTGCGCGTTCACCGTCCTCTATCTCAAAAAAAGTTTGGTGTATAGAAAAGTGTTTTAAACAAACGTTGTAGAGAATTTTATTCTCTACAATATTTGTAATGAATGTAAGTAGCATTAAAGCCATAGGAAACGAGATATTTGCGAAAACCCGATTTTTTTACATTTGACCTTGAATATCTAAAGACGCGGACACGGGATTTTATGAGACTTTTGAGACCATTTTTTAAAATGCGAAAATGAAGGTATATACGAGTTTTCAGCTTATTATCTCTCATTCCGAGGTGAAATCCCTAATCTTAATTTAGAAATTCAATTAATAAATTTATTTGTTGAAATTCTTTCAATAACAATTGGTATAAATCTAATGACTGGACTATTACCCAAGATTCCTCAACGTAATTGCAAAAATTATAGGATGACATATTTACCATAGTTATGAAGTTGCAATATCATATCATAACACTGCATTGAATAATAATGTGTATTTGGGATTGTAAAGCTGCATTTGAGACTGTCTGATAGTATGAGTAATCTGAAAAAGTTCTGTAACATGGTTAGATTTCAACTTATGTTTTCATGGCACGTATTTCACCATCAATTAGTTATGTTTTTGCCAGCATTACAGGAGAATGTAAAGACGGTTCCGCGTGTGCGAGCATATTTTCTGGATCTGTTAATGGGCCGTCTGTATAGACATTTTGGCTGGTTTTAAAAGCGCTGCTTTAATTCTAGATGTCATTATTTCTCGATTTCTTGGAACATCAAATTTTATTCTAGTTATTTAATGAAAGTAGAACGAATATTCCGTTTTCTCATCTGTCTTGTTTCTTTCTCCATGTGTCTTCTGGTAGTAGCATCATCTTCTAATAATGTAGAATGTATTTTTTCTTTAAGTAATTGCGGTATTGAGTAATTCTGTGTTACAGTCCTCATTCCTTCTATTGGAGTTATTTTGACTTCACCTGTCGTTATTCGCATAGCATAGTTTTGTACTATATGGAATTTTTCCATCATTCTATGTGTTCTTATAAGAATTTCTCCATAGTATTATACGTAGAATTAGTTATATTTATATGGTGTAAGTAGTAGTATTTTTTTCTAGAAACCCTATTTTACTCCAGATAATCTTTTGAGGATCGCTCTTTCACTTACTTTCTCTACATTATACTCCAAGATAACTCCTGGGTATATGTTGGAATTATTCCTCAGAAGAGGTATGGTGTTGTATTTCTAGTAAGACAATCTGAAATATCGTTTGTTAGTCATGACAAGCATAACGTTTCCTTCATTCGATTTATGGAGCGTCTTTATGGAATTCGCTAGTTCTCGTTCTAAAACATAGTTTTTGTCGTGTTTTCTTGAGGATAAGATGATGATGATGTCATCAGTAAGCATCGTTGTAAAAACGTTTGGGATATTGCATAAATGATGAAGAGATTGATACTTATAACTAGGGTAGGATTTGTATGTCCTAAAAGTTAAGATTACAACACAGTATAATGAGAAGTTACACTTCTGATTGTCTTTTGTTTTGGTTTAACACACGAACAGTTGAATAGTATAATGAGAAGTATGACTTCTGAAGGTCTTTTGTTTTGGTTTCATACACAAACAGTTGAATAATATATACTATCTGCATTGCATTCTTACCTTTTGTTACATAAAAATCCTAGCCCTACTTATAACAATTACATGTGGTAAGCCCGGTTTGCGTTGTACCCTGACAATATGTTGTTCTACATTGTTGCATAGTAAAACTGTTATATAAATTAGGAAAACCATTGAAACAGGTTTACCTGAATGCCTATGTGTTACCGTTTTTTAAGTAGTTGCATCTCTACACGGAATCATATGCAATAGTAGTTGGTAAAGGTGGAAAGAGTGTCTTCTTGTCTATTGAAGACATATTATAAAGACACTATTGATGATAGAAAAATGTATGAGGCAACATTGCATAGAAAAACTCTCAAAGCTTACATTACCGGTACTGCAATTTATTGTTGTATGAGCCAATTGTTGTGCATTTGTTATGGACACTAATGTTGGAATAACAAAATGTTTAGCGACCTGGAGAAATCTTATGTTGTTTTGGAACTAGCGAAACCAAATTCAGTTACAATTGCACAACGTCGTTTCCGCACATATTTTGGTAAAGATCCATCAGCGCGAAACAACATCTACGTTGGAACCATTAGATTGAAGATACTGATTCTGTGATTTGAAAAAAGCACGGAACGCGAAAGTTGATAGAATCATGGAAATCTTCACACGTAGACCGCAGAAGTTCAGGTATCAATCCAGTCAAGAACGCCAGTCCCCCCCCCCCAAAAAAAATTTCTTTGTAAACGACTGACCATAAAACCATACAGATTGAAGTTTTTACAAGTCTTTAAATCAAATGAGGCGTTTCGGATATTAGGGGCGAATTATAAATATACAGTTTCGGAGAACCACTAGTTTAAATAAGCACATCTATCTTTATCGTCAGTTTCTGTCATTCCGGATATTAAGGCAGAGCTCTGTTTCCAATGTATGGATTAAATATAAGAACGTGAAGAGAATGCTAAAGTTACATCATGTATTATTTACTAGCTAATACCCGGTGTGCGCTGCTACTCCTAAATAAATGTTAATGTGTTTGTACTACCAGCCGTGCGCTGTTATGCTTGCCCGGGAATCTGCTTATCCCGATCCTTGGCACCAATGAAAGACAAAAATGGTTATTGTGAGTTATCCGTAGAAGAGAAACATATGCTGTCGCAGACTTTTTTTCTAGAGTTTTTTGAGATATTCAATTCTGTGTACAGTAATTTAGTGTATTTGTTATGGTTTAGGCAGCGTAAGCCATTTAAGCGTCAAAATAGGGAGTTTATTTCACATTTTTCACTACAAAGGGTGAATTTAGGGGTGAAGGGGTTGAGTATTACAACTCTCTTATAGCCTATGTTCATCCGCGGAATCTCCTGAACATTTTTCAAAAAACCCCTTCTCAATGGTATGGCAGAGCACTCTTGCCCGGGAATCTACTTATTCCGATCTTCTTGGCATCAATTAAAGACAAAAATGGTTATTGTAAGTTATCCGTAAAAGATAAACATATGCTGTCGCGGTCTTTTTTTTTTTTTTTAGATATTCAAGTCTGTGTACATTAATTTGGTGTATTTGTTATGGATTAGGCAGCGTAAGCCATTTAAGCGTCCAAATAGGTACTTTCTTTCACGTTTTTCATTACAAATGGTAATTTTTAGGGGTGAAGGGATTGAATATCAAAACTCTCTTATAGCCTATGTTCATCCGTGAATCTCCTGAACAGTTTGTAAAAAACCCCATCACAATCGGATCAAAGGTATGGCCGCGCATAAAGTACGAACAAACAAACATTCATTTTTATATATTAGATTTCAAATGAATTTTCTCTGTACTGATAACAGAATAAAAATGTAGGTATTTATTTTATTACATCAAGTTGGATTACACATTGCATCTCAACAGTTTCAATGATAAAACTGAAAAACCAAAAGAAGAGAATTACTTGCTATAGGATCGTATTTTTTATTAAATTCTTAATGTCATCATATGATATTATATAACTTTCACTTTATAATAATAATAATAATAATAATAATAATAATAATAATCAGCATTTTAAATATGTACATGAATCATTATCAAACCGTTAAAGAAATAATAAACATTATTTATTATAAAATAATTTGTTCCACATTGACAGCAAATAAAAAAATGTGGTATCTATTTTATTAATTATTACGGTACATAGCAATTCGTATTAGTACTCATTGCTTCACAACACTTTCAATGGAAAATCATAAATTGAAAACAGAACACAAAATAAAAGTCTTTCCTATATCATTGTACCGTTCGTTAAATTTTTATTGATATAACAATAACTTTCACAACATTAAAAAATATTATATCAATAGTCTGGTTGATTATCTTCTTCTTTCCGGAAGAAGTCTATTATCTTGGTCTGAAGAACTCCTAGCAACCCCTCAATTAAGAACTTTTTCGAAGTAATTCCTGCATGGAAGAGGCACATACGGCATTAGTGCAATGAAATCTTGGATTTTTCTTTACTGGCGGATTCGATGGTTTACCGTTCTTCTGAGTAAGTTCTTCTACTGAAAAATTGATTTTCTCACAGTTGTAGTTGGTGTTCTTTCCTTCCTGAAAACAAATCTTTATTATAAAATAAAATAAAAATATACCTGTTGGCAGGTGCTGTCGTCCTCAACTGTGTTAAAATATTATTAATGTTATCTTCAGGCCTTTCGGAAGTTAACTTCCATCATCAGCAGGATGAGTCTGCTACTAGCTGTTGTTGTTCACGACGATATGGACTTGAAGTGTCGTTAGTAGTAACTGACTTGTTTTTTACGATCTCGTATAGTGAGTTGAGTCCCGCGCCGTAGCCGAGCGGTTAAGGTAGGAAGCCTTGGCGCAGAGCTACGGGACTTGCGCTGGTTCGAGTCTCCATGGGGGAAGAAATTTTCTCATGGTATTTCGGCCAGTATGGGACCGGTGCCCACCCAGCATCGTGAGGCAATTGGGTAGCTACAATAAGTAGCGGCTCCAGGTTGAGGAACCAGCTATAACGGCTGGGGGACTCGACATGCTAACCACATGTCACCCCTACACTGGCTGTTGATCATCTACCTCTGTGATTGACACATGTGGATGTGAAGGGCCAGCAGCCGGCTGGTAAAAGGGCAACCGCTGAAAAGTGGAAAGACCCTCAATCGGAATCGGTATAGTGGGTTGTACGACTGGGGTGTGTTCTCATTAATTAGTAAGCTGTTGTTTACTTCTTTTATAATTTCTAGGTCTTACAATATATTTATCTTTGCTGGAACTTTTTCTCCGTGAACTATTGTTAGTTGATATGAATTAGTTGATATAAATTAGTTGATTTGAATTTTATTAGTGTTAAGATCGTCATTACATTTTCTTTCTTCCGAATCATACGTGGATTCATTTTTTTTCAGAGCTCGTTAGTTTCACTATAATATCGTTTTTAATAGATACAATAATGGTGTACTATTATCGTGTTACTAAGAACACACAACACGTGCAGGATGAGAGAACAGCGGGAATCACCTGACCACGTCGAGTTCGCATGTCATATCCGAAACCTCTATTTCGTTCTTTCCTCGCACACTGTTGTATTCTAAAGCAAATTTGACTGTATTAGAGGCGAATTAGACTCTTTTAAGTGATGACACTAGTTATTACAGTCTTCCACGTTATGTTTATACAAACAAACAAAAGAATTGAACCTTTGTCGAGTTCGCCCTTAATATCTGCAACGCCTCAAATGGTAAGCTCGTATAACATTAGTTCTGTATGGAAAGGTAAACGGACATGGAAGGTGGTTTTTTGGACGCCTAATTTTCTCTGACAAAGTTACATTACATTTAAGAGGGAAGGTTAATTTGATAACGTGCGATTATGAAGTAGAGAATCCTCAAATCATAGCATGTTCGACATTTTAAAAAAATGTATGTATTTTGTGCCATATCACAAACGAAAATATATTATCTTTATTTTTTTTTTTTTCATTGAACGGTCTGTAACTGGGATAACTTATATTGACAACTATCCTCTCCAACAAAATGGGGCACCACCCCATTATTACAAGTTATTTGAATAAACATATTTTTCTCGCTGTTCTATTGCTAATGCCCTAACATTTAGTAATCGAGTTCCTAGATCACCTGACCTTACCCCATGTGATTTTTTCTGTCCAGTAATGTGAAGGAAGCAGTCTATGTGTCACCTCTGCCGCCAAATATGCCAGAATTATAACGACGTATTTTTTTATTATTTTTTTGTTTTATTTTGAGAATTCTCCTCATCATTGAGGGTTTCCTCCAACCAATCTTAGTAATTAACATGAACTAAAAAAAATAAATAAATATAAATGACTACGGACTTATAGACTATCAGTTTGCAACATACATTCACAATTTTCCCTTAATTAAAGTTCTCCATCGTTCTCTGTCCTCTGTGTCTTCATCTGTTACACCAAATTTCCACATTGAATTTAGAAAGTTATTCTTCCAGGTTGTTCTTGGTCTTCCTTTTCTGTTCCTTCCTTCAATTTTCCATGCATAGACGGCCTTTGGTAGTCTTCCATCCTGCATTCTTCTTACGTGTCCATACCATTTCAGCCTTCTGTGTTCAATCTCATCCATTATATTTCTTTCTGCATTCATCCACTTTCTAATTTCTGTATTTCTAATTTTCTCCAGTCTAGATTTTCTAGCAGCTCGTCTCCAAAAATCCATTTCAACTGAAGTTATTCTAATCAATTGAGTTGGTGTTTACTTGATGAAAATCCATATTCATTAATTAAATAAAAATAAAACTAAGTTTTATTTTTATTTAATTAATGAAGTTATTCTGTTGAAATGTTGTTGTGTCATTGTCCAGACTTCTGATCCATATAACATTATACTTTCTAGGATGGATTTATAAATTAGTTTTGTTCTGTTAATTATGTTTTTACTCCATAGTATAGAGTATAACATTCCTATGGTTTTTCTTCCATTACTAATCCTTTTTGCTATTTCTTTGTTTGATGTTCCATCTTTCTCTATAATTGATCCCAAATAACAGAAACTATCGCTCTTCTTTATCTTTACTCCATCAATATATAATTCAACTGGGTCATTTGGTAAATACTCTGTTTTGTTTTTGTTGATTTTCAAACCCCATTTCTGATATGATGTTGACAGCTTACACATATAATTTGCATCTTCTCCATCCTAGGTTATAATTATCTGATCGTCGGCAAAAAGTAAATTATGTAGATATCTTCTTTCTGTTAATTCTAGTCCCATTTTTGCACACTTACGTGACCATTTTACCAAACAGATGTCTATATACATTTTAAACACTGTTGGTGACATCGGGCATCCTTGTAACAATTCTTTACTAGTTCCTAAAGGTTTTGATAACTGAGACCCCATTTTAATTTGACATATATCGTTCTTATATATTTCTTGTGTTACTTGAATTAGGGATTCATCAATGCTTACTATATGTAATGCTTCCCATAATTTTGCTCTTCATACACTGTCATATGCCTTTTCTAAATCTATAAAAACCAATCCAATATATTTTGATTTATTTTCACATTTCTCAACGATTTGTCGTATTACAAATATATTATCTATACAAGATCGACCTGGCGTAAACCCACATTGCTCTTCTATTCCACTGTAACATTTTTCTATTTTGTTTTTTATCACTTTTCCTACGCATTTCATCAGGGAATTCATAACACATATTCCACGATAATTTTCACAATTCATTCTGTCTCCTTTCTTAAATATAGTTATATGTCCTACTGTCATTTAATCCGGTATTTTTCCTTCTTTTTTTATTACATCCAATAAATGAAAACCCTTTTTTTTACCGTACGGTATATAGGGGTTATAATTATGTAGCATCATTATTTATATTAACATAAAACAGTAGAACAAAAGACAATTACATAACAATATTATAATAAAGATGAACACAGTAAAATTAAATTATAGTTGATAATAAACACTATTAAGAAAATAAGTAATTGTAACATTTTTTTCGACAAGAATATGACAAAGAGGACTGGAATAATTTTTTCATTAAAATTCAAAGAAGCCTATTTTTCAATTTTGTAACGATCAAACCACAATAATGGACAATTAAATAGAATATGTTTCACATTTACAAGTTGCATTTGATATTTTAAAAGTATATAAATAATCCAAATAAAGCAAGTGAAACAAACTAAATATTTGGGAATAATTATGGATAACATTGAAGGTATAGGCAAAGAGAACATAAAACATAGAATTGAATTGAGTAGCAAAATAATATCATCGTTAAATTCCATATGGTGGGATAAGCATATTTGGAAAGACAAAAAAATATATTGGTAAAACATTGGTGGAATCTGTTGCAATGTATGGAAGTGAGGTATGGACAACAATAAGTACTACAAGAATAGACTAATAGCTCTAGAAATGGATTATTTACGGAGAAGTGTCAGAAAGTCTAGATTAGAACATGTCACAAATAAGGAAATTAGAAACATAATCGAAGCAGAAGAAAGCATAATTGAAAGAATTGAGGAGAAGGAATTAAAGTGGTTAGGACATGTCTTAAGAATGGAAGATGAGCGATGGCCGAAGCAACTATATGAATGGCATCCGAACAGAAAGAAGAAAAGAGGGAGACCAAGGTTAACATGGAAGGAAAACATGAAGACAGTAATGCAAGCTAGAGGGCTAAGCATCGAAGATGCCCAAGACCGTAGGCTTTGGAGGTTTGGCACGGGAAGACGGCAGCAGCTGTAAAAACCCGAAGATAGATATAAATATGCCTAACGGCGTATTACAACTTCCAACGACATAAGCCAACATGCTAAACGAGTATGGCAAAAACTTAACTATTGCATAGACATATGCCATGTCATACATGGTTCCCATATTGAATGTTTGTGAATCTTTTTAATATAGTAAGCCTTGAGAGTTTTTCTATCCATTGTTGTCCCATACTTTTTTCCATCATAAATAGAGTCTTCATAATACATACATAAATCAGTTCCATTTACCTGTCTTACATCAGATTAAATTCTCAAGCATCATCATCTGTGTGTTTTTTTAAGTTAATTTCAAATGTCTCAATACTCAGTATCCTTTCAAACGCGGTGTCTCAGTTCTCTACCTATGTAACATGATGTTTACCTTCCTCCCATGTTTTTATAATATATGGACAACATTTTTAATCTCCTCTATCAATTTGAAGTATTTAAACAACATATTATAATATGTCCTCTTTGTAAATGAATAAAGAAACAAAATGGAATCATTTTTATTAGTGATTCACACGCACACTACAAATGTTTGTATTTAATGTTCTTTAACAGATCCTAAAATGATAACGCATATATATGAAATAACGGAACGTCTTTGAAGAAGCCAGGCAAAATACTTTATCTCTAACAGGGAAATATACCTCAAACGTAGCATATAAACAACATTACACTGTATCTGTAACTTGGAAATATACCTTAAACATAACTTACCGTCGCCGATCCCGACGTACTAGTGCTATACTGTAGGATCACCTGTTTCCGGCATTTGCGGTTTAAAACACGGTCAGGATTGATAAATTTTCAAAACAGTAACCACAAACCGGAATTATTGTTTACAATTTTATTGAATTAACAAAAAAATACAAAACCACCACCTCATTTTTCTACATAGTCTCCTTCATTTCCTACACACTTTTGTCATCGAGTTGGCAACTTTTTGATGCCGTCCTTGAAAAATGAGGGATGACGTGTAGTCAGCCAGTTGCGTACGAACTCCTCTACCGCTGCATTGTCACCAAACCGTCTTCCTCCCAGGTCTTCTTTCAGTGGCCCAAACAAATGGCAGTCACAGGGTGACAAATCTGGACTGTAAGGAGGATGTTCCAGAGGTGTCCTATGCATTTGCGTCAGTTCTTCGTCATTTTTTTTCCTGACTGAGGAGCCGAGGAACCCACCTGGCAGACAATTTTCGGAATTTGAGTTCATCACTGATGATGGCTTGAACACTTCCGAAGCTTATTCCAACGTGTGAAGCAATTTCAGAAATTGTTATGCGCCGATCCTACTCAATAAGGTCCCGTACAGCACGAATGTTGTCTGCATTCGTTGTCAATGTTCGTTGCTGTCTTTGGTGGGGCTCATTTTCCATTGAATCCCGGCCCGCCAAAATTTTTTGCGCCAATCATACACCTGCGTCTTCGAAAGGGTTGCTTCCCCGAACTGCGTATGGAGCCTTCTCAAAATTTCAGAAGGTTTAGTGCCTTCTTTCGCCAAAAACTTAATAATAATGCGTTGCGCAACAGATGTGTATACCTCTTGCTCGCTCATGGCGTACTGCAGCAAGCGGCCGCTCTTCGGAGAGCGACACATCAAGATCCCTACTCCAGACATCCCCACCAACTTCCCCTCCAAACCGCAATCTTTGCAGTTCGCTGCCAGAGCCTCCAGATACAAATTCCAGTTTATATTTGATCCACCCTCATATATAGAACATTTACAATCAACTGAGGTCATCTACATCATGTGATACAGCAGAACATGATATATATATGCATAAATGTATATTATTTTTCTGAGATATATATACGACTGGAAAATAGAATTCCACATTGGGAATTTCTGTATTGACATTCAAATACAAGGTTGCGTTCTCTCACAGGAAGAATGTTGTTTATATAGTTATCTCTCTATATCTCTCTCCACCATGGCTTAACCTTCCCCTTATAGGTAATTTTATCTTTCCCACGCCACCCGGGCCTTACTGGGATACAACCTGTTGGAACAGGATTTTAAACTCAGATCACACACTTTTTGACCACTCAAGGACATGGAGGGCCTCCCTGATTCATTGATCAACTCAATGCCAGGGCCACCAAGAGACAAAAGGATTATGTTATTGCAAATAATAATAATAATAATAATAATAATAATAATAATAATAATAATAATAATAATCCAACCCAAAGGTCCATAGCCGGGCGGACATTAACTCTCCTACCGACAGTTAATACAGTAAAACTTGCTTAATCCGGAACGTGAATAATGCGGAAATCTGTCCAATGTGAACAAATTTATTGGTCCCGGCAAAATAATAGTAATTTTACATTATTTATTTTGTATAAAACGGAATATGTCCAACTCGGAAACGGAAGGATATTTCTATATAATTCATGAAAAAATTATAAGGCGGATAGATAGAGAGAGAAATAAATTAGTTTCCACTTCATTGAATTCCACGTTAGGCGAATTAACAATAAGTGATTATTCCTGTCGCCGGAAAGTTTCTACCTCTATCTGGACATTTCTTTCGGCCCCACTGCACACCCGTTTTGCGAAATACAGATTCGTTTAACAAATATTTGGTTCTGACATCTATCTTACAAATAACCAGTACAATGAAAAATCTTTCTTTTAGTTTAAGATCTGAGACCAATTGTGTACATATCTTTCACAGGTAGCGTTCTGAATTTATGGAATAAAGATGGCTAAATCGTATGTAATCACTGTAATTAAACGAAAAACTGAAAGTGATTGAAGATAAAGAAAAACAAACTCTCAGTACGCCAAATAATGACTACATTTAAATGTGGAAAACCCCAAATTTATGAGATTTTAAAACACAAAGAAAAATAATGAATGAATGTCAAATGAAGAGAGGGTTATAAAAACAATAAAAATGAAGAAATAAACGAGGTGTGGGAGTCCATAATTACAAAATCTCCAAATTTCCGGACCGATGCTCCAAAGTTAAGCTCTAGCTGTTATTATATTCCTAGGAAATAACGGTTTCAAGGCACCTTCAGGTTAGTTAGTTGTGGACAGTTTTAAAATACAACACAATTAGTGTGGAATGAAATTTGCGAGGAATCAAAGGATGTGGACGAAAGTATAGTTAATGAGTGGAAACCGAAACTGCATACTTTAATTTCAGGATACGCGCATAAGAGACATTTTATAATAATAATAATAATAATAATAATAATAATAATAATAATAATAATAATAATAATAATAATAATAATAATAATAATAATAATACTTTATTTATTCTGGCAGAGTTAAGGCCATAAGGCCCTCTCTTCCACTCAACCAGTACAAATACAAACAAATATTCGACAAATATATATATATATATATATATATATATATATATATATATATATATATACACTATACTAATTATAAACACTTAAAGATACAATAAATGTAACAATGTAAATGTCATGTACAAACAACATTTTATAGGGTAATAACAATAATGATACGATAATAATAATAATAATAATAACAATAATAATAATTAACTCAGATGAAACGGGACTGTTTTTTCGCGCGTTACCGTCGAAGTCACTCATACATACTATACTTCACTTTCCAACGGCAGCGGAACTACAATTAATCCAAAGCACATAAAAATACATACACGGTACTCTATAATCTAAGATTGGTTAATACTTTTTGTTTTATTTTTTATAATGTGGAATGTTGTTTAATGTGAAAAAAAAATGGTCGTATGCGATTCCGCTTTAAACAAGTTTCACTGTATTTTCCAATCTTCATTGTAAAAATACAACTGTCAAAAAAATAAATATTTTTATTGTATATTTATTTAAACTTGAAGATTTAAGGGAATAACCCATTCTCAGTCCACCGTTGTGGTCTCGAGGTAGCGTGCTGCCTTGTCACGCAGCGGGCCCGGGTTCTATCCCCGGTCGGGACAGTTTTTCTGGGTGAGGTTTTTATCGGGGTTTTTCCTCGCCTGTAAGACAAATGTCAAGAAAACTTTAAGGTCCAAACGGTCCCGAAATCATATGGCCATCATCATCATCCTTCAGCGGTGTGGAAAGCAACGGGAAGCTACCACACCTACAATTCCCTACTAAAGCTGCATAGCATAGCATGAAAATGCTATGATTGCAGTGAAGGACCTGTCCTCGGGCAGAATTACTATGGATGGGAACCCATTCTCTTTCACTCAACAAGTGAAAAATATAAACATAGAAAAATTACATAACGTAACATGGAAACAATTATTATTCGTAAATATTCAAACTGAACTATACAAATTTAACTGAAACTAAAATGAACCAATTAACCTGCTGACAGACCAATTAAAAAAGGAGGCGATTCAAATTTCTGTAATGTGAGATCTAAAATAGCAGGGACTGGTGTAACCGTATACTCAAATTTTAACTTAAGGATAGGATATGGAAGGGAGAAAATAAATATATTGGTATAGAGATATATATATAATTTTGAACAGCAGAGTAAGAGATTGCAATGTTATATGGTCAATGGAGTGAACGACTAAAGGTGTAAAAGCAGTGTCAGATGACAAATAAAGTATTGAATTTATGAGAATGGATTAACAAACATAATAGTGAAAACATGTCCGATTTAGTTCATGTCCTACATTTCACAATATTAACTATAATATTAAATATAAATGGGGGCACGCCGTAGCGTAGTGGTTAAGGCACTGAGCTACAAGCCGGAGGGTCGAGGGTTCAAGTCCCGTTGGGGTCAGGATTTTTAATTTTTAAACTGACCCAAACCCTCTGGCGGCACTATGGCCCTGGGGTCGACTCAGCCTCTAACGGAAATGAGTACCAGACGCTTGTTCTGGGGGTAAAGGCGGCCGTCACGCAGGGCTGACAACCCGGCTGACATAAAGTGCCGATTGTCTAGAAAAAGTGGGAACCTTAACCTCCTACTACCCCAAGGACCTCCGGGTCTGTTGTGGGATCACTTCACTTTACTTTATTAAATATAAATAAATATATTGGTATAGAGATATATATAATTTTGAACAGCAGAGTAAGAGATTGCAATATTATATGGTCAATGGAGTGAACGACTAAAGGTGTAAAAGCAGTGTCAGATGACAAATAAAGTATTGAATTTATGAGAATGGATAAACAAACATAATAGTGAAAACATGTCCGATTTAGTTCATGTCCTACATTTCACAATATTAACTCACCATAATTAAAAATATAATTGCATACGTTATCTCTCCATGAATTTCTTGGAATCATTTTGTTGGCTTGAAGAAAATACGTGAGAATCAGAATTCAGGATAAAAGTTTAATTCTGATGGAACCGGACGTGTTAATCAGAAAAGTCCGTGTATTTAGTACTGCTATGCTAACTATAGCAAGTTTATCGTATTCGTATCATATCTGTTTCTAGAGTCTTACAGTTTGCTCATGCATGCAATTCAATTAATGTTGAATTTAATTTTAAGAGTAGTCTAGTGAACTCCCAGTTAGTGGGCAAGCGTCTCTGACTGTCCTCACGATGACTTATATAATTACTACTCGTACATAAATACTTTGGAATGGATTTTAGAAAAGAAATGGGAATATAATGGTACTGTACATCAACTGTATGTAGACTTCAAAAAAGCATATGATTCAATTAAGAGGGAGAAATTATATAGTATCCTGCTGGAGTTCGGAATTCCTAAAAAGTTAGTTAGACTTATACGAATGTGTCTAAATGGCACAAAGAGTAGGTTGCGTGTAGGCAAACAGTTTTCGGACACTTTTGAAATCCAGAATGGGTTGAAGCAAGGAGATGCACTATCTCCTCTACTATTTAATTTTGTACTAGAGCATGCCATTAAATCTTTAGAGAATGAGGAAGGCTTACAACTGAACGGTATTAATAAGCTGTTAGTTTATGCTGATGATGTAGTACTACTGGCCGATAGCGAGGAGATACTAAAGGCCAACACGCACACACTATTGAGTAACACTGAGAAATTAGGACTGGAAGTAAATATCAGTAAAACTAAATATATGGTCACACGTAGAAATTCAGTATACGATGGAAATGGACAGCTAAGGACAAATGATGGAAATTTTGAGGAAGTGGCTGAATTCAAATACCTAGGAACAATAATCACAAATAGGAATGAGATGCACAAAGAAATTATACATAGGCTCAATTCTGGAAATGCATGCTATTATGCATTGCAGAGACTTTTGATGTCCAAACTCCTTTCAAAAAACGTTAAGCTGAAGATATATAAAACTATTATTCTACCAGTTATATTATATGGGTGCGAAACATGGACTCTTACTTTAAGGGAGTAAAGGAGATTACGAGTATTTGAGAATAAAGTTCTTAGGAAAATTTTTGGACCAAAGAGAGATGAACAGACAAGTGAATGGAGAAGACTACATAACAATGAATTACGTACACGGTCTTTATAGGAAGCCAGATATAATAAGAACAGTTAAGTCTCGTAGACTGTGATGGGCTGGACATGTTGCGCGTATGGGGAATGAAAGACGTGCATGGAAACTTCTTGTAGGAAAGCTAGAAGGAAAACGCCCTGTTGGTAGACCAAGAATGAGGTGGAAGAACAACATTAACTATGATTTGAGGGAAGTAGATTATACAGGGAATGATTGGAAAGCATTAGCTCAGGATAGGGATGTATGGAGAGCTTATGTCCGCGCGGCCATGAACCTACGGGTTCGATAGTGCCAGTGAGTAAGTAAGTAAATGTGTAATTAATAATCTAAGAACTGTCTTACGTCTCGATTGGCTTTGTCAGGCAAAATTCAGAATAAAAGTCTAATTCTGGTGGATCTGAATGTGTCAATCAGAAAGATCCATGTTTTTAGTGCTGCTATGCACATAAAAATACGTTTATCGTATTCTGATCATATTTGTTTCTCGAGTCTTATACTTTTTAAAATAATTTGGAAGCAAATTTTAAGAGAGTGAACTCCCAGTTAGTAGACAAGAGCCGCTACTCTCTGGTCTGTTCTCATAATGACTTATTAAAATTAATATATTGGATCTAGCATATAAATGCTTTGGAATGTCTAATTAATCATCTAAGAGCAGTCTGAATTCTCGATTTTTTCAGACACTTAAATTTGTCAGGTTTTACTAAGCTCCGAGATTGGCTACTCAGAGGATATTCATTTTTGTACCTGTGTTAAAGTACTTTTCTTTCTTTCTGAGATGTATATTACTTCCCCTGCAAAAACAAAAATGGAATCTTCCAGAAACTCTTATCGTTTATCTTAAAACCAATACCATCAATTTAATAAGTACCATGAGGACATTACTCCCTAGTTCCTGAGTCCTCTGGAGCACTACGTAGAGCTTGACATATCTGTAGGTGTTATCTACGTCTATATCATCTTGGAAGTTTACACATCACTGCAGATTTTGTTACTGCTATTTCGAAATGTCAAGGTACGGTATTTACCGACGCAGTCATGGCCAGTGTTAAAGCCAGATTATTGTAACTGATGTTCCTCTTGGTTTATCTGATATATTTATAACACTTTTGATTTAATGTTTCTCTTGCTTGATGCATTTCAGGTCTTGATTGGTGATTTGTTTGTCTGCTGATTTGACTATTAGTTTTCTTATTATACTGAAATAACAAGGGACTTTGGATGGCAATGCTTATAGAAACATTTTCTTTGCAAATTTTGATCTGAAGTTTCATTGCCAATAATTTATCAGTGACTTAGGGTCTACTAGAGTGAGATTTATTTGCCTCATACTTTGAGATATTGAATACTTTGTTTCCAATTACGGTTCTCACCAGATGCTAGAAAGAAGTATTACTGATTAATTGGATAGTAAATTTTTGGTCTGAAAATATTACAGCATTTTGTTTTAAATGTTCTGCATTTCCAGTCAGTTGTTTTAAAAAATGTGCTACTATTACGTCATGGGAGAGTGGAATTTTTTGCTTAACTGTATACTGTAGGTCCCATAAATCTAGTATTATAAAAAATACAATGAATAAAAAGCTTTACTTAATCTATATGTTTAATTTATTGGTTTTGTAGTTCCTAGATTCCGATTTTAAATATATGCCTACGATAAAATAATGAACAAAACAATGATTAACCCAAATAAAACAAGAATTATAGGTTATATGAATTATTTTATATGTTTTCAGGTGATTTAACAAAACAAAGAGAACAGGTATTTTCAAATAGATTGAAATACACAATACATCAGCGGATCCAATACAAACAGGAAGATTTTTTATCTCATGCAATTCATGTCAAATATGACGGTATTTTCGCGTCTCTGTGATGTTTAATAAAACGAGCTTTTATTAAAACATGAAATACATAATATTTGAATTCAGTATCTGATATGTATAATTTTGATACTATTTATTCATTTTTACAAAACTACCATTCTAGCTGTTCCATCATAACATTTCATTTTAGTTTATACTCTACGTGATTTGTTTGTGAATCCAAGTTCTGACCTCGGGCTATCATTAGTAATGGATAGACGGAACATTCAGGGTTTTCGAAGGAGTGCATTAAGTGATGTATTGTATCCGCCTATCCTATAAGTGCAATTACGATAAGTGCATTGTATGACATCTGGCGGCTGGCGGTGAGATGACAACTCCTGAGGCATGATTGATATGTGAAGTGTCATCGCACTAATAAATATAAAAATTGTGGGAGACAAATATAATATAACATATTCGACGAAATAAACCTACAATAGTACTCAGCATGAAACAACCAAGGACAGAAAGATTAGCTCAGAGTGGCGTGACTCATTCCGGTCCTAAATCGAGCCGAGCTCTTCAGCGAGACGGTTTCCGATGCCCCAATCAAGCGAGATCTATTCGCCGTGACAAAAATATCCATATCAAATTACATATTACTTAATACACCACAATAAATCGCCGTGTAGGCTAGGGCCATCTAGCTAAGCCCAATACTGAATTCACACGCGAATTCGCCGACAAGGGAAAAACAAATGTCCCAGGAAAGGCACACTGGCAGCACTAGTAGCTGTCAACAAGTGATGATGATGGCTAATTTAACAAGAATCATTGATAAATAAAAATATAGGAAGTCTATTTAAACTAAAATGATAAGTATTCAAGCTCAAAAATTAAAGAAAAACCAAAATAAATGTTATAATATTAACAGAAAAGTTTATAGAATGTCAGGAAAATTATATCGTCAGGTTTCCACTCAATGCCCTGACATTTTAATTCAAACATTCATTATTTCAATATCCAGCAGATTCACGTATTAATTCGCTGACAATTTGATCAACTGATTAAAGCATGGTTAATTCTTTTTTGTTGACTGAATGATTTATTTGATTTGTTTATAAATAGATAAATAGAAATAAATGGACAGATTTATAGGTAGGTATATTATATTATAGGTATATTCAAAATAGATATGGATAGATATTTATATTTAAAGTAGTTTCAATATAATTAAGAATATAAGTAACATACCATTTCTCTTACTTTTTTAATTCATAAAGTATCTAAACGCATCTCAAATATACTAGATGAACAAGAACTCGTGAAACGACACCCTATTCCCTGGATGACTGTTAGAATTCATAACTTGATGACTGAAAGGAACAAGAACTCGTGAAACGACGCCCTATTCCCTGGATGACTATTAGAATTCATAACTTGATGACTGAAAGGAACAAGAACTCGTGAAACGACGCCCTATTCCCTGGATGACTGTTAGAATTCATAACTTGATGACTGAAAGGAACAAGAACTCGTGAAACGACGCCCTATTCCCTGGATGACTGTTAGAATTCATAACTTGATGACTGAAAGGAACAAGAACTCGTGAAACGACGCCCTATTCCCTGGATGACTGTTAGAATTCATAACTTGATGACTGAAAGGAACAAGAACTCGTGAAACGACGCCCTATTCCCTGGATGACTGTTAGAATTCATAACTTGATGACTGAAAGGAACAAGAACTCGTGAAACGACGCCCTATTCCCTGGATGACTGTTAGAATTCATAACTTGATGACTGAAAGAGTCGCAGCAGCATATCGGAAATATAGACTAGACAAAACTGACATTAATCTCAGTCACAGTAGACTTTTACGTAACAAGTTCATTGTCAGAAACGACGAACATGACATTTGGGATAGAAGCAAATAACAATATTACAGAAATTTAGAAAAATCTAAAAATCTTAATAAAATGGGTGTATGCAGGAAAAAGACTCAAGTAGAAAATATGTCTGTTTCCCTTGACACACTCAATGATGATTTTAAAAACACAACCTCTGCTCCAAAAGATAAAGTACAGACAATAAATTAATTACAACTGACAAATCCACCAGACACAAAATATGTACGTTTCGCATTTGTTACAGAAAATAACGTAAAGAAAGCTATTACTCGAATAAAACCCAAAGCAGAAGGGACTGGCCCTATAAATACCAGCCTACTAAACAAAATAATGGACGTTATCTACTATGACTCATGTTTTTAACTCCTCACTCTCACTACAAACGTCTACATATCACATAGGTATTGTGGAAGTTAGCACTTGTAAGCCCACTCCAGAAAGTTAAAATTCCTCAACTCCGAACGAGTACTTTACCTCCTCTTTTAAAAGCTTTGGAACGAACAGTCCAAAAACAACTGACTGACTACCTAACTGAACATGATATTTTAAATCAATTTCAGTCGGGCTTCAGGAAGGACACTACACAAATACTGTTCTACTAAATATATGTGAAGACATAAGCGAAGCATCTGATAATCGAAAACTTCCCATTCTTACTCGTACACAATCTAACTTTGGTAAAGCTAGACTTGGACTTACATCAACTAAAAAAACTCTCACATTCTGACAATCACGCCAGCAGTCTGTTGTAATAAATCGTACATTACGTCCTTATAGGCCATTTCATAAATCTGGAGTTCCACAGGGTTCGGTACTCGGCCCATTTTTTAATCCGTACAAATGAACATATCCAACTTCTTATAGCATTGCAAACATTATTTATTCGCGGACGACATTGAGATATAGGCTTATTTCACGCAGACAAATATTCTAAATGGCTGTTGAAAAAATTAATAAGGACCTTGACTCGCTAATGACTTGGATAGAGAAATATGGACTTCAAATAATCCTAGAATGTCATAAAGCAATCATTTTGGGTCATTAGAGACTGTTATCTTCAATTAATATAAGTACAATATCCCATGTGTCAATTAATTGGATTCAAATATCTTAGAGTGAGACAGTAAAAAAATCTCGAAGTATTTATGGATAAAAATCTAAATTATAATAAACAAATAAATCACACTTGAAAAACAGTCTTCTCAATCATTAATTCATTAAATTTCATAAGAAACTGTTTACTATTTGCTTAGGAAAAATGTAAGTAGAAGTATTTGCAGTGCCCTATTTTGATTATTGTGTTACTCATTTTATAGAACTAAATACTGTTTTTACCGAAGGACTTCAACATGTTCATAATTTTTATTATTATTATTATTTATTATTATTATTATTTATTATTATTATTATTATTATTATTATTATTATTATTATTATTATTATTATTATTATTAATTTATCTGTAGGATTTTCATCCTGTTTATTTCCCAAATCACTCCTCGGAGGAAGATGTAGTGGATGTGCATCTACTGTCTATCCAACTCTTGGCTGGTCTTCCTCTTGCTCTTCTCCCGTCCATTGGTCTATCTTCTTTAGCTATTTTTGAAAGTTTGTTGTCTTACATTCTTTCTATATGATCTTTCCAATATTTTCGTCTATAATAAATTTGGTTATGTCTTTGATTTAACATTTGTCTCTAATTTCCTATCAAATAATGTTTTCCCCTGAATAGTTCTTAAAATCTTAATTTCACATGTGCTTATTATTTATTTAGTTTTTGTTTTATCAGCCTTGCTGCTCCATATACGATAACTGGTCGAATTATTGTTTTGTACATGCGGATTTTGCTTTCTATTGACATATAATTCATAATTATTGCGTACATTTTATTTGTGTTATTCGTAGATTTGATGACCAGCACTTCCAGCATCTTTTATAATAAGGGTGAGTAATGAATACAGGCAGTTATTTAATATGTAGTTTCAACCGAGGGCTCGCAGTATATGTGTGACCTTGAGTTCAGATCCATAGATCACGAATCGGCGGGTAACTTTCCCGTCAATGTTCGCTTAGACTCGCCGTATTAGTGAAACATTCGTGATGAAATTTATAAATTTTGATTTTATATACGCCAGAAAATCTCGACTGGAAAATATTAGAAATACAGAAATTAGAAAATGTATGAATGCAGAAAGAAATATAATGTATGATACTGAACACAGAAGGCTAAAATTTTATGGACACATAAGAAGAATGTAGGATGGAAGACTATCAAAGGCCGTCTACGCATGGAAAATTGAAAGAAGGAGCAGAAAAGGAAGACCAAGAACAATCTGGAAGAACAACATTCATAATCCAATGATGAAATTTGGTGTAACAGAAGAAGACACAGAGAACAGTTAACGATGGAAAACTTTAATTAAGGGAAATCTGTGAATGTTTGTTGCAAACTGATAGTCTATAAGCCCATAGTCATATATATTTTTTTTAATTCATGTTTATTACTAAGATTTTTTTCGAGAAAACCCTCAATGATAAGGAAAATTCTCAAAATAAAAAATAAAAATTTTATATACAATATTCACTTGAACTGTTCAACCAGATGAAATAAAATTGTCATGCTTTTTCATGCTTTGTAAATTGTGCACGGCACTTTATTTTAAGTCAATAAATTAAATTAAGTTACATAGGCAGGTCTTTCACTCCAAAATAAATATTATTTCTGTTTTGACTGTTCTCCTTTTCCCTTCGAGTTTACATATTATCCTTTACTTTTATGTTGTGTATCATATTATATAATATGTGGGAGAATAACATTAATCATGATTTGAGGTAAGTAGAATATACAGGGGATGACTGGAAAATATTAGCTCAGAATAGGATACATATTTATATATATAATTGCTTATGTCAACACTAAAACGCAAGTTAATAATGTACTGATCATGGCATATAATAGAATACATAATTTTCTTACTTATTTCGCTACCTCACTTTCCCGTTATGGAATGTATGCCAGTTTAAATTAGGAGCAACTTTTTTGAAAGCTCTATATTAGGTTTCTTCATATTTGAATGACATGTCTTATTTGACAAATTACGAATTATATATATACTGTAGGATTCATATGTGTTTATAACTACTATAGTATTTAAAAGCATTTATTTATTTTTTTATGATAGTAGTATTTAGTATTAGTCTGAAAAAATGCGGATTATACACACATTTAATATCTTATTTATTAGCTGAATGAAATTAAACTCATATGACCGTAACTCCCCAGGTTTAAGATTTTATCATTATTATTATTATTATTATTATTATTATTATTATTATTATTATTATTATTATTATTATTATTATTATTATTATTATTATTATATTATTATTATTATTATTATTATTATTATTATTATTATTATTATTATTATTATTATTATTATTATTATTATTATTATTATTATTATTATTATTATTATTATTATTATTGTTTATTACGGATATATCTTAATTAAAAAATTTAAAATAAGTAACAAAGTTTTAAACACGATTTTATTCGCAGATGACCAGACTATTTTTAGTTCATCAGAAGATAATCTCTAGAGAGCTGCAAACCAATTAGAAAAAGTAGGCAAGGAATATAATGTAAATATTTGATGTACAAATACAAAATTAATGGCATTTCGAGGAACAAATCATCTCAGATGCAAAATTGTCATAAATAATACAATTGAACAAGTGAAATCCTATAATTATCTGGGTTTTAATGTATCATACTGCCAAAAAGAAGATAAAAATAAAAAAATACAGAAATTTCAAAGAATGTGTGGAACAATAAGAAGAACGTTAAGGAATAAAACAACTTTTATAAGATTCATGATGTGTTCCGTTGAGGTTTATTCAAAATTAATATAAAATTATGGAAATTCACCTGAAAGGTCCGTCTCCTCAACTTAATTAATCATTTAACTGTAGCGCTTTCGGGACTTGTCCCATCATCGGCAGGATTCAAAACTGGTGTTTCACTGAAGGTCTGGTAGAGGGGGTTGCATGTATTGGGTTCGTTTTCGTTTATCAGGCTGTCGTTGTGAGCTGCTTTCATGATTTCCATCTCTTCGAGTACGTTTATCTTCGCTGGATTATTTTCTCTGTGCATTACTGTTAGGGTGTTTTCAATATTTAACATGCGATGTCCTTCATGGATAACGTGTTTTGCATAGCTTGATTTCCCTTCTGCGTGAATGAAGTCTCGAAAATGTTCTTTGAATCTGATGTTAAAACTCCTGTTTGTCCTTCCTATATAAAATTTGTTGCAGTCCTTACATGTCAGTTTATAAACTCCTTTGCTGTTGAAAATGTTATTTTCTTCAATGTTATTGTTTATTATGTTGTTTAATCTGTTATTGGTTCTGTATGCTATTTTTACGTTTTTATCGGCTTTCTTTAGTGCATTGGCTAATTTTGTCGTTTCTTTTCCTGTGTATGTAAGTGTTATCCATGTTTTCTTGTTGTTGTTGTCGTCAGATTCTTTTTCTAGTTTAGTTATGTTGGTTATGTTGTTCTTCCTTTTTTGTTTTTTTTACGAGCTTATCTATGAATTCTTCATTATAGCCATTGGTTTTTGCCATATACTTAATGTAGTTGAGTTCTTGGATATAATTGTCTTTGCTTAATGGGAATTTCAACATTCTACTGACTAAGCTATTAAATGTACTAATTTTCTGTTGAAAAGGGTGTGCAGAATTTTTTTTATGGTCAGAGCATTGTTTGTGGGTTTCCGGTAGATACCGATTTCTAATTTATTGTTGTGTAGATTTTTGGTTATAGACAAATCTAAGTAGTTTATGCTGTTATTAACTTCTATAGGGTTTCTAGTATAAAACCGGACACTCTGCGGCTGGCAGAGTGAAATGTGGACGAGGAGAGAGCGCAGCCTGACGGGTGAAACCCCGTGAGGCGTGTCCGGTTTTATATTGGAAGCACTGTATTTCTTCGGTGAAAGTGATTTTTTCATGCATGTTGTTTAAGTCTTGTAGTATTTCTTTTTCTTTTCTGTTTTCATTTTCATATATTACTAGTACATCATCGACATATCGTGTTATTAGTTTTATGTTGAATTTGTGTATTAGTTCCTCAAAATGTTTATTTTCCAGTTCTTGTAGGAAAATTTCTGCCATTATTCCAGATGTAGGACTCCCCATCGGGATCCCGTCTTCTTGAATAAATAGTTCATTGTTAAATTGGAAGTAATTTTGCTTTATTGTTGTTGTTATTAGTTTGTTTAACTGATTGATATAGTTATCTTCAAGTTTACTGTCTGTTAGTTTTTGTTTTATTATGTTTGCTGTTTCGTTTATCGGGATATTTGTGTAGAGTTTTTTTTATGTCGAATGACGTCATTTTAGTATTCCTATTGATTTCTAAATGCTGTAGTTTGTCTGCTAGTTCAAATGAGTTCTTAATTGTGTAACGATTTTCAAGTTTGACATCATTTTTCATTTTCTGAGCGACTAATTTGGAAATTTTATAGTTAGGAGCATTCATGCAATTAACAACTGGTCTTATGGGAATGTTGTCTTTATGGATTTTTGGAAGGGCTTTCATTACTGGTGGTGAGGGAGTATTATTTACCCATTTGGCGTTTTTGTATTTATTATGTTCATTATTGGTTGTGTTGGTGATTAGAGGGCACGATTTTAGTGCTTCTTTTATTTGTCTGCTATACTTTCCTGTGGGATCTTTTTCGATTTTTTTAAAATTGTTTTCTTTTATAAATTTCTTGGTTTTATTGATGTATTCTTTCTTTTCCATAATAACTATTGTGTTGCCCTTGTCGGCTTTTGTGTGTATTATATTATTTTTCCTAAATTTTGTTTTTATTTTAGAGATGTTCTTGAGAGTTTGTTTATCTTTGATGTTTATTGTTGGTGGAGTTTCTTTTATGACTTTAGCTGCTTCGTATCTAATATGAGTTTTGTTATTAATGTTAAGTTTATTTTTTGCATTTTCAGTTTCAGTAATTAAATTTTGTTGTGTTCTTTTTGCGTTGTGTGTAGGGAAATTGAATTTGTATCCCTTTTCTAGCAAGTCTGTTTCCTGTTTGTTGAATTTTATTTTTGTAAGGTTTGTAATTCTTTTGTCTTCAAAATTGTGTGATTTGTTATGTTTTAGATATGTATTGTGTTGCATGGCCTTTAATTTAGTTAGCTTCTTGTTCATTGTTTCATATTTATTGCACATGTTATTATTAATGTTTTCGTGAATTTGGTTTTCTATGATTGTCCAACATTTGCCGAATAGCAAAGCGGCTTCTTGTGTGTAGTAGTATAGCTGGTTGTTGATGTTTTGCTTCTTTATGTATAGGAATCTGATTTCGTTTTTTATCCAATTAATTTCGGCCTGTTTTTGTACTTTTGTTGCTGTATTATTTCTGTTTTTTATTTTTATTTTAGCGTAGTTAGATATTATATTGTGTTTTAAGCATTCTTTATTGAAGTATATGTTCGCGATCGTTTTGTGAAGTTGCCTTTTGAGGTTAGAATACTTGTGTTTAATTTTAGCCTGACTGGCTGCATAATCAACTTTTATAAGATTCATGATGTGTTCCATTGAGGTTTATTCAGAATTAATATAAAATTATGGAATATTCACCTGAAAGGTCCGTCTCCTCAACTTAATTAATCATTTAACTGTAGCGCTTTCGGGACTTGTCCCATCATCGGCAGGATTCAAAACTGAAAAATGATGTCAAACTTGAAAATCGTTACACAATTAAATGAAATGTACAAATGAAAATATGTAAAATAGTTATTCTCCAGTTATGTTATATAGATGCGAAACATGAACTCTTAGGCAGGAGAAAATATTTGAGAATAAAATTCTTAGGAAATTTTTTTGGACCAAAGAGAGAGTAACAGACAGACGGATGGAGAGACTACATAACAGTGAGCTGCACGACCTTTATGGGAAACCAGATATAATAAGAAAAGTTAAGTCTCGTAGACTGCGATGGGCAGGACATGTGGCAAGAATGGGAAATAAAAGAGGGACATGGAAACTCTGTAGGAAAACTAGAGAGAAAATGCCCAGTAAGCAGGCCAAGAATGGGGTGGGAGAATAACAATCACGACTTGAGTGAAGTAGAGTTGTCTTCAATAGCCCAGGTGACGTGGGACATAAAAATACCTACGAAGCGAGAGATTTAACTGAAATATATATATATATATATATATATATATAGAGAGAGAGAGAGAGAGAGAGAGAGAGAGAGAGAGAGAGAGAGAAGGAGAGAGAGAGGAGGTGAGGAGAGAGGTGAGAGAGAGAGAGGGAGAGTGAGAGAGACGGAGAGAGAGAGAGAGAGAGAGAGAGAGAGAGAGAATGTTCAATAAATAAAGTAACAATTATATTTTCATAACTTTTGAAGACTGACACTTTTGCATTAGGGAGTAGTGATTACTCCTTCATCGGTTGCTTGTACCTGATAGTGGAGTGAGTGAAAGGGGAATCACTATCAAGTAGTTTGAAATGAAATGTACTACTACCAATAATAATAATACAATAATTAACAACACGGGTAAGAAGATTGTAAAACTAACTGAAATGAGTTGGTTATGAATGCCGTTTGTGGTGTTGACATTCAAGAGAAATCTTACAAATTGAATAATTTATTAATTAAGTAGAAAGCAAGGGGGTGTCACTTCGGATTGATTTCAGTGTGCGCTCGCTTAATTAAGGTGCGCGGGCGGTCTGCCATCTCCTTATTCCACTAAATATAATGAGGACTCAATTACCCGCCGTGCGTTGTTGGTGCAGAGCACCTGAGCCAAGTCACAGCTGCCACTCTATTCACTAACGATTTGTAATCTTATTAACTCTTCAAATACAACGTTTTTCATCCTATATGTGAAAGCGTGTGAAACCATAAAAAAAACATTGATTACGGATAGCATAATGAAAAGTTACGAAAAAATACCAATGGCCCTACTAACAGAGTATAAAGAAATGCAGGCACCGCAAATATTTGCTTTTGTGGATTTTTAACGTTTTTTTTTCAAGAAATATTCTGTAAACTATTTTTTTGGTTAAATTATATAGGTCTTATCCTATTAACTTTTACCGTATCACTCCTGTAATAATAATAATAATAATAATAATAATAATAATAATAATAATAATAAATGTGTTATAATAGAGACGAATGGAGGAAAATTATAAGGCGAAATTGAAGACAAATCATTGGTGCCGGAAAAAATGTATCAACATTGTTAAAACCGGAAATATACTGTATATCCATCCATAGTAATTCTGCCCGAAGGCAGGTCCTTCACTGCAATCATAGCATTTTCATGCTGTGCTTGCTGCTTTACTAGGGAATTGTAGGTGTGGTAGCTTCCCGTTGCTTTCCACACCGGTGAAGGATGATGATGATGATGATGGTGATGATGGCCATATGATTTCGGGGACCGTTTGGGCCTTAATGTTTTCCTGACATTTGTCTTACAGGTGAGGAAAAACCCCGAATAAAACCTCACCCAGAAAAACTGCCCCGACCGGGGATCGAACCCGGACCCGCTGCGTGACAAGGCAGCACGCTACCTCGAGACCACAGCGGTGGACATATACTGTATATAATAATAATAATAATAATAATAATAATAATAATAATAATGATAATAATCATCATCAACAACACCAAGGCTTAGGCCCTCTGGCCCGTTCCGACTTCAAGAGATTTGGTCTTTCCATCTAGCAAATTGTCTTCCTTGACTTCTATATTCTGTAGGTCTGTAGTTCAAAACAATTTTAGGAGGTCCATCATCAGGCATTCTTAGTAGACGTTCGTACCAATTTTGTCTTTGTTTGTCAATTTATCCGTCAATGTAAAAATATTAAATTTTTCTCTTATCTCTGAATTTCTTTTCTGGTCCATAAGAGTGTAGCCCGCTGCCTGTATGTTTCTCCTACCTGTACGAGTCCAATTTTCACTGCATACATAATAGTAGGAACGGCCATGACTTTATAAAATTTCAGTTGAGTATCTTCAGTTGTTTTATTCCAAATTAATATAAAATTATGGAAATTCACCTGAAAGGTCCGTCTCCTCAACTTAATTAATCATTTAACTGTAGCGCTTTCGGGACTTGTCCCATCATCGGCAGGATTCAAAACTGGTGTTTCACTGAAGGTCTGGTAGAGGGGTTGCATGTATTGGGTTCGTTTTCGTTTATCAGGCTGTCGTTGTGAGCTGCTTTCATGATTTCCATCTCTTCGAGTACGTTTATCTTCGCTGGATTATTTTCTCTGTGCATTACTGTTAGGGTGTTTTCAATATTTAACATGCGATGTCCTTCATGGATAACGTGTTTTGCATAGCTTGATTTCCCTTCTGCGTGAATGAAGTCTCGAAAATGTTCTTTGAATCTGATGTTAAAACTCCTGTTTGTCCTTCCTATATAAAATTTGTTGCAGTCCTTACATGTCAGTTTATAAACTCCTTTGCTGTTGAAAATGTATTTTCTTCAATGTTATTGTTTATTATGTTGTTTAATCTGTTATTGGTTCTGTATGCTATTTTTACGTTTTTATCGGCTTTCTTTAGTGCATTGGCTAATTTGTCGTTTCTTTTCCTGTGTATGTAAGTGTTATCCATGTTTTCTTGTTGTTGTTGTCGTCAGATTCTTTTTCTAGTTTAGTTATGTTGGTTATGTTGTTCTTCCTTTTTTGTTTTTTTTACGAGCTTATCTATGAATTCTTCATTATAGCCATTGGTTTTTGCCATATACTTAATGTAGTTGAGTTCTTGGATATAATTGTCTTTGCTTAATGGGAATTTCAACATTCTACTGACTAAGCTATTAAATGTACTAATTTTCTGTTGAAAAGGGTGTGCAGAATTTTTTTTATGGTCAGAGCATTGTTTGTGGGTTTCCGGTAGATACCGATTTCTAATTTATTGTTGTGTAGATTTTTGGTTATAGACAAATCTAAGTAGTTTATGCTGTTATTAACTTCTATAGGGTTTCTAGTATAAAACCGGACACTCTGCGGCTGGCAGAGTGAAATGTGGACGAGGAGAGAGCGCAGCCTGACGGGTGAAACCCCGTGAGGCGTGTCCGGTTTTATATTGGAAGCACTGTATTTCTTCGGTGAAAGTGATTTTTTCATGCATGTTGTTTAAGTCTTGTAGTATTTCTTTTTCTTTTCTGTTTTCATTTTCATATATTACTAGTACATCATCGACATATCGTGTTATTAGTTTTATGTTGAATTTGTGTATTAGTTCCTCAAAATGTTTATTTTCCAGTTCTTGTAGGAAAATTTCTGCCATTATTCCAGATGTAGGACTCCCCATCGGGATCCCGTCTTCTTGAATAAATAGTTCATTGTTAAATTGGAAGTAATTTTGCTTTATTGTTGTTGTTATTAGTTTGTTTAACTGATTGATATAGTTATCTTCAAGTTTACTGTCTGTTAGTTTTTGTTTTATTATGTTTGCTGTTTCGTTTATCGGGATATTTGTGTAGAGTTTTTTTATGTCGAATGACGTCATTTTAGTATTCCTATTGATTTCTAAATGCTGTAGTTTGTCTGCTAGTTCAAATTTCTTCTTCATCCGGTGGTGATGAGTCTGGATTTGATTGTTCAGGTTCTTGTGGGGGGAATCTGTTTATTGGTATTGGGCAGTTAAGAAGTTTCTCAAAATATTTTGCAAGTTCTCTGCAATTTTCCTGGTTGTTTAGTGCCAATAGACCATCTTCTCTTTTAAAGCAGAGACTCTGTGGTTGGTACCCAATGAGTTTGGTCTTAAAACTTTTGTAGAAATTCCGCGCGTTGTTTGTTTGAAAGTCTTTGTCAATTTCAATTAATTGATCGTTTTCATATTTCCTTTTTGTTTTCCTGATTAATTTGGCTGCTTCTTTCCTGTGCACTAAGAATGCGTTATGGTTCTTTTCTGTTTTTTGACTATTCCAATTAACGTATGCTCGGTGCCTCGCTGCAATAACTTTGTCACATTCTTATTCCACCAAGGATGCTTTCTCTTTCTTTGTGCCGTTTCAGTTACTTTACTTTTGAGTTATTGCCAATTATGTGATTGCTTCTTTTCTAATTCCTCTGTGAATGTTGACGGAATGTTATTGGTGGCAAACTTCAATATTGATGGCTGCTTTTTGGTAAGTCTCCTGGGTTTTAGTTTCAATTTAATTCTTGTCAGTTAATGATCCGAATCGATGTTTATTATTATTATTATTATTATTATTATTATTATTATTATTATTATTATTATTATTATTATTATTATTATTATTATTATTATTATTATTATTATTATTATTATTATTATTATTATTATTATTATTATTATAATATGTCCACCGCTGTGTTCTCGTGGTAGCGTGCTGCCTTGTCACGCAGTGGGCCCTGGTCCGATCCGCGGTCGGGACAAGTTTCCTGGGTGAGGTTGTTTCGGGTTTTTTCCTCACCTATAAGACAAATGTCAGGAAACTTTAAGGCCCAAACGGTTCTCGAATATTATCTGGCCATCATAACCATCATTATTACATTAATTTAATTCGATTAACATTAGGTTTAAGGTCTCTCCTGGCACATCATTATCATCATCATCGCCTGTTGTATACAGTATATCATCGGAGCAGCTTTAACTCCGCTTTCCAGGCGCCCACCGTCAGAAGTGTTTTACAATAACGCCAATGGCAAGAGAGAATATTAGAATGTCGAAATGACAACCTGGTGGCATTAAATAAAATTATTATTGTTGTTATTATTATTATTATTATTATTATTATTATTATTATTATTATTATTATAAGCAGTAGTTGTAATAGTAGTAGCAGATCAGCAGTAGTAGTAATAGCAGTAATAGTGTTCTTGCGAAAAAATAAATACCGTGAAGTACTGATATGAAAATCATATACGGTAGTATGAAATAAAATAAGTTTAGTCTCAATGACAGTTTATTTAATTGTAATAATGCAGTGAAACATTTTCTTTAATGAAATATTCTATCTAGAAGTATGTTAAAATGTATTATTATTATTATTATATTATTATTATTGTTATCATTATCATTATTGTCATCATTATCATCACCATCATACCTCTTGGAATTATGCCGTTGGCCCGTTTCCGCATCAAGTCCTTCCACCTCGTTATACGAAAAACCTATGGATTTTTCGCCTTATGATGTATAGGCCTACTATTTATTTTGGGGATTGTATTAATATCGAAGTTCGTTTAGAACTAATGGTTATAGTCAATAATTAATTTGAAATATGGTAATTCCGTTTTATACACCCTGTTCCAAAATGATGGACGGGGTTTTAAATAGTTGGTATAGCTTTACAAACAAAATTGGATGCTTGATTATTTGCTATAATAAAGGAAAAACTGTGAAAGTTTCATATGCAGTAATTTGTTTCTTGTCATTATTACGTCACAGCGTTAAATTTGTGAAAATGTTGACTCCTATAAAGAAGTCATTCTGTATGTTGCAATTTACGAGGTCTGTTTCCATTATGCAGTGTAGCGAGCTTTCCAACGGCATTTTGACTTCATTTGGTAATAAGACGGCGCTCCACCTCATTTTCTTAATGATGTGTGACAGTGGTTGAACGATAATGTTGCCCGACGATAGATAGTCCGGATGACATTGTTTATTCCCGATGGCCTCCACGGTCTCCCGATCTCACATCTTGTGATTTCTTCCTGTGAGGGTATGTGAAGGACCATGTGTACGTACCACCACTTCCCGTCGACCTTCCAAACTTGAGAAGAAGGATTGTTGTTACTGTTGAATCCATTACTCCAAATACGCTGACCAAGGTTTGGGAAGAATTCGACTATCGGCTAGATGTGTGCCGTGTAACGAAAGGTGCTCACATCGAACACATTTATAAAGTATGTTATGAAAACTCCTCTTTAACCCTACGTAAGTTTTGTTCTTATATATATATATATATATATATATATATATACCACTTAAGGGAAATTAAATAACTTTGAAACCCCATCCATCATTTTGGAACACTGTGAATATTTGTATAAATATTGTTTATGTGTGGAAAAAATCAGCTTAGCGAAATATTTTATATATATTTACGAATGAACGATGAATAACCTTTTGGCTCACAAGGTCGAAAGAGCGTTTTGTTTCAATTTGCACAGATCGCTACATCATACTCTAGGCTACACAGAATAATACGACTTATGATGCTAAGGGCGAAAAAGGTTTTCCGATAAAACAACGTGGTAATCACAAAAAGTGGCCACAAATTTAAATGTTATCAACAAACAGTAACACTATGTATGTCTGTTAATGAGATCAGCAGACCGCGTTCACTTTGACCGCTGTAGATCCTGCATAAATTTTGTAAATAATATCATTTGAATAGTAAATAAACATCAGCTTTCCAGTCGCTAAAAAATCTATATCAACTCTGAACACATTCCAACATTACAAACAAATGGATGTCTGCATCAAGAGATTATAAATTAAACAATTTAACTTTGTAACTGTCCATTAAGTATACTCTTTATCCTTTATTCTGCTTATGAAAAAAAAGGCTCAACAATGGAGAGAGATAGAACAAAGATCGGATAACTTTTGTTCACCACCAAATATTTATATTTATATTAATATGTGAAATAAAAAATATTGCACCCATTTTTAAGCACATTGCGTGCACGGAGGAGTGTGATATTTGGTATTATTAAAGTCCATTATAGAGAAGGAGTGCAGAAATGATAAAATGTATGTATAAAATGTGTTACAAACAAATTAAATTCAACAAAATAAAACTTAATTGTCTCTAAGTAATTTGTGTGCATTACTCATTCTTGTACTCATTCATTTTTTTACGTTCATACTGGAAGTGCATTGTTGTAAAGAATAAAATTGTGCAACAGCAATAACTTTTGAAAACCCCATCCATCATTTTGGAACACTGTGAATATTGTATAAATATTGTTTATGTGTGGAAAAAATCAGCTTTAGCGAAATATTTTATATATATTACGACATGAACGATGAATAACCTTTTAGCTCACAAGGTCGAAAGAGCGTTTTGTTTTAATTTGCACAGATCGCATAATGATCTCCTGCGTATTTATTTGATTAGTGGTTTATTATTGGTGATTAAAAAAAGCAAGTACATTTTATTATTTAAATTAAATCCTGTCTAATCTTAGTTTCAGTAATGTAATTACATTTTTTTATGTATTTAGACATTCGCACCTAATTCCATTATGCCTCAACACAGAACATTTGACGGGTTGGAGTGAGAGACAAAGAAGAAGGTATATAATACACTCCCATACACATAATAAAAGGCCAAATGCAAATTTAAATAGTAGGCTCTATAGATAGTACACAAATGTCAAATGACACGTTATTGTTCATCAAATATGGCTTAGCCAAGCTATACTACATATTTCCTATCGTTCGTATTTTTAAAATAAATCGAAAATTAATGCATAATGACGTATTTGTGACATACTTAAAATTTTAATGAATTGTGGTCGAATTTTGACCACTAGTATAAATAAATGTATTATTATTGTATTTGTTATAATTATTATAATTATTATTATTATTATTATTATTATTATTATTATTATTATATTATTATTATTTATTATTATTATTATTATTATATTGTTATCCCTGAAAAAGTTACTAGTTATAATAAAAGTTTTAGGAATTATTAATCAAGTTATGAAACCATCCCTTGTACAAAAAAACACCCAGATTACGTTTAGATAACACTTTGGCTAGACCAGTGTTGACCTATGGTAGTGAACCATGGACACTAAGAAACAACATGAAAAGCAAAATAACGGCGTGTGAAATGAGATTCATGCGCAGAACAGCGGGTTACACCAGATGGGATCGGAAAAGGAACACCGATATCTTAAAAGAATTGAAGACTACGCCAATTTTGGAATATATTAAAACAGTACCAACTAAATTGGAAACACCATCTTGAAAGAATGAGTTCAAATCGGATCCCCAAAGCTATTTGTAATTATATACCAAAAGGACGAAGATCACTGGGCCGTCCTATGAAACGCTGGAGGGAAAATTTTCTATAGGATCGTAACAGGCCTTGGCCTAATACTTGGAAGGAAGAAGAAGAAGATTATTGTTATTGTTATTGTTATTATTATTATTACTATTATTATCATTATTATGGAATCCATAGGATATACAAACAAAATCTAGTTTATTCTATTTGTAAATTATAATGTTAGATATTATAAATTCTGTTTTATAATTTATACGTTTACAGTGACCGCAATAAAAGAAGTAACTTCTGACTTTTCGAGTGCAGACAGTGTGAAATCCAGTTAACGAACGTAACATTACACTTACTATTCAAGTGAACTTACAAGTATGCTTAGTTAACGGGATGACTTAATCTGTGACAAGGTTATATGATACAGGGATATGTGGCATCAGTACATTCTAGTCAGTCCTCTCTCTTAATACAAACCGATCATGTAAGCAGTAGGAACAGTACTATTACAGGTAGAATACATTATGGTAAGTTATTAATGAGCCTATGATGTATGGCGATAATGTAGCGAGTACAATGTAAGCGGAGGTAACGAGTTAACTTATCCCGATTTCTATCCATAGTTGTGAGAAATATCTAACAATTTACAAATAAAAAAACTCGAATATGTTGTATATCGTACAAACTTCGTCCATTTTCTTTTGATAGTAAAACTTTATTCTTCCTCTCTCCATTGTTGAGAAGCTTTCATTTTATTTTATGGGAGTAGGAGAGTAGTTCCGCACACAATAGAGCGATTGAAGGCATCATGCCTTGGTGCAAAGCTATGGGATTTGCGCTGGTTAGAATCACCATGGGGAAGAATTTTTTTCATGGAATTTCGACCAGAATGGGACCGGTTCCGCCAAGGATCAAGAAGGATGTATGTAGCTGCAATAAGTAGTGGTCCCAGATTGACAAAACCAGTTGTACGGCTGGGAAGACCCGACATCTTGACCACATGTCATCTCTATACTCTGCCTATACAGTTTATCTTGCTAGAACATGGAATTCACTTCCACCCTATGTCAGAGACTGCTAAACTTTACCATCTTTCAGAAACAAATTGAAAATAAAATTACTAACAGAAACAACTCACTAATATTACTTTTTAAGAATTAATAATGCGTTTTTGCATTATTTAATAAAAATAGACTTAGGATTTGTTAATATATTTACCTAATGCCTTGTACAAAAAGCGTAGATTAATTCATTGTAGTTTATTACTTTCTTTGTATTTTTTTCTTTTCTTTTTACGTATAGTAGATTCGAGCTGTTATTCCTTTTTTTTTTTATTCATTGTATCATTAATTTCATTTTAAATTGTATTTAGTTTCATTGTATTATTAGACATTATTTTCATTATTATTCAATATGACAGATAATTAATTGTTCAATGTCTATTATTGTAATTTTTTTGTATTCATATGTAACATATGTTTGTCCTGTTTAATATGACTATTATTGTAATTTTTTTGTATTTATATGTAACATATGTTTGTCCTGTTTAATATGACTATTATTGTATTTTTTTTTGTATTCATATGTAACATATGTTTGTTCTGGTGATTGGAAGAGAAGGCCACATGGCCTTAACTCCACCAGGCTAAATAAATCTATTCTATATGATCATCCATCTCTGATTAGCACGTTTAAATGTGGGGCCAGCATCCGACTGATAGGTCAAGGGCATTCTACACTTATCGCGCAAGAGCAAGTGGACTAAAATAATCTAGGAAACTGCACATAGTTAGCCTTCGTGAATAGTTACAAAATTGAATTCTTGAATGTATAATTTCTTATGCATACATCCGTTTTGTTGTAATATTGATGTATTAAGAGTTTATAGATGTTTTAGCAACAGGAAAACTGATGCTTATTTAGGCCTACTATTAAAATAACATTACTCTTATTTGCAAAATGTATGCAGGAGTTACAGAGGTCATATCTCAGTTAATATGAACATGATCTGCAGATCTCAATAACAGATACACAGTGTTATTAATTGATAAAATGTAATTTTGTTGGTTACATCCTTATAAGGATTTTTGTTTGACATTCGTTTTATATTGAACATTATCTTGTAGCCAAGCTCAATCGAGTGGTAAATACACTTAACCGTATGTCAACTACTGTACTTACTGTAAGCTGTGGAAGATTACACTAATAATAATAATGAATAAATAATAATAATAACAATAATAAATAATAATAATAATAATAATGAATAATGTATACACAAACAATGATGAATATTGCAATAATTTTCTTACCTTAAAAATCGCCTTTTCAACAATCGATTTTTCAAAAGGAAAATCTTCAAATACAATTTTTATTTTTCTATATTACGCCAAAAATAATATAAATAAATGAATTATTGTTGCTGCTGTATGGAAAGAGCCCCTGACATTGAGCTGATCACTTATTCGGGGAGGGTTTCCGTGTCCTGTGTAATAAGAAAAGTATGTGTATGATCCATAGTTTAAAATCCCTGTCCCGATAGGTCGTGCCAATGTAAGGTCCGTGGCGTGTGACATGTAAAAAGTATCTATAAGGTGACAGGTTAAACTAAGTTAGTGGAATGAAATGGAAAGGAATTATTATTATTTTTTTTAATGCGGATGAGCCCATGTATGACTACGCAAAGTACTTAGAGGCGTTTCCTTTGAGCCCAGATTTCTTTCATTCTTTTGCTATGAGCTTGTTTTCTTTCATCTGTCCAAGTTCCAGTTTTTTTCTTCGGTTTGTCCTCTTGGTCAACTTGCCACTTATTCACCTTAATTCTAAATATATCTCTGTTTGGAACATCTTCTTTAGTAATTCCTGCCAATTTTAAGTCCTTTTTGACTTCATCAATCCACTTCATAGTATCCACTGGAGCTTTACTTCTGTTTTCGTGTAATTCCATTATCTGTTTTGTAAGCCTATTTGAGTTCATTCGTATAATATGGCCATAAAATTTTAACCTTCGTTTTCTAATATCACTATGAATGTCTGTATATATTTTTATTTCCTTTTTACCTTTGGGTCTAAATGCTTCACCTATGACTTGTGGACCTTAAACTTGTCTTATAATTTTGCATTATTTTTTCACTATATTTTCGATATCTTTTTTTCTCTTCAAAATTAATGTTTCTGCTCCATAGAGGCACTCTGGTTTAATTACAGTGTTATAGTGTAGTAATTTTGTATGTAAATATATGCATTTTTTATTATAAGTTCTGTGAATAAGTCGAAATGCTGTTTCCATTTTTTGGCATCTACTTTTATTGGCTTTAGTTTCAATTCCATTTTCCTGAATTATTTCACCAAGATATTTAAATTGTGAAACTCGTTTAATTTTTCCATATTTGGTTTCCAGGTATTTTGGTGCTTGTTTATTGCATTAAATATATTCCGTTTTTTCAAAAGAAATCTGCAGACCAACTTTCTCTGCAATGTCATTTAATAATTCAATCTGTTTTTGTGCTGTTACAATGTCACGGGTTAAGATTGCTAGATGTTCAGCATATGCTAGGCAATCAATCTTCAATTTTCCTCTTCCTAATATGATTGGTTGATTACATTTTAAAATTGTTTTCTGTTTACGCCATTCTTGTATTACTTTATCAAGAATACAATTGAAGAGTAGTGGAGAAAATCCATCTCCTTGTCTTACTCCTGTCTTAATTTCAAAGAATTCAGAAATTTCCCCCATGAATTTAACTTTAGCCCTTGTGTCTGTCTAATAAGTGCAAGGGTTTTACGGTCTAAACCTTGTTCTTTCAATATTTCAAATAGTGATTCTCGGTCAACCGAATCGTAAGCTTTTTAAAGTCAACAAATATACACACTAAATCATTGCTACAAATTCTCTGGTGTCTAAGGATTAGCTTAAGGTTCAGGATTTGTTCTGGACATGATCTGCCTGGTCTGAATCCTGCTTGATATTCTCCTATATTCGGTTCTAGTTGCCGTTGCGCTCTGCCGAGCAGACATTGAGATAAAATTCTGTATGGGACTGATAATAATGAAATTATTATTATTATTATTATTATTATTATTATTATTATTATTATTATTATTCCCTCCATGGTATCTTTACCTTGTCGTGGTGGAGTGGCTTGCGTGCTTAAATGATCCTGAGAACTATGCCGGCGGTAGCATTGCTGCCGATAGGGTTACCCATGCCGGACTGGTCGAAGGTGATAAGCCAGACGAAAAAAGTACCTTGGTCTAAAGAGTGATGATCTTTCACTGTAAAAATACAACCGTCAAGAAATGCGGACATGGGTTCATCTGGGGTAAAATTTTCCGGAGGTCAAATAGTCCCCCCATTCGGTTCTCCGGGCGGGGACTACTTCAGGGAATCCATGCCAAAGGCTCAAACATAGGGACATGTTCCTAGGAACATGGAATGTTAGGACTTTATACAATAGCGGGGCACTAGAGATATTAACGCGGGATTTAGAAAAATCGCCCTTGGATATAGTCGCTTTACAGGAAGTTAGGTGGCCAGGAGTAGGTAGTCAGGAATCAGGAAGCTTTGCATTATAATATGGGGGTGCGGAAAGACCTGCATTTGGAACGGGTTTTTTAGTCAGAAGGAGGATCCTATCCGCTATCAGAGATATTAAGTTTGTTAGTGATAGGATACGATACATAATTCTAAAGGGTAAACGACATGATTTTATAATTGTAAATGAACATGCCCCCACAGAAGATAAAGATGACAAGATCAAGGATGAGTTCTATGAAGAATTAGAATGCTTATTTGATAGCCTTTCACGATATCATATAAAAATTGTCCTAGGAGATTTTAATGCAAAAGTGGGGCGGGAAGATATATTCAAACCAACAATAGGCAAATTCAGTCTTCATGAAGATAGTAACGACAACGGGGTTAGATTAGTCACATTTGCCACATCAAAGAATCTCATTGTTAAGAGCACAACATTTCAACATAAGGATATTCATAAATACACCTTGACGTCTCCAGATGGAGAACTATCGGAACCAGATAGATCATGTATTAGTGGATAAACGCTGGCACAGTAGCATCATTGATGTTAGATCAGTTAGAGGGACAGACTGCAATTCGGGTCATCATCTGGTCAGAGTGAAAATCAGACAACGGCTATCGCTTATGAGAGGAACAAACGCTAAAGATGATTCTGTAAAATATGAATTAAAAAACTTGAAAAATGATGAAATGCGGCAAGAATACCAAATCAAAATTGCTAATAGATTTGAAGTACTGGAATCTTCAGATGACAATTTGGCAAACGAAGAAGAAACTGATATAAATAAAGAATGGGAGGCTATAAGAGATACTATTAAATTGTCAGCATCAAAAAGCATTGGTTGTTTAAAAAAGAGGCAAAACAAGAAATGGTTTGATGAGGAATGTGCCGACATTGTAAAGAAAAGTAAAGATAGCAAAAATGAAATGGTTACACGAGCCAAATGAGGTAAATTTAGAGCAATTGGGTAGTGTTAGACGGGAAACCACCAAGTTACTAAAGAGTAAAAAGAGGGAATATTTGAGAGAGAAGATTAATGATCTTGAAATGAACGCAAAAAATAGGAACATTAGAGAATTATATTAGGGAATTAGTATAGAGAAGAAAGGGTTTCAGACTAGAACAAACATAATTCGGAATGAAAATGGGGATATGATTGCAGATTCTAAGAGTATATTAAATAGATGGAAAAGTTACTTTAATCAGCTATTAAATGTACATACAGAACAAGACATTGAAGAGGATAAGTTACAGACAGCAGAAATGCTAGTTGTAGAGCCAAGTGCATTAGAGGTTGAAATGGCAATTGAAAAATTGAAGATGTATAAAGCATCAGGTTCAGATGAGATCCCAGCAGAACTGATAAAATCAGGGGGAGAAAAATTGATGGACAAGATACGCTGGTTGCGTAGTATGATTTGGGAAAAAGAAGCTCTTCCAGATGAATGGAAGGAATCAATTATCGTACCAATTTATAAGAAAGGAGATAAAACTGATTGCAACAACTACAGGGGCATCTCATTACTTTCAACTTCGTACAAAATTCTTACAAATATTTTGGTAAGCAGACTTACTCCCTATATTGATGACATTCTAGGAGATCATCAATGTGCATTTAGAACAAACAGGTCTACAACTGATCAGATTTTTAGTATAAGACAGATTTTAGAAATGAAATGAGAATATAATGGTACTGTACATCAACTATATGTAGACTTCAAAAAAGCATATGATTGAATTAAGAGGGAGAAGTTATATAGTATCCTGCTGGAGTTCGGAATTCCTAAAAAGTTAGTTAGACTTATACGAATGTGTCTAAATGACTCAAAGAGTAGAGTGCGTGTAGGCAAACAGTTTTCAGACACTTTTGAAATCCAGAATGGGTTGAAGCAAGGAGATGCACTATCTCCTCTACTATTTAATTTTGTACTAGAGCATGCCATTAAATCTTTAGAGAATGAGGAAGGCTTACAACTGAATGGTATTAATAAGCTGTTAGTTTATGCTGATGATGTAGTACTACTGGCCGATAGCGAGGAGATACTAAAGGCCAACACGCACACACTATTGAGTAACACTAAGAAATTAGGACTGGATGTAAATATCAGTAAAACTAAATATATGGTCACACGTAGAAATTCATTATATAATGGAAATGGACAGCTAATGACAAATGAGGGAAATTTTGAGGAAGTGGCTGAATTTAAATACCTAGGAACAATAATGACAAATAGGAATGAGATGCACAAAGAAATTAAACATAGGCTCAATTCTGGAAATGCATGCTATTATGCATTGCAGAGACTTTTGATGTCCCAAACTCCTTTCAAAAAACGTTAAACTGAAAAAATATAAAACTATTATTCTACCAGTTATATTATATGGGTGCGAAACATGGACTCTTACTTTAAGGGAGGAAAGGAGATTACGAGTATTTGAGAATAAAGTTCTTAGGAAAATTTTTGGACCAAAGAGAGATGAACAGACAGGTGAATTGAGAAGACTACATAACAATGAATTACGCACATGGTCTTTATAGGAAGCCAGATATAATAAGAACAGTTAAGTCTCGTAGACTGCGATGGACAGGACATGTTGCGCGTATGGGGAATGAAAGACGTGCATGGTAACTTCTTGTAGGAAAGCCAGAAGGAAAACGCCCAGTTGGTAGACCAAGAATCAGGTGGGAGAACAACATTAACTATAATTTGAGGGAAGTAGATTATACAGGGAATGATTGGAAAGCAGTGGCTCAGGTTAGTGATGTATGGAGAGCTTATGCCCGCGCGGACATTTACCTACGGGTTCGATAGTGCCAGTGAGTAAGTATTATTATTATTATTATTATTATTATTATTATTATTATTATTATTATTATTATTATTATATGAATGTAGAAAAGGACATTGCACAAGAGAATCAATAAATCCAACTAAGATGGTATGGACATATAATGAGAAGAAGGTACACAGATACAAACAAAGAAGTATTAAAATGGATACCTCCTGGAAAAGGGAAACGTGGTAGACCAAAGCCAATGTGGATAAAGGGAATTCAAGACAATATTAAGGAGAGAAATATGACAGAAGCAGACACACAAGATCGGGAAGTGTGGAAGAAAAAAATTGTATATTTGGTTGAGGACCTGTGTAAATAACAGAAATAGTCCTGAATAAAATATAATAATAATAATAATAATAATAATAATAATAATAGTGTTATTATTATTATCATTATCAGTATTATTATTATTATTATTATTATTATTATTATTATTATTATTATTATTATTATTACTACTACTACTACTACTACTACTACTACCACTACCACTACTACTACTACTACTACTACTACTACTACTAATTCATTGAAACTCTACAAGCTTAATAATTCTAGAAGGCTTAAGGAAAGAGGTAAAATCATTTGGTTTGGTGAAAGATTTCATACTGGACGTTCTATCGTAACTTTAAACAAGTTAGAGGCCTATCCTGTCATATTTATAGAGTTGGCGAAAATTGCAGTATTGTTTTCAGTACCGACACAACTTTACTGCTTCCATCCATAGAAATTCTGCCCGAATGCAGGTCCTTCGCTGCCATCATAGCATTTTCATGCTATGCTTTCAGCTTTACTAGGGAATTGTAGGTGTGGTAGCTTCCCGTTGCTTTCCACACCGGTGAAGGATGGTGCTGATGATGGCCATATGATTTCGGGGACCGTTTGGGTCTTAAAGTTTCCCTGACATTTGTCTTACAGGTGAGGAAAAACCCCGATAAAAACCTCACCCAGAAAAACTGCCTCGACCGGGGATCGAACCCGGATCCGCTGCGTGACACGGCAGCACGCTACCTCGAGACCACGGCGGTGGACCTTTACTGCTTAAAAACTACTATTCCTGAATACAACAGAGTTACCTTAATTGCACTATACCTATAGACATTTCTCTCATCTCTTCACTCATTACAATACATATCAGAAAGGAGATAAGAAAACGTATTACGGCAGTTACAAAAAAGTGTAAATTCTCAGTAGCGACAGACAGCAAGTAAAGGATGGAATTAATTTTGACTATTGTTTGAGGGTAATCGGGTGTAAGAGAATTCACCAACTGAAATTGTGAAAATATCTGAAATTGGTTCTTCCGTCGCTTCTACTACAGTTATTTTATTAGACAACAATGTGTTAGAGTACATAGGCTACTGTATGTAGGAATGTTACACGTATGTACTGTTTTACAAAGCATGCGCAATAACATTTGGTTAAATAGCCACTTTGTGCGATTTCCCTTCACAGAGCTTTGTGGTCGCATACTACGTAATTAGTCAGCGCTATTTTCAAATATTTGTGCAACGTAAGTTACAACAAAATAGGAATTAAAAAAAACAGACATGCATTAATCGAATGTTCGCCATTGTTTGGATTATTTGTTATAGTTTTTTTTTATTAGCTGGAAACATGAATAGCTACAACCAAATATTTTTAGTTTTAATCAGGATTTAAAAACAATTTACGATAATTGCCAAAATTGCTCGTAATAATCCCAAAAAAAAAAATTACTTGCAAATTTCCTTTGCAAGGATATAAGAAATTCGAGCTTAATTCTTATGTGAACTATTTATTATAAATAGGATTAGAATGAAAATATTTAAAAATTGCATAATAAGAATTAAATTGCATATAAAATAAACCCTATGCATTTCCTTTTATTGATAAAAATGTGTTAAATACAATTATTTTAACACTTATTATGTACATCTTCTTCTTCCTTCCAAGTATTAGGCCAAGGCCTGTTACGATCCTATAGAAAATTTTCCCTCCAGCGTTTCATAGGACGGCCCAGTGATCTTCGTCCTCTTGGTATATAATTATAAACAGCTTTGGGGATCCGATTTGAACTCATTCTTTCAAGATGGTGTTTCCAATTTAGTTGGTACTGTTTAATATATTCCAAAATATATTATTATGTACATATTTTACATAAAGTTTATTTAATAATTTAGGAATTTTTATTATGATTTTATTTTTATATACAATGTCTAAATAAGTGGATGGATATTAACTTTACATAAAAAATAATATTTTATCCATTATTCATAAATTACTGTCCAAATTTTATAAATTTATCATTCTCACTTTTTCATATTAGACTATATTAAATATAAAAATACAAATAAATAATAAAAATATTTATTTGAATCACTTTCGAAATATTAAAAGTACTTACTACACGTTCAGAAAAAAATTATTGAAGATAGGCTGGATGAATTATCTTCTAGTTATAATGTTAAATTTAAGGTCAGCTGAATAGGTATTATAGTGTCGACCTCACGTACAATATATCTTGGAATTCCCTCTCTTCTGAAATTAGGGTCAAGTGTGCAGTAACGTTCTTCAAAGCACAAATTAATATTATGTGGTGTTACACGCAACTAGGTAGGCCTACGTAGGCTATTGAATGCATTTTTAATTGGTATTGGTTGAAAGGAAGAGAAAAACAATATAATCCAATTATTATTATTATTATTATTATTATTATTATTATTATTATTATTATTATTATTATTATTATTCATATCTAACATGTAAGGAAATTAGTGTGGGAATAATAGTATTAAGCATAAGAATTGTGATTAAAATATAAACAGCCATATTTTCAGTAAGAGGATCAAATAGGGACGTCATATTTGTTTTATTAGGCGGAAACAAAAATAGCTATAGCCAAATATAAGGACATAATATAAATACTTATAGGCTAATTTAACCCACACTTGGTCGTGATTCAAGTTATTCGGATTGAATATATTATCTCAGAACTAAGTACTAGCGCAGAATAATTCTTATTTTTTATTGAGATGGGTTTAATGCTAATGACACATTGAGGAACTCATTGAAGTACAGCTAGTTGCGAAATACTGATGTAAAATCCTGAATAAAACCTTCAGAAAAAAATTGTCCCAACCTAAGAATCGAACTGGGTCCCACTTGTTGGGAAGTATCAGTCTACCTAATTTGAAAAGTTAGCTTCGCCACTGTATTTGTACCCATTCCAATACTCAGCATCATCCAAATCGATGCAGCAAGCTAGGCATCCAGGAAGACAGAGATGGAGCTAGGGCAGCGGGAAAGGGGGTTAAAACCTCCCAACTTCCTCCCCATCACACACCACCTTCCCCGGGGGTTCCGTTCCCGACCGGCTGGGGCTCAAAACCTAGACATATACATCCGATGTCGCACCCATTGCCAACCCCATGACATCCACTTCCCCTTTCAACAATGAGTTTCATTCACAAAATACGATCCAAGGACCTGTAGAGGTGCGCATAGGGTGGCTTATCCGGAACTAAACGCCCTTCCATTCATAATAGTCTTCATTCATATAAGAGTCAATAATCACGTATTTCAAAGATAACCAAGGCTCGCGGAGTATGGTCATAAGAACATTGTATAAATTCTCAGAAAACTACACTTGATGAAGGAGGTAGCATAGCTAATTAAAACACATACAGGTGAAGAAGTTTTATATCACGTGTCACAATTAACATGAAACGTGGGCGAAAATTCAAAATTGGATAAATTAATTAGAAATCAAGATGTACTTTCATTATAATAGCATGCACACTTACTGAAATTATTACTTTAATTTCACTTGTATTTATCATATAGATTTTTAATATCACTTCGCATACATGATTTCTGTATGTTTACCATTAGTCTATGTATTTCTACAGTTTCATTTGACTTCGTTGATGTCAAATGTAATGAATTATTAATGGTAATAATACCATGATACCGGAAGTGAAAGCCTGTTTTCTTCGATAAAATGTAAGAGAAAGTTCCACACAGGATTTGTCTACAAGAATAAGAATCTCAAGAAAAATCATTATAGTTTGTTAATACTAATAAAATTCATTGTTAAAACCGTTGAGGTGGAGAGTCATAAAATAAGTTAAAATATACCTTCTTAGGTAAAATCCGTCGTCCTCAACTTATAAAATATGTAATCTTTATGCCTGTAGGCCTTTATGTGACACAGAGCCACATTAGGACCAGCAGCATCAACCATCATACTGGATGTTGTAGCGAAGAGTGACCTGCTGAAGATGGAACTGATGTTCTGAAAGGCCTACAGGCATAAAGATTACATATTTTGTAAGTTGAGGACGACGGATTTTATATAAGAAGGTATATTTTAACTTATTTTATTTTATAGTTTGTTAATCATGGGACATTGAATCCAGCACTTTGCGAATATATATATAAGTCCCGCGCCGTAGCCGAGCGGTTAAGGTAGGAAGCCTTGGCGCAGAGCTACGGGACTTGCGCTGGTTCGAGTCTTCATGGGGGAAGAAATTTTCTCATGGTATTTCGGCCAGTATGGGACCGCTGCCCACCCAGCATCTTGAGGCAATTGGGTAGCTACAATAAGTAGCGGCTCCAGGTTGAGGAACCAGCTATAACGGCTGGGGGACTCGACATGCTAATCACATGTCACCCCTACACTGGCTGTTGATCATCTACCTCTGTGATTGAGACATGTGGATGTGAAGGGCCAGCAGCCGGCTGGTAAAAGGGCAACCGCTGAAAAGTGGAAAGACCCTCAATCAAATCATCATATATATATATATATATATATATATCAACGTAAGTGAGGGGGAAGATGCTAGATGGTCTGTTTTTCACTCATCCTCCCCCGTACAACAGTAATATGTGTCCAGTAGCGTAATATTGTCCACAAGAATAATGATAAGTACAAGATTTTCCAGATTTATTGTTTCAAATCTGAGAAAACGTTAAATATCTGTTTAAACACAACGGTGAGTATCCTTCTTATAATATACATCTCTTCTTTGATACGTTGTAACATAATTTTCTTTTGCTGAAAGTAGCTAGATTTATTTAACATAGTTTGAAACCACAAGGCCCGAGCTGCCATTTTTTCTACGATATAATTTCATTGTACTCGTAGGTTGTCTCTTCCCCTGGTGATTGGAGTATATTGCCACCCAATTCAAAATATTATCCCCACAAAATGCTAATAAAAATTGGAAAGTTTATAGAACCTTACTCACTATAGAGTATTCGCGGGGTATATGTTCCGCAAATATGGTGCGAATAGAGAAACCGTGAATATGGAATGGTAATTTGTAAGGACATATAGGGGATACGTTCCAAGGTTACAGGATAAAATAGAAATTATCAAAATAAAATCAATTAACGAGAGATTTTGATTAATTATTACTGTCAGGTTTAGGCAAGGGCTTAAAGAACTTAGTAATTTTTTTTTTGTTTTGCCGCTTTTAAAGGGTCTTTCAATTAAGATTGATATTCAGTTGTGATTTCTGCTATATAATTCCTTATTTTGCTTTCGGATTTATTGATTCATTAACATTGAAACAGCGTGATATAGATGCAAACGACTCGCCAACGCGTATAAACGGTCAAAAATGTTTATGTTTACTTTAAGCGGCAACACTATTTTTTTTTCTCTTCGGTACCAATTTTTCTTTCCTCTTACTCGACATTTTAAACTGGGAACAAAGCACAAGAGACACGTTTTATTCGATCAAAATCATTGCAACGAATGACAAGTTGAAACAATAATATACCAATCGTGGCGATGGAGGCATTTATCAAAGTACATATCGGCACGTAAAATCCAACAGCTTTTAACAATCAACTTTAAGGTTAATGACAATAAGGTTTGTTTTGTTTTGATATTTGTTTGTCCACTTGGTTTGAATCACTATTTATAAAAGCCGCCTTCGGTAAAAAAAATTGCTGATTGTTAATAAAGAACACTAATCCTTCTAATATACCGACTGAATCCGCGAATAAAGAAAATTTTAGCCGCGAATACACGAACTGTGTCCCAATGTTTTAACCCGCGAATAATGAAACGGCGAATAAGAAGCTTTTACTGTATAAAATATTTGACTAGGTAATTTAGTTTGTGTGTTTATAATAATGATGATGATGATAATGATAATAATAATAATAATAATAATAATAATAATAATAATAATAATAATAATAATAATACCACTGGACAACAAAGTTTAAACTTTTTTTTTACACTCGAATGAAAACAGGTGATTATGTATATTTAACCTATGCTGAATTCAGATCTTCAATCCAAAATATTCCATCACGTACCATTTTTGAAGGAAACGTAATTGAAAATGTTTAAACTTTTTTTTACACTCGAATGGAAACAGGTGATTATGTATATATATATAACCTATGCTGAATTCAGATCTTCAATCCAAAATATTCCATCACGTACCATTTTTTAAGGAAACGTAATTGAAAATGTTTAAACTTTTTTTTACACTCGAATGAAAACAGGTGATTATGTATATTTAACCTATGCTGAATTCAGATCTTCAATCCAAAATATTCCATCACGTACCATTTTTTAAGGAAACGTAATTGAAAATGTTTAAACTTTTTTTTACACTCGAATGAAAACAGGTGATTAAGTATATTTAACCTATGCTGAATTCAGATCTTCAATCCAAAATATTCCATCACGTACCATTTTTTAAGGAAACGTAATTGAAAATGTTTAAACTTTTTTTTACACTCGAATGAAAACAGGTGATTATGTATATTTAACCTATGCTGAATTCAGATCTTCAATCCAAAATATTCCATCACGTACCATTTTTTAAGGAAACGTAATTGAAAATGTTTAAACTTTTTTTTTACACTCGAATGAAAACAGGTGATTATGTATATTTAACCTATGCTGAATTCAGATCTTCAATCCAAAATATTCCATCACGTACCATTTTTTAAGGAAACGTAATTGAAAATGTTTAAACTTTTTTTTACACTCGAATGAAAACAGGTGATTATGTATATTTAACCTATGCTGAATTCAGATCTTCAATCCAAAATATTCCATCACGTACCATTTTTTGAAGGAAACGTAATTGAAAATGTTTAAACTTTTTTTTACACTCGAATGAAAACAGGTGATTATGTATATTTAACCTATGCTGAATTCAGATCTTCAATCCAAAATATTCCATCACGTACCATTTTTTAAGGAAACGTAATTGAAAATGTTTAAACTTTTTTTTACACTCGAATGAAAACAGGTGATTATATATATTTAACCTATGCTGAATTCAGATCTTCAATCCAAAATATTCCATCACGTACCATTTTTGAAGGAAACGTAATTGAAAATGTTTAAACTCTTTTTTTACACTCGAATGAAAACAGGTGATTATGTATATTTAACCTATGCTGAATTCAGATCTTCAATCCAAAATATTCCATCACGTACCATTTTTAAGGAAACGTAATTGAAAATGTTTTAAACTTTTTTTACACTCGAATGAAAACAGGTGATTATATATTTTAACCTATGCTGAATTCAGATCTTCAATCCAAAATATTCCATCACGTACCATTTTTTAAGGAAACGTAATTGAAAATGTTTAAACTTTTTTTACACTCGAATGAAAACAGGTGATTAAGTATATTTAACCTATGCTGAATTCAGATCTTCAATCCAAAATATTCCATCACGTACCATTTTTTAAGGAAACGTAATTGAAAATGTTTAAACTTTTTTTTTACACTCGAATGAAAACACGGTTGAATATTATATCATTTACCATATGCTGAATTCAGCTCTTCAATCCAAAATATTCCATCACGTACCATTTTTGAAGGAAACGGAATTGAAAATGTTAAAACTTTTTTTTTACACTCGAATGAAAACAGGTGATTAGTATATTTAACCTATGCTGAATTCAGATCTTCAATCTAAAATATTCCATCACGTACCATTTTTGAAGGAACGAATTGAAAATGTTTAAACTCTTTTTTTACACTCGAATGAAAACAGGTGATTATGTATATTTAACCTATGCTGAATTCAGATCTTCAATCCAAAATATTCCATCACGTACCATTTTGAAGGAAACGTAATTGAAAATGTTAAAACTTTTTTTTACACTCGAATGAAAACAGGTGATTATGTATATTTAACCTATGCTGAATTCAGATCTTCAATCCAAAATATTCCATCACGTACCATTTTTTATGGAAACGTAATTGAAAATGTTTAAAACTTTTTTTACACTCGAATGAAAACAGGTGATTATATATATTTAACCTATGCTGAATTCAGATCTTCAATCCAAATATTCCATCACGTACCATTTTTTATGGAAACGTAATTGAAAATGTTAAAAACTTTTTTTTACACTCGAATGAAAACAGGTGATTATGTATATTTAACCTATGCTGAATTCAGATCTTCAATCCAAAATATTCCATCACGTACCATTTTTTAAGGAAACGTAATTGAAAATGTTTAAACTTTTTTTTACACTCGAATGAAAACAGGTGATTATGTATATTTAACCTATGCTGAATTCAGATCTTCAATCCAAAATATTCCATCACGTACCATTTTTTAAGGAAACGTAATTGAAAATGTTTAAACTTTTTTTTACACCTCGAATGAAAACAGGTGATTATGTATATTTAACCTATGCTGAATTCAGATCTTCAATCCAAATATTCCATCACGTATCATTTTTTAAGGAAACGTAATTGAAAATGTTTAAACTTTTTTTTTACACTCGAATGGAAACAGGTGATTATGTATATATATATAACCTATGCTGAATTCAGATCTTCAATCCAAAATATTCCATCACGTACCATTTTTTAAGGAAACGTAATTGAAAATGTTAAACTTCTTTTTACACTCGAATGAAAACAGGTAATTATGTATATTTAACCTATGCTGAATTCAGATCTTCAATCCAAAATATTCCATCACGTGCCATTTTTGAAGGAACGTAATTGAAAATGTTTAAAACTTTTTTTACACTCGAATGAAAACAGGTGATTATATATATTTAACCTATGCTAAATTCAGATCTTCAATCCAAAATATTCCATCACGTACCATTTTTGAAGGAAACGTAATTGAAAATGTTAAAACTTTTTTTTACACTCGAATGAAAACAGGTGATTATGTATATTAACCTATGCTGAATTCAGATCTTCAATCCAAAATATTCCATCACGTACCATTTTTTAAGGAAACGTAATTGAAAATGTTTAAACTTTTTTTACACTCGAATGAAAACAGGTGATTAAGTATATTTAACCTATGCTGAATTCAGATCTTCAATCCAAAATATTCCATCACGTACCATTTTTTAAGGAAACGTAATTGAAAATGTTAAAACTTTTTTTTACACTCGAATGAAAAAAGGTGATTATGTATATTTAACCTATGCTGAATTCAGATCTTCAATCCAAAATATTCCATCACGTACCATTTTTTAAGGAAACGTAATTGAAAATGTTTAAACTTTTTTTTACACTCGAATGAAAACAGGTGATTATGTATATTTAACCTATGCTGAATTCAGATCTTCAATCCAAAATATTCCATCACGTACCATTTTTTAAGGAAACGTAATTGAAAATGTTAAAACTTTTTTTTACACTCGAATGAAAACAGGTAATTATGTATATTTAAGCTATGCTGAATTCAGATCTTCAATCCAAAATATTCCATCACGTGCCATTTTTGAAGGAAACGTAATTGAAAATGTTTTAAACTTTTTTTTACACTCGAATGAAAACAGGTAATTATGTATATTTAACCTATGCTGAATTCAGATCTTCAATCCAAAATATTCCATCACGTACCATTTTTGAAGGAAACGTAATTGAAAATGTTTAAACTTTTTTTTTTTACACTCGAATGAAAAGAGGTGATTATGTATATTTAACCTATGCTGAATTCAGATCTTCAATCCAAATATACCATCACGTACCATTTTTTAAGGAAACGTAATTGAAAATGTTAAACTTTTTTTTTTACACTCGAATGAAAACAGTGATTATGTATATTTAACCTATGCTGAATTCAGATCTTCAATCCAAAATATTCCATCACGTGCCATTTTTTAAGGAAACGTAATTGAAAATTGCCATACAAATCCAAAAAGAACATGACCGAACATATATAATTTCAGTATTCTGGTAATTCCGTGTGTTATTTTTGTAAATGCAAGGATCATTAAGAAAGAATTGTATAATTAAATAACTTTCGGGAAGACTTAGTCACACATTTTCTGATTTATCATGCAGAAAAGGGTAGAAATATAAAACATGTCAGATTACTCACATTCTGAAAAGATTTTCTGGAACATTTTTGCTTGTGAAAACATCAGGAACATCCCTAATTAACTGCCAACAATAGTCATCTAACATACTGGGTGACCATTGCCCTCTGTACCTTCTTTCCATGACAGATATGTCTTGATGAAAACGTTACTCTCCGTGTTCATCGCTTATGGCCCCCAGGTTTGGGAAGAAGAACTAGTCAAGGGGGGAATGTAGGGAAAATCTAATTTTCAATGACATATTGCCCACCCCAAGTTTTTATATGTCTTTAGAGTGTTCTCTATAATTTCTTGGTAGGTTTCAGCCGTTACATTTCCCAGAAACTTAGCAACACACTATCTTGAATCCCACCCATGCTGCTTTCTCTTTCTGTTCCTCTAGCATGGGCATAAAACGTCTTGTCTTGCATCACTTCACGAATATGTGGGGCAAATTAAAAATACCTTCCTTCAATTTATCTTCAATAATTCTTCGATTGTTTCTTTCAAATATCAGAAAACATTTACAATTTTTATTTAGAACCTTAACAAAATCTTATCATAAAGCCTAGCTTAATGTGAAAGGGTGGCAGCATTGTGTTTTTCCTTAACTCTTAGTTGGTGTTTAATAATATTGTCCCTCTTGTAGCAACAAAGCATCCCTTAGAGGCCACTCTCTTATTTCATGATGTTTTTTGTTTCGATCGACTGTCCCACTCGCATTAAATGCAACAATACTTTTTGAAAGCACTCTGCATTCCTAAGCGCAATCCTATGCCGTTAAGATCTCCACACCTTTTTTCCATTCATATTTTTGGGTACGTAACAATTTTTAAAAGCAAATTAAAATTCTCGTACGTTCCTTTCATATGACATAGTGAATGAGCAATAGGTATAGGCACAGAATGGTAAACATTGCAATTATATAACAACACGGCGTTTTTAACTGAAATGGAAGAATCTATGAAAAGGTGTCATTCTTGTGGATTACAAACTTTACCACTCCATTGTCCCATTAGTCTGTCAACATCATTTACAATAGACACATTCATTCTAAGAGTGTTCACGTTTCCTATCAGTTTTTAGTTTGAACTTTAGGGGCTTCAAACAAATACCAGTTCTATAACAGAGAGCCTAATAGTTCCGACTGACTTTTGTTAAATTGAGATCCCTTAAAAGATAAAATACGATTTTTATAATTATTGCTTTTGCACTCTGCCTCAACAATACAAGTGGAGAGTTTAAGAGACCGTAATAAAATAAATTAAGTAAACTTATAATCTGCTTCACTATGCCATTTATAGGGCTCATAAATTGAAACAGATCACCCAATAGGCTGGAATTGTTTTCTTTCCCAGTAATGTGTGTTGCCATATGCTCCTTCATGAACAAGGGTTCAATAGATCATATATAAAAACGCCCGCTGCTTTGCGCTCGGTCGGACCGCTAGTATAATCATAAAATGGCGATTACTTGAAAACCGTATATGATAATGGAAAAGGGATTTCAGTTTAGAAATCAGGGCAAAAAAATACGTTAGAAACAAAATTTTTGTCAGGTGCAAATTTCACTGGTGTCCAGTGTTGTTGTTATTATTATTATTATTATTATTATTATTATTATTATTATTATTATTATTATTACTATTAGTATTACTATTAGTATTATTATTATTTTTTTAGTAGGTAGCGGCAGCAGCAGTAGTAGTAGTAGTAGTAGTAGTAGTAGTAGGTGTTGTAGATTACTATTACTATTATAGGTTTTCGGCAATTTACTCTATTAATACAATGATAAACAATGAAATGCTCCTTTAAGTAAACCTAAGTGACCTTTATATTTTGAGATGCGCTGATAAAAAATGTGACATCCGTTTTGGTGTATCACCTAAATCTAATATTTTTGCAAAATACCCGCATTTTATAGTTTTATGGTTTCCGGTCTCCGCGTCCGTCTTACCGTTTGGTTCCATGCAAATGGATAAGAAGCTTTAACCAATCTTGTATATTTACGAATGACTATTTAACTCATGCCTCAAATGGTAGTCAATGACCAATCATGTTTCAATGAATTTTCTTTTACAACCAATGACAATCCTGTTTCACCTCGGTCTTTAAAGATATATCTTTATCAGCTCCTGCTTTTGTGATAAAGAAAGTTCCTCCTTTTTTTATATTCTGAACAGGTCAGAGCATTATTTTTCTCTAACAAATGCATTGAATATAGCAAATAATTAACAGATTCCGTGACTTTACTGAGCTGTTTACTAAGAAAAATAATGACTAACCTATAATGTTGATTATAATATACAGTTTGGTGTGTTTCATTATTTCTCCACTAGGGTGTATTCTTACAATATTGCGATCCTAGGCAATAAATAATATGATCAAGTTGCAGTGAATAGACATAACCTAACATTTCTGATTTGTTTTCAAACATCGCCGTTTACATTAAATATATAAATATTTGAAAATACCGGTAATTATATTTAAATAATCATTTTTGAGTAAAACAGCTTAATTTTATTCGTTAAATAGTCCTAACAAACGTCACTCTTGATTTCCAAATCCTCTAGATAAATTCACGAGTCATATTTGGTGAAGAGGACATACTGGCAGTTGATTAATGTCCAGTTTCTTGTCAAAATTTTTATTTTGTGAATTGCCTTCTTACAATGGAACTGTCAACCTTTGCACGCCGAAATCTATCTTCAAATTTCTCCCAAAGAAGCGTTGTGATGTACCAAGATTGTGTCCAAATAAATATCTGCCGATTTTAACTTCAGGCACAGAAATCGAAGCCAGAATCCAGCAAAGGTAACCCACTGTGCGAGGCAGATGTACGTCCCTGCTTGAATAGAGCAGAGTGGAGTGCGACGGAGTGCAGCGCGTACGGCTGGGTTGTGAGGGTTATCCAATATACCAAGTCAGCAGTTTAACTGAGAGATTTGGCGCTGGATTTTAGTGCCTTGCAGTTTAAAGCGGCAGATATATATATACTGGCACTATCGAACCCGTACGTCCATGGCCGCGCGGACATAAGCTCTCCATACATCCCTATCACGAGCTATATTGTAATTATTTTTAGATACCCCGTGCTGATTACCCGGCGTTGCCCGGGAATCTACTTATCCCGATCTTCTTGGCATAAATTAGCTGAAAGAGGAAAATTAATGTGTTTTTATGTTTAGTTGAATTCGTAAGAGGAAAAATAATTCTAAATTTATATCGTAATTATTTTAAGATACCCCCGTGCTAATTACCCAGCGTTGCCCGGGAATCTACTTATCCCCATCTTTTTGGCATAAATGAGCTGAAAGACAAAATTCGTTATTGTGAGTTATCCGTAAGAGAACACCCGCCGTACGCTGCTACGCTTGCCCGGGAATCTACTTTTCCCGATATTCTTGGTATCAATGAAAGACAAAAATGGTTATTGTGAGTTATCCGTAAAAGATAAAAATATGGTGTCGCGGATTTTTTTTGTAGAGTTTTTTTGTTATTTTTTATATTCAATTCTGTATAGCCTACATTAATTTTGTATATTTGTTATGGTTTAGGCAGCGTAAGCCATTTAAGCGTCCAAAGAGCTACTTTATTCACGTGTTCCACTAGAAAGGGCGATTTTTAAGGGTGCAGGAGTTGAGTATCACAACTCTCTTATAGCCTATGTTCATCCCGGGAATCTCCTGAACATTTTGCAAAAAAACCCCATCACAATCGGATCAACGGTATGGCCGCGCATAAAGTACGAACAAACAAATATACAAACAAACAAACATTAATTTTTATATATAAGACTAAATAAAATAAACAACTTGATGTATTCTATAGGATACATTGTCAATTTAAGGATTAATTATTCGCCATGCCACACAAATGTAAGATTTCCTATAGATACCACGTAGTCTTTACCTGTCTGTTCGTCTCCCTTTGGTCCAAAACAAAAATGTAACTAAGAACTTTGTTTTCAAATGCAATCTTTTCTCTTCATACATAGGTACCTATTATCGCCTGGTTAGAACCAGGTTGTTCTAAATCCACTTTAAAAAAAACATTTTTGTTTCCATAATACTGTAATTATGTATTAGTATCACACATAAAATTGTACATATTATGGTTAGAAAGTGTTAAACCCCTTTTCTTAAAACAGCGCTGTTATTGTGAATCGGTAGTACTCTTAACTTAATTGATTTTTCATAAACATAAAAAAAAAAAGAATAATCTTCTTCTAAGCAGGCGATAACTTTATATATATATATATATATATATATATATATATATATATATATATATATATCCATAGTAATTCTGCCCGAAGGCAGGTCCTTCACTGCAATCATAGCATTTTCATGCTATGCTTGCAGCTTTACTAGGGAATTGTGTAGGTGTGGTAGCTTCCCGTTGCTTTCCACACCGGTGAAGGATGATGATGATGATTGCCATATGATATCGGGGACCGTTTGGGCCTTAAAGTTTTCCTGACATTTGTCTTACAGGTGAGAAAAAACCCCGATAAAAACATCATCCAGAAAAACTGCCCCGACCGGGGATCGAACCCGGGCCGGCTGCGTGACAAGGCAGCACGCTACCTCGAGACCACAGCGGTGGACTATATATATATATATATATATATACATTATTGCCTCTAATAGGACGTCCGTAGTGCCCAGTATTATTTAAATATTTCTAATAATGTTCTATTTTATTTTCAACAGTAAATTCACTAAAAATTATTTTTTTTAGGTACGAGTATTATTAGATTCAATACAAATTTTATCGATTTCAGCAGAAAAGAAAATTCCATGAATTTAGTAGGTCCACAGCTGTGGTCTCAAGGTAGCGTGCTGCCTTGTCACGTAGCGGGCCCGGGTTCGATCCCCGGTCGGGGCAGTTTTTCTGGGTGAGGTTTTTATCGGGGTTTTTCTCACCTGTAAGACAAATGCCAGGAAAACTTTAATGCCCAAACGGTCCCCGAAATCATATGGCCATCATCATCCTTATCATTATCATCATCATCCTTCACCGGTATGGAAAGCAACGGGAAGCTACCACACCTCGAATTCCCTAGTAAAGCTGTAAGCATAGCATGGAAATGCTATGATTGCAGTGAAGGACCTGCCTTCGGGCAGAATTACTATGGATGTATGGAATAGTCTTCTTCTTCTTCTTCTACTACAAGATTTAGGCTATGCAGCCTATTCCGGCGAAGTTAAAAGTGGAGTCCATCTTCTACGTGGTCGGCCAACATCTCTTGTTCCTCTGGGATTATACAGGAAGGTTCTTTTTGGTATTCTTTCGTTGTTCATTCTCATTAAGTGTTCTGTCCATTTCTTATTATTTTCGCTGATTTTATCTTCAATTTTATATATATTTAATTCTTCTCGTATAGTTTCATTCCTTATTCTATCCGCTCTTGTGCATCCTTTCACATTACGTAAAAATAGCATTTCCGCACTCTGTATCCTGCTTTTATCCCCTGATTTCATTATCCAATTTTCACTTCCATACAACAACAAAGGAACAGCCATTGTTTTATATAATTTAAGCTTCGTATCTTTCCTTGTTTTCCGACGTAAGGTTCTTTTTATGGTTCCACAATAGCCTGAAATGTATTTACTTTATTTTCTATATCTTTATTTTCTCTATAAGTTATATCACATCCGAAGTATTGGAAATGTGATATTTGTTCTAATTATTTTGTTATCCAGTACAATTTTTGATCTAATTCCACATTTACCAATAAATGCCACTACTTTTGACTTATTTATTGATATTTTACAATTATATCTATTGGCTATTAATTTAAATTTATATGCTAACATTTGGAGCTCATTTTCAGATTCTGCTAAAGGTACAACACCGTCAGCGAATAATAAAGCATTTATTTGATCTTTATTATCAATTAATATTCCTTCATTAGTTGAAATCCTTCTTCCATTCTTTTAGGATATCGTCCATATAAATATTAAGTAATATAGGTGAGAGTGAACACCCTTGTCGTACTCCTTGGTTTATTTGAAAAAAATGTCTTATTTTTAGTCAGCTGTGGGTCAATACAAATATTTGTTCCATAGTACAAGCTCTTAACAGTTTCTATAATCTGAATAGAGAGGCCTTTTTCTTTTAGGATATTCCACAATATTTCTCTGTTTACTCGATCAAATGCTTTATCCAAGTCTATAAATAACAAATGTGTTTCTAGGTTTTTTTCTTGTCTTTTGTTTATTATCTGATTCAGGGCAAATACTCCATCGGTACAAGATCTTCCTTTCCGGAACCCGTTTTGTTCTTCTGCTAGTATTACTTCAGTAATTCGTTGTATTCGTTTTGCTATTATTCTAGCATATATTTTATATCCACTATTTAGGAGGGTAATGCCTCTGTAATTAGATGGTTGGTTTCTTTCTCTCCTTTCTTGTAAATTGGTTTACTATACCTTGCCTCCATGTTGCTGGTATATTATGATTCTCCCAACACATATTAAGAAAATTCAAGAATCTTAATTTAAAGAATATATCTGCATATTTAATTAGTTCTGAATTGATGTCATCTGGTCCGCTAGCGTTTCTATTATTGTTAATTTGAGCGATTCTTCCAGTTCTTCCATTTGTATTTTATCTACTTTCAAATTCTCACATTTTGGTTCTTCTTCGTTTTCATTCTCGTTGTACCACAGGTCTCTGAAATATTCTATCCAATGTTCTTCTGATATTGATGTAGGTATATATGCAGCTTCTTTTTCTGATTTATTTAAATATTTAATTGTTCTATAAGCAGTCCATTGTCGTCCATGTAGATCATGTTCTAGATTAGATACATATCGATCCCAACTGTCTTGGTGGGATTTCCTAACAATTTTCTTTGCTTCCTTTCTTTTGTTATAATATATTTATTTTGTTTCTTCAGTTTTCTTTTGTAAATATTGTAAATATGCTTTCTTCTTTTCGTCTATAACTGTTTTAATTTCGTCATTCCATATTCTTAGTCCTCTCTTCTTACAATTTTTCCTTCTTAATTCTAGAACTTCATATGCTGCTTTCTTTAGAGCCCAATCGATGTTACTCCATTCTTCTTCTATATTATTATTTATTTCTCGCTGTAATATATATTGAGATAATCTATTTGCATACAACTTTCTTGTACTTTCTTCTTGTAATAAATTCACTTTATATATTTATTCATTGTAAATTTTTCTTGTTGTTGGTTTCCTCCATCTTTCTAATAATTTTATATTACATGTCAAGAGAAAATGATCTGTTCCTACATCGAAACCTCTATATACTCTTACATCTGGGACCCAGGGTATCAATTTTCTGTTTACCAAGAAATATCAATAATTGATCTTAATCCTCTAGCCGACCAGGTGTACTTATGTATTACTATTATTATTATTATTATTATTATTTATTATTATTATTATTATTATTATTATTATTATTATTATTATTATTATTATTATTATTATTATTATTCCACCGCTGTGGTCTCGAGGTAGCGTGCTGCCTTGTCACGCAGCGGGCCCGGGTTCGATCCCCGGTCGGGGCAGTTTTTCTGGGTGAGGTATTTATCGGGATTTTTCCTCGCCTGTAAGACAAATTTCAGGAAAACTTTAAGGCCCAAAATGTCCCCGAAATCATATGGCCATCATCACCATCATCATCCTTCACCGGTGTGGAAAGCAACGGGAAGCTACCACACCTACAATTCCCTAGTAAAGCTGCAAGCATAGCATGAAAATGCTATGATTGCAGTGAAGGACCTGCCCTCGAGCAGAATTATTATGGATGTATTATTATTATTATTATTATTATTTTATTATTATTATTATTATTATTATTAATTATTTTATTTTTATTGGCAGAGATAAATCACCAGGCCTTCTTTTGCACTCAACTAGGTTTAATTTAAAAATGCCTACAATTGTTAAAAGAATTGAAAGTAAAATATAAAAATATTGAATTAATAAAGGGATATTTTATAAAAAATAATTGTAAGAAGAACATAATAAAATGATTATTTATAAATTCAATAGATGGTAGTTATGCAAAGTTATACCCAATTACATGCATGAGAATAAATCTGATTAAATTCTCTGTTGTTTTTTAAATAAATACATTTATAGCTAATGTTATAATTGCGACTGAATTATTAATTAATAAAGATCAATGTATTAAACTAATCACAAAACAACGTTGGTGCCATCTAATGGCAGATTATTTCCGTAGACTCTGGAGTAACGCCATTGACTATTATTCGACCAAATGATTGGCTTCGCCATTAATGGGCATAGATAAATTGCAACTGAAGTTATTTTCACTCTCTCTTAGTGTTACCAGTATTTCAGTATGTAACCAATTATTAATTTCATGTACTACATTCGAACCGCATATGGGATTGAAGTTTGTAGTAATATACAAACTACTCTGCAACATACACTGCACATGACGACAAATTATCTGTTAGTATTTTCATAACTGTCTAACTAATAACCGAGGCGCTAACTCCAGGACCAAAACCTTGGAAACTATAATCAGAGAAGATTGAACGAACATGAATTGCAACTTTTAATACAATTATTTATCCCTTTCAAATTATTTTTAAATGATGGATTTTCACATTGACAAAGCAATGCTATGATTGCAGTGAAGGACCTGCCTTCGGGCAGAATTACTATGGATGGATGGATATATATCAACTGCTGTGGTCTCGGAATAGCGTGCTTCCTTGTCACGCAGTGGGCCCGGGTTCGATTCCCGGTCGGGACAGGCTCCTGGGTGAGGTTTTTTCGGGGTTTTTCCTCACCTGTAAGACAAATGTCAGGAAGCTTAGGGCCCAACGGTCCCCGAAAATCATCCGGCCATCATCATCATCCTTGCCATTATCATCATCATCATTCTTCACCGTTGTGGAAAGCAACGGGAAGCTACCACATCTATAATCCCCTAGTAAAGCTGTAAAGCATAGCATGAAAATGCTATGATTGCAGTGAGAGACCTGCCCCCGGGCTGAATTGCTGTAGATTGATGGATGGATATTGCCCTAGACAAGTTGTATGCTCTTCCTATTTGAAATAGTATAAAACTTTCTTCGATAATCCATTATTTCTGTCAGTGTGAAGAAAAAAGCTATTGCCATAAAATTGTCTTCAGCCCACCTAAATATAGAGTGCAGCATCCATAAGACAACTCATCATGCGACCATCTCACTCACTCGATAACGAACGGTACACTTGCGGAAAGGCAACCTTGAAAAAAAATATCACTAGGTTTAACCGTACAATCCTTCAATGAATGTTGGCGAAAGGCCAATTCCTACCCGATAATGAAATGATGGGAAGCGCCTTCTACGCTTCTCACGGCAATTTTTAGGTTGTATTCGGGTCTGTTCAAATTGATGTTCATAATGATATGCTCTTATACTCATAAATACCGAGCAATAAGTCGATTTTAGAAACAAAGTATAAACCATAAACATGGTTTTACTTTTTTTTTTTTGCTATGGAAACCAAAATTAAAATATAAAATTATGGAATATTCACCTGAAAGGTCCTCAACTTAATGAATTATTTAACTGTAGCGCTTTCGGGACTTGTCCCATCATCGGCAGGATTCAAAACTGGTGTTTCACTGAAGATCTGGTAGAGGGGGTTATATGTATTGGGTTCGTTTTCGTTTATCAGGTTGTCGTTGTTGTGAGCTGCTTTCGAAAGCAGAAACAACAATGACAGCCTGATAAACGAAAACGAACCCAATATATGTAACCCCTTCTACCAGATCTTCAGTGAAACACAGTTTTGAATCCTGCCGATGATGGGACAAGTCCCGAAAGCGCTACAGTTAAATAATTCATTAAGTTGAGGAGTCGGACCTTTCAGGTGAATATTCCATAATTTTATATTTTAATTTTGAATAATACCTAACGTAACACATCATGAATCTTGTAAAAGTTGATTATGGAAACCATACAAAACTGTTAAACCGGAGTCATGTTTTACGCTTTGTTTCTGCCATAATGACTGGTTACATTTTTGTTTCATGTTCAAAATATTATATCTGAAGAAATGTCAGAATCCAAATATGTAGAAACAATAATTTCAAACAAGTGTTAGGTGCAGGAATTAATTAAACATAGGCTTAACTATGGAAGCATGTGCTATTTTGCATTACAGCCACTCTTGCTATTCCAATTTTCTCAAAAAAATGATGTGTTAAAAATATATAAAACTGTTATTCTTCCAGTTATTATCGCCTCACTATGATGGTTGTCCGTTTATATAAAAGCGTGTGCCGCGCGACAGTGCTTGACATACGGAATTATAGTGGCGGTAGTCGGCATATTTGCATTTAATTATATATAACAGGTCCACCGCTGTGGTCTCTAGGTAGCGTGCTGCCTTGTCACGCAGCGGGCCCGGGTTCGATCCCCGGTCGGGGCAGTTTTTCTGGGTGAGGTTTTTATCGGGGTTTTTCCTCACCTGTAAGACAAATGTCAGGAAAACTTTAAGGCCCAAACGGTCCCCGAAATCATATGGCCATCATTCTTATCATTATCATCCTTACCATTATCATTATCATCATCATCATCATCCTTCACCGGTGTGGAAAGCAACGGGAAGCTACCACACCTACACAATTCCCTAGTAAAGCTGCAAGCATAGCATGAAAATGCTATGATTGCAGTGAAGGACCTTCCTTCGGGCAGAATTACTATGGATGGATATATAACAGCTGCGGGGAAACAAAGCGAGCCGCTGGACAACCATCATAGTGAGGCGATAATACACTACATGAATCCAAAATATAGTATTTTACTTTAATAAAAAAGCAAAGATCACAAATAAGCCTATTTGAGAATTAAATGCGTGGGAAAAACTCCTTATCAAAGAGCAGGAAACAGACAGGTGAATGGAGAAAACTGTGTAACAATGAGCTACACGATTGTTATGCGAAACCGGACGTATAAGAACAATTACAGTTACAACTCGCAGATTTGCATGGAGAAGAAATGTGGCGAGAATGAGGAATAAAAGAGGAACATGGAATATCTTATAGGAAAACCTAAGGTAAAGGCCAAGAATAAGCTAAAGAGAATAACATTAATCGTGCTTCAGGAGATAAATTATAGAAGGGATAATTGGAAAACATTAGCTCGTGGTAGGAATGCATGGAGAGTTTATGTCCGCGCGGCCATGAAACTCCGGGATCGATAGTGGAAGTGAATTAGTTACTGGCCGAACATAAAAGTCCCTAAAAATTCGAAAGGATGGTATAAAAATATAACAATCAAAAATGTGTAGGCAATCAAACTATCTTACACATTTATTTTCTTGTGTAAACTAATATTTGTTTTTTACACGCTTTAAAATAGCTTGACCTGTATCTGTCCATCTATGTAACGGAAACTTTTAACACAATTTTCACCCACTTCAAAACATTGAATCGACTTGAAACTTTGTATACTTGTAAAGGACCAAAGACAATACAATAATTTCATAATTTTTTCTAAGATCCTGGCCAGGATCATCAGGACATCAAAAAAAGTGTCTGTGTATCTATGTAACAGAATCTTTCAACACAATTTTCACCCACTTATAAACATTGGATCGACTTGAAACTTTGTATACTTGTAAAGGACCAATGACAATACTATAATTTCATAATTTTTTCTAAGATCCTGGCCAGGATCATCAGGACATCTAAAAACATGTCTGTGTATCTATGTAACGGAATCTTTCAACATGATTTTCACCCACTTAAAAACATTGGATCGACTTGAAACTTTGTATACTTGTAAAGGACCAATGACAATACAATAATTTCATAATTTTTTTCTAAGATCCTGGCTAGGATCACCAGGACATCAAAAAAATGTCTGTGTGTATCTATGTAACGGAATCTTTCAACACGATTTTCACCCACTTATAAACATTGGATCGACTTGAAACTTTGTATACTAGTAAAGAACCAATGACAATACAATAATATCATAAATGCTTTCTAAAATCCTGGCCAGAATCATCAGAAAATCAAAAAGTAATAAATAACCGGCATAATAGGTTCCGGACTTATCAACTTTTTAGTCGATCATTATAAGAACTCAGTTGGTAGAGCGGTGGACTGTAGTGGTACATAATTTCAATAACCTATAGGTCGCTGGTTCAAATCCGGCCTGGAGGATTTTTTTAGAAGAGTATTACTTTTAGCTCATACTACAATAGTATCGAATTTAAAGATATTTACATTTTTTTCTTTATTCTGTAAAATATTAAAACTAAAAAATAAAATAATAATAGTTTAAAAAAACTAAATCAACACGCTTTATTAGAAAACCAAACTAAAAAATGAAAAATAATGTTATTTTCCAACACGCTTGGGATAAAATTAAAGTGGTCAACAAAAAAATCATCTCCAACACATCTAGAATAAAACAAGAGTTATCTACAAAAAAAATAATTTTACCATCAAAAGTGTGGGGTGCTTTTTTGGTTTTTACGTTTCCTTCTTAGAGACTTTACTTTTACCAATATCTGTTTATTATCAAGTATATTAATTGATATAGAGCACCCCATGCTTTTGATGTTAAAAAATATATTTTTTTTTGTAGATAACTCTAGTTTTATTCTAGATGTGTTGGAGACGATTTTTTTGTTGACCACTTTAATTTTATCCCAAGCATGTTGGAAATTGAAATTAATTTTCATTTTTTAGTTCAGTATTCTAATAAAGCGTGTTGATTTAGTTTTTTTAAACTATAATTTATTTAATATACGGAAGAGTATATTGAAACACATTTTCAGTGTTTTACCAACTGTCATCAATGTTGTCATTTTATAATTAATTCCACTACCTGTTTTCCCAATATTCACTTCATGATGGCGAATCGACCGTAAAATTCAGAGTAGCGAACATAAGCCACTACTTAATTATTTGCAGTTGAAGATTTGATTAAAATGTACAGATTATCTTCTGGTTGTACGATATTTAAATACAAAGCTGAAAAATGTATCTTAATCTAAACAACTTAGTTTTCATACTCATTATCATCTCTTTCACAGTCGTGTGTCATAATTTTGTTTATTCAACATTAACTTGCAAATTAACTCAGGACATTTATATTGAGCAGTAATTAATCAAGCCAGCCAGACATGAACAAACACTACTAGGCCTGTATAACTCAGTTAATTTATCGTTTTTTTATTCAATGAATTAAGCCATTTATATTGATTTCTTATACAGGGTGTATCAAAAAGGATGGCGCAAACATACAAGGTTGAAAGTACACGATAATAGAAGCAACAATGTCCCAGTAAACATGGGTCTGCAAATGAGCCGTTTACGAGATAATTACGAATGTATGGTTACCAGCCGCCATTGACTTCATTGTAAACATCGTCCTTGTTAGTAGACATTTATTTGAATTTAGACTTTACTATTAATTTTTCTTCTCATTTAGTTCACATTTCACAGTTCACTTCACTTATGGGTTACCTGTTAAAGGAGATGTTAAAGTGTCTTCCTTGCATCTGGATGCAATACTGAGCTCGTCTCTGCAATGAATGTCGAATTCTTTCGAAAACCCCTGGATCATTTCGGAATTTTTGACAAGCATGTACAACTCTCTGCTCCAGTTCTTCAATCGTGTTAACGGGTGTGCTGTACACTTCGCTTTTGAGGTGATCCCAGAGATAAAAATCCAAAGGATTTAGATAAGATGATCTTGGAGGCCAAGGTACAGATCGCCTCGACCTATCCATCTTTGGCCGTATCTGCGCGTTAGATGCCGTCTCACAGCAGCAGCAAAATGTGCCGGAGCTCCATTATGCATGTACCACAAACTCCGACGTTGCTGAAGGGAAACATCCTCAAGCAATCCTGGAAGATGACGCCGCAGAAACCTAAGGTACCTCCATCCATTAAGTTTTCGTGGAAGAATGCGTGGCCCAATGAGATAATCACCTAGTACGATGTTACAAACAATGACGTCAGTGGCCGCTTGTAACCATACATTCGTAATTATCTCGCAAACGGCTCGTTTGCGGACCCATATTTACTGGGACATTGTTGCTTCTATTATCGTATACTTCCAACCATATAAGTTTGCGCCATTCTTTATGATACACCCTGTATAATTAACTTCAATTCGATTGTATGTGTAGACCCTTACATCCCATTGATGATTTAAGAATAATATGGCCCATATCGGTCTTGGTAATCACGAAGTAAAATGTCTTCCTGGGAATACGAGGGTCGCGGCTCGATTCTAAGATGAATATAATTTTTCGGATGAGGATAAGTCTTTCTTCGGAATGTAAACTAATGGTGTCTGACTCGCGTCACAAATGTGTAGCACAATCAACTTTCAATCGCTATAAAGTAATAAAGTCGTTGCTTTCCATAGTACAAATATCACACAGTAATACTAATCATATGGATGGGAATTACAATGTATATAGAGAGAGATTTGCGTTTGGATCGGTACTTGCTCAGGTAGCTCAGTTGGTAGAGCACTTGTCTAGAGAACCAAGGGTCCCGGGTTCAAGTCCCGGTCTGAGCGTATAATTTTTCTCTTCAAATATAATCATAATACGTTTAAAGACGGCTCCGTGCCTTAAGCGGTTAGACGCTCGCCTCTCACCGCTGGGGTCCCGAGACCTAGTCTCGGTCACTCCATGTGGGTTTCGTCCCCTGCCACAATTTCATACCACCATTTCTCCATACTCATCTCATCCATTTCGTTTCATTTCGTTCATCTGGCTCTGTGATGGTGCGTCGGCGTGGTCGGCCGGCATCCTTGCCATTCATAGCCTCTATATAAAGGTCTTCATCTCATCTCATCCCTCGACCCAACACGAGTTGAGGATATTTTAAAAAAATCATACACAGGAGGATTGTCATTTTACATTAACCAAACCAGCTACATCATTCCAAGTTCGGCGGAATTTGGAAATTATTTACGGTTTCCAGAAAGAAATTCAAAATTACGAAATTCCACAAACCAAGTAATAATAGAAAAATCCCCATCTTCTTCCCTAGAACTCAAATGTATAATAAATTGACTAAGAAAAAGTGTATCTCCGCAACATTTCCAGGTATAGGAATTTTTCCCTGGGAATTTTGCAGAGATACACTTGTCCCTGGTATCATAAAAGACATATATGACATTAAATGCACTAAAATTGGTAGCATTGCTGCCGATAGGGTTACCCATGCCGGACTGGTCGAAGATGATAAGCCAGACGAAAAAAGTACCTTGGTCGAAAGAGTGACGATCTTTCACCGTAAAAATACAACCGTCAAGAAATGCGGACATGGGTTCAACTGGGGTAAAATTTTCCGGATGTCAAATAGTCCCCCATTCGGTTCTCCGGGCGGGGACTACTTCAGGGAACCCATGCCAAAGGCTCAAATACGGGGACATGGTCCTAGGAACATGGAATGTTAGGACTTTATAAAATAGTGGGGCACTAGAGATATTAACGCGGGATTTAGAAAAATCGCCCTTGGATATAGTCGCTTTACAGGAAGTTAGGTGGCCAGGAGAAAGTAGTCAGGAATCAGGAAGCTTTGCATTATACTACGGGGGTGCAGAAAGACCTGCATTTGGAACGGGTTTTTTAGTCAGAAGGAGGATCCTATCCGCTATCCGAGATATTAAGTTTGTTAGTGATAGGATATCATACATAATTCTAAAGGGTAAACGACATGATTTTATAATTGTAAATGTACATGCCCCCACAGAACATAAAGATGACAAGATCAAGGATGAGTTCTATGAAGAATTAGAATGCTTATTTGATGGCCTTTCACGATGTCATATGAAAATTGTCTTAGGAGATTTTAATAGAAAATTGGGGCAGGAAGATATATTCAAACCAACAATAGGCAAATTCAGTCTTCATTAAGATAGTAACGACAATGGGGTTAGATTAGTCACATTTGCCACATCGAAGAATCTCATTGTTAAGAGCACAACATTTCAGCATAATGATATTCATAAATATACCTGAACGTCTCAGATGGCGAAACTCGGAACCAAATAGATCATGTATTAGTGGACAAACGCTCGCACAGTAGCATCATCAATGTTAGATTAGTTAGAGGAGCAGACTGCAATTCGGATCATCATCTGGTCAGGCTGAAAATCAGACACCGGCTATCGCTAATAAATGAGAGGAACAAACGCTAAAGATGATTCTGTAAAAATTGAAATAAAAAACTTGAAAAATTATGAAATGCTGCAAGAATACCAAATCAAAATTGCTAATATATTTGAAGCACTGAAATCTTCAGATGACAATGTGGCAAACGAAGAAGAAACTGACATAAATAAAGAATGGGGAGGCTATAAGAGATACTATTAAATTGTTAGCATCAGAAAGAATTTGTTGTTTAAAAAAGAGGCAAAACATGAAATGGTTTGATGAGGAATGTGCCGACATTGTGAAAGAAAAGAAAGCTAGCAAAAATGAAATAGTTACACGAGCCAAATGAGGTAAATTTAGAGAAATTGGGTAGTATTAGACGGGGAAACCACCAAGTTACTAAAGAGTAAAAAGAGGGAATATTTGAGAGAGAAGATTAATGATCGTGAATTGAATGCAAAAAATAGGAACATTAGATACTTATATCAGGGAATTAGTATAGAGAAGAAAGGGTTTCAGGCTAGAACAAACATAATTCGGAATGAAAATGGGGATATGATTGCAGATCCCAGGAGTATATTAAATAGATGGAAAAGTTACTTTAAACAGCTATTAATTGTACATACAGAACAGGACATTGAGGAGGATAATTTACAGACAGCAGAAATGCTAGTCGCACAACCAAGTGCATTAGAGGTTGAAATGTCGATTGAAAAATTGAAGATGTTTAAAGCATCAGGTTCAGATGAGATCCCAGCAGAACTGATAAAATCAGGGGGAGAAAGATTGATGGACAAGATACGCTGGTTGCTTAGTATGATTTGGGAAAAAGAAGCTCTTCTAGATGAATGGAAAGAAGAAATTATCGTACCAAGTTATAAGAAAGGAGATAAAACTGATTGCAACAAATATAGGGGCATCTCATTACTTTCAACTTCGTACAAAATTTTAACAAATATATTAGTAAGCAGACTTACTCCCTAAATTGATGACATTCTAGGAGATCATCAATTTGGATTTAGAAAAAACAGGTCTAAAATAGATCAGACTTTTAGTATAAGACAGATTTTAGAAAAGAAATGGGAATATAATGGTACTGTACATCAACTATACGTAGACTTCAAAAAAACATATGATTCAATTAAATGGGAGAAGGGAAATTGCTGAGCTACTTAGTACGTCAGGTCGCTCATTCCTGACGACCCCACAGTTGGTCCACGGGCTCCTTGAGCCTAGCCGGGAGGACTGCTGTCGCAGATCCAACGACCGTTCCCCTGTTCTACCTCCAGGGACGCATCCTGGCAGCCGTTGTGAGACCGGCTAGGGCTTGAATCCTCAAGCCCCGCAGTGTGAGACTTTAGTACATCCAGGTGCTCATCTCCTGGTGACCCCACAGTTTGTCCACGAACCCGTAGGCTTAGCCGGGAACCAGCACAGTTGCTCCCCTCTGCACTGGTCCGAGCCGTTCCCTGGTGTGCCCCCAGGGATGTGTCCTGTTGCAGTTGTGGTCCAGCCCGGAGCTCGCGAGCTCCAACAGGTGAGCAATAGTACGACAAGGCGTTCAAATCCTGCCGACCCCACTAATGGTTCACGAGTCCCTTGGACTTAGCTGGGAGGACTGCTAGCAGCCCGGTATTGTCCCAACCAGCCCGTTCGCAAGACTAGATCTAGTCGTGCAGCTGCTGTGAGTCCAGCCCACTGAGCAATGTAGGCATCCAGGGTGCTCATCGCCCATGGTACGCCCACAGAGGTTCTTCGGGTTCATTGAACCAAGAGAAAGGAGCTTCTGATCTCCAGTCTCCGATCATTTCGCCACGGCGGCCGCTGATCCCGCTGTGGGCTACGAAATGTGAGCTTTGACAAACTGGTCACTCATCTTCCCCCTGTTGACCCCACTTATGGTCAGCGAGTCCATCGGATTTATAAGGGAGGACTGACAAGCAGATCCATCGACCGTTTCCCCACTACGCCACCGAGGGGACGCGATTGGCTGCTGAAGTGGGCGCAACACGAGCTTTGTAGTACGTCAGGTCGCTCGAGTCCTGACGACCTCACAAACGGCCCGCGGGTCGGTCTGGACTTAGCCGGGAGGAATTCAAAGCAAACCACCGACCGTTCCCCTATCCGCCACCCGAGGACGCGCCCTGTTGCTATTGTGAGCACAGCTGGGGCCCGAGAACCGGACCCCCAGGGACTATTGAGTAAAACTAAGAAATTACGACTGGAAGTAAATATCAATAAAACTAAATATATGGTCACACGTAGAAATTCATTACATAATGGAAATGGACAGCTAATGACAAATGAGGGAAATTTTGAGGAAGTGGCTGAATTCAAATATCTAGGAACAATAATCACAAATAGGAATGAGATGCACAAAGAAATTAAACATAGGCTCAATTCTGGAAATGTGTGCTATTATGCATTGCAGAGACTCTTGATGTCCCAACTCCTTTCAAAGAACGTTAAACAGAAAATATATAAAACTATTATTCTACCAGTTATATTATATGGGTGCGAAACATGGACTCTTACTTTAAGGGAGGAAAGATGATTACAAGTATTTGAGAATAAAGTACTTAGGAAAATGTTTGGACCAAAGAGAGATGAACAGACAGGTGCATGGAGAAGACTAAATAACAATGAACTACATGGTCTTTATAGGAAGCCAGATATAATAAGAACAGTTAAGTCTCGTAGACTGCGATGGGCAGGACATGTTGCACGTATGGGGAATGAAAGACTTGCATGGAAACTTCTTGTAGGAAAGCCGGAGGGAAAACGCCCAGTTGGTAGACCAAGAATGAGGTGGGAGAATAACATTAACTATGAATTTGAGAGAATTTTGAAATACCCGGTGAAAATGAGAGCGGATGATTGGAAAACATTAGCTCAGAATAGGGATGTATGGAGAGCTTATGTCCGCGTGGCCATGAACCTACGGGTTCGATAGTACCAGTGAGTAAGTAAGTAAAATTATATCTCGACCCGAATGTCTAATTCAATCTACCACATCGATAATTCATGAAAATCAATATAATACAATTGAACACAACAATAATAAACCAGCAATGGTAAATAATGTATTTATTTTATCATCTGCGTATAAATTATGTCAACACACTACAGTTACAAGAAAGAAAAATGTATTGCGAAATTCACAATACAGTTTGTAAGTCATTAAAGGTTTCACTCGCCATTTTAAAGATTCATTATTACGAGTATTTATTTCCATTCACGCAGTTTTTTCCTCTCGATTGAGAGATATTTTTACGTGTCACGTGCTACCCGGGCCTTACAGTGGCACGACACGACCAGTCGGGAGAGGCGTTTTTTAACTATGAATCACACACACAATTTTGACCACACAAGACCATGGATGGCCTCCCCGAATGGGATATATCTTTATAATAATATGTTAACTAAGAAATTTCTTTAAATCGTTTTCCATAAATATCTGTTTAATATAATTTATTAATATCTTCACAATATTATAACTGTTTTTTTTTTTGCTCTTTTTTTCCAAAGATCCCCTTAAATGGGAAGAATTCAAATAAAAATAATTAATAGTTTAAAAAAACTAAAACAACACGCTTTATTAGAAAACCTAACTAAAAAAATGAAAAATAATTTTAATTTCCAACACGCTTGGGATAAAATTAAAGGGGTCAACAAAAAAATCATCTCGAACACATATAGAATAAAACTAGAGTTATCAACAAAAATAAAATAATTTTACCATCAAAAGCGTGGGGTGCTCTACATCAATTAATATATTTGATAATAAACAGATATTGGTAAACGTAAAGTCTCTAAGAAGAAAGTGTAAAAATCATAAAAAGCACCCCACGCTTTTGATGGTAAAATTATTTTCTTTTTGTTGATAACTCTAGTTTTATTCTATATGTGTTGGAGATTATTTTTTTGTTGACCCCTTTAATTTTATCCCAAGCGTGTTGAAAATTAAAATTATTTTTCATTTTTTTAGTTCGGTTTTCTAATAAAGCGTGTTGTTTTAGTTTTTTAAAACTATTATTTTATTTTTTATTTTTTAGTTTTAATATTTTACACAATAAGATAAAAATGTAAATATCTTTAAATTCGATACTATTGTAGTATGAGCTAAAAGTATTACTCTTCTACAAAATACTCTCCCCAGCTGGATTTGAACCAGCGACCTATGGATTACTGAAATTATATACCACTAATCCACCGTTCTACCAACTGAGCTCTTACAACGATTGACTAAAAAGTCGACAAGTCCGCAACCTATTATACCAGTTTTAATTTTTTTTTCTGATGAATCTGGTCAGGTTTTAAGAAACAAAATATGAAATTATTGTAGTGTCACGGGCCCTTTACAAGTATACAAAGTTTCAAGTCGATCCAATGTTTCAAAGTGGGTGAAAATCGTGTTCAAAGATTCCGTTACATAAATGCAAAGACACTTTTTTGATTTTCTTCTGGCCAGGATTTTAGAAAATAAATATGAAATTATTGCATTGTCACGGATCGTTTACAAGTATACGAAGTTTCAAGTCGATCCAATGTTTCTAAGTGGGCGAAAATCGTGTTCAAAAATTCCGTTACATAAATACAGACACTTTTTTGATTTTCTGATTATTCTGGCCAGGATTTTAGAAAATAAATATGAAATTATTGTATTATCACGGGTCCTTTATAAGTATACAAAATTTCAAGTCGATACAATAATTTAAATGGGTGAAAATCTCGTTGAAAGAATCAGTTACATAGAAAGATAGATAGATACAGGTCAAGCTAATATAAAGCGTGTAAAAATAACTTGCAGGTTAATTTATTTTTATTCAATGCCCCAGGTTGTCATTTCGACACTTCTGGTGTTCTCTCCTGGCATTGGCATAATTGTAACCCACTTCTGAAGTTCGGGCGCCTAGAAGACGGAGTTACGTTACCCCGATGATATGATGGGTGATAAATGATAATGAAGCGCCAGGATAGTTTCTTAACCTAAACTTAACCATGATCAACCACAGGGATAATTCCCTTTAAGGAAAAATTACTACGGTTTGACCGGGAATCGAACCCGAGACCTCCACTAGCACATGAGACTAGTCTAACAAACTATTCTAACCAAATATCCAGTGTTAGACATTCCCAACTCGGTACGGATAACAATGATACTCACGTGATTATAGTAGCTTCCCTTCCTCGTTTATTGAAGTAAGACCCTCGTCAGTGGTTGCTGTAATCAAATTAATTAGACTGCCACAAGCTCGGCTTCACTGAATCAGTAGTTAAATACCGCAAGACATTGCAGTAGACTGCGAGGTACAAGATGGATTCTATAAGAGAGTTTACGAAGCACTCCGTGGCCTGTAAGACTTCAAATGACCTAAATATATCATCAGTGAATTTACAATAATTTTCAGAATATAAAATGGCCTTGACACAACATGATTTTCCTTTATTCTTTATAGGGTGAAAAAATAAAGTTTACATAAATACGAAATTATAAATTAGAAACACTAACCATTTTATTATTATATAAGTGCATTATCTTCTTCATCTTCTTCTTCTTCACTTCCTGGTTTAGGCAAGAGTTGCCTGTTCCGTCTTCACTAATAGATCTAAGACCACATCTTCCATTGTGAAGAATACGAGTAATGTTTTCCTCTGATCGCGGGTACCAACGCTATGCAGAGTAGACCATTGGTGGGGCTGCCATCTCGAAGATTTAGGTCAGCTCCTGGATGTACTAACCCATCTAGAGGGTTGCCACTTCCGCCAACCTATTAAAATTAGTTGTCGTTGTGGACTTTACTCTTGTTTCCCGAGCATGTGTCTCTTATCATCGCACAGAAAGGACCCCCTCTTCCCATCAGTCTCCGACCCAAATCGCCGAAGGGATTCTATACCGCAACCTTGATATGGGTTTCTCGGATTAGCAGGTCCACCTCGAGCAGGTTGGGAGAGGAGTTGATATGCAGAGGCTGTGTGTTTGCAATGGAAACTATATTGCGCATGCATACCCTTGGACCCTATAAGTGCATTATATAACTCTTAAAATTAAGTCAATATGTTTTATTCAATGCACCAGTTACTCTTGTTCGACATTTCTGGTTTCTCGCCTGGCATTGGCTTAATTGTAACCCACTTCTGAAGTAAAAGCGGAGTTACGTTACCCCGATGATACGATGAGTGATAAATGACAGCGAAGCGCCAGGAGAGTTCTTAACCTAAACTTAACCGAAATTCCAGACCATGGACAACCACAGGAATGATTCCCTTTAAGGAAAAAATCCTATGGTTTGACTGGGAATCGAACCCGGGACCTCATGAACAGTAGTCAGAAACTCTGACCACTAGTCCATGAGGCTGGTCAATTAAGTTAATATCCATCTATAGTAATTCTGTCCGAAGCCAGGTCCTTCACTGCAACCATAGCATTTTCATGCTATGCTTGCAGCTTTACTAGGGAGATGTAGGTGTGGTAGCTTCCCGTTGCTTTCCACACCAGTGAAGGATGATGATGAAGATGGTAATGATAAGGATGATAATGATGATGATGATGGCCACATGATTTCGGGGACCGTTTGGGCCTTAAAGTTTTCCTAACATTTGTCTTACAGGTGAGGAAAAACCCCGATAAAAACCTCATCCAGAAAAACTGCCCCGACCGGAGATCGAACCCGGGCCCGCTACGTGACAAGGCAGCACGCTACCTCGAGACCACAGCGGTTAGTGCATGAGAAAACTGAAACACTCAAATACCACCAGAATGGCCTAGAGGTATTGTTCAGAAAGACAAAAAAACATCATATTTCTATCCATTCGATTGACGCAGTTTAACCTCTCTCTTTTAGGTATTTTACGTGTGACACGCCACTCGGGCCTTATAGTGACATGACCTGTCGGGACCAGGGATTAAAACTATGTATCACAAACATATATTTTGACCACAGAAGAGATGGAGGGCCTCCCCGAATTAGGGATCAGCTCATTGTCAGGACCTCCTCCAAGATAACACAACAATAACACAAAACACACCTTTCACACACATACTTACTTACTTACTCACTGGCACTATCGAACCCGTAGGTTCATGGCCGCGCGGACATAAGCTCTCCATATATCCATAGCCTGAGCTAATGCTTTCCAATCATTCCCTGTATAATCTACCTCCCTCAAATCATAGTTAATATTATTCTCCCACCTCATTCTTGGTCTACCAACTTGGCGGTTTCCCTCTGGTTTTCCTACAAGAAGTTTCCATGCACGTCTTTCATTTCCCATACGTGCCACATGTCCTGCCCATCGCAGTCTACGAGACTTAACTGTTAATATCTCTAGCGCCCCGCTATTGTATACAGTCCTAACATTCCATGTTCCTAGGAACATGTCCTTGTGTTTGAGCCTTTGGAATGGGTTCCCTGAAGTAGTCCCCGCCCGGAGAACCGAATGGGGGACTATTTGACCTCCGGAAAATTTTACCCCAGTTGAACCAATGTCCGCATTTCTTCACGATTGTATTTTTACGGTGAAAGATCGTCACTCTTTCAACCAAGGTACTTTTTTCGTCTGGCTTATCACCTTCGACCAGTCCGGCATGGGTAACCCTATCGGCAGCAATGCTACTGCCTGCATAGCTCTCGGGATCATTTAAGCACGCAAGCTACTCCAACCATTCACCCATTTTTCATATTAAATATGGCGAATACGAAATGATTATTATGATGGCCATATGATGTTCGGAGACCGTTTGGCCCTTAAATTTTCTGACATTTGTCTTGCAGGTGAGGAAAACGCACGAGAAAAAATCACACAGGGGACTTGTCCCGACCGGGGATCGAACCCGGGTCTGCTGCATACGAAGCAGCGACGCTACCCCGAGATTACAATGATGGACAGAAAAAAAAATAATAAATCAAATTTTAAGTAATACAAACAATCCTAACTATCCCCTTTAGTCCCACTGCGGGGGCATGGATGCTTCCCTAGCTGAAAGTTTCTGAACCAAACTAATTAATTACACTCATTTCCTAACAATGTCTGCGAGGGACATGTGCTTAATGCATCACCTCGAGGTGACATCTAATAGGAATCTAAGGCATTACTCGGATGTATGAAGATCGGTTAAATTTTGCACGTAGGCTTTTTATTCTGCGGTTCCTTTACGAGCCTGAAAATCTTCAGATTCAGGGCCCACGGCTTAAAGTTTCTCCAGAAGAAATTCATCCTTGGAGTTTTCCATCCTAAAAGTCTATCGACCCCGGGCCGAGTTTGAACTCGCGACCCTCGGGACTAGAGGCAAGTAACACATACAGTAGACCACCGCAGCCCACAAGTTACACCGACGTTTATATGTAACTAGCTAATGCCCGGAGTGCGCTGCTACGCCTAAATAAATTAAATGTGTTTTTATGTTTAGTTGAATAAGTAAAAAGAAAGATAATTACAAATTTATATCGTAATTAATTTTAGACATCTCGTGCTGATTACCAGGAGTTGCCCGGGAATCTACTCATCCCGATCTTTTTGGCATTAATCAGCTGAAAGACAAAAATTGTTATTGTGAGATGTCAGTAAAAGATAGACATAATATGTTATCGGGGACTTTTTTGTAGATTTTTTTTAGATATTCAATTCCCTGTAGATTAATTTGGTGTATTTATTTTGTTATAGACACCGTAAGCCATTTAAGCTTCCAAAAAAAAATATATATACATATATATATATATATATATATATATATATATATATATATATATATATATATATATAGAGTTGCAGGAAGAGGAGAATTTGATCTTATTTGACATCAAATCTCTCTTTCCAAGTATACCTATACCTAAAACTTTGATATATTTAAAAGAATTACTTTTAAATAATAATTTTGATCCTTATATTGTTAATCAATATATTAAATTAACAGGACATTGCATGAATCAAAATATGTTTCAATTTAATGGGAAAATTTATGAACAAATGAAGAAACTGCATAGGGTCTCCCTTCCTGGTTAATCTGCTCATGTGCAGATTTGAGACAGACCTAGAAAAATAATTAGAATGTTTTCCTAGGTTGTGGCAAAGATATGTTGATGACATTTTTGCTATTTTTAACATAAAAAATTACAATGTAAAGGAATTTATTGATTTGTTAAATAACCGATTTTCCAATATAAGTTTTACATATGAAGAACAAAAGAATGGAAGGTTGCCTTTTTTTTGGACATTTTAATAAGTAGAAAAAATTATAGATTGGAATTTGATATTTACGGGAAGGAAACCAGAGCATGTTGTTATATCACAGCTGATTCTTATCAGTGTACACAACATAAAATGGCCAGTTTCAAATGTTTAGTTCACCGACTTACTACTTTCCGTTAAGTAAAATTAAATATTGCAGAGAATTAATATTATTAAAGATAATGTAATGTAATGATTTTAATGAAAATATTATTGATAATTTAATTCGAAAGTTCAAATTCAAAAATTGATTAATGATTCCACGATCTTCCATTCTGCTATTAATAATAATGCTAATTTTGAAACTAAACCGTATATTCCCTCTTTAACTAGAGGTCAGAGCAAGATTTTTAAAGGTCATCATCATCATAGTACATTCACGAATTTAGGCCATTTGTTGACCTGTTTCGGTCTCAAGAGAAACACCATCCAAAAGTCTTTTGAGTGGACGTCCTGGTCTTCTTCTTCCTGCAGGTTGATATCTTAACATTTGTTTGGGTATTCTGTGATCTTCCATTAGATGAACATGTTGCATCCATCTTGACTTATAATCAGAAATTTTGTTTTCTAAAGGTTCCATGTGTAATTCTTCTAAGATGTCTTCTTTTTTTTTGTGATCTAATAGTGTGTATCCTGCAGTCCTCCGAAGGTATCTCATTTCAGCAGATCTAAGTCTCTGTATATCCTTCTGTTTCAACGTCCGTACTTCGCTACCATACAAAAGAGTTGGAAGAGCCAGTGTTTTATACACTTTTAATCTTGAATGCTTTTGGACTGACTGTGGCTTGAAGATAGAATTTATTAACCCTAAAATTCTTAAAAATGTAGATATTTTTGCATTTACATCCTTTTCTTCTTCATATGAAATATTGCATCCTAGATATGTAAAATTAGGTTTAGATACTAAATGAGTTTATACTTCCGGTCCGGGTTAAAAAGTATTCTCGAAAATCTTAACGTTAAAGTTGATTTTTTTAAATCCTGTATTTATGAGATCGGTTTTAAAAACTGTAATAAGAAGTATGTTGGACAAACAAGAACATATATTTTAACCAGGTTTAATGAGCATAACGCACTTTTTAGATTGAATAGAATTGATAAATCTGGGGTTGATCAACATACGTCTAATCACGGTCACATTACTGATGAAGTAATCTCAGGCTGGTTAGATCGGTCATTAATTTTATATTCCTTGCGTCCTTGAAAGTTTAGAAATGTATAAAAACAGCGCCCAGCAGCGCTCTCTTTTCGTTAATTAAAAAAGAGGAGGATTGGTTCTATAATTCCAAATGTTATTTCAAATCAAATATGTCATGTGACGTAGTTTGTTTTTATCTGAATGTTTAGTTTACACATTTCAGTTTTTTTTGTCTTCAGTCAATATTAAATCTTAACAATGGTAACCCCTCCATGGTATCTTTACCTTGTCGTGGTGAAGTGGCTTGCGTGCTTAAATGATCCTGAGAGCTATGCCGGCGGTAGCATTGCTGCCGATAGGGTTACCCATGCCGGACTGGTCGAAGGTGATAAGCCAGACGAAAAAAGTACCTTGGTCGAAAGGGTGACGATCTTTCACCGTAAAAATACAACCGTCAAGAAATGCGGACATGGGTTCAACTGGGGTAAAATTTTCCGGAGGTCAAATAGTCCCCCATTCGGTTCTCCGGGCGGGGACTGCTTCAGAGAAACCATGCGAAAGGCTCAAACACAGGGACATGCTCCTAAGAACATGGAATGTTAGGACTTTATACACTAGTGGGGCGCTAGAGATATTAACGCGGGAATTAGATAAATCGTCCTTGGATATAGTCGCTTTGCAGGAAGAGGTAGTCAGGAATCAGGAAGCTTTGCATTATACTACGGGGGTGCAGAAAGACCTGCATTTGGAACGGGTTTTTTAGTCACAAGGAGGAACCTATCCGCTATCCGATATATTAAGTTTATTAGTGATAGGATATCATACATAATTCTAAAGGGTAAACGACATGATTTTATAATTGTAAATGTACATGCCCCCACAGAAGATAAACATGGCAAGATCAAGGATGAGTTCTATGAAGAATTAGAATGCTTATTTGATAGCCTTTCACGATATCATATGAAAATTGTCTTAGGAGATTTTACTGCAAAAGTGGGGCGGGAAGATATATTCAAACCAACAATAGGCAAATTCAGTCTTTATGAAGATAGTAACGACAACGGGGTTAGATTAGTCACATTTGCCACGTCAAAGAATCTCATTGTTAAAAGCACAACATTTCAGCATAAGGATATTTATAAATACACATGGACGTCTCCAGATGGAGAAACTCGAAACCAGATAGATCATGTATTAGTGGACAAACGCTGCCACAGTAGCATAATCGATGTTAGATCAGTTAGAGGGGCAGACTGCAATTCGGATCATCATCTGATCAAGGTGAAAATCCGACAACGGCTATCGCTTATGAGAGGAACAAACGCTAAAGAGGATTCTAAAAAATTTGAATTAAAAAACCTGAAAATTGATGTAATGCGGCAAGAATACCAAATCAAAATTGCTAATAGATTTGAAGTACTGGAATCTTCAGATGACAATGTGGCAAACGAAGAAGAAACTGATATAAATAAAGAATGGGAGGCTATAAGAGATACTATTAAATTGTCAGCATCAGAAAGCATTGGTTGTTTAAATAAGAGGCAAAACAAGAAATGGTTTGATGAGGAATGTGTCGACATTGTTAAGAAAAGAAAGCTAGCAAAAATGAAATGGTTACACGAACCAAATGAGGTAAATTTAGAGCAATTGGGTAGTATTAGACGGGAAACCACCAAGTTACTAAAGAGTAAAAAGAGGTAATATTTGAGAGAGACGATTAATGATCTTGAAATGAACGCAAAAATAGGAACATTAGAGAATTATATCAGGGAATTAATATAGAGAAGAAATGGTTTCAGGCTAGACCAAACATAATTCGGAATGAAAATGGGGATATGATTGCAGATTCCAGGAGTATATTAAGTAGATGAAAAAGTTACTTTAATCAGCTATTAAATGTACATACAGAACAGGACATTGAGGAGGATAATTTATAGACAGCAGAAATTCTAGTCGCAGAACCAAGTTCATTAGAGGTTGAAATGGCAATTGAAAAATTGAAGATGTATAAAGCATCAGGTTCAGATGAGATCCCAGCAGAACTGATAAAATCAGGGGGAGAAAAATTGATGGACAAGATACGCTGGTTGCTTAGTATCATTTGGGAAAAAGAAGCTCTTCCAGATAAATGGAAGGAATGAATTATCGTACCAATTTATAAGAAAGGAGATAAAACTGATTGCAACAACTACAGGGGCATCTCATTACTTTCAACTTCGTACAAAATTCTTACAAATATTTTGGTAAGCAGACTTACTCCCTATATTGATGACATTCTAGGAGATCATCAATATGCATTTAGAACAAACAGGTCTACAACAGATCAGATTTTTAGTATAAGACAGATTTTAGAAAAGAAATGGGAATATAATGGTACTGTACATCAATTATATGTAGACTTCAAAAAGGCATATGATTCAATTAAGAGGGAGAAGTTGTATGGTATCCTGCTGGAGTTCGGAATTCCTAAAAAGTTAGACTTATACGAATGTGTCTAAATGGCACAAAGAGTAGGGTGCGTGTAGGCAAACAGTTTTCGGACACTTTTGAACTCCAGAACAGGTTGAACCAAGGAGATGCACTATCTCCTCTACTATTTAATTTTGTAATAGAGCATGCCATTAAGGCTTACAACTGAGTGGTATTAATAAGCTGTTAGTTTATGCTGATGATGTAGTATTATTGGCCGATAGCGAGGAGATACTAAAGGACAACACGCACACACTATTGAGTAACACTAAGAAATTAGGACTGGAAGTAAATATCAATAAAACTAAATATATGGTCACACGTAGAAATTCATTATATAATGGAAATGGACAGCTAATGACAAATGAGGGAAATTTTGAGGAAGTGGCTGAATTCAAATACCTAGCAATAATGATCACTAATAGGAATGAGATGCACAAAGAAATTAAACATAGGCTCAATTCTGAAAACGCGTGCTATTATGCATTGCAGAGACTCTTGATGTCCCAACTCCTTTCAAAAAACGTTAAACTCAAAATATATAAAACTATTATTCTACCAGTTATAGTATATGGGTGCGAAACATGGACTCTTACTTTAAGGGAGGAAAGGAGACTACAAGTATTTGAGAATAAAGTACTTAGGAAAATTTTTGGACCAAAGAGAGATGAACAGACAGGTGAATGGAGAAGACTGCATAACAACGAACTAAATGGTCTTCATAGGGAGCCAGATATAATAAGAACAGTTAAGTCTCGTAGACTGCGGTGGGCAATACATGTTGCACGTATGGGGAATGAAAGACTTGCATGGAAGCTTCTTGTAGGAAAGCCAGAGGGAAAACGCCCAATTGGTAAACCAAGAATGAGGTGGGAGAATAACATTAACTATTATTTGAGGGAAGTAGATTATACAGGGAATGATTGGAAAGCATTAGCTCAGGATAGGGATGTACGGAGAGCTTATGACCGCGCGGCCATGAACCTACGGGTTCGATAGTGCCAGTGAGTAAGTAAGTAACAATGGTAGCATCGCTACTGAAACGCGTTGACTCTTTTAACTTATTAAATTGGTGAATTGAGTTTTTATTGACATTGTATAATACAAGTTTATCATCAGGATGATCCTATTTATTAAATACGACTTTTTAGATCACCCATGCCTTTTTTTTTAGCTCCGCCTCTATTGCGTAGAGTAATATGTTGTAAATATGTTAATTGTCCCAAAAAAATTATCTAAATATTGAAAAAAAAATACAAGTTGGTAAAGTAATTTTGAGTCCGTAAGGAATAAACAGATAAATAGATGTAATTAATGTTTTATTTTAGGAAGTAATATTTTGAGGTTATTTTAATTAAAGTATTTGGAGTCTGTTTATCTTACCTCAATATTAATGTGATTTGTTCTTGAACATGTTTCGATTATACCATAATCATCATCAGCATCTTGCCCTGTCTGAATATCCAAGATACACCGATACATTCAACAAGAATACTAATGCAGAACTTGATTCAGATTTTATTTTTCGGATAAAAAAATATGTTTGATAAAATCAAAATAAAGTACTTGGGTAAAATAATCGCACTATCACCGCTCTCATCTTTGAACTGAAACCATTGCATTGATCAGTGATCTCTAATCGGTATTTTTTATGTTGGAAGAGTAAACTAAACATCCTTATTAATTATTGCCAGACAAACAAACTGAACATTGTTGCAGGTTATTTATATATATAGGCCTATGCCTGTCTGTCCTTTATACGCTTTTCATCCGATTGTGATAGGGTTTTTTGCAAAATGTTTAGGAGTTTCCCAAGGAAGTTTTAAGCTATAAGAAAGTTGTCATACTCAACCAATTCACCCTTAAAAATCACCCTTTGTAGAGAAAACGTGTTTTTTGTAACTTTTTGGACTGTTAAATGACTTACGCTGCCTAAAACATAACATAAATACACAAAATTAATGTACACAGAATTGAATATCTCGGAAAAAAAATCTACAAAAAAAGTTCGCGACTGCATATGTCTATCTTTTACGGATAATTCACAATGACCATTTTTATCTTTCAGTGCATTGATGCCAAGAAGATCGAGATGACTAGACTCACGGGTAAGCGTAGCAGCACACAGCAGGTATTCTTTAACGGACTACTTCACTCATGCCCCAAATGGGAGTCAATGACCAATCACGTTTCAATGAATTATGTTTTACAATGAATGACAGTCATGTTTCACCTCGCTCTTTATTGAATGATCTTTATCGGCTTCTGCTTTTGTTATAAAGAAAGCCCCTTCTTTCAATATTCTGAACAGGTCAGAGCATTATTGTGCAGTGACTGACTCTCCAACGAATACACTGAATACAGCAAATAATGAACAGATTCCTTCGACTACACATTTGATAATTGAGTGTTCAATAATTGTGTTTTTAAGTAATGATTTTACTAAGTTGTTTACTAAAAATATTAATTAATAATCTATAACGTTGGTTATAATATATAGTTTCATATGTTTAATGTTTACTCCACCAGGGTGCAATCTTACAATATTGCTATCCTATTCAGTAATAAATAATAAGATCAAGTTGTAGTGAATAAACAAATAAAACATAACCACACGTTTCTGATTTGTTTTCAAACATCGCGGTTTACATTAAATATATAAATATTTTAAAATAACTATATTTAAACAATGATTTTTGAGTAAAGCTTGATTTGGTGAATTATTTTAAGGAATTAGGCAAAGGGTCTATTCGTCTGTTTATCAAAAACATCTCTTTATCTTCGAACCGAAAACATTTATTAGCCACATTATTAAGATTTGAATTTATTGTAGCTTAATTTTTATTTGTTAAATAGTCCTACAGAATGCCACTCTTGATTTTCAAATCCTCTACATAAATGTACTCGTCACTTCGCGACTCCTGAATTTATCGATGATTTGGAAATCACTCATGACATTACTTATGATAACTCTCAATAATAATTTTTGTCTTTCAGCTCATTTAAGCCAAGAAGATCGGGATAAGTAGATTCCCGGGCAACGCCGGGTAATCAGCACGTGGTATCTAAAAATAATTACCATATTAATTTACAATTATTATTCATTATACTTATTCAACTAAACATAAAAACACATTTAATTTATTTAGGCGTAGCAACGCACGCCGGGTATTAACTAGTATATTCTTAAAAATTATAAAAATTATAGATTCCATGAAATTTAATATTGAATCCAAAATTTCGCGATAGACTCCATAGGGCTTCCCGACATACCAATCTGTAACGACACATGGTTTGGGAACCCCTGGACCAAACTTAATTCAATCTTTCTTACTTTTTTTTATTATGTGAAAAGTATTTACTTCAATTGTTTATTAATTTGTATATGTATTTTTTTTTAATTCAATCGAATTAATTGTTGTAGACGTGAATAACAGCGGGAACTAAATGAAAATGAATTGGAACCATATTTTTAAAATAAAATTCGTAACATGGAGCAACAAGCAAATTCCTACTTCAGCCTTAACCGGTCTAAAATAATTTATTTTTTTTAATTATTGACATTACGTTATGTTTTTTAACTAAATAAACTAGTTAACAAACCCTGTTTCATATACGGGTACACACGGCATATTTACAAAGATATGTATGATTTTTCAATTACATAAAATTACATTAAATAGGGGAGATGTTTAAGTCTTCTTCGAGAGTGCAAAGAAAATGTAAATGTTGCATTTCGACACTGTTGATGCGGTATTTTATTATGACTGGCAAAGGTGCTGATATTATTGCTGGTGTTGAAAACTCAGTCATAAGATCAAAATATGTTTGTCGTTTATTATTTTATCAATATATTTATTATTGAATTCCATAGATATTGAGTTACTGAAGTTCTCGTCAAAAGATTTTGATATGTAAAAAAAATCAGAAAGCCATAGCCCGATTGGCCTGTAAGGTCCTTGGCCTATCAGCCTTCTCATATTCTGCACTAAAGCATCATGACTTAAAAACACTCTATCAGCCTTCACATATTCTGCACTAAAGCATCATGACTTAAAAACACTCTATCAGCCTTCTCATATTCTGCACTAAAGCATCATGACTTAAAAACACTCTATCAGCCTTCTCATATTCTGCACTAAAGCATCATGACTTAAAAACACTCTATCAGCCTTCTCATATTCTGCACTAAAGCATCATGACTTAAAAACACTCTATCAGCCTTCTCATAATTCTGCACTAAAGCATCATGACTTAAAAACACACTCTATCAGCCTTCTCATATTCTGCACTAAAGCATCATGACTTAAAAACACTCTATCAGCCTTCTCATATTCTGCACTAAAGCATCATGACTTAAAAACACTCTATCAGCCTTCTCATATTCTGCACTAAACCATCATGACTAAAAACACTCTATCAGCCTTCTCATATTCTGCACTAAAGCATCATGACTTAAAAACACTCTATCAGCCTTCTCATATTCTGCACTAAAGCATCATGACTTAAAAACACTCTATCAGCCTTCTCATATCTCTGCACTAAAGCATCATGACGTAAAAACACTCTATCAGCCCTTCTCATATTCTGCACTAAAGCATCATGACTTAAAAAACACTCTATCAGCCTTCACATATTCTGCACTAAAGCATCATGACTTAAAAACACTCTATCAGCCTTCTCATATTCTGCACTAAAGCATCATGACTTAAAAACACTCTATCAGCCTTCTCATATTCTGCACTAAAGCATCATGACTTAAAAACACTCTATCAGCCTTCTCATATTCTGCACTAAAGCATCATGACTTAAAAACACTCGGCTATGGCGCGAGTATATATATATATATATATATCAAAATTAGACAAAAAATAATACAATAAGAGAAATTATGAATGTAGAAAAGGGTATTGTACAAGATATTGAAGGAATCCAATAAGATGGTATGGACATATAATGAGAAGAAGGGACAGAAAAACAAAGAAGTGTTAAATGGATACCGCCTGGTAAAGGGAAACGTGATAGACCAAACCCAACGTGGATGAAGAGAATTCAAAACAACATGAAGAAGAGAAATATGACAGAAACAGACACACAAGATCAGGAAGTGTGGAAGAAAAAGTGTATATTCTGGTTGAAGATACCTGTGTACATAACAGAAACAATCCTGAATTTTAAAAAAAGTATGTATATACAATATATGTGTGTGTGTGTGTGCGTGCGTGCGTGTGTGTGTGTGGTGTGTGTGGGTGTGTGGTGTGTTGTGTGTGTGTGTGTTGTGTGTGTGTGTGTGTGTGTGTGTGTGTGTGTGTGTGTTGTGTGTGTGTGTGTGTGTGTGTGTGTTGTGTGTGTGTGTGGTGTGTGTGTGTGGTGTGTGTGTGTGTGTGGTGTGTGTGTGTGTGTGTGTGTGTGTGGGGTGTCTGTATATGTTCGCCGAATTTTTATTTTTTGGAGCCAAACTCGCCATATAGCAACACATTAAAAAACGTAAAAACTAATAAGCAGGCTATGTCATACGATTTTTAAAGCTTTGTTTTGAGTTTGAAGTAGGTAAATAACATTTATGTAGGTTTCCTGACGAAAATTTAATGTTTTTCTGTGTCATAAAAGTCATATATCTTATATTTTAAATTTTATCCACCGCTGTGTTCTCGAGGTAGCGTGTTGCCTTGTCACGCAGCGGGCACGTGTTCGATTCCCGGGCGGGACAGTTTTTCTCGGTGAGGTTTTTATCGGGGTTTTTCCTCTCCTGTAAGACAAACGTCAGGAAAACTTTAAGGCCCAAACGATCCCCGAAATCATATGGCCATCGCAATCATCATCATTCATATTCATCTTAGATTAAGCTTAGGATTAGGGTCTCTCCTGGCGCACCACTATCATCATCATCGCCCATCATATCATCGGGGCAACGTAACTCCGCCTTCCAGGCGCTCCAACCTCAGAAGTGGGTTACAAGTACGCCATGCCAGGAAAGAACACTACGAATGTCGTAAGACAAACTGGGGCATTTGCAAAAAATAAAATAATTTTGGTCATATTTATTCTAATTTGTATAATAAAGTCAAATCTAACTCAAATTTCGAGGATTTTATAATACGTTAACTAAATTCAAAATAACCAACCTAACATAATGTATGTAATACTGATGGGTCTTCGCGAATGAACTGCTTCAATAAAACACTTCGTTTTAAGAATTCCTCACGCCCATTTATTATTATCAAACTCTGATTCCATAGAGGGCATAGACGTTAAAAAACATTTATTTTTCTCCAACTTTCATAGTTTTTATAATTATGATATATTTTATTTTGGGACAGAATGTAGTCTGTCAATGAAACGTGAACACTTGCAACAATCTTTAGTGTATTTGTTTCTGTCTGGCGATAATTCGAATGTAAGTGAACATCTGCAACAATAATCTGTAATTTGTTTATTTTTCTCAAGCCTAGTATTTAATACATTATTCAGTTTGCCAAACGTGTGATTATTTTCTTTTGAAGAAACAACCGAACTTCCTTCACGAGGAGTAGGCCTATTTATTGATTCAAACAACAATCAGTTAAATAATTGGCATTATTGGCGACACGGCGATTAGAGACAATGAAAAACTCAAATGTACGCGAATTTAACATAATGAACTACAGTATAATAAAGCAATAAAATAAACAGTATAACGCAGATTTTGATATTGAGAAATCAACTTTAGTTTCATATATTCATAAACCTTTGTGTTCTGAGAGTGTAAAATTTAATCATTTTGTTCGAGATTTTGAGGGGAAGGTTTTTAGTAGTGATGTTACTTCATTTTGTAAACTATGTGAAGTGAAAGAATTGGCTCACAAGCGATTTAATGTATACGAAAACTGCGATACGCTAAACATCAGTTGCCTCAATAGAAAGAAGGCAGCAACTAATTTTAAGCAGCTACTTATTCAAATGCACTTCACCAGATACCGGTACTCCTTCACAATTCTAAGAGAATCTTTGTATGTAAAATGTTGATAACTTCAAACATTCTCTAAAAAAAAGTGAACTACGCCAGCTTTAGGTCTGTTTTGAAAAGAATATTCTTCCAATTCCAATTAATCGTCTCTGAGGAAAAATTTTATCTCTGCCTGCTACGACGATGTGTAGAAAAAAGTAAGATTTGCTATTACTAACGACAGGACTTCATTCTGTAAACTTAGTTTCCATAGATGGAACAACTGACGTAGATGGAAGATACGTAGTGAATATAATTGTTAGCTCTCTGAGAGATGATAGGCCTGGTGAAGTGTTTTCTTTTAACATATGAAGTTCTACAAAAGGTAAATCATTAAACAATTGCAATGCTCTTCGATGATGCATCAAAGTTACTCTTACTCCGTATATGGTGGAAAATGAGAGAACATTTTACTTTTCTTAACTGACGCTGCTCTGTATATGACTATAGGGAGACAAAGGACTAAATTACTTTACCCTAAAATAGATAATGTCACATGTCTTGCGCATAGTTTACATCGAGTGGCAGAAGAGATACGTAGCAATTATCCTGATGTAGACAGACTGATTTCTAACTGGAAGAAAATGCTTTGAACCATAGATTCAAGGAAATTGTAACCTATTATAGCTCTTCCTCCTCAACCTGTTGTGACTAGTTGGGAGAAGTGGCTCATGCCACTCCATATTACTGTACTAATTATTAAGATTTTTTTTAGAAAGAGTAGTCCACCCCCATGGTATTTTTACCTTGTCGTGGTGGAGTGGCTTGCGTCCTTATATGATCCTGAGAGCTATGCCGGCGGTAGCATTGCTGCCGATAGGGTTACCCATGTCGGACTGGTTGAAGGTGATAAGGCAGACGAAAAAAGTACCTTGGTCGAAAGAGTGACGATCTTTCACCGTAAAAATACAACCGTCAAGAAATGCGGACATGGGTTCAACTGGGGTAAAATTTTCCGGAGTTCAAATAGTCGGTTCTCCGGGCGGGGACTACTTCAGGGAACCCATGCCAAAGGCTCAAACACGGGGACATGGTCCTAGGAACATGGAATGTTAGGACTTTATACAATAGCGCGGGGCACTAGAAATATTAACACGGGAATTAAATAAATCGCCATTGGATATAGTCGCTTTACAGGACGTTAGGTGGCCAGGAGAAGGTAGTCAGGAATCAGGAAGCTTTGCATTATACTATGGGGGTCAAGAAAGATCTGCATTTGGAACAGGTTTTTTAGTCAGAAGGAGGATCCTATCCGCTATCCGAGATATTAAGTTTGTTAGTGATAGGATATCATACATAATTCTAAAGGGTATACAACATGATTTTATAATTGTAAATGTACATGCCCCCACAGAAGATAAAGATGACACGATCAAGGATTAGTTCTATGAAGAATTAGAATGCTTATTTGATAGCCTTTCACGATATCATATGAAAATTGTCTTAGGAGATTTTAATGCAAAAGTGGGGCGGGAAGATATATTCAAACCAACAATAGGCATATTCAGTCTTCATGAAGATAGTAACGACAATGGGGTTAGATTAGTCACCTTCGCCACATCAAAGAATCTCATTGTTAAGAGCACAACATTTCAGCATAAGGAAATTCATAAATACACCTGGACGTCTCCAGATGGCTAAAATCGGAACCAAATAGATCATGTATTAGTGGACAAACGCTGGCACAGTAGCATCATCGATGTTAGATCAGTTAGAGGGACAGACTGCAATACAGATCATCTTCTGGGTTAAATCCGACAACGGCTATCGCTTATGAGAGGAACAAATGCTAAAAATGACTCTGTAAAATTTGAATTAAAAAACTTGAAAAATGATGAAATGCGGCAAGAATACCAAATCAAAATTGCTAATAGATTTGAAGTACTGAAATCTTCAGATGACAATGTGGCAAACGAAGGAGAAACTGATATAAATAAAGAATGGGAGGCTATAAGAGATACTATTAAATTGTCGGCATCACAAAGCATTGATTGTTTAAAAAAGAGGAAAAACAAGAAATGGTTTGATGAGGGATGTGCCGACACTGTAACGAAAAGAAAGCAAGCAACAATTAAATGGTTACACGAGCCAAATGAGGTAAATTTGGAGCAATTGGGTAGTGTTCGACGGGAAACAACGAGGTTACTAAAAAGCAAAAAGAGGTAATATTTGAGAGAGAGAATATTAATGACCTTGACCGTAGCCGAGCGGTTAAGGTAGGAAGCCTTGGCGCAGAGCTACGGGACTTGCGCTGGTTCGACTCTCCATGGGGGAAGAAATTTTCTCATGGTATTTCGGCCAGTATGGGACCGGTGCCCACCCAGCATCGTGAGGCAATTGGGTAGCTACAATAAGTAGCGGCTCCAGGTTGAGGAACCAGCTATAACGGCTGGGGGACTCGACATGCTAACCACATGTCAACCCTACACTGGCTGTTGATCATCTACCTCTATGATTGACACATGTGGATGTGAAGGGCCAGCAGCCGGCTGGTAAAAGGGCAACCGCTGAAAAGTGGAAAGACCCTCAATCGGAATCGGAAATGAAATGCCAAACATAGGAACATTAGAGAATTATATCAGGGATTTAGGATAGAAAAGAAAGGGTTTCAGGCTAGAACAAACATAATTCGGAATGAAAATGGGAATATGAATGCAGATTCCAGGGGTATATTAAATAGATGGAAAAGTTACTTTAATCAACTATTAAATGTACATACAGAACAGGACATTGAGGAGGATAATTTACAGACAGCAGAAATGCTAGTCGCAGAACCAAGTGTAATAGAGGTTGAAATGGCGATTGAAAAATTAAAGATGTATAAAGCATCAGGTTCAGATGAGATCCCAGCAGAACTGATAAAATCAGGGGGAGAAAAATTGATGGACAAGATACGCCGGTTGCATAGTATGATTTGGGAAAACGTAACTCTTCCAGATAAATGGAAAGAATCGATTATCGTACCAATTTATAAGAAAGGAGATAAAACTGATTGCAACAACTACAGGGGCATCTCATTACTTTCAACTTCGTACAAAATTCTAACAAATATTAGTAAGCAGACTTACTCCCTATATTGATGACATTCTAGGAGATTATCAATGTGCATTTAGAAGAAACAGGTCTACGACAGATCAGATTTTTAGTATAAGACAGATTTTAGAAAAGAAATGGGAATATAACGGTACTGCACATCAACTATACGTAGACTTCAAAAAAGCATATGATTCAATTAAGAGAGAGAAGTTATATAGTATCCTTCTGGAGTTCGGAATTCCTAGAAAGTTAGCTAGACTTATACGAATGTGTCTAAATGGCACAAAGAGTAAGGTGCGTGTAGGCAAACAGTTTTCGGACACTTTTGAAATCCAGAATGGGTTGAAACAAGGAGATGCACTATCTCCTCTACTATTTAATTTTGTACTAGAGCATGCCATTAAATCTTTAGAGAATTTGGAAGGCTTACAACTGAATGGTATTATTAAGCTGTTAGTTTATGCTGATGATGTAGTACTATTGGCCGATAACGAGGAGATACTAAAGGACAACACGCACACACTATTGAGGAACACTGAGAAATTAGGACTAGAAGTAAATATCAATAAAACTAAATATATGGTAAAACGTAGAAATACATTATATGATGGAAATGGACAGCTAATGACAAATGAGGGAAATTTTGAGGAAGTGGCTGAATTCAAATACCTAGGAACAATAATCACAAATAGGAATGAGATGCACAAAGAAATTAAACATAGGCTCAATTCTGGAAATGCGTACTATTATGCATTGCAGAGACTCTTGATGTCCCAACTCCTTTAAAAAAAACGTTAAACTGAAATATATAAAAACTATTATTCTACCAGTTACATTATATGGGTGCGAATCATAGACTATTACTTTAAGGGAGGAAAGGAGATTACAAGTATTTGAGAATAAGGTACTTAGGAAAATGTTTGGACCAAAGAGAGATGAACAGATAGGTGGATGGAGAAGACTACATAACACTGAACTACATGGTCTTCATAGGAAGCCAGATATAATAAGAACAGTTAAGTCTCGTAGACTGCGATGGGCAGGACATGTTGCACGTATGGGGAATGAAAGACTTGCATGGAAGCTTCTTGTAGGAAAGCCAGAGGGAAAACGCCCAGTTGGTAGACCAAGAATGAGGTGGGAGAATAACATTAACTATGATTTGAGGGAAGTAGATTATACAGGGAATGATTGGAAAGCATTAGCTCAGGATAGGGGTGTTTGGAGAGGTTATGTCCGCGCGGCTATGAACCTACGGGTTCGATAGTGCCAGTGAGTAAGTAAGTAAGTCCAAGAATTTTAATTCGGCTGATTCGTCATCTATTAAGATTATACAAAATTTATATTCTTCAACAAACCTTTGCTCCAAAATTTGGGTATATGATATAAAATCTAACTTTGTTGAAATATCAGGTACAATTAACGGATCTTGAAACATTAGAAATTTCAATTAGCGATGCACTACAAATTATGAAATAAACTGAAAGTTAACTTAAAGCGAGCAGAAGTTAGAATGACTGAAAACATTATTGTGAAACTGCAAAGAGTGTTGACGAATAATGGTAGTTTATTTCACCATTTTCAAAATCAGTGAGTTTTCTGGGGACACAATGCAACATTTTAAGATTTTGTGTCAAAATTTTCTCCAGATGAATTGACTAGTTTCAAATTTGCTCCTATAACCTCGTGTAACGTCGAACGAAGTGTCTCCAGGTACAAAAACACCCTGTCAGACAACAGAAGAAGTTTCAATTTCGAAAACTTACAAATGCAGCCGCCATCCAGTGTAATTTTGCCTGTGACGAAAACTAACCAGGTATGAATATTTTTTTATTATTTTAAATTATTCCTTCTCTCTATTTTTTTTTTTTTTACTTTCATAACTTATTAGTTCTGTCGCTGATGATTTTTATCTACAGCTTGATTAGTATGAATTAACAATGGAGAATAATTTTTTAACTTATGAAAAATTGGAAAATGTATATATATGAATGAACAATTATTATAAATTGGCATGCAGGCTTTCACGGCCGGTAATCATGGTAGTCTAGTCTACGACAGGGAAACAACAGCTTCTAGCGCTCGCCACTGAAGATGCCCTCCGCAGTTGAGGGAGAAACGTCTGGAAGAAACGCCAGTTATAGACCACGACCACATAGCCCGGAATCTTTTACTACCAATTATTATAAATTGTTTAATAGATTCATTAAATTGTAAGAACTTATTTTGTTTTAACTTCCTGGGTCATATTTAAACATTTTTTAGGTCATAATCCATCCATCCATAGTAAATTCTGCCTGAGGGCAGGTCTTTCACTGGAATCATAGAATTTTCATGCAATGCTTTGCAGCTTTACTAAGAAATTATAGGTGTGGTAGCTTCCCGTTGCTTTCACACCGTGAAGGATGATAATGATTGCCGGATGATTTTCGGGGACCGTTGGGCCCTAAACTTCCCGAAATTTGTGTTACTAGTAAGAAAAAAACCGAAAAACCCTCACACAGGAGCCTGTCCCGACCGGGAATCGAACCCAGGCCCGCTGCGTGACAAGGCAGCAAGCTACCTCGAGACCACATCGGTGAACTTAGGTCATACATGCGTATTTTTTTATTTTTAGGACATACAAATCCGCGATTAGTAATAAAGGTATCCAGAAATGTAATAATCTTAAAAGTTCGCAATCACATTTGTTTATATGTAAACACTGAAAGAACGAAATACTTGGAAATATACACCTGTAAGTTAATATAAGGTAACTCCAAACAGTTTTTATGAAAAAGTGAAATCATTCATATACCAGTATCTAAAATAATATTTAAGAAAGAAAAAAAAATCTATCCAGGATTGGAAAGTGCTAATTTAAATATCTTCTTCTTCTTCCTTCCAAGTATTAGGCCAAGGCCTGTTACGATCCTATAGAAAATTTTCCCTCCAGCTTTTTGATCCTTCCGGGATATTCTCGTATAAGACTTGAAAGCATAATAATAGTCCCTTCGATTGGTTGCTGGTCAAAGGAAGGCAAGACCCAGTGATGGGGCTGCCATCTTATAGCCTCTGATCAGGCTTTTCTGGAGAAGAAAAAAAATAAAGGAAAGAAGAAAGGAAAGATTCCCTAGCCCTCGGATGCCCTAATAGCATCGGAATAAAAAAAAACAAGAGTTAACCAAGAGACGTTAGATAGTAAAGTTAAGAGTGCAAAACACAAGTAAGTGGAAGAAATGTTTTGCTCAGCTTGGGCACCTTGTGGTTGCCATCCACATATCCCCTAGATGAGGACCCCTGAGGGACTAATTTAAATATAAACATCGAAATTTAAAATAATATTTAACGTATCCAAATCATACACCTTAAATACCGACTTTAAGCATAAAATGCACGTTACAATTCAGTTTAATGTTTCCTGTCCTCATAGCTTATGTCTAAGAAACTGAAAATTAAAATTTACGAAACAGATTTGCCTATGGTACTGTATGTGCGAAACAGGGTATCTAACATTTAGGTAACAAAACGAGCTAAAGGTATTCGAAAAAAATGCTAAGTCTAATGTTCGATCTCATAAGAGATGAAAATGGAGTAAATTTCACAACGATGAACTTGGTAACAGTTTGTATAATAATCGTAATACTGTCAGGAATATTACGTCAAAAATGTTAATGAGGAGACCCTTGGGGAAAAAAATATTGAAAGGATATTGTATACCGGAAATATGAAAATGCAAGATTTAACCTAAGTATCCCATAGGCCATGAATTTAATTAACTAGTTCCAAGATTTTTGCACTTTTTTGTTAGCCTATTTTTTGTTTTTAACTTCCCATTTTTGTGGCACAAATTTGAAATAAAATATTGAAAACTATTTCTTGCCTTCTTTTCGTCGAGCCTTCATTTTAATACAAAATGAAGGCATTAAATCATGTAAGGATATTGATATTTGCATCCCTGTAATTGCTGGAATTTATTATATACCACGTGCTTCTATCGATGCAACATGTAGATTAATGTGGAGTTATAGAATACCCGAGATATTCTCCAGGGAATAATGATTCCCTGTTATAAAGCAGCAGAGACCATGTCTCGGGAACTGCATTCATTATTTTAACTTCAGCAAAACACTTTCTCACCAGTCTCTTTCCAAGTAATCATTACTCTTGTGCTTCCTTCCTAACATAATTTTCCCTGCGTTGTTCTACTATGGTAGAGGAAGAGAAGATTGCGGAGATTTTGGCACGAAATCACCTTGTTGATTATTATTATTATTATTATTATTATTATTATTATTATTATTATTATCACTTTAGGCACAGAAAGATGTTTAAACATTGCAAATCTGTATATAAATAAATTATTATTATATTATTATTATTATTAATTATTATTATTGTTTTATTATCTTACAGGGTGTTCCAAAATGATGGACGGGGTTTCAAATATATTTAATTTCCCTTACATTATATATATATATATATATATATATATATATAAGAACAAAAGTTACATGGGATTAAATATAAACTCTTCGAGTTTTTATAACATACTTTATAAGTGTTCGATGTGAGCACCTTTCGTCACAAGGCACACATCTAGCCGATAGTCGAATTCCTCCCAAACCTTGGTCAGCATATTTGGAGTAATGGATTCAACAACAGCAACAATCCTTCTCAAATCTCGAAGGTCGACGGGAAGTGGTGGTATGTACACATGGTTCTTCACATACCCCCACAGGAAGAAATCACAAGGTGTGGGATCGGGAGACCGTGGAGGGTATGGGAATGAATCATGTCATCCGAATCGACGCGTCATTTAGTGTTTGTGGACGTCCTGGACTTTTCCTTACAAATACATCTAGTTGTTTCTAACTGTTTATACCATCGACGGATAATTTTATCTGTCGGAGGATTAATTCCAAATTGCCGTCGGAAAGCTCGCTGCACTTGTAGCGAATAATATGATAGGAGACATATAAACTAAGATAGAACTCTAATGTGCATGGCTCTGAAACTAAAATGTTCTGAAATATATTTAAAATATACCATGAGATAAACATGTCTTATAATAGATCGAAAAAATCAGAAAATTACAAGGATTATGGAAATCATATCAATTTTTTTATTAAAATTAAATAAATCAATAAATAACCAAAATATTATATATTACTAATATCGCGATAAAAGACATATGTGGAAAAGTAGAAATATATCCAGGTAAAACTCCATCTACATTGTCTAGAATAAAATACTGTTAAAACGCTACCTGCTACCCAAATAACAAATAATAGAATAAAGAATTCTACCTGACTACACAAGTTACAAATAATATAGGAACACGAAAAAGGGTATTGTCAAAAAAAAACTATTTCCATTTAGCAGATTATACAAATAACAAGAAATATGCATTCCTTTAAGAAAAGATAACATTAGTTATCTATTAAAAATATCAAAAATCAATTGACCCATTCTTAGAAACTAATCAATGCTACTAACCAAATTCCAAGAAATAAGGATATAAAGAATTACTACCTGTCTAATTCAGAAAACAGAAGACATTCATCCCACCTTTAGAAAAGATAACAATCTCTTAATATTGACAGTTTACAAAACTGAAGAAATTGAAAAACATTTATCCATTAAATATCAAAGAAGCAATTAACCCAGTTCTTAGAAACTGAAATTAACGTTGTTAACCAGAAAACCCCCCTCTAAGGAAACACATACTAGCAAATAACATTATTGTAACATATGTACAATCAAATTGTAACGAGTGGAATCGAAAGAAGTAGGAGGAGCTATCGTCTTTATAAGCGAGAACATATATCATAATACTCTCACTCTCAGTGATTCTGTATTGAGTGTTAAAACATCGTAGATCTATAGACCGCGATCTCCGATTCAGTTAAAGCATTCTCGGTCACTCTGTATTCAGTGTTAAAACATCGTAGATCTACAGACCGCGATCTCCGATTCAGTTTAAATTTAGATTCGTCCGAGAACTTGTGAAATATTAAAGCTATATAAAACTTTATAAAAAATAGTCCGTTAAACATTTGGACTTGAAAAATATTTGATTCAAGCACGTGGACCTCTAAGTATTTCATCGACTCCACTCATTAATAAAACTTGATAATTGAAGTAACAAAAGTGTATCTTTTAGTGAATAAATAATTTTGTTTTGATTCGTAAAAAAAATTGATTGTAAAATTGAACGTTGTTTCTTTTGCTTACAAAAAAATGCATAACCCTGAGATCTCTTGCCTACCTCAGAGCACCAGTACACAATTTTCTTGGAATTGCTGGTTAGTAGGTGGTTGATTAGTTTCTAAGAACTGGATCAATTGATTTTTTATATTTTTAGTAAATAACTAATATTATCTTTTCTTAAAGGAATAAATATTTCTTGTTATTTTTATAGACTGCTAAATGGAAATAGTTTTATTTTTTTTGCAATACCCTTTTGTGTTCCTATATTATTTGTAACTTGTGTAGAGAGGTAGAATTCTGACAATACCTCTTTATTCTATTATTTGTTATTTGTGTAGCAGGTAGCGTTTTAACAGTATTTTATTCTAGACAATGTAGATGGAATTTTACCTGGATATATTTCTATTTTTCCACATATGTCTTTTATCGCGATATTAGTAATATATAATATTTTGGTTATTTATTGATTTATTTAATTTTAAAAAAAAAATTATATGATTTCCATAATCCTTGTAATTTTCTGATTTTTATGATCATGTTTATCTTATGGTATACTTTTAATATATTTCGGAACATTTTAGTTTCTGATCCATGCATATTAGAGTTGTATCTTAGTTTATATGTCTCCTATCATATTATTCGCTACACACTGCAAGAATGGAACCAGACCTCGCAAATTGTGACACACAGAATGACTTCTGTACAGGAATCGCCATTTCACAAATTTAACGCTGACGACGTATTAATGACAATAAACAAATTACTGCATATAGGATATGAAACTTTCGTAGTTTTTCTTTCATTATAGCAAATAATCACGCATCCAATTTCGTTTGTAAAGCTATACCAACTACTTAAAACCCCGTCCATCATTTTGGAACACGGTGTACATACTGTGCCTTCAAAAAGGTGGTGTGACATATAGTAAATAATACTTCTAAAATTCATTGTAAAGCACCGTTGAGGTTATGTAATTGTATTGTATTGTAAGCCTATGTATACCCTTTACAGAGATTTAGGCGCTCTCCCCCTACAGGGAAGAATTTCAACCATACTACTTTAGTTACACTTGTTTTCGTATAGATGTCATTTTGAGTGGTACGGTTGTCAGCGTTCCACCTCATACCTGACATCTAGGAAACCAAGGTAGTACTATTACGGGAAAATTCGGTAAATTTTGCTTAGAGGCCTTTTCATTCAGGCTTAAGGATTTTTTACGAGCCTGAAAATCTTCAGACTCGGGACCCACGGGTTAAAGTCCCTCCCGGAGGACTTGCTCCTTGGATTTTTCCGCCCTAAAAAATCCACCGACCCCGGCCGGGTTTGAACCCGCGATCCTTGGGACCAGAGGCAAGGAGCATAACCACTAGTCCACCGCGGCCGACAGGTTATGTAATAAAATGTTAAAATACTGAACAGCACCAAATGAAATGTAGATGATGGAACATGATTCTGTGAAAGGCCTTCATAATTGTTACTGCTTGACAAAGTTTTTTAAACAGAAATTTAATTTAGTTGAGGACGACTGATATATCAGGTACTTATTTTAATATTTTAACATTTTATGTTGGAATTGATAGATATGAAGACGGAAAATTGCGTAAAATTCCATTCGAGTCGTGTTTCAGTAATTTTCCGTCAGGTCTTCAGTATTAGGTCTCCGCTTGCCTAATTAACTCTTTCTTATAAAAAAATAAGTTCTATTTTCATGTATTTTAGAGGTCTACTACTCAGAAGATGAGTCAATCAAATTAAGTTTCTATACCTGAGCACTTAAATATTTTTACATGTCTCGATATTTACATTTAAATTTAAAATATGCTTTCCAATGGATTTCCACGGGATGTACCTGACCATTGGATGTAGAATGAAATAGACTTATGGTCATACCATCGTATAAAATCATGACTAATTATTAGTCTTATATTTTTGATAATCCTACTTATTGGATTATTCCACGAATGAAATCAAGGTATTCTTTTTTTTTTTCAATGTCACCTCTTTGTCATTCAACATTTCAGGTATTCTCTCCTGGCATTGGCGTATTGTAACCCACTTCTGAGGTTGGGGCGCCTGGAAGGCGGGGTTACGCTGCCCCAATGATATGATGGGTGATGACGATGGGTAATGATGCGCCAGGAGAGGCCTTAAACCTAAACTTAATCTAATGAGGTGAATATGGTATTGATGATAATGATGGCCAGATGATGTTCGGGGACCGTTTGGGCCTTAAAGTATCCTGACATTTGTCTTACAGGTGAGGAAAAACCCCGAAAAACAACCTCACTGAGGAAACTTGTCCCGAGCGGGGATCGAACCCTGGCCCGCTGCGTGACAAGGCAGCACGCTACCTGGAGACCACAGCGGTGGACATACCATCGTATTCTATTTGTCCAAATTCTTTCCCCCATAATTGCAGTATAGGCTAGATTCCAACGAACAAAAATGTAATAAAATGATGGAGAAAGAAAGAAAGACAGTTTATAAATAAAATGTTCAGTATGATAATCGCCTAAGCGATTATGAAAACCACAAAAAAAGAAAATAGGATATACGGGTTGACCAGCACTGTGATCCGTATTCGGGAATAAGATTAGGTCTCCCCTATGCAGATTTTGTTCAAATACGTTTGTTGAAAGAATAAACTATATTAATCCGCAGATTTATAGCATATTGCAATATAAATCTGTAAAATATGTCTTAACAGAATCGTGAAGTTAAAAAAAGAGACAGTTTCCCACCAGGTGCGGTTATGTCAATTTTCAATCCATGGCAACAAGCATAATATACTAGTTACATCGTCCAAATAATAAAAATTAATGGATTTATAATTTGTATACTTTTTGGATATAAAACATTTATATTTTAAATACTTGGTTAATAATTTATTTATAATAAGTGGGTCCTGGTTCCGAGGTTTGTGGGTTCACATCCGGCCGAGCTCATTGAATGTTTGAAGACACTAATAGACGGAAGGAAACTCAGCCATGTATCTAATGCCGCTGATTTTCGCAGGTAAATTAAATCTGGAAGTAAGAAGGGCGATACCTTCTGAGCAAATGTATCGGCCTTCTCACTCCGAGATTTAATTTTCGACACTAATAATCTAAGTTGTTAAAAAGTCATTAAGTAAAATACAAATTTATAACAATATAAATAAGAGGCTCATGATATTATTGAAAATAAATGATTCCTCTATTTTCTCTTTCCTTTCCTAGTTTAATAATCTCCTTTTTCAGGTATATTTACTTACCTACATTTCTCGGGCAATACAAATTAAAAAGTTACAAAGTATGAATTTGAATAAAATTATTCTTTCTGACATTTTAAACTAACAGACCCATATTGTAAATTCTGCAGCACGAAATAATTCAAGAGAAGATGAACACCTACGCCTCTGTCCGGGACCTTTAAACGATCACAGAATGGGATTAACTAATTAAGAGGTAGCAATGATCTAAGCATTGTCCAGTGTGCCTCCTCTGGCTGATACCATGGTGGTTATCAGTTGGGGGTTTAACCACTTAGCCTTCGGGTGATTAGCAGCATGTGATGTTTAGCTGGTAGCCGATGTGAAGTTGGATGAAATGAGGTGTTACCTCTCTAGAGCAGGGCATCGTAAAGCACTCGGCCGGACAGTTAAGAGTCCAAAAGCCGTCCGTGCAGAATGAGCTATACTACTCTAGCTGTACCACAACACTCATTTCAGAGTCCAGGTACATCAAGTATTGGGGTTTGGGAATGTATTTCGGTATGCAGCACGTTGATGTAGCATATGCCTATATTGTGCACAAATTGATTAGGATGATTTATGATCAATTGTAACATTTATGGTACATTAAGTTTAATTATAGTCACAATATTTGACGTCCCAACTTATTTCAAAAAACGTTAAACTAAAAATATATAAAATAATTATTCTACCTGTTAAATTATAAGGATGCGAAACATGGACTCCTACTTTAAGGGAGAAAAGAAGATTACGAGTATTTGATAATAAAGTTCTTTGGAAAATTTTTGGACCAAAGAGAAATGAACAGACAGATGAATGGAGAAAACTACATAGGTCTAACAGTGAAGTACATATTCTTTATAAGAAGCCAGATATAATAAGAACAGTTAAGTCTCGTAGACTGCGATGGGGTGGGACATGTGGCACGAATGGGGAATGAAAGATGAGCATGGAAGCTTCTTGTAGGAAAACCAGAGGGAAAACGCCCAATTGGTAGACCAAGAACATTAACTATGATTTGAGGGAAGTAGATTATACAGGGAATGATTGGAAAACATTAACTCAGGATAGGGATGTATGGAGAGCTTAATATCCGCGCGGCCAGGAACCTACGGGTTGGAGAGTGCCAGTGAGTTAGTTAGTTGTAGTCGCAATATACGGCATCTGTGCTAGGTTATGCCGCTGGCTATCCTCGTGTACTTAGACGCCGAAAATATAGTTTTGAGGCTGGGATTGCTATTGGTATGCTCGAAAGAAAACGGAACAGCTTTCAATTGATTTGTTTTATTGTGTGTTATTTGGAATAATGTACTTAATAAATAATTATCATTACAGTAAAAGCTCCTTATTCGTGGATCCAGTCGGTAAAGGATTAGTGTCCTTTATTAACCGTCAGCATTTTTTTTTAACTGCAGGCAGGTGCCAAGGCGGCTTTTACAAATAATAATTCAAACCAAATGGACAAATAAATATCCAAACAAAACAAACCTTATTGTCACTAACATTAAAGTTCATTGTTAAAAGCTGTTGTCGCATTTCGGTGCCAATATGTAATTTGATAAATCCCCAGGATCGACATATTATTGTTTCAACTTGTCATTCGTTGTAATAATTTTGATTGAATAACACGTGTATCTTGTGCTTTATTCCCAGTTTATAATGTCGAGTAAAAGGAAAGAAAAATTAGTACCAAAGAGGAAAGAATAGTGTTGCCGCTTAAAGTAAAAACAGAAATGCTTGACCGTTTATACGCATTGGCAAGTCGTTTGCGTCTGTATCACGCTGTTTCAATGTTAATGAATCAATAAATCTGAAGACAAAATAAGGAATTCTATCGCAGAAATCACAGCTGAATATCAATCTTAATTGAAAGACCTTTTAAAAGAGGCAAAACAGAAAAAAAATTACTAAGTTCTTTAAGTCCTTGCCTAAACCTGACAGTAATAATTAACAGAAATTGTTCAAAATCTCTCATTAATTGATTTTATTTTTGATTATTTAACTCATTCCCCAAATGGCAGTCAATGACCAATCACATTTCAATGAATTTTGATTTACAACCAATCACAGTCGTTTTTCACCTCGATATTATCACTTTGATTTCATCACTTTAATATAAGTAAGTGGCTCCCAGATTGCATATATAGTGCACAAATGTAACCAGATTCTGCTTGCGAGATATAATAGAAAAACATTCGTAGCAATTGATTATACCACAAAAAAAAGAAACCACTGATTGCACTTTCTTAAACGTATTTTTTTCCCAGGAATTAACATTCCAGAAAAAAATATAATTGACATATTTACTTCATAGAACATCATAAATAAATTAATAACGTATAATGTTTATTATAAACAGTTAAATGTGTTTCATTTTTTTCCACTAGGGTGCATTCTTAAAATATTGCAATCCTTTGGCAATAAATAATATGATCTGGTTGCAGTGATGAACACTTGAAACAACAAAAGTTTCTCACGTGTTTTCAAACATCGCCGTTTACATTAAATATATAAATATTTTAAAATAACTAGGCCTATATTTAAATAATGATTTGTGAGTAAACAGCTTAATTTTATTCGTTAAATAGTCCTAACAAATGCCACTTTTGATTTCCAAATTCTCTAGAAAAATTCACGATGTCACGAAGTGTTTCGATAATTTGGAAATCACTCGTGTCATTACTTGATAATTTTTATTTTATTGTGTAACCTTGAAACATATCCCCTATATACCCATACAAATTACCATTCCATATTTGCAGAACATATCCTCCGCGAATAAGGAACTTTTACAGTATTTGTAATTATTCGTCTTAAAACAAAAGTAGTAAGTTGTGTATACAATTGTTGTCAAGTTGAAGGTACAGAAGAGCAGGTGATATTAGCTCAGAGTGTAATTAGTGTTTCTCTTGGAGTTCTCCCTGTTCTGTTAGAAACTTGGCAATAACTAATAAAGTTAACCTAATTGAAAGTTTGATGATCATGTTACAAGTAAGAATATTCTTACAGGTTCCTTGCTTGAGGTTAATAACTGCCAGAATCAGTAAAGTTGTGGTATATCCAGTGTCCACTTCAATTCTACAAGACAACAAACTCTAGCAGACGAAAATCAGCGAGATTCAATTTTAGCAATTATGTGTACTTGTTCCAGCAAACATTTATCTTACAAAAAAAAAGGGTGATTAGAATTTTATGAGGAGAACATATTCAAAACTTGGTATGTTCATTACTAAAAATGCAAATATTTAGTAAAAAATCATCAGTTCAGGAAATAGGATAATTTCCTGTTCCGATCATTTCTGTAGTGGTGAGGTATAGCCCTACTCTTTCCATCGTTTTTTTCGGTCATCCAAGATTTCGACTTCCCACTGTGGACCACTACTTTATACTAATCGCTTCTCGTAGAATTCGAGATTTAACATTCTTAGAATACATGAATTTCATCTTTATATTCGGCAATTGTTTCTTGAAGGAGGAAATGTCAAATATATTGAATTATAATTTATCTAGTTTAGAACTTTTTTAAAATGTTTTTAATATAATTTTTCTTAACTGGATTTTCAGCCGAGTGGTTAGGGCAAGATGTCTGGCGCAGAGCTTTGGGACTTGCGCTGGATCTATTCTCCATGGGGAATAAATTTCCCCATGGAATTTCGGCTAGTATAGGATCGGTGCCCACTCAGCATCGTGAGGAATTTGGGTAGCTACAATAAGTAGCGGCTCCAGGCAGAGAAAACCAGCTATAATGACTGAGGACCCGACATGCTGACCACATGTCACCCGTATATTGGTTTTATGATCGTCTATTTCTCTGATTAACACGTGTGGTCTTCTAGGCCTGTCGCGCCTTGGAGTTTGTAACTGGATTTTACTTATATTTCTTTTTCTAAATGTCCGTAGTTTAATTTCCATTTAAACATATTAGGAATGTCATAGCTTTATAAAACTTAAAAATTGTATCTCTTCTTTTGAAGAAGTAATAGTTCATTAAACAATCTTCTATAACAGCTCAGACGAATACACATTTCAATTGGGCTTATAGGCCTATATATATATATATATATATATATATGGACGACATTATGCAACAACCGGATAAGCGCCATTTAAAAATGCTATTTTGATGCGATCTGTTGCACTAGCTCATGAAGTGGACGCACACTTTTAGCGCCAAATCTTTTAATATCTTATAGCATTATTAAATTTAATATACAAAAATGAATGTTTGTTTCTTTGTTTAGTTGTTTATTTGTTTATTTGTTCGTACGTTATGCGCGGCCATACCGTTGCCTTGGTCCGATTGTGATGGAGTTTTTTTGCAAAATGTTCAGGAGATTCCCGGGATGAACATAGGCTATAAGAGAGTTGAGATACTCAACTCCTACGCCCTTAAAAAACACACTTTGTAGTGAAAAACGTGAAAAGGCACCTTTTTTACTATTAAATGGCTTACGGTGCCTAAACCATAGCAAATACACAAAATTAATGTACACAGAATTGAATATCTCATAAAACTCTACAAAAAATTCCGCGACAGCATATGTTTATCTTTTACACATACACACAATAGTCAGTTTTGCCTTTCATTGATGACAAGGAGATCGGGATAAGTAGATTCCCGGGCAAGCAGCGCACGGCGGGTATTCTTTTATGGATACTCAAAATAACGAATTTTGTCTTTCAGCTCATTTATGTCAAGTACATCGGGGTGCGTAGATTCCCGGACAACGCCTGGTAATCAACACATGGGGTATCTAAAAATAATAACGATATACATTTATATTTATTTTTCCTTTTACTTATTCCACTAAATGCAAAAAAAACACATAATTCATTTAGGTTTAGCAGCTCACGCCGGGTATGAACTAGTACCTATTATATAAAAATCAATGTTTGTTTGTTTGTTTGTATTCTATGTGCGGCCATACCGTTGATCCGATTTTGATGTTTTTTTTTTTTTGCAAAATGTTGAGGAGATTCCCGGGATGCACGTTTACATCTGGCTGATACATTTCAAATCGTATGTTCGTGAAGAACTAAATCAATTTTGTTCAGATGCTTCTTCTATGTTTACATGCTGTATGTCAACAACACGACAGATACATCTTTTCTTCTTTCGCGAAGAAACTCGTACTCCCTGAAAATCATTAATCGCCTTCCACTCTGGTGTCAAATCCGCTAATTCGGTCTACTGAAAAGTATAACAGTCACTAGACTATTGACATCAATAAGCGATGGAAGGAATACGATCGACTACATTCATCAATATCAGAGAGGTGTTCATCGACTACTGTAAATTTAAAACTATCCCCGTAAAATTCAATCAATTTAAATGGTACATCCAACCCTGTTATCTAATGAATGGAAAGTAAAACGTAAAAACGAAATTGAATCCCATTTTTCTCAGCTTTTGGGTTGATCCACATTACATATACCCATTCGTGCACTTTCTATTTTGTAATTAATTTGAAATGTGTTTTCAATCTACAAAATTAATTAACTTTTGTAAATATGTATGTTACTATTTTAATAAAAAAACAGTACCAGTAACAGTGCGATCATTGTAATAATAGCAATGTTTCGTTTTGATACTGGATTTCGGTTCAATTTACTTTTCATTCCCAGTTATTATTTCAATTTAATTGCACGTTTTATTTTCTAGACTCAATATCCAATCAATTTCATTTAGATTGCGTTTGATAACCGAAACAAAAATTGTACAGGCCAACTCTTTGCAAAATGATTCGGAAATCAAGTTTGTAAAACAAAAATTGGAATGTCGAAATTATGAAAACACGCTTCAAATTAAGGAAAATAATTAATGTAATATTCTATACACAATATGGGAAGTAAACAATAATACCAGCAATTATCAAAATACCGAACAAATAGTATCATTACTATTATTTTCCGTTTTAATTCAGTTATAAGTTAAAAGGATTGCGGCAATATATTGTAGCCTCACTCTGTTGGTTGTCCCAGCGGCTCGCTTTGTTTCCCCGCACCTGTTATATATAATTAAAATACAAAGATGCTGACTACCGCCACTATCATAATTCCGCATGTTAATCATTGTCAGGCATTATCGCGCGGTTCCCGTTTTTACACGCTTTATATTAGCTTGACCTGTATCTATCTATCTATCTATGTAACTGAATCTTTCAACGCGTTTTTCACCCACTTAAAATAATTGGATTGACTTGAAATTTTGTATACTTGTAAAGGACCCGTGACAATACAATAATTTCATATTTATTTTCTAAAATCCTGGCCAGAATCATCATAAAATCAAAAAAAGTGTTTATGTATTTATGTAACGGAATCTTTGAACACGATTTTCACCCACTTAGAGACATTGGATCGACTTGAAACTTTGTATACTTGTAAAGGACCCGTGATACTACAATAATTTAATATTTCATTCCTAAATTCCTGGCCAGAATCATCAGAAAATCAAAAAAATAAAACTGGTATAATAGGTTGCGGACTTGTCGACTGTTTACTCATGTGTTGTAAGAGCTCAGTTGGTAGAGCGGTGAACTAGTAGTATATAATTTCAGTAATCCATAGATCGCTGGTTCAAATCCGGCTGGGGAGGGTTTTTTTTTAGAAGAGTAATAATTTTAGCTCATACTACAATGTATGGAATTTAAAGATTACATTCTTATCTTATTCTGTAAAATATTAAAACTTAAAAATAAAAAATAAATAATAGTTTTAAAAAACTAAAACAGCACGCTTTATTAGAAAACCGAACTCAAAAATGAAAAATAATTTTAATTTCCAACACGCTTGGGATGAATTTAAAGTGGTCAACAAAAAGTCATCTCCAACACATATAGAATAAAACTATAATTATCAACAAAAAGAAAATAATTTTACCATCAAAAGCGTGGGGTGCTTTTTATGATTTTTACATGTTCTTCTTAGAGACTTTACTTTTACCAATATCTGTTTATTATCAAATATATTAATTGATATACAGCACCCCATGCTTTTGATGGTAAAATTATTTTCTTTTTGTTGATAATTCTTCTTCTTCTTCCTTCCAAGTATTAGGCCAAGGCCTGTTACGATCCTATAGAAAATTTTCCCTCCAGCGTTTCATAGGACGGCCCAGTGATCTTCGTCCTCTTGGTATATAATTATAAACAGCTTTGGGGATCCGATTTGAACTCATTCTTTCAAGATGGTGTTTCCAATTTAGTTGGTACTGTTTAATATATTCCAAAATTGGCGTAGTCTTCAATTCTTTTAAGATATCGGTGTTCCTTTTCCGATCCCATCTGGTGTAACCGCTGTTCTGCGCATGAATCTCATTTCACATAGCCGTTATTCTGCTTTCATGGTGTTTTTTTAGTGTCCACTGGCTTCACTAACCATAGGTCAACAAACTGGTCTAGCCAAAGTGTTATATAAACGTAATCTGGTGTTTTTTTGTACAAGGGATGGTTTCATAACTTGATTAATAATTCCTAAACTTTTATTATGTTGATAATTCTAGTTTTATTCTATATGTGTTGGAGATGATTTTTGGTTGACCACTTTAAATTGATCCCAAGCGTGTTGGAAATTAAAATTATTTTTCATTTTTGAACTCGGTTTTCTAATAAAGCGTGTTGTTTTAGTTTTTTTAACTATTATTTATTATACAAACGGACAACCAACATAGTGATCGCCTCACTATGATGGTTGTCCGTTCATATATAAGCGGGTGCCGCTCGACAATGCTTAACATGCGTAGCCCTGGTAATAATATTCAAAAAACAATTGTAACCACAGACAAATTACTGCCCATGAAGTCTAAGGAGTTTTGCTGTATAGAAAACGGTTGCACTCTCAACATTTTCACTGTATTTTCTTTATATTCTTTTTCCCACTATTCTTTTCTCATCCAATCCAGCTTTTATAGTCTTTTTCCTTCATGGCATACCAATATCCTCTATCCATGTTTTTCTTGCTCTTCTCTTTTTTCTCCCTCCACGTTTCCATTCAAATGCCTATTTAGGAGTTCTTCCCTGCGACAATCTTTTCACAATTCCAAACTATTGTAATATTAACAAAATCTAATTATAATTCTGAACATAATATATTTATTACCTAATTATTTCCTTTCTATTCTGTAATGCTCAGGAGAATATCTAAGACATTATATGTTTCGTATTCTAGCAGTTAATAATTAACAATAAGAAATCAATTGAACCATAATAGTATATTACGATGCGAGGTTAGAAAGTGTTTTTTACAGAAGCGAGGAAATGTTTAAAACCGAGCGATAGCGAGATTCTGTAAAACACTTCATAAATGTGCGTTGTACATTATTTTTTGCGCGATGGTGTTTTCAAAATAATAAATAATAGTAAACTAATAACATCTTTATTGGAAATATTTGCGTACATTATAAACAACTAACATTAATAGTGTGGGCAATGTTGAGACTACAGAAGGCCGTGATACCAATCAGTCATAAAAATGGCGAAAGGTAAGTTTTTATTGTTCTATATTGTTTCAAATAAAATTCAGGTCATTTAAAATGCAGTAGTCTGTTTCATATAATTATATTAACACTACATTTTCTTATATATTTTTGTACATACATTGTAACGCAGTATACATAAAGGACGGTGGTTTTACTTCCCGCACAAGGTTTGTAATAACTAATATTACAGTATAGTTATTTAGGTTGGCAACCCCGAATAGGAAGTTGAACTTTCAATCAAGGTCGCCACTGCTGTAAGTAGGACAAAACGCACTATCGCGCAAAAAAATAAATGCATTGTTCTGAATTAAGGACCCGACTGATCATTCTTCTTTATATTAATGAAAACAGCGTGCATTTATCATAACTTCACGATGTAAGAACGAATAAAAAACGATCCCATCAGTGCCGGCTCATGGAATCAAATAATGGTTGAAACAATAAATAACATTTTTTTTGTTTTGTTCAATGCCACCTGCTTGTCACTAAACATTCCAGGTATTCTCTTCTGGCATTGGCGTGTTGTAACCCACTTCTGAAGTTGGGGCGCCAGGAAGGCGGGGTTACGCTGCCCCAATGATATGATGGGTGATGCCGATGGATAATGATGCGCCAGGAGAGGCCTTAAACCTAAACTTAATCTAATGAGGTAAATTTGATATTGATGATAATGATGGCCAGATGATGTTTGGGGACCGTTTGGGCCTTAAAGTATCCTGATATTTGTCTTACAGGCGAGGAAAAACCCCGAGAAAAACCTCAGGAAACTTGTACCGAGCGGGATCGTGACAAGGCAGCACGCTACCTCGAGACCTCAGCGGTGGACTTATAAATAACATATTACAATGTTTAATATTAATATTTTACATCTGCAGATATTTTAATCTACATTTGCATTATTAATTGGATATTAAATCGTATTAATGAAAATGCTTGGATTGAACAGCAGTTACATATTCGTATTTCAAAGCAGTAGAGTTTAGTAATTAATTAAATAATACGAATGAAAGTTGCTTGGATTAAAGATCAGTTATTTCACTTTTTTAAATTTTATTTTAAAGGAGTAGACAAAGCAGTAACATACACCAATCATAATATTTATTATATTTGAAGAGAAAAATTATGGCTTCATAGCATTTGGTGGACGGGAATTACAATGTATATAGAGAAAGATTTGCGTTTAGATCGGTACTTGCTCAGGTAGCTCAATTGGTAGAGCACTTGGTCTAGAGAACCAAGGGTCCCGGGTTCAAGTCCCGGTCTGAGCGTATAATTTTTCTCTTCAAATATGATTTATCCATCAATGAGATGCACGAAATCAATAATAATAATAATATTTATTGTTCGGCCGACTCATGCGCACATTATTTTTGTCGTAATTATTAGTCTGTGGAAAGCAACGGGAAGCTACCACACCTACAATTCCCTTGTACAGCTGCAAGCATAGCATGACAATGCAATGATTCCAGTGAAGGACCTGCCTTCGGGCAGAATTACTATAGATGGATTATTAGTCTGTAACTTCAACATCTATTGATTTACCACAATATGTATGACGTAATCATTACTCTTCTCTTCGATGTTACAAAAATATTCATTATACTTACTTACTTACTTACTTACTTACTTACTCACTGGCATTATCGAACCCGTCGGTTCATGGCCGCACGGACATAAGCTCTCCATACATCCCTATCCTGAGCTAATTCTTTCCAATCATTCCCTGTATAATCTACTTCCCTCAAATCATAGTTGATGTTATTCTCCCACCTCATTCTTGGTCTACCAACTGGGCGTTTTCCCTCTGGCTTTCCTACAAGAAATTTCCGTGCAATTCTTTCATTCCCCATACGTGCAACATGTCCTACCCATCGCAGTCTACGAGACTTAACTGTTCTTATTATATCTGGCTTCCTATAAGGACCATGTAGTTCATTGTTATGTAGTCTACTCCATTCACCTGTCTGTTCATCTCTCTTTGGTCCAAAAATTTTCCTAAGTGCTTTATTCTCAAATACTTGTAATCTCCTTCCCTCTCTTAAAGTAAGAGTCCATGTTTCGAACCCATATAATATAACTGGTAGAATAATAGTTTTATATATTTTTCAGTTTAACGTTTTTTGAAAGGAGTTGGGATATCAAGAGTCTCTGCAATGCATAATAGCACGCATTTCCAGAATTGAGCCTATGTTTAATTTCTTTGTGCATCTCATTCCTATTTCTGATTATTGTTCCTAGGTATTTGAATTCAGTCGCTTCCTCAAAATTTCCCTCATTTGTCACTAGCTGCCCATTTCCAATATATAATGTATTTCTATGTTGATCATATATTTAGTTTTATTGATATTCACTTCCAGTCCCAACTTTTTAGTGTTACCCAATAGTGTGCGTATTGTCCTTTAGTATCTCCTCGCTATCGGCCAACAATACTACATCATCAGCATAAACTAACAATTTATTAATACCATTGAGTTGTAAACCTTCCTCATTCTCTACAGATCTAATGGCATGCTCTAGTACAAAATTAAATAGTAGAGGAGATAGTGCATCTCCTTGCTTCAAACCATTCTGGATTTTAAAAGTGTCCGAAAACTGTTTGCCTACACGCACCCTACTCTTTGTGCCATTTAGACACATTCGTATAAGTCTAACTAACTTTTTAGGAATTCCGAACTTCAGCAGGATACTATATAACTTCTCCCTCTTAATTGAATCATATGCTTTTTTGAAGTCTACATATAGTTGATGTACAGTACCATTGTATTCCCATTTATTTTCTAAAATCTTGTTTTATACTAAAAATCTGATCTGTTGTATACCTGTTTCTTCTAAATGCACATTGATGATCTCCTAGAATGTCATCAATATTATACAATAAATAATATTTAGCTTAGATTTATTTATATCATTATCTAAATTATAAATTAACAGAATCCCAAATTCCTATTAAGGTAAGGGTAACTTTTCCGATTATATTTTATATCTGTGCACAAACAAATGGCAATCATTCTTCTGTGCTAATAATGTTTGAAGAAGTAAATTGCTTTGTCCCACGTTGTGGTGACGTTTTAAAGAAGTAGGATCTTCATTATGCTCCACGTTGTGGTGACATTTTGAAGAAGTAATTCTCTTCATGCCCGATGTTGTAACATTTTGAAGAAGGATTTGTGTCCCGAAAAATGATTACTGGTTCAGGGTTGGGTTTAATTTTCGGTAGAGCCAGATTCTCTTCTTAGGGTCGGAAGTTGGTACACTGGATAGAAAAATACTTCAAAATTACTAAAAAATGTTTCTTGTAGAAATAATTGCAAATTTATTCACTTCTTAATGTCCCAGCAGATCAAGTAAATGTAGGTGGTATTACTCTTCACCGTCAATTAAAATTAAATTATTTTCTTTTCTTGAATAAATTATTCTTCTTGTATTAAATATTACATTCTATCACGAGAGCTCTATTGCTTCTATCTTTGTTGAAAGTTGTATGAAGAATGAATAGTTTAATTCTTTTATAATTTTAAGATGATGGTAATTTTAAATTATATTGGTTAATAGTCCTTTAAATATAAGGTTTAAATTTATTTGTTAAATAAGAAAGTTAATTGTTTTAACATCCAATCAGAGTTTAGTTTACTTTCATTTAAGAATATGAAGTTAAGCAGGTGTTCTTATTACAGTTATAATAGAAGGCTTTATAATTTGACAACAATGACTTAAAACAATTTTTAAAAGCATTCTTTACAAAGACCGTTATGTAGTACAATTTCTTTAATTGTTACTGAGACATTTTTATTCATCAATAACCAACAATGAATTATTTAGATGTTTTTCTTTATTTAAGTTATATTTAAATATTAAAAGAGTTTTAAAATACAAAATTATTAACTTAAACTTTCATATTTATTATGATATTAAAATTCTGCTTTATGTTGCACTAAGCTAACAGTATATGCAAAGGAAAGGAAAAAAATAGTGTTTTCAAGGAAGTGAATAGTGACTTTAGAGACACTCTGTATTTTAAATGTAAAGACATGCGCCAAAGTATTACACATATAACAGTTTCAATGCAACGTGAAAGCATATAGGTATTCAACCTGATTCTGATTTAGGGATCGTCTGTTTATTCCAGAATATGGAGGTTACGTATTAACTAATTATAAATATTTATGTCTGTCCTAGATGATCAAGACATATTTGAGTAATTTTATGAATCTCTGAAAGAGTTCAAGGCAAAAGTTAAAACATTTATTATCTTTGATCCAGACCCTGATCCTAGATGTTCCATGTTATTAGATGGCATTGATCGAAAACATGGCAGTCACGCCATGTTAGAGATTATAATCAGAGTTCAATGATATTGGATTATAGCACATATCAAGGTAGTGCTACTCGGCTTATCAATAACGGTACAGGAGACTTGAAAATGTAGTAAACCTAGTATGCAAATAGTTAAGTACATGCTCTATTTATCTCCCTCTGTCTCTTTCTTTCAGAACCATGCACGCGCGCGCGTACATAATACATCCGCACATGCCCAGATTTAAGATAAACTAACATAGGCCTATATGCAGGATGTATCAAAATTAATAGCTCAAACTGAAACGGTTGAAAGTATATGATAATAGAAGCAAAAAAGTTCTAGTAAACATGGGTCCGCAAACAAGCCATATACGAGATAATTGGAAATGTGTGGTTACAAGCCGCCACTGGTTCCATTAAAAACATCGTTCTAAAATAGTATAAATTAAATTGAAAAGTAGACTTTTCGTTTAATTGTCATTCTACATTGCCTCAAAATTCACTCATAGCTTAATTTACTAAGAAATACAATTATTTCTTTACATGTTATACAGTAATACCGTACACTCGTGCCTGTTAAAGGAGGTATTCAAAGTGTCATCCTTGCATCCGGTTGCAATATTAGTGAGTTTCGATATGAAGTTTACAACGTAGGACGTCAGTGGAAGCTCATAACCACATATTCGCAATAATAAATCAAGGACACAGTTTCTTTGCGAACCCATGTTTACTTGAACTTTTTTGTTTCTGTTACTGTATACTTTGAACGGTTCAGCTTGCGCTATTAATTTTGATACACCCTATATATATATATATATATATATATATATATATGTGTGTGTGTGGTGTGTGTGTGTGTGTGTGTGTGTGTGTGTGTGCGTGTGCGTGTCCGAGTGCGTGTGTGTTTCTCTAATGCCACCCACTGAATTTTAGGTTTGGATTCCGCGCTGAGCGGATAGATGCCATTAATGTGATATATTTACAGTTTACTCACCACTTCGGTAGACTGCTTAACAGTAGATTATGTATTCTTGTACTGTGTACAGCGAGGAGTGTATATTTATGCGTTTGTGTAGTGTGAAGTGTGATTATGAGGAATGATGATGAAGAGGAAGAGGAAGGTGAAAACCGGTATCGAAACGTAGACCACTCCTGTCGAAAAGCACCAAGGGGCGCCAGGTTCAACGTCCTCATCCGACGGACTAATCGCTATCAACGTACCATATGCCATCTGAACAAATGTACTGCGGTGGGATTTGCAATTTAATCCAGGAACCTGGTGTACAATCAAGTGATTAAAAATTGTACACCACCATCACCCCTCCTGGTCTCAAATATAAATATTTTACAATTAAATTAATATAATAAATTTAACAATTAAAATTGTCAACTCCGCTAGGTATCGAACTCTGACCCGCTAATCAAGAAACAGGCATGCTACCGTCTGAGCCAGGATGGCGCACTTGCCAATATATTATTATTATTATTATTATTATTATTATTATTATTATTATTATTATTATTATTATTATTATTATTATTATTATTATTATTATTATTATTATTATTATTATTATTATTATACTAAAGAAGATCCTTAATTGGAAAGCTAATGGAAGAAGTGGAAGAAGCAGGCCTAGAGAACGATGGATGGATGGTGTGAAGAGAAGTATGGAAGATAGAGATTTGAGGGAAGAAGATGCTTCAGATAGGAACTTCTGGCGACAAATCACTTTGGGTTGAAGGAGAAACGCTGTATTGTGGAATATTCCTAAATAAAGAAACAAAAATATTATTATTATTATTATTATTATTATTATTATTATTATTATTATTATTATTATTATTATTATTATTATAGTATTATTACGTGAGAAGCCTTATGCGTTCAATGAGTTTTCCAATAGACAGAAGAAGCCCATGACATTGAGAGAATACTCCCTCTCATGAGCATCAAAATATAAAAATACAGAAGCTATGAACACCATAAGAATGGAAAATTTGTCCTGCCGGACTTGATAGATTTTTTTTCAAGACTAAAGAAAATATGTAAGGAATACCTGGTGTATCAGATGTCCTCATCATGGTTTAATGTCTGACGAAATTTGAAACGAATTTTAGTTGAGGACAACTGATAAATCAGGTACCGAATTTTAAAATTGTAACATTTTACTTAAATCTCAACAATGGCTTACCAAAAATTTTAAAAGTACTGAACAATTAAAATATCATAAAGAATTTCTTTACACAACGAACATGAATGTATATTGATTCTTAAAAAGCCACAGAAATAAAAAATAGTGACATGAGAAAAGCTAAACCCCTATAACAAAAACTCCGCTTTAAGGGTCAACTGTATTACGCCAGTTTTTCCCGTGTGTAATGCATAGCTTAAACTGGCATAATACAGTTACCTTTGTTGGTGAAACCGACCCTATCTATTGGCAAGATCAATAACTTCAATATAAAACTGCCCACAAAGGAAGATATATAAAACACACAAAGAAATAAATAATAATATGTTTAGAATTAGGAAAGTTAATATAGGCTAAATAGATAAATAAAGGACTCTAAATAATATATTTTAATATATTATTTGGGTACGAATATTGGTTATAGTATAAAATTAATAAATAGTAATTAAACTATCAAAATTCATAAGAGTGTTTGTTCAAACGTGGATTTTGTCGAAGGTCGATATGCCGCACCTAGAATTTTTTAGGATGATATTAAGGAAATTCGTTTGTCTAGTACAGGATAATGGGTAATAGAAATTAATATATAATGAATAGTGCTGAAAAAAGGTATGGGTAGCCTAGGCTGCATCGTATTTAGACCGCTGTGTTTACGAACTGTACGTTGACACGCGCTACTTGGGACAGACATCCAGTAGAGTTCGCTTTGTGTACGAATGGACTCATCTTTGCACAATTTTTGTTTCGGCATTCTGATACAACCACACGTCACGTAAACAGGTCTATTACTGAGGAGAGTCGAACATACACACTCTCCGCTCCGAGCAGGCAACGGATATGCTCGACAAAGACACGTATTTCGTAAACAATATGTATTTACTATCCTGATACCGATACTTTTTTCAGCCCTAATAATGAAGAACTACGCCGGTTACATAAATTGCCAGACAACTTGAAATATTAAAATTTCAATACTCCAATCACCAGGATCATATAATTGAATGATTCAAAATTAATTGTATAGAAGGATAATCGAGTCTATGCCAGAAGGAAGAAGTGTACTTACTTACTAGCTCTATCGAACCCGTAGGTTCATGGCCGCGCGGACACAAGCTCTCCATACATCCCTATCCTGAACCAATGCTTTCCAATCATTCCCTGTAAAATCTACTTCCCTCAAATCATAATTAATGTTATTCTCCCATCTCATTCTTAGTCTACCAACTGGGCGTTTTCCCTCAGGTTTTCCTACAAGAAGCTTCCATGCATCTCTTTCATTCCCCATACGTGCCATATGTCCTGCCCATCGCAGTCTATGAGACTTAACTTACTTACGTACTTACTTACTTACTTACTTACTTACTTACTTACTTACTTACTTACTTACTTACTCACTGCCACTATCGAACCCGTAGGTTCATGGCCGCGCGGACATAAGCTCTCCATACATCCCTATCCTGAGCTAATGCTTTCCAATCATTTCCTGTATAATCTAGTTCCCTCAAATCATAGTTAATGTTATTCTCCCACCTCATTCTTGGTCTACCAACTGGGTGTTTTCCCTCTGGATTTCCTACAAGAAGCTTCCATGCAAGTCTTTCATTCCATGCAAATCAATATGTCCTGCCCATCGCAGTCTACGAGAATTAACTGTTCTTATTATATCCGGCTTCTCATAAAGACCATGTAGTTCATTGTTATGTAGTCTTTTCTATTCACCTGTCTTTGGTCCAAAAATTTTCCTAAGAACTTTATTCTCAAATACCTGTAATCTCCTTTCCTCCCTTAAATTAAGAGTCCATGTTTCGCACCCATATAATATAACTGGTAGAATAATAGTTTTATATATTTTCAGTTTAACGTTTTTTGAAAGGAGTTGGGACATCAAGAGTCTCTGCAATGCATAATAGTACGCATTTCCAGAATTGAGCCTATTTGTGATTATTTTCCTAGGTATTTGAATTCAGCCACTTCCTCAAAATGTCCCTGTCCATTTCCATTATATAATGTATTTCTACGTGTGATCATATATTTAGTTTTATTGATACTTACTTCCAGTCCTAATTTTTTAGTGTTACTCAATAGCGTGTGCGTGTTGGCCTTTAGTATCTCCTCGCTATCAGCCAATAGTACTACATCATCAGCATAAACTAACAGCTTATTAATACCATTGAGTTGTAAGCCTTCCTCATTCTCTAAAGATTTAATGGCATGCTCTAGTACAAAATTAAACAGTAGAGGAGATAGTGCATCTCCTTGCTTCAACCCATTCTGGATTTCAAAAGTGTCCGAAAACTGTTTGCCTACACGCACCCTACTCTTTGTGTGATTTAGACACATTCGTATAAGTGTAACTAACTTTTTAGGAATTCCGAACTCCAGCAGGATACTATATAACTTCTCCCTCTTAATTGAATCATATGCATTTTTGAAGTCTACGTATAGTTGATGTACAGTACCATTATATTCCCATTTCTTTTCTAAAATGTGTCTTATACTAAAAATCTGATCTGTTGTAGGCCTGTTTCTTCTAAATGCACATTGATGATCTCCTAGAATGTCATCAATATAGGGAGTAAGTCTGCTTACTAATATATTTGTTAGAATTTTGTAGGAAGTTGAAAGTAATGAGATGCCCCTGTAGTTGTTGCAATCAGTTTTATCTCCTTTCTTATAAATTGGTACGATAATTGATTCCTTCCATTCATCTGGAAGAGCTTCTTTTTCCCAAATCATACTAAGCAACCAGCGTATCTTGTCCATCAATTTTTCTCCCCCTGATTTTATCAGTTCTGCTGGGATCTCATCTGAACCTGATGCTTTATACATCTTCAATTTTTCAATCGCCATTTCAACCTCTAATGCACTTGGTTCTGCGACTAGCATTTCTGCTGTCTGTAAATTATCCTCCTCAATGTCCTGTTCTGTATGTACATTTAATAGCTGATTAAAGTAACTTTTCCATCTATTTAATATACTCCTGGAATCTGCAATCATATCCCCATTTTCATTCCGAATTATGTTTGTTCTAGCCTGAAACCCTTTCTTCTCTATACTAATTCCCTGATATAATTCTCTAATGTTCCTATTTTTTGCGTTCAATTCAAGATCATTAATCTTCTCTCTCAGATATTCCCTCTTTTTGCTCTTTAGTAACTTGGTGGTTTCCCGTCTAATACTACCCAATTGTTCTAAATTTACCTCATTTGGCTCGTGTAACCATTTCATTTTTGCTAGCTTTCTTTTCTTTACAATGTCGGCACATTCCTCATCAAACCATTCCTTGTTTTGCCTCTTTTTTAAACAACCAATGCTTTCTGATGCTGACAATTTAATAGTATCTCTTATAGCCTCCCATTCTTTATTTATATCAGTTTCTTCTTCGTTTGCCACATTGTCATCTGAAGATTCCAGTACTTCAAATCTATTAGCAATTTTGATTTGGTATTCTTGCCGCATTTCATCATTTTTCAAGTTTTTTAATTCAAATTTTACAGAATCATCTTTAGCGTTTGTTCCTCTCATAAGCAATAGCCGTTGTCTGATTTTCACCCTGACCAGATGATGATCTGAATTGCAGTCTGTCCCTCTAACTGATCTAACATCAATGATGCTACTGTGCCAGCGTTTGTCCACTAATACATGATCTATCTGGTTCCGAGTTTCGCCATCTGGAGATGTCCAGGTGTATTTATGAATATCCTTATGCTGAAATGTTGTGCTCTTAACAATGAGATTCTTTGATGTGGCGAAGGTGACTAATCTAACCCCATTGTCGTTACTATCTTCATGAAGACTGAATTTGCCTATTGTTGGTTTAAATATATCTTCCCGCCCCACTTTTGCATTAAAATCTCCTAAGACAATTTTCATATGATATCGTGAAAGGCTATCAAATAAGCATTCTAATTCTTCATAGAACTCATCCTTGATCTTGTCATCTTTATCTTCTGTGGGGGCATGTACATTTACAATTATAAAATCATGTCGTTTACCCTTTAGAATTATGTATGATATCCTATCACTAACAAACTTAATATCTCGGATAGCGGATAGGATCCTCCTTCTGACTAAAAAACCCGTTCCAAATGCAGGTCTTTCTGCACCCCCGTAGTATAACGCAAAGCTTCCTGATTCCTGACTACCTTCTCCTGGCCACCTAACTTCCTGTAAAGCGACTATATCCAAGGGCGATTTATCTAATTCCCGCGTTAATATCTCTAGTGCCCCGCTATTGTATAAAGTCCTAACATTCCATGTTCCTAGGAACATGTCCCTGTGTTTGAGCCTTTGGCATGGGTTCCCTGAAGTAGTCCCCGCCCGGAGATCCGAATGGGGGACTATTTGACCTCCGGAAAATTTTACCCCAGTTGAACCCATGTCCGCATTTCTTGACGGTTGTATTTTTACGGTGAAAGATCGTCACTCTTTCGACCAAGGTACTTTTTTCGTCTGGCGTATCACCTTCGACCAGTCCGGCATGGGTAACCCTATCGGCAGCAATGCTACCGCCGGCATAGCTCTCCGGATCATATAAGCACGCAAGCCACTCCACCACGACAAGGTAAAGATATCATGGAGGGTGAGACTTAACTCATCATCAATGGCAGTCATGGATTAGGCCATTGGCCTGTTCCGCTTCAGGAAAGAAATTGATCCCTCCATCTCTTCTTAGGTCTTCCTGGGTCTCTTCGCCCTGTGGGTCTGTAGTTCAATAGCTGCAGAGGTAGTCTATTGTTTGGCATCCTCAGAAGGTGTTCATGCCAATTATTTTGATATTTTTGAATGATTTCAGTTATTGCTGGTGTGTTGAGAGCTTTGCGGATATCTTCATTACGTATGTGATCATAAAGCGTATAACCCGCTAAAGGTCTTAATAACTTCATTTCTGCAGCTACTATCCTATTTAATTTACCTGTAGTAAGAGTCCAGACTTAACTATTCTTATTATATCTGGCTTCCTATAAAAACCATGTAGTTCACTGTTATGAAGGAAGACGTGTAACAGACCAAAATTCAGATGGAGAGAGAATTATTAAAATACTAAAAGGATAGCAGTTAAATATGTTGGGTACTGTGTCCTGGAGGATAATCTTGAAGGAAACTAAGGCTCGGACAAAGTTGCTACTGAAAATGATAACGTAAGTTAGTTGTTGTGGCCACGTTCCACTCACGCGGAGCAGTGGATTTTAAATATCCACATTGGATCTGGATGTGTGTCCCTTATCTTTTTCTGTCCTTGTGCTCTCTTCGTCGGTGGCCTGGCATATTTCTGACAGTTCTGAGAGACCCTCCCTGTATCTGTATAATATGAGTAGAAAATGAGTGGAATCCACGAGTGTTTAGTAACTCACAACCTGTTCAGAAATCTATAACTATTTTTCAATCAATGCAACCAGGTTGTCATTACATTTCTGGTATTCTCTCCAGCATGGCGTACTTGTAAACCACTTGTGAAGTTGTGGCGCCTGGAAGGCGAGGTTACGCTGCCCCGATAACATGAAAGTGATGATGATGATGGTAATGATGCACCAGGAGAGATCTTAAAACTAAACTTAATCCAATGAGGCGAATATGATAGTGATGGTCAGATGGTGTTCGGGGACCGTTTGGGCCTTAAAGTTTCTTGTCGATTGACGTACGAGTTTCCTCACCCAGGAAACGTCCAGACCGAGGATCGAACCCTGGCCCTCTGTGTGACACGGCAGCACGCTATCTCGAGACCACAGCAGTGAACATTTATAAAATACTCTTTCAATTTAAATGCGATCGCAGTTCATATCAGATCGGATATCAATACGTAAGTGATGCCACTATAGGCCTCAGGAGGCCCTTGGGATAGTAGGAGGTTAAGGCCCCCACTTTTCCTTGAAAATCGGCACTTGATATCAGCCGGGTTGTCAGCCCTGTGTTACGGGCGCCTTTACCCCAGAACAAGCGTCTGGTACTGATTTCCATTATAGGCTGAGTCGACCCCAGGACCATAGCGCCGCCAGATTTGGATTAGTTTAAAAATCCTGACCCAACCGGGACTCGAACCCTCAACCTTCCGGCTTGTAACGCAGTGCCTTACCTACTACGCTACGGCGCGCCCCTATCTACATATAAGAGCATAATATGTCTATCGTCATTCTCGGTGGTCTATTGGTTATGTTGCTTGTCTCTAATCCCAAAGGTCGCGAGTTCAAACCCGGTCGGGGTCGAAGGATTTTAGGATAGAAAAATCAAGGAACAAGGCTTCCGGGAGAGGATTTAAGCCGTCCCGAGTCTGAAGATTTTCGGGCACCTTAAAGGACCTGTAGCCTAAATTAGTGCCTCTGAACAAAATTTATCCGGCCTTCCCCATCCAAATAATACCTTAGTAGCCTAGTCATTGGGGCGATATGCCCACCACATGTAACTCAATGACATCTGTAGGGTAATGATAAACGTAACTACATTAGCGTGGTCAAGAAACTCTCTGCTAGGAGAACACTAATGTCTCCACAACGGGCATATGGGATATATATATATATATTATAAATATATAGAGACTCGAGTTCAAATCCCGACTCAAGCATTCTTTTTTCTTTTCATATCATATATATATATATATATATATATATATATAATATATATATATATATACGCTTATCTTGGGTAGGATGCCAAGCTGATGCCACGGGAAATGGACAAACTGCCCAACTTGCAATTGGTCGAGAAATTCCTGTAGTTTGCAACTACTCTAAAATATAACTTATTGGTACAAGTAATGACCACAAAAGGAATGGAGGATACTTTCGCTTTCTCAAACAATGTTATTATGACAATAAAAATGTTTGTTTATTTAATTTAAACAGCAACATGAAACGAAATCTGTCATTCAGTGACATGATTTGTTTTCACCTTGTCACGGTTGCTAAAACATTGTCTCTTTGTAAAACATGCAGAACTATTAATTTTCTTCAAACCATTTGCAGATGATAAAGGGTATTTCTCTCCCAATAACAATTAAAAACAATACCTGCACTTAATATGGTATATGTAACGTTTGTGATTCGTAAATGTATGACTAAATTTACCATATCGCACCCCGGCAAGAATAACATCAGAACTCAACAATTCGAACTAAACGCAAGAACGAAGAAGTTGTAACGTTGGTGCATGCTAACAACTCCCAATCAGTAGACGATCTGGCAGCAGTGGTAGGGGTCAGCCATGGTACTTGTTACAAAATTCTTTCTGAAGACCTGAACATGCCTCGTGTTTATATTATTTTTAGTCTGAATATCTTACCTCAATATTAATGTTGATTTGTTCTTGAACATGTTTCAAAACAATTCTGTTTTATCGTCAGCTTTTCCAGACTGAATTGTTTTGAAACATGTTCAAGAACAAATCAACATTAATCTTGGGTAGGATGCCAAGCTGATGCCACGGGAAATGGACAAACTGCCCAACTTGCAATGTCAGCTTCATCTAATTTGCCACATTATTATTCTAACAAGTGTCCAATTCCGTTTATAAAAAGACAATCAAAAGCAAATATGATAACATGTCAACATAATGAAATAATAATAATAATAATAATAATAATAATGTTTTATTTATTCTGGAGAGTTACGGTCATAAGGCCTTCTCTTCCACTCAACCAGCAGAAATTTACAAATATAAGTTATATATTACAGGTGGCCGGAAAGTCCTGCTACCAAAACAATATAACTTAGCTCTTAAATTATTTGAGATACAGACATATGGGTTTTTGCAACGTATTCTACATCACTCAAAATTTTGTTTACATTTGTTGCAGATTGTGATTTAAACGACAATGACGACACCGCAGGAAAGGGCCCACAGGAAAAGGTCGTATGCTGAGTCTGGTAAATCACCAGTATCCCCATATCCGAACGTTATTGCGGTTAACATGTCCCGACACAAAGATAGTCGCTTCATCAGACCCCCTGCAGGTACTCATTGTCTTCGTCAATTGCGTTCAGCATGGAATCAGCAAATTCAACACGCCGCGCCAAGGAAAGTCAGTTGGCAGCAACGCTAGCGTAATTTGCACTTTATAGGCCTGAAGATGTAGCCGCTTATGGAGGATTTTATGAATGGTTGATATTGGTAAATGCAGTTCCCGTGAAGCACGACAAACCGATTTTTGAGGGCTGCGTTGAATCCAAGTTGCATACTGTCGATAGTGTTTCGGATCACACCTGGTCGTCCACTCCGTGGCAAGTCCAATATACTGCCAGTCGGTAGAAATTTCTCGGCCCGTCTAATTATGGATTTGATGGAGGATCTGTTTCATATTCCTGGCGGGAACAGTTATTGGTGATTTACCAGACTCGACATACCACCATACACAGTGGACATTTTCCAGTGGTGTCGTCATTATCGTTTAAATCACAATATGCAACAGATGCAAACAAAACTTTGAGAAATGTGGAATACGCTGTAAAACCGCATGCCTCCATCTCAAATAGTTTACGACCTAAGTTACATTGTTTTGATAGCAAGACTTTGTGGACACCCCGTATAAATTAAATATACTGTACACTAATTATAATGGATTTAAAAAAACATTTAAAATTGCAGTGTAGGTTTCATGTATATGCAACATTTTACACGATAAACATAATAATAATAATAATAACAATAGTAATATATTGAATTAAATGGGAAACGCCAATTAATGCATATACATGAAATAAACATTGAAGAAATATCAAGAAAGGGATATTAAAAATTATTTTTTAACAGTTTTGGATCGTATACGAAACAAATTTATGTTAACCAATTATATTTTTACATCAATTTTATCTGGACATAGTAAATTTGGATAATATTTTGAAATATTTCGTACAAATATTGAAGACAGTTCTAACTATAAATGTGCTGAAACTCTATAAATTGTCACTCAACTATTTTTTATTATCCTGCATTTTGTAGACAAAGATGTGTTCCAGCTTAGAAGTTCAATTACAGTGCTCATCTATTTAAATTATTTCTTAAACTACCTTGTGTTAACAGTTTTCACATGTTCATTAGCCACAGTTTTCAAACATTGTAAATATTGTTGTAATAGTAAAATGTTGTATTATGTTCAGTTCTAAACTAATCTATAATCCTCACATACCTTAAGTGAAATAAGGATAATGTAATTCCAAAAGTTGGATAATCAATAATAATAATAATAATAATAATAATAATAAAATAATAAAATAAAATAGCTTTGGGGATCCGATTTGAACTCATTCTTTCAAGATGGTGTTTCCAATTTAGTTGGTACTGTTTAATATATTCCAAAATTGGCGTAGTCTTCAATTCTTTTAAGATATCGGTGTTCCTTTTCCGATCCCATCTGGTGTAACCCGCTGTTCTGCGCATGAATCTCATTTCACAAGCCGTTATTCTGCTTTCATGTTGTCTTTTTAGTGTCCATGCTTCACTACCATAGGTCAACACTGGTCTAGCCAAAGTGTTATGTAAACATAATCTGGTGTTTTTTTGTACAAGGGATGGTTTCATAACTTAATTAATAATTCCCAAACTTTTATTATAACTAGTAATTTTTTCAGGGATATCCTTTTCATCCCAGATAGAGAGATAGTATCCAAGATATTTAAATTGATTAGATCTCTCTAAAATTTTATTCTGGAGACAGATTTTACTTTGTATGGGGTCCTTCCCATGAAATGCCATAATTTTAGTTTTGTTAATTAATATTCCCTTATTAAATTTGGCAGCTATTTTTTGTAAATTATAAATTGATCGTTGCAAATCATTTTCGGAAAGTGCCAGAAGCGCTAAATCATCTGCAAAAAGAATAGCATCGAGTTTGAGATTCCTATTGATGAGTATATATCCCCATTGTGTTTTCCTCCATTCATTTATTATTCTATTCATATATATATAATGAAAAGCACTGGTGAAAGTCCACATCCTTGTCTTACTCCTGTGTTGATCTTTTTCCAAGAAGATAGTTTGCCATCTTGTTTAACAGAGATTTCATTATCTTTATAGATGGTGAAATTAAATGTTTCTTACCTCTCCTCATATAAATTTACTAAGTTGATCGTGATTTCGAGACTATAACTGTCTCATCATCAGAACTTTGTTGGTGCCAACAAAACATTTAATTTCACCATAAATTAAACCTCATAGTGATTAATTCCTATAACAGTTAAATGTTTATAGATGTTGAAGGTATTAGTAATATATTGTTGTGGGACGTTATCATAAGCATGAACATTTTATAATGATGATTATAAAACTTTTTTTTTTACATTTCTTAAATATTTAACAAAAATTCCATGGCATGACAGAGCTACCAGCCAGCTGCTGGTCTCACTCTCACATGTGTTAATCACAGAGGTGGAATTAATAAAATTACAATAGGAAGTAACATTATGAGGTTCTTCTTAATAAATAATCTGTTATCTTATCTCATAGTAGTTGAATTACTGAAAAATGCATTAATATTGAAATGATTTTTTTAGAGAATGCTGCACATTTGGTTCGACTGGCTACAGAAATATTATTTCAGAATTCTCATGGTTATGTAAGAGGAGAAGATGAATATAGTGTTGTAGAGAATATAAAGAAAAAATTGGCTCTGACACAAGGTGAGAAGAATGCATTAACTTTCATTGGACTTCATCAGAAATTGCAACAAAGGGTAAGAGAAGTTATATCAACATTTTTTGCCTTATCAGACCTAATTAGGAGATCTTTTTGGATCAAATCCAAATTAGAATTTTTATATTTTGTCTCCATTTTCAATCATACTTTAAAGAGGAATGAAGATAATAAATGATCTTTTGTGAAAAAGATGTTCCATACAAAGTTCAATTTGCGTAGCTTTGGTTCCAGCAATGTACTGTTCAAAATTTTTCAATATTTTGATTTTCTAATTTAATGTCCGATATTTCTAGATAATGGAAAGAGAAACTACTTTATGTTATCTTTAGTGAATGTGGTAAATTGCAGATTTATTGTAGACTTTAAGTTGATATTAACTATCAATTGTTTTAAGATCTCTATGACATTGTTTAAATTTTCACAATATAACTCTATCTCTAAAAATTATTTGCATTATGTATATGTTTATGTAGTTTTCTTTAGTGTTTATATATAAATTTATTTTATGGTGCATTGTTGGTCTGGATTTTGAAATTAGCAGGCCTGGCTTCTGAAATTTGTGGTCAGCAGCAGATCTTGAGGGTATATGGGGTTTGTTATTCCCACTCCTTAAAAATATGTTGTAATTAAGACAGTTCCCATGTTACTCTAAAGCCTTGATTTTAGGTTACGACACGAGACCCATGGCTTTCTTCTTCTTCTTCTTCTTCCTTCCAAGTATTAGGCCAAGGCCTGTTACGATCCTATAGAAAATTTTCCCTCCAGCGTTTCATAGGACGGGCCAGTGATCTTCGTCCTCTTGGTATATAATTATAAACAGCTTTGGGGATCCGATTTGAACTCATTCTTTCAAGATGGTGTTTCGAATTTAGTTGGTACTGTTTAATATATTCCAAAATTGGCGTAGTCTTCAATTCTTTTAAGATATCGGTGTTCCTTTTCCGATCCCATCTGGTGTAACCCGCTGTTCTGCGCATGAATCTCATTTCACAAGCCGTTATTCTGCTTTCATGTTGTTTTTTTAGCGTCCATGCTTCACTACCATAGGTCAACACTGGTCTAGCCAAAGTGTTATATAAACGTAATCTGGTGTTTTTTTGTACAAGGGATGGTTTCATAACTTGATTAATAATCCCCAAAGCTGTTTATAATTATATACCAAGAGGACGAAGATCACTGGGCCGTCCTATGAAACGCTGGAGGGAAAATTTTCTATAGGATCGTAACAGGCCTTGGCCTAATACTTGGAAGGAAGAAGAAGAAGAAGATAAAATAAAATAATAATAATAATAATAATAATAATAATAATAATAATAATAATAATAATAATAATAATAATAATAATAATAATAATAATGCATAATGAAATACTAATAGCGTGCAGTCTTCTATCATCGATATAAGAAATCTTACGTTAGATTGATTTATTTAACTAACTCACTGGCAGTTTCCAAACGACAGGTTCATTACTGCGCGGACATAAGATCCCGTATATTCCTATCATCCCTTGTATAATCTACTTCCCTCAAATCATAGTTAATGTTATTTCTTTCATCTCATTTTTGGTCTACCAACTGGGCGCTTTCCCTCTGGTATTCCTACAAGAAGTTTCCATACACCTCCTGCATTCCTCATTCGTGCCACATATCCTGTCCATCGCAATTTTTGTTACATCAGGTTTCCCATAAATATCATATTTATTTAAGGACCAAATTAAGGTGCGTCGGCTCCAGTGCAATAGTGGTTATGCTCCTGGACCCTGGTCCCGAAAGTTTCGAGTTCAAATCCGGCTACGGTCGATGGATTTATTTTGGATGGAAAAAATCCAAGGAGAAAGTCCTCCATGAGGGATTTTAAGCCGTGAGCCCCGAGTCTGAAGATTTTCAGACTCATAAAGATCCCTAAGTCTGAATAAAAAGGCGTCTAAGCAAAATTTACCGATCTCATCTCCTAGTAACACCTTAGTTGCCTGGTAGATGTCTCATTGGGTCGGTGTGTTGACCACATAGCATTCATGGCATCTATGGGCAAATAGGCCTAACTACATAAACTTCGTCTAGTAACTCTTATCAAAGGAGAGGCCAGGGCTCAACATTGGGCTACGCTATTGATTTGATTTTTTAAAATAAACGTGCAATTTTAATTTCGTTTAGTAAGAAACAAAAAATAGTATCGTTAGATTGGAATTCTGATGCAGATTATAATGTATGGTGGTGTCGGTCAAAAGATCCCGCAATCAAATATCCGAGGTTAGTTCTGAATTCCTCTACTAAATTCCCACTTGGGCGTCGCGTTCCACAAATCTGCATGAAATTGCAGCGGATTTTTCTTTTTTAATTCTCTTTCCTCTTCTCTCTTTCGCATTAATTTCCCTGGAGTTGACTAACCAAAGCGCATTATAAAATTCTTCACTGAATATCAAGCCATGCATCTATTATACTTTCCACAGATTGTTTGAAGTTATTTGCAATTTTATTCGTAAATTCATAAGTTCTGCAGTTCTGTTTATTGTTAATTCCCAAAAGATTATTCACAAAATATATTATAGTGACGATAGAAATAATTAAATGTTTTACTATGTTAGAAAAATACAGAATACTTTAACAGATGAATTCACAGTCAATAAAGGCCTTAAGCAGGGATGCAGTTTATCACCAATTCTTTTTAACATTTATTTAGACCAGGCTCTTAACTTGTGGTATAAAAAATGTTCTGAAATGGGTATTCCTATAGGAGGAAAAGTACTGCATTCATTGTTGTTTGCAGATGATAAAATTATTTTTGCAGGGGATGAAGATGATATGAACTATATCATAAATAAACTAATGGAAAAATATGAAAAATGGGGACTGAATATAAATTTACAGAAAACAGAATATATGTGTTCGGGAAAGGATGTGGATGACCTCATACTTGAAACAGGGAAAATAAAAAGTGTGAATTTTTTAAATATCTTGGGTCAATAATTACAAGTTTAGATACCTGTGAGATAGATGTACAGACTAAAATTGCAATGACAAAAAATGCAACTAAGACATTACATGGAATAATTTGGAATAAAAATATTACAAAGGAAACTAAAATGAAAATTTATAAGAGCATAATTCAGAATATTTTGTCATATGGAAGTGAAACTTGATCTCTGACGGAATTACCAAAGAATAAAATTAGAAGAGTTGAATTTGATTATTTTAGAAGAAGCCTCCAAAAAACATGACAAGATAAAATAAGAAATGAATTCCTTTGGAGAGAAATGAATGTCACCACATCTGTTGTTAAGAAGATTGAAAACCAAACGCTTAAATGGTATGGCCATGTACAAAGAATGGAAAATGAAAGATGGCCAAAAAATATATACCAATGGTCACGCCCCCCTGGAAGAAATAAACATGGCAGACCAAGATTGAAATGGAAAACCTACGTCAGAACTATAATGGATTATAGGAATTTGAAAGAGGGAGATTGGAATGATAGAGGTAAATGGAAACTGAAGACGGCAAACCTATAAGTGGGGGAAAGCCGAAGAAGAAGAAATTTCGAAGATTAAATCACAAGGCAAGATACTACTAACAAGTGAGACTCGAAATAAAATAAAATAAAGTTAAAACTTATAAAAGTAGGGGACTACGGCTCTGGCCTAAGAAGGTACATTTTAACTTTATTTTATGACTACTCATCTCAACGGTTTTAAACAATGAATTTTATTAGTATTAATACTCGAAAATAAATCGGGTTTAATGTGAGGCGGCATTGCGAGTCGAACTATTCCCTAGCAATAACATTTGCCCCATTACAGATTTCACAATTATATTTTTATCTGTCACACTTACGTTATATATTAAAATGATTAAATAATTAAAATAAATGTTTAATACTTTCTTCAAAACACTTCATTTTCATTTATATATTTTTTCCCCTAACTGTAAAATGTCCACCGCTGTGGTCTCGGGGTAGCGTCGCTGCCTTATATGCAGTGGGTCCGAGTTCGATCCCCTGTCGGAACAAGTTTCATAGGTGATGTTTTTTTCGGGGGTTTTCCTCACCTATAAGACAAATGTCAGGAAACTTTAGGCCCAAAAGGTCCCCGAACATCATCTGGCCTTGATAATCATCATTATCATTTTCGCCATGTTTGTTATAAATGCATGTGTGACTGATATGTTGTGTTGTCTCGGAAGAGGCCCTGATATTGAATTGATCACTCATACGGGGAGGCGCCCCGTGTCTTTGTGTGGTCAAAAAAGTATGTGTGTGATCCATAGTTAAAATCCCTCTCCGACAGGTCGTGTCACTGACACGCGGCACGTAAAACTACCTAAAAGGCGAGAGGTTAAACTGCCTTAAGGGAATGCAATAACTGGAAAAAATTGAGCACAATCAACATTAATGAAACATTAAAAATTTATTCCAAGCAATGATAGAAAGGAGTGATTTTTCCAGAAATATCTGATGCTTTTGCAGTAGCTAAAAAGAGGAGTGACCTAGTGAAACAAATACTTGGACCATTGTATAAGAATACCATATTTACCTGATTAATAAGAATTGTTAAAAATTAACACTTAATACATGAACTACTATACAGGGTGTAACAGAACCTCGCCCACAAAATTGTAGGGATGATAAGGCCATGGAGAGGGGATCATTTTTTGTGAAGGAACATATATAGTCGCAAACACGTCGTTTATGAGTTATGCGTGCCTGAAGATGTAAGGGTCGGAATTGAATACAACAATTGTACACGTATAATTTTACTGACTATTTAACTCATGCCCCAAATGGGAGTAAATGACCAATCACGTTTCAATGATTTCTGTTTTACAACCAATCAGAGTCGTGTTTCACGAAATATTTATCAGTGTTATAATTACCATATTAAAGAAAGCTCCTCCTTTTTAATATTCTGAAATAGTATGATCTAGTTGCAGTGATAAACAAAAGAAGCAGATGAAGCGTACCTATCGTTTCTCATTTGTTTTCAAACATCGCCGTTTACATTAGATATATAAATATTTTAAAATAACTACAGTTAAATAATGATTTGTGAGTAAACAGCTTAATTTTATTCGTTAAATAGTCCTAACAAATGCCACTCTTGATTTCCAAATTCTCTAGATAAATTCACTCCTCACTTCGTGAGTCGTGAATTTATCGATAATTTGGAAATCACTCGTGGCATTACTTATGACTATTTAACTCATACCACAAATGCTAGTCAATGACCAATCACGTTTCAATTAATGTTGTTTTACAACCAATGACAGTCGTGTTTCACCTCGCTCTTTATCGATTTCTCTTTATCAGATCCTGCTTTTGTGATAAAGAAAGCTCCACCTTTTTAATGTTCTGAACAGGTCAAAGCATTATTTTTCTCCAACAAATACATTGAATATAGCAAATAATGAAAAGATTCCTTCATTTTACTGAGTTGTTTACTAAAAAAATAAATGAATAACCCGTAATGTTGATTATGATATATAGTTTGATGTGTTTCATAATTTTCTCCACTTGGGTGCACTCTTACAATATTGCGATCTTATTTGGCAATAAATAATATGATCAAGCAGCAGTGAATGAACATAACCTCACATTTCTGATTTGTTTTCAAACATCGCCGTTTACATTAAATATATAAATATTTTAAAATAACTATAATTAAACAATGATTTGTGAGTAAACAGCTTAATGTTATTCGTTAAATAGTCCTAACAAATGCCACTCTTGATTTCCAAAATTCTCTAGATAAATTCACTCCTCACGAAATCGATCATTTGGAAATCACTCGTGGCATTACTTATGGAAAAGACATATTTTTACAATAAGTGTTCAAACAGTGTTTTGACGACGTCAAAAAGAATCCTGCCATAATCGACCGTTCTGGCCGATCGTTGCTTCGACGATATCAAACATGCAATGAGGCACATGGTCGACTGTTTGAACACTTATTGTAAAAACATGTTTTTTTCAATAAAATGATATGTGTACAATTATTTGTATTCAATTCCGACCCTTAGGTGAACAGCTTCATCTGCGCTTAACTCATAAACGACTATATGCTCCTTCACAAAAAATGATCCTCTCTGCATGGCCTAACATTCCTATCATTTTGTCGGTGAGGTCCTGTTAGACCCTGTATATTAATCTTGCAGAGTTACCTTTAACATCTAAACATGTAGACCTTTTATTGAATGTACAGTACAAAAGCTCCTTATTCGCGGGAAATATGTTCCGTAAATATGCCGCGAACACAGAAACCGTATATATGATATGGTAATTTGTAAGGGTAAATAGGGTATACTTTCCAAGGTTCCAAAATAAAATAAGATTTATCAAAATAAAATCAATATAATGAGAGATTTTGAACAATTTATATTAATTATTACTGTCAAGAGTAGGCAAGGGCTTAAATAACTTAGTAATTTTCTCCTGTTTTTTTTTCCGCTTTTAAAAAGTAATTCAATTCAGATTGATATTCAGCTGTGAATTCAGCGATTTAATTCATTATTTTGTCTTCGGATTTGTTGATGAATCGTAACAGTTGAAACAGCGTGTTATGGAAGCAAACGACTTGCCAACGCGTAAACGGTCAAGCATTCATATTTTTACTTTAAGCAACAACACTACTTTTTTCCGGCTTCGGAACTAATTTTCCTTTCATTTTACTCGACATTATACATTGGGAACAAAGCAGAAGAGACACATGATATTAAATCAAAATTATTGCAACGAATGACAAGTTGAAACAATAAAACACCGATCGTGGCGAGGGCGATATTTACCAACGGAAATAGCGGCATGTGTAATACAGCGGCGGCTTTTAACAACGAACTTTAGGCTTAGTGACAATAAGGTTGGTTTTATTTTTATATTTATTTGTCCATTTTGTTTTAATCGCTCTTTGTAAAAGTCGCCTTGGCACGTGCCTGCAGTAAAAATAGGAATGCGTTAATAAAGGATACTAATCCTTCTAATGTACAGACTGGATCCGCGAATAAAGAAAATTTTAGCCGCGAATACAGGAATTTTTTAACCTGCAAATAATGAAAACGTGAATAACGGAACCATGCTTTTATTGTACTTACATTTTCGTACCAAACTGCAAAACAAAGTCCTGTTTTATGTTTATAGCCCACTTTCATTGCCATGATGAAAGCACGATGACAGATCTATTTATCATATAAGCCTGTAGTTTGGTACATATTTGTTCTTATAATTTGGATTCCTTGTAATTATTAATATAGGCCTAAACATATTTTAGTTTTATTTGTAAATTGTTTAATTGGGAATCAATAACTACTTTTGGAATTCATAAATAAAATTGAATTTTAAAAATCTGAGTCTTTGGTCCCAAAATTTTAGAGATGGCAGTACATTTTAACGCCCAAGAAGGGTAAAGTTTTAGTGCTTTTTTCGTGATATTTTTAATTTCAATACATTTCTATTGGTTCTGTAAGTGATTATATATATACATAATCATACAACCTAAGGAAAATTTCAAATATATAACTTATCACAAAACAACCACGAATTTGAAATTACTATACCTTATCTCTCAAATATTGTTTTTGAGCTGCTATTTAGTTAATTTGTGAGTTTAAAAATACAGTAGAGTAAAATACTGCGTGCTTTATTAAGAACATGTATGAGCATTTACATAACTTTGTTATGGACACTCGAAAAGAGAATAAAATAGCTCAATAAATATTTTTGGAATTCTATATAATGATAGTGCACAATGATAAATATCATAAATTATTCTCTCTTGAATATTACAAAATTAATTCAGATCCAAGATAACTTATCGAACGAATTGACTCATGCAGTAGAATTTTGAGGCTTGAATTTGGGAGATCCCGGGTTCAAACTCCGGTGCCAAACAATTTGACTGAAGTTTTTTTTTTTTTAGTTTTTCTCTGTCGTAAAAGCAAATAATGGGTTGGAATAAACATTAAGGGACCCATTTCATCATAATTACCTTTTCATAGTATTATTAAAATAATAAAATTAATTGACGGTATAAAACCTTAGAAGTTATAACGTGTATAAACAAATCAAACAAAAAATCTTAATTTAAGAAGTATATCAGCATTGTAGCTTAGAACAATTCCTATAGGTTCATACTGATACTTGGTTTTGACGTAACAATGAGATCGCTATCTCTCTTTAAAATCATCTCATTTTTTATCAACTGGGAGTCAGTTTAAATTATTCGTTGCTGTGTTCAAAAGCTCACTCACGTAGGTGCATAATTTTTTTTAATAACGACAGCAAATAATGCAATTACTTGCATAAACTAGTAATTTTTAACCGTATATTAATATTGATATTTTATTATATAAGGAATTAAATTAAATAATGAAGTTGTTAATTCTGCAACATCGAGAGCTGTTTTATTATGTTCGTTAGAGGGTGCGAATAAAAATGAGAGGTATGTATTCAAATTATGTTATCTATGAAAACAAATGTCAAATCCATTACTATGACCTGCATTATATATTAACATAAATCGAAATAATTTTACCTTAGGCTTCTATTAAAAGTAAGCCTACAACATTATTAAAGAATTCAAAACAGTAACAGTGAGTTACAAATGAAAATCGAAATAGTTAAAGAAGTAAGCATTAGGTCTATAACCAAATTGATTACTACAGTTGTGACTAAAATGATATTTATATAATAAAATTATTTATAATGAATTATTATAACTATAACTGTTATTTGTGATTTAAAAGTATTAAACTTTGATAATTCATATTATAATGGCGTCTATAGAATGAATTTTTACTAAAATGGCGTATGTTAAATATGTTCGAGTAATTAACAGATGTTTAACATGATAGTTTATAATGTGATACTGATCTAATATTATATTATCTGTGATTTAATAGTAGAAAAGCCCCCAATAACTCTAAATCATTAATAAAATTCAATAAAAATTACAGCCTAAATCACATTATGTTATCAGTATAATGATAGCCATGTTCCAAATCTAAAATGAATGTTATCTCCAGAGAGATGAAATGGTATGGATAAATTAATTATGTATGCCTAATAGCCCGACAACAGTAATAATTATCCCTGAAAAAAATTGTAGTATTTAGTAAAGTAATTTGTAATGAAGAGCACGAGAGGAAAAAGGATTGGACGATGGAATTTATATATCTTGTACATATTATATATTTAATTCGTTAAATTTAGAGTAAATCAAATTATATTATAAATATTAATTGTATTGTATTCATAACTTGTAATCGTTTATATATATTTATTGTAATTTAGATTTAAGACTATTTTTTTGTTTGTATTTTTTTAAACCTGGTTGAGTGGTAGACAAGGCCTTAAGGCCTTAACTCTGCCAGGTAAAATAAAGCTATTATTATTATTATTATTATTATTATTATTATTATTATTATTATTATTATTATTATTATTAATTGGAAGCAGGAAGATATTGTGAAACCTGTTAGGTAATCAACTTTTATAAGATTCATGATGTGTTCCGTTGAGGTTTATTCAAAATTAATATAAAATTATAGAATATTCACCTGAAAGGTCCGTCTCCTCAACTTAATTATCATTTAACTGTAGCGCTTTTGGGACTTGTCCCATCATCGGCAGGATTCAAAACTGGTGTTTCACTGAAGATCTGGTAGAGGGGGTTACATGTATTGGGTTCGTTTTCGTTTATCAGGCTGTCGTTGTGAGCTGCTTTCATGATTTCCATCTCTTCGAGTACGTCGATCTTCGCTGGATTATTTTCTCTGTGCATTACTGTTAGGGTGTTTTCAATATTTAACATGCGATGTCCTTCATGCAAAACACGTTATCCATGAAGGACATCGCATGTTAAATATTGAAAACACCCTAACAGTAATGCACAGAGAAAATAATCCAGCGAAGATAAACGTACTCGAAGAGATGGAAATCATGAAAGCAGCTCACAACGACAGCCTGATAAACGAAAACGAACCCAATACATGTAACCCCCTCTACCAGATCTTCAGTGAAACACCAGTTTTGAATCCTGCCGATGATGGGACAAGTCCCGAAAGCGCTACAGTTAAATGATAATTAAGTTGAGGAGACGGACCTTTCAGGTGAATATTCTATAATTTTATATTAATTTTGTTAGGTAAATAATACAATTCGTAATGGATTTAATAATAAAATCCCTGTCGGAAGTCAAAGAGATCATTGTCAATAGTTGGTGTCTGTATTTAATCACATAATAAGCCTAAACGCCACTGCATAATTCACGCACCAGGATTGTATGCATTTTATAAAAAAAATTCCTCGTATATTTCACGCATGTACGCCAATAAGATATAATAAATATATATATATATATATATATATATATACAGTAAAACTTGTTTAATCCGAAACGTGAATAATGCGGAAGTCTGTCCAATGTGAACAAATTTAGTGGCCCCGGTGAAATAATAGTAATTTTACGTGTATTTATTTTGCATAAATACGGAACGCGAAAACGGAAGCATATTTCTACACAATTCATGAAAAAAAATTATAAAGCAAAAAGGTATATAATATATTTATTAACTATCAGCAGTTTTTTTTTTTTTTTTTTTTACTGAAGGCAGGTGTCAAGACGGCTTTTACAAACAAGTGATTCAAACCAAATGGACAAATAAATATCAAAACAAAACAAACCTAATTGTCACTGACCCTAAAGTTCGCTGTTGTATTTCACATACCGATATGTACTTTGATAAATGCCTCCATCGCCACGATCGGTATATTGTTTGCAATAATTTTGATTGAATAACACGTGTCTCTTGTGCTTTGTTCCCAGTTTATAATGTCGAGTAAAAGGAAAGAAAAACAATTGGTATCGAAGAGAAAAAAAATAGTGTTGCCGCTTAAAGTAAAAATAAAAATTCTTGACCGTTTATACGCGTTGGCGAGTCGTTTGCGTCTGTATCACGCTGTTTCAATGTTAATGAATCAAGAAATTCAAAGACAAAATAAGGAATTATGTCTCATATTTCACAACTGAATATCAATCTTAATTGAAAGACATTTTAAAAGCGGCAAAACAGAAAAAAATTACTAAGTTCCTTAAGTCCTTGCCTAAACCTGACAGTAATAATTAATACAAATTGTTCAAAATCTCTCATTAATAATTTTATTTTGATGTTTTTTATTTTATTCTCTAACCTTGGAACGGATCCCCTACAGTATATACCCATACAAATTACCATTCCAGATTTGCGGAACATATACCCCGCGAATAGATTCGGCCTCATTGCACACCCGTTATGCGAAACACAGATACCTATCTGTCTTGTAAATAACAATTGCGCTGTAAAATCTTAGATTTGTTAAGTTCTGAGACCGATATTTCACAGGTAGCGTTCTGAATTTACGGAATAAAGATGGCTGAAACGTATGTATCATTATCATTAAGCGAAAAAATGAAAGTGATTGAAGATAAATCTCCAAACATTTCCCGATCGATGCTCCAATGCCAACCAAGCTCTTGTTAAATCCCTAAGGGAATAACGATTTCAAGGAATCTTCAGGCTGACTGGACAGATTTAAAAGACAACACAATGTAGTGTGGATTGAAATTTGCGAGGAACCAAAGAATATGGACGTAGTTAGTGAGCGAAAACCGAAACTGCATACTTTAATTTCAGGATACACGCCTACGAGACATTTTTAACGCTGAGGAAATGGGACTGTTTTTTCGCGCATTACCGTCGAAGTCACTCATACATACTATACTTCACTTTTCAACGGCAGCGGAACTACAATTAATCCAAGGTACATAAAAAGACATATACGGTACTCTATAATCTAAGATTATTAAGTTTTTTTTTTTTGTAATGAGGAATTTTGTCCAATGTGGGAAAAAAATGGGTCCAATGCGTTTCCGCTTTGAGCAATTTTTACTGTATATATATATATATATATATATATATTTCTTTATTTATTTATATATGTATTTATAGTCTAACTGAGGGTAATTTACTATTAGGTTGAATTGGGACAGTATGCAATTCCCTTTAATAAGTTTTAACGTCTTATAGCAAGCAGTTGGGCCTTACTTTCTGCTAGAGTGTTAATTGGGCCTTTTAACGTGGTATCCATGCGAATATTGTCAATTATCTTTAACTGTAGTTAGGGTAAAAGTACATAAGCCCAATTTTAGTGATTTTTATTTTGTAGATGAATGTGTCAGAAATACAGCATTTTTCTTCCTCTATCATAAGGACAAATTTCTTAAGTGATAGCTAATTCCTTATAGTAGATATCTCTTGGTCAGAAGTAATGCAAATCTCCGATTGAATAGTTGCTCCGAAAAAATCTAACCTACAAAAATTCGAAAGTTGAGTTTTCAGTGAATTAGTAACCTCTCCGGAAAATATCACGGCATGGTGCATGTAAAACTACCCCTGCTCTTTTCCAGACCTGTTTTATTTATTTTTATAAATTGGCATTCAAGCGAATAGTGATCTATATGTAACAAAATGGCGGAAGAAGATCTTTTGCAAACTTAATAAACAAGAGCTTGGAGAATCAGGCAAGGGGCATGGATCTTTGTTCGGCCTCCCACCATTAAGGTGCAAAAGAGCCTTAACAGGGAAAACCTCGTCATGTTTATAGGTTAGATCTGTTTTCGGGGCAACTATTCTATTATTACGTTATTCTTATTCTATTATTCACTCTCGTGAAAATGTATGTATTCAAACTTATGTAGCCTATAGTCAATACTTCTTCTTCTTCTTCTTCCTTCCTTCCAAGTATTAGGCCAAGGCCTGTTACGATCCTATAGAAAATTTTCCCTCCAACGTTTGAGGGAAATTCTCGTATAAGACTTGAAAGCATAATAATAGTCCCTTCGATTGGTTGCTGGCCAAAGGAAGGCAAGACCAGTGATGGGGCTGCCATCTTATAGCCTCTGGTCAGGCTTTTCTGGAGAAGAAAAGAAAATAAAGGAAAGAAGAAATGGAAGAAAGGAAAGACTCCCTAGCCCTCGGATGCCCTAATAGCGTCGGCGTCAAAAAAAACAAGAGTTAACCAAGAGAGGTTAGATAGTAAAGTTAAAAGAGTGCGAAACACAAGTAAGTGGAAGAAATGTTTTGCACACCTTGGGCACCTTGTGGTCGCCATCCACATATCCCCTAGATGAGGACCCCTGAGGGGTATAGTCAATACTAATAAAATTAATATTAAATTTCCAGTCATAAAGTAAAATGTATACATTTTGGCAGGTGCCGTCGTCCTCAACTGTGTTATTTTTTTTTTTAATTAGTGACTGTAGACTTATGTATATTTACCCTGTGGCCACAGTTTTGTTTTAATAATAACTGGCATTCTCGAGGTACAATCATTTTTTCCTCAAATAATTGAATTTTCAAAAGCCTAGTTAAATAGGTAAGAAATTTTAGAAATCTCCTATAACTGAAGATACAAAGACAAGCTTGGTCATGGATACGTATGTGCGAGGGATGCGATCGAGAAACGGGAATGGGGCAAAATGCCGACCTCTTACTCGGCTTATATCACCGATGAACAATATCCCTTCAAAGGTAAAATGACCAGTACGCTACCCGTCCCTGAAACTTTCCTCGCATAAATCACGCATCTACATTTTAGATCACAAAAAATATGGTAAAATGCGTTAAATACGCGAGTAACTATGGTAGGCTACACTTCTTCGGTATTATAGCCTCATTATGATGGTTGTCCATCGGCTCGCTTTGTTCCCCCGCAGCTGTTATATATAATTAAATACAAAGAGCCGACTACCGCCACTATAATAATTCCGCAAGTTAATCATTGTCTAGCATTGTCGCGCGGCACCCGCTTTTATATAAACGGACAACCATCATAGTGAGACGATAACAACTCATTTGATTACTATTATTGTTGAAAAATAGAAAAAAATATCACCACAAACTCTGATTTGATATTAATATTTCCAAATTTAAAAATGGTCAATCGAATGCAAAAATAATTACCATTTAGACTTAGCCAAATATAACAAAGCATGTTACCCGAGATATAATAATTATCCACGAGTATAATACTGCCTTTACTTTCCTAACTTATTACAACCTACCAGATATTTAATGTAATGACATTTTATATTTACTTACTCACTGGCACTATCGAACACGTAGGTTCATGACTGCGCGGACATAAGCTCTCCACATATCCCTATCCTGAGCTAATGCTTTCCAATAATTCCCTCTATAATCTACTTCCCTCAAATCATAATTAATATTATTCTCCCAACTCATTATTGGTCTACCAACTGGGCGTTTTCCCTCTGGTTTTCTTACAAGAAGCTTCCATACACCTCTTTCATTCCCCATACGTGCCACATGTCCTGCCCATCGCAGTCTACGAGACTTAACTGTTCTTATTATATCTGGCTTCCTATAAAGATCATGTAGTTCATTGTTGTGCAGTCTTCTTCATTCATCTGTCTGATCATCTCTCTTTGGTCCAAAAATGTTCCTAAGTACTTCATTCTCAAATACTCGTAATCTCCTTTCCTCCCTTAAAGTAAGAGTCCATGTTTCGCAGCCATATAATATAACTGGAAGAATAATAGTTTTATATATTTTCAGTTTAACGTTTTTTGAAACGAGTTGGGACATCAAAAGTCTCATAATAGCATGCATTTCCAGAATTGAGCCTATGTTTGATTTCTTTGTGCATCTCATTCCTATTTGTGATTATTGTTCCTAGGTATTTGAATTCAGCCACTTCCTCAAAATTTCCCTCGTTTGTCATTAGCTTCCCATCTCCATTACATGATGTATTTCTATGTGTGACCATATATTTAGTTTTATTGATATTTAATATAATTTTATACTACACAAAATAATAAGAAACAAGATTGTTGTGAATTATTTTAGTTAACTCTCTTCATTTTAATGCTAAATTACATTTTTAGTATAGATTATTTAAGTTAGGAATGTGGAGGTAGCATTGTTCATAATTTCCTAAATTAATCATCATTATTAACGTACAAAATTAAGAACATGCGTATTCCATACACATCCAAGTTGGAACTCATGGCACATTCCTCATTTCGTCTCCACTATACGGGAACAATTTGGCCTAAATAACAAAAATGTATATAATGTAGTTATCGCCTCTTTGCCTGGTTCTTTATCTGCGCGTCGAAATAATTTAACGTACATTCAAATACTTTCCATTGAATAATTTATATTTTGTATATTTTTTTTTTCGTTCTTATTTATGGAGAGAGAATTGTGAGGAAGGAACGAGCTGCTAATAAGCACAATTCTAGCACCTGATGACGGTCATATTTATAGATTCTTTAAAATCCAGGGTTATATCGTCCATTTGTTTAATGAAATGATGAAGGTGATCAAATCAATTCTGATAATGAATTGTCACTCACCTTGACGACTTAGGAAAACCAGGAAAATCTCAGTCTACCCGCTGAGTTGTTGGTTTGAATGCTATCGAAATTACTTTCGCTCTCCGTTACCAATGTTATGTGTGATATCATGCCCCCGGCAGACCGCATACATGGGGCCTGTTATTCTTATTCTTTAACGATAAATAAATCAAAAGTAATACACAAATATCACTAAATTAAATTCATTGTAAGATGAATGGGGTTAAAAATGACGAAAATTTATTACAAAATGTTACTGTAAAATTAATCTTGAGGCTCTTGATTGCAGACTGAGATGAATACATTTTAATGATAGACTAGAAATAAATTTTCTAGAAAATATTTATATAGGCCTATAAAAATTCAGCCCGCAAAACTCGAAAAGTAGTCAGACTAAAGTTATAAAAATTTGTACGTACAGGTTTTAAGGCCTGGAGAGTGTTTAGTCGCTATACATTATTCTCTAAAATCATTGGAGGTAGGAATTCACCTGAAACTAAAATTTAAAAATCGCTCTAGCGGTCGCAATTTTTTATGTATCACAACGAAACTCAGTGCATGCCATTAAAATAAACCGAGGTAGTTACTGTCCAAACCTCAGTGTAATCCGGTCATTAGAAGTTGGGATTTACCTGAAATCCTGCATTTTACTATCTAACCTCTCTTGGTTAACTCTTGTTTTTTCGACCCCGACGCTATTAGGGCATCCGAGGGCTAGGGAGTCCTTCCTTTCTTCCATTTCTCCTTTCCTTTATTTTCTTTTCTTCTCCAGAAAAGCCTGACCACAGGCTATAAGATGGCAGCCCCATCACTGGTCTTGCTTTCCTTTGGCCAGCAACCAATCGAAGGGACTATCATTATGCTTTCAAGTCTTATACGAGAATTTCCCATAAGGAAAATTTTCTATAGGATCGTAACAGGCCTTGGCCTAATACTTGGAAGGAAGAAGAAGAAGAAAAATTGACTATCAACCACCATGTTTTATTTGTTGCAGTGTATACCATACAATTTAATTAACCCGTAATTTTATTTTAACTTATTGAACTATAAATAAAAAATATTTCATTTATTTAGGCGTAGCAGTGCAAGCAGGGTATTCGCTAGTTAAGTATCAAATATTTTTAGAGTAAAACACATTAACGTCATCTATCCGCCTAGTATTGAAACCGAAGTACGAAAAGTGCAGTGGGTGCATTGAAAAACACACACACGCACAGATTTTACATATTTGAAAGTGAGAAGAAAAATATAATTTTAATTTTTGCTTGTGCCATGCTGATTTCGGGATTGTGCTTCAGTCCTCAATCTTATGTTCACATTATTGAGTCCGACAAATACCAATGGAATTTTTCGGGTTAGTAAAATTTGAGAATATATTTTACTTCAGAATCTAAATTAAAACTTGCAGCACATTAAATAACTCTGGAAACTTCTCTACTTATGTCCAAGTTCTCCCTGAAATGTCCTGATCATACATATTCGTAAATATAACACATTTAGCTCAATCCACTTATAAACAGACAAGCTCATATGCACAAAGTCGAAGAGGACAGAAAGCTACAAGCTCATATGCACAGCTGTTGAACAGGAGAAAAATCAAGTCCCTAAAACTATAGCAGGGATATTTCATACAACACTCCCGCCAAAAACAATCTTAAATAGCAATATTGCTCGCACGAAAATATTGAATTTAGAATTTAAAAAAGTATTATGTTATATAACATTTTAATTTAACCTTAATTTAACTTCAAAACAGAATTCCCAGCTACTGAAGCTCATATCCTGAAATCGCAAATATTCTCATAGTACTGTATAAATGGCATTAAATCCAAAACAAAATTGCTAAATAAATTCTCTGTTGAAGCGTTTAGGAAATATAAATATTTATGCTCCTAAATTCGGACTCCGGAATTAGCAAAACCTACTAATTAATTACTATAATTACTAATTAATATAATTTTTTAGTTTACATAATTAATTTTCTTTCCTCCAGACTCATGTTTAACTACGTTCTTGGACAACGAAACTACCGGTGAATTTACCACCTGTTTAATGACATAATGAAAGCTTGACATTTTAAGAAGAGTAAAACATTTTTGTAAAACTTAGTATGACCAATGACAGTACGGTAAAATTATTGATTATACTTCTAAATTATTTGCGGGCGCCTTGGCTTCTGTATTTTTGCAGTTTCCTCAAACCGTTAATATCGTCCAACTTTGAGAGCGAAAATAAAATTCCGCTAATTGAAGTCATTGTCGTGGTATTTCTAAAACACTTGTGGCCTCATGTGAAGATCGCCAGTTTTTGTTATATGATTGTTGAGACAACATGTGCTTCATTCACGTAGAAAATAAGTTCTACTACACAGATTATTAAGGTATGAAACATCTTGATTTTACTTTGTCCATTTCAGTTCTTACAACCATCTTGTAAGATTTCAATCCCTTATATTTTTAGTTCATCTCTGTATATTTTCTTCAGTGTAATAATTGATACACATATATAGGACTATACACATTTACAAATTCGCTCACAGACCTATAATAAATGTATGTAAGTGAACTGAGTTCTCCGTACGAGTATCGTACTCATTCGTGTTTCAGGAATTGTTAAATTGTAAGCCAGATTTCGATATTATATGACATTATAACTAACTCAGTGGCACTATCGAACCCGTAGGTTCATGGACGCGTGGACATAAGCTCTCCATACATCCATATCCTAAGCTAATGTTTTCCAACCATTCCCTGTATAATCTACTTCCCTCAAATCATAGTTTGTTATTCTCCCACCTCATTCTTGGTCTACCAACTGGGCGTTTTCCCTCTGGATTTCCAACAAGAAGCTTCCATGCACGTCTTTCATTCCCCATACGTGCAACATGTCCTGCCCATCGCAGTCTACGAGACTTAACTGTTCTTATTATATCTGGCTTCCTATAAAGACCATGTAGTTCACTGTTATATCTTCTCCATTCACCCGTTTGATCATCTCTCTTTGGTCCAAAATTTGTCCTAAGAACTTTATTGTCAATTACTTTCCTCACATAACATGATGACTTTGTTTTTATATCTAACATTTTATTACTGCAAATTTATTACTTTTGGTGTGTTAACGCCGCTCACTTCTACAAGATTAATCTCGAACGCTAGGTGCTAATTCCTACACATGGGATTTTTTATGTGCTTTTCATTATTCGCGAATTTGCACACATCTCTGATATAGGACAAATTTTGGCTCAAGTTTCCAACAACTACTGCACATTTTAAAATACCTTGCACACATTCCAATCTCATTTTACTCTCGCTGATTAATATTTCTTAACTATCACTTAAAACCTACTTTAAAAATATCTAAATGTTTTTCCATTATACATTTTAATCGAATATTTAACTGTACATACGTTTGGTGTAGCAGCCATATTATTTTTTTAGCCGTTTTATTTCTTTGTTAGAATGCATCCATTATATTTCAGAATTTACTATTTGCGCTACCTATTTTTTGGTATTGCATTACGTGCCATATTCTGAGACGTAGCCGAGCGGTTTAAAGCATGATGCCTTGGTGCAGAGCTACGGGACTTGCGCTGATGTCGGTTCTCCATGGGGGTAGAAATTATCTAATAGAATTTCGGCCAGTAATGGGACCGCTGCCCACAGAGTATCATCGTGAGGCATTTGGATAGCTACAATAAATAGCGGCACCAGGTTGAGAAAAGCAGCTGAACACGTCATTACAAGTGAGATTGTTTTGTTAGCACGTGTCTGGCAGAGAATTTGCGATACTCAGCACTTTGGGTAGGCTCTGCCACTGGATTGACCTTCAAGGACATTCTTCTAAATCCCTTGCGTGGCCTATATGATCGCCAGCAGCCGGCAGAAGGTCATGGGACTTCTAGGCCTGTCGCGCCATGGAGCTATTACATGCCATTATATTTCATACTTTACAAGTTACAGTAATTAAATTTCGTAGGTCAGCATTTAGGTTATTTTAGTCCTAAATTTAATTTATATTAAATTATAGAAACACCATTGTGTATCTTGGCATGATTAAAAATTGTATCCACTTTAATCTGCAGGCGCATACGCGTGGTGTCTACCTTAGACTTAGAAAAATTTTAGCGGTAGTTGTTGGAAAATTTATCCCAAATTTTAATTTCCCGTTTGAAATATATAGCCTATATATAGGGTTTCCAGTATAAAACCGGACACTCTGCGGCTGGCAGAGTGGAATGCGGACGGGGAGAGAGCGCAGCCTGACGGGTGAAACCCCGTGAGGCGTGTCCGGTTTTATATTGGAAGCCCTGAATGTATATATATATATATATATATATATATATATATATATATATATACGTAGGCTGTTATTTACAAATATTCCATAAATTGGGGACAACTGATTGAGAGATTTTTAGAATTAAGAAAATAGGCTATAAATGTATGGTAATAAAGTTTATTTTAGGTAGATTTCAGAGACAGTTTAAAATGCAAAAATAAGTTAAATCAGATGCCATCAACCTAAAAGTGTGTAGAATATGTTGATAGTTTCTGAGTGATGCTCAAATGTGCTGTATTATTTAACTTCTTCAGCGTAGTTTTAACCTCTCGCTTTTTACTGGGTTTACATTGTAAAGTCTCGAGCGGGGTTTTTAAGGTGGGCTATGCATCTTATTTAAGCGGGTGGCGCGTACACCCGGTTTAGCCTTCACGGCACGTGGATGCAGTTAGTCAGCTCCAAGTTATCAAAATAGACCGATTTCGCTGGTGCATAATATTTCCGTGTGTTAAAATTATTTCAAGTACGAGTTTGCTCGACGGGTACGTGATGAATTTATTCATATATTTCCTATATTTATATTATTATTATTATCGTATCATTATTGTTATTAGCCTATAAAATGTTGTTTGTACATGACATTTACATTGCTACATTTATTGTATCTTTAACTGTTTATAATTAGTATAGTGTATATCTATATTTGTCGAATATTTATTTGTATTTGTGCTGGTTGAGTAGAAGAGAGGGTCTTATGGCCTTAACTCTGCCAGAATAAATAAAGTATTATTATTATTATTATTATTATTATTATTATTATTATTATTATTATTATTATTATTATTATTATTATTATTATTATTATTATTATTATTATTATTATTATTATTATTATTATTATTATGGGACTACCACTTTCAAGAACACAAACTCACAAAATTGTTAATACATTTGAAAATATTGGTACAGTGCAAAACAAAAAACATGTCCGCACACGAACAGTTATAACACAAGAAAAGCTAGATGGCGTATGTGCGAATCTTAACATCCACTCTCAAAATTAGCACAAGTAGGTTTAGGTAGCGAGAAGGAACTGGCCGCTATCTGACTAGAGAAGAATAGGTGGTTATTATTCTAACATTGTTGTCCTACTTATTCATCTAGGTTCGTATTCTTGATTACGGGATCGAGTTTCGGACAAAAGTCTCCCATCTAACTTTAGTCATTCCACGTCTTCTCATCCATTTGTTTATTTTTATCAAATCTATCTGTCTAATTCAGGATGGGATACAGAGGAATTTTCACTTGTTTACTACCATTATATTGAGACATGTTCATCGAATGGAAGATCACAGAATACCCAAACAAATGTTAAGATATCAACCTGCAGGAAGAAGAAGACCAGGACGTCCACTCAAAAGACTTCTGGATGGTGTTTCTCTTGAGGCCGAAACAGGTCAACAAATGGCCTAAATTCGTGAATGTACTATGATGATGATGATGATATTGAGAGAAAAAATCAGAACTACTGGTTTCAAAAACATTTTTAACGAATCCCTAGATCCTAGAACTTCTATTGGGAAAAAAGTATCAGAATTTGAAAGTTGAAAAATATTAAGAAGTTTGAAATTTTCACTACAATATGAACATTTTGCCAAAATATTATGAAATATGAAATGTACTGTTGTTATTTGATTCTACACACAAAATGCAGATTTTTTTTGTATCAGTGCTCTATGAGTAATGGTTTAAAACATGAAATTTCATAAACAAAAAGTATACAAAGAAGTATTACATACAATCTTATATTATAACTAGAGCGAGGAATTATGTGAAATTTCATGTTTCGAACTATTAACAGTTAAAGCAGGGAAGCCGCGCGCGCGGATACAACGTGTAATGTAGACCATGTAGGGCCCCACGTCACAGGGCCTTAATTTGACGCTACCTGCCAGGAGAAGGATTTAAACTTCAGTTCACACACAAATTTATTTGGCCACAAAAGAATATAGAGAGCCTCCCGAATGAGTGATCAGCTCAATCCAGAACCTCCTCTTAAGACAAAACACACCATTCACTCACACAGTCATACTAAACCAGACGAATATTATTATGATTATAATGGTGGTATGATGTTCTGGCACCGTTCGGGCCTTAAAGATTATTTACATTTGTCTTACAGATGAGAAAAAACCCAAAACACAAAAAAATGTCCGTCACGCAGGAGCTGCGTAAACTATTCGAATTCCTCAGCAGGTCGAATTTATAGTCTGGTTTATGGAGTATAGGCTTAATTTTATAATTAAAACGTATATACACAGTTTCATTGCGAGAAAACAAATTTATATATATATATATATATATATATTTTTCAGTTTTGAGATGTTTCACCATCGTTAGTCATATTGTCCATTATACTTGGTTATACTAGTAGACTGTGTAGGTTATTAGGCCTATCGTTATGTTTATGTGTAGTCATGTGCAGGCTTTGTCATTGTTGTGTGTTTGTTTCTTGTGTAAATACTTACTTACTTACTCACTGGCACTATCGAACCCGTAGGTGCATGGCCGCGCGGACATAATCTCTCCATACATCCCTATCCTTAGTTAATGCTTTCCAATCATTCCCTGTATAATCTACTTCCCTCAAATCATAGTTAATGTTATTCTCCCACCTCATTCTTGGTCTACCAACTGGGCGTTTTCCCTCTGGCTTTCCTACAAGAAGCTTCCATGCAAGTCTTTCATTCCCCATACGTGCAACATGTCCTGCCCATCGGAGTCTACGAGACTTTACTGTTCTTAATATACCTGGCTTCCTGTAAAGACCATGTAGTTCATTGTTATGTAGTCTTCTCCATTCACCTGTCTGTTCATCTCTCTTTGGTCCAAAAATTTTCCTAAGTACTTTATTCTCAAATACTTGTAATCTCCTTTCCTCCCTTAAAGTAAGAGTCCATGTTTCGCATCCATTCTTGTGTAAATATTAATTTTAAATTAAATATTAAAATTTCAACCCAGCATTTCACTTGACATCTGAAGAAAACCTTAAAAGAACCTCAGTTAGGATGGTTGGTCTCAGAATTTGAATTCTGGATCTCCCGAATACGAGTTGTTTCAAATGCTACCATCTGAGACAAGTTGTTCGATAACAGTGTGTGCCATGTGGAAAATGTTCCCGCTAAAATTGCAGCTTTTAAGTTAACCACAATGCTACTATTGGTCCAGTTTTTAAGATTAACGAATTCCATCTTACTTTTCTTGTTCAAATGCTACATGACTCGATCCTTCGCAGAAAAATAAAAAAAATGGCGTCTGCTAGAACGATTTTAAGTTTCGTCTTTCAGGGAAACTTCTATTCTTAATGGTCCTATTTCACTAATTTTCGGATAATATTCCTTTCACGTTTTATTTCAATGGTATATACCGAGTTTCGAAAAAAGCGACATGCACCCCCTACAGCTGTTTTTAAATTTTCGCTTTAAATTAATCCTCTTTCCTAAGAGTTCGAATTTTCTGATTAACAAACTTGAACTTATTTTTCTTAACAGATTGTTATATACCGAGTTTGGTTATAAAAAATAATTGCGGCCGCTAGAGCATTAACACATTCACATTACATATAGCCTACATAGGGTGTAATAGGACTTCACCGACAAAATTATAGGGATGATAGGACATGCAGAGAGGATCATTTTTTGTGAATGGACATATACAGGGTGTATCAAAATTAATAGCACAAACTGAAACGGTAGAAAGTATATGATAATAGAAGCAAAAAAGTTCTAGTAAACATGGATCCGCACATGTGCGAGATAATTATAAATGTGTGATTACTAGCCGCCACTGACTTCATCAAGAAACTTTATCCTAATTAGTACAAATTAATTTGAAAATAGGCTTTTTGTTTAATTGCCATTCTATGTTGCCTCAAAATTCACTCATAGCTTAACCTACCAAGAAATAATATGCAGTAATAATGCGCAGTCGTATCTGTTAAATGAGGCATTCAAAGTGTCGTCCTTGCATCTGGTTGCAATATTGGACTCGTCTCTGCAGTAAGTTTCGAATTATTTAAAACACCCCCCAATCATTTCGGAATTCTTGACAAGCCATGACGTCAGTGGCGGCTCATAACCACATATTCGCAATAATAAATCTCGCACACGTTTGTTTGGGGAACCATGTTTACTAAAACTTTTTTTGCTGCTATTGTCGTATGCTTTTAACCGTTTCAGTTTGCGCTATTAATTTTGATACACCTTGTGTAGTCGCAAACACGTCATCTATGAGTTATGTGCAGATGAAGGTGTTCACCCATAAGGGTCCGAATTGAATACAAACAATTGTACACGTATCATTTTATTGAAAAATACATGTTTTTACAATAAGTGTTCACACAGTCGACCCTGTGCCTCATTGCATGTTTGATATCGCCGCAGCAACGATCGGCCAGCACGGCTGAGCATGGCAGGATTCGTTTTGACGTCTTCAAAAGACTTATTGTTTTTTTTTTCAGTAAAATGATACGTGCACAATTGTTTGTAATCAATTCCGACCCTTACGGGTGAACACCTTCATCTGCGCATAACTCATAAACGACGTGTTTGCGACTATATGTTCCTTCACAAAAAATTATCCTCTCTGCATGGCTTATCATCTCTCTCATTTTGTCGGTGAGGTCCTGTTACATCCTGTATAAGTCAATTTTTGGTGTAGTAAAGTAGGATCGATAAAGATTTATAAAAAGTGTAAAAAATGTCATAACTATAACCTCAATAGTTACTTACTTACTTACTCACTGGCACTATCGAACCCGTAGGTTCATGGCCGCACGGACATAAGCTCTCCATACATCCCTATCTGAGCTAATGCTTTCCAATCATTCCCTGTATAATCTACTTCCCTCAAATCATAGTTAATGTTATTCTCCCACCTCATTCTTGGTCTACCAACTGGGCGTTTTCTCTCTGGCTTTCCTACAAGAAGCTTCCATGCAAGTCTTTCATTCCCCATACGTGCAACATTTCCTGCCCATCGCAGTCTACGAGACTTAACTGTTCTTATTATATCTGGCTTCCTGTAAAGACCATGTAGTTCATTGTTATGTAGTCTTCTCCATTCACCTGTCTGTTCATCTCTCTTTGGTCCAAACATTTTCCTAAGTACTTTATTCTCAAATACTTGTAATCTCCTTTCCTCTCTTAAAGTAAGAGTCCGTGTTTCGCACCCATATAATATAACTGGTAGAATAATTGTTTTATATATTTTGAGTTTAACGTTTTTTGAAAGGAGTTGGGACATCAAGAGTCTCTGCAATGCATAATAGCATGCATTTCCAGAATTGAGCCTATGTTTAATTTCTTTGTGCATCTCATTCCTATTTGTGATTATTGTTCCTCAATAGTTAAACTCCACAATTAGCTAAAAACCATAAGGATACTCAAGATGCTCTGACAAAAAGTTAAATAACAATGATTTCAATTGTTTTCTACTATTAATGTTAGTAAATAATTGTTGCATTTATCTATCTCCAATTATTAGAGCATCTTTAGTATAGAACAAAGTACTGACCGTTAAAAGAAAGATGGAGTCATGAAATGGTAGGCAAAATATGCCTAACTTAATTTACATTCTGATCGAAATATGGCTTGCAGAATTTTTAATATCATATTGTGGATAGGCCCTAATTATCAAACCCAAGGTTCATGAATATGGACAAGAGTTCTCGGCATCTCTGTCTCGAGCTAATAAGCATATTTTCCGATCTTTCTCCTATAATATAATTCACATCCCTCAAATCGTCATTCACCTAAGTGGTGTTATTCTTCGCCGTCAATTAAAATTAAATTATTTTCTTTTCTTGAATCAATTATTATTCTTGTATTAAATATTACATTTTATCAGGGGAGCTCTATTGCTTCTTATCTTTGTTGAAAATTGTATGCCGAATGACTAGTGTAATTCTTTTTATAATTTTAAAGAACTTTATTACATCACATGATGGTAATTTTAAATTCTATTGGTTAATAGTCCTTTAAATATAAGGTTTAATTTGATTTGTTAAATAAGAAAGTTAATTGTTTTAACATCCAATCAGAGTCAGAGTTTAGTTTACTTTCATTTAAGAATATGAAGTTAAGCAAATGTTCGTATTACAGTTATAACAGAAGGATTTATAATTTTGACAACAATGACTTAAAACAATTTTTAAAAGCATTATTTACAAAAACAGTTATATAGTACAATTTATTTAATTGTTACTGAGACATTTTTATTCAACAATAACTAACAATGAATTATTTAAATGATTTTATTTATTTAAGTTATATTTAAATATTTAAAAAATTTAAAATACAAAATTATTAACTTTGACTTTTATATTTATTATGATATTAAAATTCTGCTTTATTGCTTGATTGTCACAGACATGTTGTTGAAGCATCTCAAAATAAAATTTAAATAAGAAATAACTCAAATGTAATATCAAAATTAAATACTCGGCTCGGGTGGATTAGAATTTCTTCTTCTTCGGCTTTCCCCCACTTATAGGTTTGCCGTCTTCAGTTTCCATTTATCTCTATCATTCCAATCTCCCTCTTCCAAATTCATATCATCCATTATGGTTCTGACGTAGATTTTCCATTTCCATCTTGGTCTGCCGCGTTTATTTCTTCGAGGGGGGTGACCATTGGTATATATTTTTTGGCCATCTTTCATTTTCCATTCTATGTACATGGCCATACCATATAAGCGTTTGATTTTCAATCCTCTTAACAGATGTGGAGACATTCATTTCTCTCCAAAGGAATTCATTTCTTATTTTATCCTGTCTTGTTTTTTGGAGGCTTCTTCTAAAATAGTCAAATTGAACTGTTCTCTAATTTTATTCTTTTGTAATTCCCTCAAAGACCAAGTTTCACTACCATATGACAAAATATTCTATATTCATTCATTCATAGTGTTCTGCTCAAGAGCAGGTCTTTCACTGCAAACTCAGCATTCTCCACTCTTTCCTTTTTGTATCTGCATACAAACCATTTATTTTAATATTGTCTATCATCTGATGTCTTTTTCTGTCTCTAACTTTCTTTCCGTTGACCATTCCTTCTAGAGCATCCTTCAGCAGGCAGTTTCTTCTTAGCCAGTGGCCAATCCAATTTCTTTTCCTCTTCTTTATGAGTTCCAGCATTGTTCTTCTTTCACCCACTCTGCCTAGCACATCTTCATTTCTTACTTTTTCTGTCCATTTTATACGTTCCATTCTTCTCCGTATCCACATCTCAAACGCTTCCAGTCGCTTTTCCTCATTCCGTCGTAATGTCCACGTCTCTGCACCATATAATGCTACACTCCACACAAAGCACTTCACTAGCCTCTTTCTTATTTATCTTGCCATAGGTCCGCAGAAAATGCTTCTCTTCTTGTTGAAAGCTTCTTTTGCCATTGCTATCTTCTGCTTTACTTCTTGACTGCAGTTCATGTTACTACTGATAGTACAACCCAAGTATTTGAAGCTCTCCACTTGCTCAATGGCCTCATCTTTAATCTTCATGTTTATCTTCCTTTGTTTCTTTCCTATAATCATGGCCTTTGTCTTATTTATATTTATCTTCATCCCATAATCTTCGCACATATCATTCAGCTCCATCAGCATGTTCCTCAATGTCGTTGCATCTTCTGCTAGCAAAGCCATATCATCAGCAAATCTTATGCACTTTATTCTTCTTCCTCCCATGTTTACGCCTCCCGTATTACTGAAGCAGTTCTTCATTAGGTCTTCCAGGTAGATGTTGAAAAGGGTAGGTGATAGAGGACATCCTTGCCTCACCCCTCTTCCAAATATTCTATATTATACTCTTATAAATTTTCATTTATGTTTCCTTTGTAATATATATAGAGGAATAGAATTTAAATATAAATTATTGAGAGGTGTTCAAAGTTATCATCTACAGATAATTAAAAACTAAAATCAAAACTCGGTGGATTTAATAGATTTCTAAAATCCAGAGCTCATGAAAGATGTCGCCCTATAGAGTTTAACTCTAAATTTCGATTCAAAACGACTATATATAAATATAATGAAGTATTTAGAGCTAAGAAAAACTTGCCTTAATTTGAACTAATATTAAACAATGATTCGATTAAATAATAAATTCCCTCTATCACTAAATGGTCAAATAATAATACTATGCCACACATAGGTTCAGTGCCACCTTCATTGAAGTCCTCCACATGTTCATATCCTCAGACTACTGAATCCAATTCGACACTGGGATGACGGTGATGTCAAAAGTGTTGCAAAATAAAAACAACTTGGGCGGTGCTATTGAAATTAATGCGCGTACTACTAAATGGGATATGCAGAATATGAGAATAACGTACGATCATTTTAATAAGATTTTATTAAAATGAATGTAGGCTATTCTTTAAAATCAAATATTAATCATATCTGTAATATCCACTTCTATAATAAACTAACTTACTGGCACTATCGAACCCGTAGGTACATGGCCACGCGGACATAAGTTATCCATACATCCCTATCCTGAGCTAATGTCCTGTTCTGTATGTACATTTAATAGCTGATTAAAGTAATTTTTCCATCTATTTAATATACTCCTGGAATCTGCAATCATTTCCCCATTTTCATTCCGAATTATGTTTGTTAGAGCCTCAAACCCTTTTTTCTCTATCCTAATTGCCTGATATAATTATCTAATGTTCCTATTTTTTGCATTAATTTCAAGATCATTAATCTTCTCTCTCAGATATTTTACTCTTTAGTAGTCTGGTGGTTTCCCATCTAATACTACCCAATTTCTCCAAATTTACCTCATTTGGCTCGTATAACAATTTCATTTTTGCTAGCTTTCTTTTCTTTACAATGTTGGCACATTTAATATATATATATATATATATATATATATATATATATATATATATATATATATTAATATATATATATATATATATATATATAAGAAAAATAAATTTTTGTAGTAGATATACTTGGTAGCGTAATTGGTAGCGCACTGGAGTATCATTCCAGAGGTATATATATATATATATATATATATATATATATATATAATTTATTTCTATGTGTTACCATATATTTAGTTTTATTTATGTTTTCTTCCGGTCCCAATTTCTTAGTGTTACCCAATAGAATGTGTGTGTTGGTCATTAGTATCTCCTCGCTAAGGACCAACATACATTCTATTGATTACCGGTCTGGTTCCGTTGACTCTAAGAAATTGCGGCAGAAAGTAAACATCAATAAATCTGTAATTAGAGTATTTAAAAAAATCTTGACCACTTTTTCAATGCGATAATAAGCAAAAAGTCGAAGGAATTCAAAATACGTTTTGTGAAAAAAAAAATGGTGCAGGGCAAGTAAATGCAAAAAATTAATAAAGGTACCAAAACATTTTTTAGCTATAAAAATTAATTTGCTAAAAAAAAGGGCACGTTATAGTGCTCCATAAGATGAAAACAATGAGTCATAAACAGATAAAATCGATTCAAACATTTTGCCAAAAAAAATAAAAACTACGAAAAAGTGTAATTTTTCATAATTTATATTACTAGCCCCGTTTTCGTTTTAGAGCCTTTCGGGACTCAAGTTGTAGCCTTTTGACACCTATCTGTCGTTAGAATTTTTTGCAAATATATATAGACAGAGTGTAACAGGACCTCACCGACAAAATGATATGGATATAGGCTATGCAGAGTGGATCATTTTTGTGAAGGAACGCATAGTCACAAACACGTAATTTATGAGTTATGTGCAGATGAAGGTGTTCACCTGTAATGGTCGGAATTGAATACAAATAATTGTACACATATAATTTTATTGAAAAAAAAATCATGTATTTACAGTAAGTGTTTTGACGACGTCAAAAAGAATCCTGCCCTGCTCGGCCGTGCTGGTCGATCTTTGCTGCGGCGATATCAAACATGCAATGAGGCACAGGGTCGACTGTTTGAACACTTATTGTAAAAACATGTCTTTTTCAATAAAATGATACATGTACAATTGTTTGTAATCAATTCCGACCCTTACGGGTGACACCTTCATCTGCACATAACTCATAAATGACGTGTTTGCGACTATATGTTCCTTCACAAAAAATGATCTTCTCTGCATGGCCTGTCATCCCTATAATTTTGTAGGTGAGGTCCTATTACACTCTGTATAACTTTCTGCACAATTCGTTAAAATGTAAAAGAACGCATATCTCAGTAATATGCAATTTATGTGGCCAATAATAGTCCCACAGCATATGTTCAAAGAGCTTATTGTTCTTGAAGGATTTCTCTACATCTAGGCCCTGCCATCCACCCCTTGGGATACCTCGGTCGTCATGGCCATACTCCCAAGTCCTAGTTCTAGTCCTCCCTAATCTAAATCTCGCGTCCACGTTCAAGGTCTCGGTCCTATAAAACCAACACTCCAGGGAGAGAGTGTTGGAGTTTTGCACTTCTCGGGCAATTGATGAGCTACATAGTACATCAGGTCACTCAATCCTGATGACCCCACAGTTGGTCCACGGGCTCCATGAGCCTAGCCGGGAGGACTGCTGTCGCAGATCCACCGACCATTCCCCTGTTCTGCCTCCAGGGACGTGTCCTGCAGCCGTTGTGAGACCGGCTAGGGCTACAAGCCCAACAGTGTGAGACTTTTAGTACATCCAGGTGCTCATCTCCTGGCGACCCCACAGTTTGTCGACGGGCCCGTAGGCCAAGCCAGGAACCAGTACAGTAGCTCCCCGCTGGACTGGTCCGAGCCGAGCCCTGGTGTGCCCCCAGGGACGCCTTCTGCAGCTGTTGTGGTCCAGCACGGAGCTCGCAAGCTCCAACAGATGAGCAATTAGTACGACAAGGCGCTCAACTCTTGCCTACCCCACTAATGGTTCACGAGTCCCTTGGACTTAACCGGGAGGACTGTCTAACAGATCCACCGATCTTTCCCCCAGTGCACCAGCTGGGGACGTGTTTGGTTGCTGAAGTGGGTCCAGCCTGAGCATTAGTACGTCAGGTCGCTCAACTCCTGACGACCTCACAGATTGTCCTTGGGTCACTCGGTTCCAGAGTCGGCGCTAAGTCCCCGACGACAAAAGACCGCGCTTCCTCCTTTCCCGAGCTTATTGACCTGGTGGTAATTCCCAGCATTACGCCCGGTATTGTCCCATCCAGCCCGTTCGCAAGACTAGGCCTAGTCGTGTAGCTGCTGTGAGGCAGCCCACTGAGCAATGTAGGCATCCAGGGTGCTCATCTCCCATGGTGCCCCCACAGATGGTCTCAGGTTCAATGAACCAGGAGATAGGGCCACGAACCCCTAGTCTCCCACCACCCCACCAACGGTGGCACAGGCCCCCGCTGTGGGCCGGGGTCGTTCAGGCTTGACAGCAGGCTCCTATAACCAATAAAAATTCTCCTGCTGACCCCACTCATGGTCCGCGAGTCCATCGGACTTGGAAGGGAGGACTGACTAGCAGATCCACCGACCTTTTCCCCACTACGCCACCGAGGGGACGCGTTTTGCTGCTGGAGTGGGCGCAGCACGAGCTAAATAGTACGTCAGGTCGCTCGAGTCCTGACGACCCCACAAATGGCCCGCGGGTCCGGTCCGGACCTAGCCGGGAGGAATGCAAGCAAACCACCGACCGTACCCCTATCCGCCGCCCGGGGACGCGCCCTGTTGCTGTTGTGAGCACAGCTGGGGCCCTTTCTCTACAACTTGCACATAATCAAAAGTCGTAGGGAACAACTAAACACTTAAAAACTCCTCCAAAAATCGGGCCATTTGAGTCTAACGCGCCGCCGGAGTGGAAGTACCGTCATGGTTAGGAAACGTGCGTGATCGCTTTTCAGCGCTCGAGCAGCCAGAGCATCGAGAAAGTTTCCCTACCACGCCGCCTTTCTCCTCCGATCAGACTAAAATAACACGATGATCAGAGGAGTTTTTTAAGGGATTTAACTTAACTTATCTCATTATTATAAAGGAGTTGTAAAACAAATCTTGTGGAGCAAAAATAATTTTGAAGATTTGATGTGGGACCATTATTAGCCATATTGGTAGCATATTACTAAGACACTTATTTTTAAATTATAGCGAATTGTGCAAAAAGTTATAGTTTTGCACAAAATTGTAATAATTAAGTGTCATAAAATGGCTACAATTTAAGCTCTGAAAAAAGTATCTACAAAAATTACAGCCTAGTAATACAATAATGAAAAATTACACTTTTACGTAGTTTTTAATTTTTATTTTCTGACAAAAAGTTGTGAACCAATTTTATATGTTCAGGGTTCAGTTTTTCAAATTTTTTAATGCTATTATAACGCTTTTTTTACCAATTTAACTTTTCTTCACAGCTGAAAAGTTTTTTTTAAGAATTGGCACCTTTATGAAATTTTTAGATCTACTTGTCCCACACTGATATTTTTTTTTTTTCCAAAACATATGCATTGAATTCCTACGATTTTCCTACTAATTATCGTGTTCAAAAAGTGGCCAGCATTTTTTTTAATTATATTCTTATCGCTAATTGCCCTGGACTATATATTCATCTCAATATTAAATTTAATTAAACTAAATATTCACAATTTTGACAACTGAAGATCTCAAGTGAAGGGTGTGGGGGGAAACCAGATAAGTCACTCTTTCCTTGAAACCTACAAAATGTACTTTTAGTTTTACAACATAGGCCTACATACTTCCTTACAAGTTTAGCAAGGGATCTTGACGAATGGTTCTGATTACCAAGTATTCTAATCTCTCAGCCAAACACTTGTACCTACACGGTTCCACTTACAAACAATTGATAATAAAGTGTAGTGAGAAACAGACATGTTGATATTATACATTGAAACTTAGTTTTTAATTGTAATATTTTGTCCTTTTGGTGCCTGTAGTTTTAAAATTGTAGTGTGACATGAATCCATGGAAGTGCATTAATTAACAATTTTGAATTGCTTTGTTTTATATAATGCCTCCTACAGTTTTGAAGTTAAAAGGAAAAACCCTCTACAATCAAGTTGGGAGATTATTGTGAATGTTCACAATTACACGAAAGAGGAAGCAAAAGAAAGGAACTCTAAAGAAGTGAAGAAAGTTCAAGAAACAATTTCTGCAGCCACAGGTGTGTCGTATAATAATTGTGTTTATGAAATTTTACAAGAAAGAAGTAAACATGAAGAGAAAGGAACTTCTTTTGGTACCCCTGAAAAGAAATATAATGTTCCAAAAAGGAAAACTGACATTAATGATTTTGATAAATGTGTCATTACTATATATAATTTTTATGAAGAAGAAAAGACTGCCCCAACAATAATAAAACTTCTTGATATTTGTAGGAGGTAACACTATGAGGTTTATTTAATAATGTTAAAAGAAGTCAGAATTCACATCTCACCTCATATTTTATTGATTCATGAGGACCAGTTTTAGAAGTTAAACAGCTTCCAAAACCAGTCCTCAAGAATAAGAAAATATGAGGTGAAGTGTGAATTCTGATTCCTTTTAAAGATAATAACAAATCTTGCTTCCTCTTTCCTGTAATTGTGAACATTCACAATAATCTCCAACTTTGATTGAATTTTGTGGTGTGGCCAGCAAACTTAGAAAAATTATAAATAACTTCAGTTTTCAGTAAAAAAGAGAACTAACATAAATTCCAATATTTAAAAAAGGAGACAGAAGACAATGTACAAATTATAGAGGAATAAGTTTATTACATTCAGCTTATTAGATATATGCAAAAATTGTATCATATAGAATAAATAAAATAGCTGAAACAATATTATGTGAGGTACAAAATGGATTTAGAAAGGGTAGACCAACTATAGATTGTGTTTTTACAATGGCCCAATTGATAGAAAAAAGAAAAGAATTTAATTTACCCACGTATATAGCTTTTGTTGATTATGCTAAAGCATTTGATAGTGTAAGTAGAAATAAATTATGGAATATATTAGAAATGAAAGGAATTCCTCAACACCTTATAAGAGCCATTCAGAGTTTATATATAGAAACAAATTTTAAAATAGACTGTGGAGATAAAATTAGTAAACAAAACATAGAAATAAACCAGGGAATAAAACAAGGGTGCCCATTTTCACCAGTATTATTTAATTTATACTTGGAGCATGTCATAAATGAATGGCAAGAACAAATTAATATAAATAGTGTATTGACAACTCTGCTTTTTGCAGACGATCAAGTAATAATGATAGCATCAGAAAATGCTTTACAACAATTATTTTATACTTTAAATAATATCTCTCTAAATTACAATTTAAGAATATCTACACCTAAAACAAAAATATTAGCTCTGAAAGGAAAATGTGCAATAAGAACAAAAATAGTGATAAACAATGTAATTACAGACCAAGTTCAGAATTTTAATTATTTGGGATGTCATTTAGGTAATGACAGAAATGTAGAAAAACACACTAAAATACGATTCAATTATCTATGTGGCACAATTAAATGCACTTTATTGAATAAAACTAGAAAAAAAAACTATTTTAAAATTTTACAAAGTATTGGCAGTTCCATCTCTTATCTATGGATGTGAAACTTGGACATTAACAAAGGCAAATAGTAAACAAATGGAGGCTGCAGAAATGAAGATGTTGAGAGCAATAGCAGGATACCAAAGAACCGATAAAAAGAGAAACGAAGATATAGAACAGAACTTAATATATTTAATCTCTGTGAAAGAATAAAATGCTATCAAAATGCTTACCTTCAGCATGTATTATGAATGAATGAACAGCGTATACCAAGAATAATGTATAATTATAACCCAAAAGGGAGAAGAATGTTGGGAAGATCATTGAAGAGATGGAAGGACCAATTTGACTTATAATGAGATCGGAACAGGCCATTGGGCTTAATCCTTGTTGTTGATGATGATGAACATAAGTGTTTTAGTTAAAAACATAATATTTATTCCATTCAATAAATTTATCTTACCTGGATTTAAAAAATGCAGAGTTAGGAGCAGGGCAACAGTACATGAAGACAAGACATACATACACAATAGTCCTACCAATCCTAAAGGTTGGTCTGATGACAGTGACTCAGATTATATTTGTGTATGCTGGTGGAAGGTCAGGTTTTATACCAAATGGTCTCTGCATTTACAGATCCCAGTTAAAAACAGGAGATTTCCATAAAGAAATTAACATAGAAAATTATATCAGGTGGAAGGTCAGGTTTTATACCAAATGCTCTCATTTGCAGATTCCAGCTATAAAACAGAAGACTTCAATAAAGAAATTAACATTGAAAACTATATCAGATGGTTAGATACTAAGTTCATTTCAAATTTACACCAAAACCCTGTCTTAGTTGTTTACATACTTTGTACCATAACACATAATTAAATAAAGCCCCAACATCAAATTCCTGAAAATAAAGATATGCAAGCCTGGTTAATTACACATACTTCATTTTTATGAAAAAAAAGCACAAAAACATTTGTATAACCTTAAACAAAAAAATCAACAAACTAAATCTACATAATTCACATAATATTAACCGAAAATAACCATGCAGTTTGAGACTTTCATCTGAAGTGGACTCATGGTCGGGGTAAGTGTGGGGCCATATGAAGTAGACTTGTAATCGGGGTATGTTTAATTATGTCCAAGGATATGGGTTCGTGGACAATTGTGCTCCGGACTAATTGGGTTCAGGTTTCGGTAGAACAATGGACTTATATCTCGGGAATCCGTGAGAAAGGATATTCACTGGGGATATATATAGTAAGCCCGGTGTTGATGTCTTGAAATTGACGTTCCACTTTTATTGATACTTTGACTTACATTTGTCGTATTAAACGACGAGTTGACACGTAGGCTCTTGGTGAATCAGAACTAACAATATTTATAACACTCAACAAAGTGCTGAAACTTATACAGAGCGATGTGCCGTCTCTGCTTGCACTCGCGTTAGTAACTTAGTTTATTTCGCTTATGTAAAGAGATGTGCCCAGCACTGGCACACTCGCTCGTCGCTACTCCTGCTGACTACCGAACTGCCTACTCCAAGCTACTGAACTAAATCTAGTTTTCGCTAAGTAAAAATATTTATGATTTCTGAGTGGGCCGGTATATGTCCCTTCCACCAAAAGTCTTATCGTCTCACAAACAGTTTATGTTACACTAATTTTGATTAGTAAATTATATCTTAAGGGCGTTATCGTGGGTGTTAAACTTAGGCGTTTGTGACCTCGTCCCCTCCCTTTAAATTAGTTGCCTCCTAATATAATATTTCCAGGGTTGACCAAATGGAGTGGTCTTTAATATCGCGGCTAGCGTCTGTCGGCATCTACCTTATGCCGCCAAAGAAGGCACCTGCTGCTAGCGACATGTCCTAGTTAAAATTGGCTTGGGAATAACTTTCCACAGTTTACCTATGAAAATCCAGTTGCTTGTTTGCGACTTCCCAGCCTTTTCTATGAAGTTTTTGGGCTTAGCATTGTTATAACAATTTGATAATAGTGCAGTCTTGTAAGTCCTCTTAACAAAGGAAACTGCACACTTTTTCCCCATTGTATAAGGGCTTACGGTTCCATTGTATGATGTTTACTAGTTTCGTTCACTACAACAGCAGAGGTCCAGGTCTATGACCGGCGCTAATTGCTTGTTTTATTTATTGCTTATGAAATTATGTTGTGGTAGGTTATATCATTTTAATTTTGTTACCAATGAATTCCTATTTTAATTCCAATTCATTTGAATATAAATATGCCCTACTTCTGATAATAATTACATGTTCATAAATTCTTCACCCTTAATAAAAGTACTTATTTTCTGAAATAAGAGGCTGAGCGAATGACTTGCAACACATCTTATCATCCCAGTTTAAATCCCATTGAATTAATTTGGGGAGATGTAAAACAGTGGATTAGTAATAAAAATGTTCCTTTTAGAATGATTAATATTGAAATGCTGTGTTGGCAAAGATTTGAACATATTAATAAAAATAATGACAAAATGTAAGTAATAAAGTGAAGATGAATGTGAATACTGGGAGAAAGATGGAATCATGAAGAAAGAACTGAGAAAATTGTAATTGAAGACAGTGGTATAGAAATCAGCAATGAGGAGTAATCATGAAATTAACCAAATGGAATACGAAGATGACATGTCAGGTGTTGAAGAACTGGAAGCTATTAATGGTTTAAATTAAAGTGACATTTAAGTTGTATTTAAAATTTTAACAGAGTGATATAATATATAATATATATATATATATGATATTTGAAGAGAAAAATTATACGCTCAGACCGGTACTTGAACCCGGGACCCTTGGTTCTCTAGACCAAGTGCTCTACCAACTGAGCTACCTGAGCAAGTACCGATCTAAACGCAAATCTTTCTCTATATACATTGTAATTCCCACCCATGCGTTTAGATCGGTACTTGCTCAGGTAGCTCAGTTGGTAGAGCACTTGGTCTAGAGAACCAAGGGTCCCGGGTTCAAGTCCCGGTCTGAGCGTATAATTTTTCTCTTCAAATATGATTTATCCATCATTGAGATGTACGAAATCAATAATAAAAAAAAATATATATGGTTTGATAAGAAAAATAAATGCCTGGACGGGATTCGAACCCGGATCTCGAATCCTGTCCAAGCATTTATTTTTCTTATCAAACCATATTATATATATATAATATATATATATATGTTATAATTAAATGTTTAACATTGAGCAATGCAAGCTTATATATATATATATATATATATATATATATATATATATATAGTGCAAATATATGATTTGGATATATACAAAGAAGGAATTGAGCAGAATCCAAGCTACAGAAATGAAATTCTTACGTGGAATGGTACAAAAAGAAAGAAGAGATAGAATAAGGAAAACAAAATCAGGGAGACATTAAATGTAAAAAAATTAACAACAGACATAGAAAAAATAGACTAAAATGGTTTGGACATTTAAAAATAATAGGAAAGGCTAGACTACCGCTACCACAAAGACTGCAAATCTCAAGATACAAGGAAAATAACAAGGTAGACCACGAGAAAGATGGATTAACCATGTCAAGAAAAGTTTATAACAAAGAGGATATGACTGGAAAGAACTAAAAAGAAGGAAAGCATGGGAAGATAGAGATGATTGGAGGCATATTTAGAATTGACCTTCCGAAAGGAGGACACAATGAGAGGATGATGATGATGATGACAATGTAAATATATACTTTGTCCATGAATAAAGTTGTCTGTATATTATTCAGGTATTACATTGAGTAAAGTAAATTAAATTAATCCCACTACAGGCCTCGGGAGGCCCTTGGGGTAGTAGGAAGTTAAGGCTCCTACTTTTTCTAGACAATCGGCACTTGATGTCAGCCGGGTTGTCAGCCCTGCGTGACGGCCGCCTTTACCCCCAGAACAAACGTCTGGTACTCATTTCCGTTAGAGGCTGAGTCGACCCCAGGACCATAGTGCCGCCAGAAGGTTTTGGGCAGTTTAAAAATCCTGACCCCACCGGGACTTGAACCCTCGACCTTCTGGCTTGTAGCGCGGTGCCTTAACCACTACGCTACGGCGTGCCCCATATTACATTGAGATAAGAATCAAATGAATTGCGAATTCTTCTTACCTCATACTTCTATGTTTTTTTAAACACAGCACCGCCGATACTGCGGTGCTGTGTTAAAAAAAATAGAAATATGAGGTAAGAAGAATTCACGATTCATTTGATTCTTCTTATTATTATTATTGAATCTCTAAATATTTTGAAACCCTATTTCGCCACAAAGGCATGTTAGGGTTGTAGCTTACTATAACAATATTATACTATACATTGTAAAACATAAATATTATCTTATGGTTTTGAATAAGAGTTATGAATTACATAAATTGTCTTAGAAAATACTAGATATTGTTATAAATGTTTGTTATGAAGTTAATAAAATGTTTATAATAATTTTGGTTCTTAAAAATCACTTCACACATTGAGGCGGAAGCCTCATCATCATTTAAAAGTAAATTTAATCAGAATCATTGTCTTTCGATTATAGGACAATCAAATAAAACATGTTTTACATATTGTATTGATTCTTAACATTTACAATTTTGATTGTCTGTGATAATATTAAATCTTCTAAAATAACTTCCAAATTTTCCATGGCCAGTCATAAATTGTGTTAAAATGAAATTTGGAATAAAATGTTTTACATTTAGCCTATGGTGTACTGTAGGAAAGAAGAGCTCTTTAGTCAAAGCACCATTTGCACTCCTTATCCAATGTCCATTCCAATCAGTGATGATATAGTCCAAAAGTTTATTTTTAACATAGGATATTGGACACTTTGAAAATAAATGTTGAAGCTCATAAGATGCTGCAGATTTTGCTAGTTGATCAGCACTTTAATTTCCCACAGTTCCCTGGTGCCCTCGTATCCAAGACAGGCACAGGTGTTTTGTGTAATTTTTTATGTTCTTTCTAATTTCTATTGAGTTTGGATTTAAATTTAATTTATCTGTGATCGATTGAAGAGCAGCCTGCAAGTCACTAAAATTTGTGTGCTACATTTGTGTTGAAGACACCACTGTACTGCTTCTTTTATAGCATATAGTTCAGCTTGGAAAACAGAACAGGTAGGGGAGAGTTTGAATAGTTTGAAGAAACTTCACTGTCTTCACAATAAACTACATAAGCACATCCAACATGTACTTCCTCTTCTCCTGCAGTACATCTTGATCCATCCATGTAAATGGTATAGGCATGGGTGTTTCCATAGGTTTGCATATATAGATTGTCATATTGTGTGGCAGGATGTCCAGCAGCCATGAAAGACACAGCATAATCAATATCAAAGTAAACTGTTGAAATATCTTTGTACGATTTCTTTTAATATTGTTTAAGCCAGCTGAATAAAGTGCACTTAGATGTAGAGGAGGAATACCAGCAATGATAAGTGCTGCATCAGTGGAAATTGTACGATAAGATTTACAATATATGTAATGCAAATCCTCGTTGGATTTGGTTCTTATTAATAAAACCTCATAATGTTAAAAATTCCCAAATTTATTATGTTAAATTATTTTGAGATTTTAAAAATCTCATAGTAGTGATCGTAGTTTTACCAGTGGAGATGTTAGCAATGATGTGTGCTCCTACTTGCTACTGGCAGGGCACTCCTCTAGTGAGTACAAGACCTATACTCTGATTACAATTTTCATTCATCAGGAACCCTTGCTAGATCTATACCTGTATGCCAACTTTTGGTGGTAAATAAACCTATGACTAAACTTTATCTTTTACTTTTTCACACTTGTAAATGACAGTTCTTTCCATTGAGAATCTAATGACAACTCAAACTCCATTTTGACAAAAATTGTGACTTACGTGGTTCTTTCCCTGTACCCTTCAAATGAGGTGACATTAATGATAAATAATCTGGGCAACATTAATGTAATGCAGACATATTTTATTATTTTTTGCCAACTTCTTTATCAAGTTTTATATATGAAATAAGAGATCATTCCTTGTACAGAGGTTTCTCTTCTACCAAGTAAAATAGCTTTTACAAAACTCACTCATTTTTATAAGACTTTTTCAAACATTCCTATCCTATCTGTTTTTTCCAATTGTTTCAAATCTTCCATGCAATTTTTTAACAATTTATTCCAACATTGTCATTTGTCTTCTTCTCTCTTCTATCACTGATTCTTGAATCAATCTTAGTATCATCTCTGACTCCATTCTTCACACATGTCTTAAGACATCCAAGTATTCTTCTTTTTTTTTCTGTATTTCTGTGTTTTTTGTCTTCTTCAATTTCCTTGCAGACCTACTCAAATAATCCATCTCAACTGCTCTTAATTTCTTGTAATTCATCAACCATGTCTGCTCTATCATGTTAAACTTCTTCTTCTTCTTCTTCTTCTTCTTCTTCTTCTTCTTCTTCTTCTTCTTCTTCTTCTTCTTCCTCCTCCTCCTGCTCCTCATCTGTGTATTAAAGCTGGAAACTTGTTGCATTTTTGTTCACTTCAGTTCTGAAATGTGATTATGTCTTTCCATTTTAAAGATCTTTTTCACTGAGATATCCAGTCTCAAACTCTCTTCATAAATCTATTGTTGTCCATTCCAATTTAATCTTTATTAGTTGTTCAAAATATCTCTGCAGGTGGAAGAATTGAGAAGCTCTCTTTGTTGCTACACGTGACGTCATCCCAAGGCAGTGTTCACTGTCAGCGTCCCACGTCCCGTTCCCCTCAGCACTCATAGATAGCAGTGTCACGTGTTCTATTCCTACATAAACACGACTGCAGTGCCCTCCGTCAACAACTGCGCTTACTCCTTGAACGGGTAATATACTATTAAACTGAAGGTTTGCTTGCTAGTTCAATTTACTGTTGTAAATTAAAAACTGGTTGGTTTGATCTTCTTGGTTACTTTAATTTTATTCTGCAGTATATAATTCACATTCAAATTAACTTTTGTTCATATCTAATTCATTTATCAATTTTAATTTTTTCCCCAACTTTAAGACAAATTCAGGATACTTTTAAGGCCCAAATAATTCCTGAACACCACCTAACCATCATAATCAACCATATCATATTATAGTGATTTGCCCAGTTAATGGACTTTGTCTGCCACAAATTTTGAATCGTAATCATGTGACACTGCAATGGAAGGAAAAATAGCCATCCGGTGATTCTAAATTATGACAATCACAAAACATTGCATGAAGTAAGAATCAATTTTTTTAAATATTTTGTTGTAATGATAATTTAATAACATAGATTTAACAAAAAATATTGAATTATTTTTCATTATTTATCGACATAATGATCTGAATAATAATTGCTGTACAATACCTTAATCAAAATTCAAGAACAGATAATTTCTTTCTGCTATATAATATCCGCTCGTTCCATTAAAAATATTTTGCTGCTATCCATTGTTTTATAACAAAACCTTCTGTCATGCTTAATTTTTCAAATGGACAGATCAATCTTATCTTTGTGAAATTTTCAGCATGTAGAGCAAACTATGATATTATTTGAAAACACATGCTTTTCACAGAGGTGTCATACTTTCCTATTATGGGTTACTACTCTAAAGTGAAAAATATAAACTGAGAATAATTAGAAAACTAAGAATTCTTATTTAATTTTAGGAAGTTATATTTTGAGGTTATTTTAATTATATTATATTGAGGTAAGATGTCCAGACCAAAAATAATATAACTAATAATTCTTGTTTAGTTATCCCACTATAGGCAATAGAGATTCCTAGGAGTAGTTAGGAGGTAAAGCCACAATATTTCTAGATAATCGGCACAAAATCTGAGCCCTGCATGAAGATTTCATTTTCCCCTAGAACAAACATCTAGTACTCATTTTATATTTAGAGGCTAGATTAACCCTGGGGTCATGGAGCCACCACAAGATTAAGGTCAATATAAAAATTTTGACCTTATTTTGAATTGAACCTGCGATCTTCCAGGTTGTAACATTTTGCCTTTACCAACTGCATTATGGCAAACTATGGTGTGAGGTATAATGGACTTAAGTCAAAAAACCAAACTTTTCAGGACAAGCAAAATAAACTTCAAGGTGATCTCTAAAAAAATGTATGTTCAACTAGATATTCTGTAATTAAATTAATGTTTTTATTACCTCACCTCATATCCTTTTTCTTCTATACTGCAGTTTCGGAGCTTATCTCCATCGTCAGTAGCCTCTGGTCGACCGGTGTTATGTCGTTTCTTGGAGGTTTCCTTCTTACTTCTATCGGTGGACCGATGAACCTCTGGATCAGGTCAAAATTTGCGGGAGTTTCAAAATTCATGAGTTTGTCTTTTTTGTTTTTTTTTGGATATGGATTTTTTCCCAGACTGTGAGTTCCTTTAGTTTATCTGTTTGTTTGATTAGGCTAGCTCATGAATTTTGAAACTCCCACAAATTTTGACCTGATCCAGAGGTTCATCAGTCCACCGATAGAAGTAAGAAGGAAACCGCCAAGAAACGACATAACACCGGTCGACCAGAGGCTACTGATGATGGAGATAAGCTCCGAAACTGCAGTATAGAAGAAAAAGGATATGAGGTGAGGTAATAAAAACATTAATTTAATTATTAAATTAAACCTCATAGTGTTCTTTCCCTGTGAAAGTTAAATAGATATTCTGTGTTTAGAATATTTATTTTTTTTATTCCAAAACGCAGAATATCTAGATGAATATACTTTTTTTAGAGATCACCTTGAAGTTCATTTTGCTTGTCCTAAAAAGTTTGGTTTCTTGACTTAAGTCAATTATACCATGCACCCTAGGCATGTCACCTGAAAACCATAATGATAGAATAAAAGTGAAAATCAGATTTGAGATCAGCATGTCAAACTGTACCTGTGAATATACTTTTGGAAACAATTCATTGTTCGCCAGTGATTTTGCAAATAGGAAATATTGTAGGATAAGTAAATAAATATGTAATATAGACAAGGAATATTTCTATAACCTCAAGAAATTATAACAATTAAACGAGAAAATTATACAAAGTAAAATCACTTATTTTATAGAAAATTTTGGTTTTGAATTCACATTTAGACTTTACCAGGATGTTAGAGAAATATTCCCAGGTACTGTTATAGGGTGTGCCTTAGGCAATCAACTTGAGGTGTAGCAAAATTATATTATGACCAGGTACAGTTATCTGCCCTAGAACTCTGCTGAAACCAGAGCAAAACAAAAGTGGGTTTCGGCTGCCACGAGGATTTGAAAGTAGACAGTAGGTAGGTTAGAGCTGTATTAAAGACTGGTCAAGACATGACCCGGGGTCTGTTGTTGAGAAGAGCCAGCAACAGATAAGTCTGGCCTGTCTTCTTAATAAAGTTTAGGTCTTAGAAATGAATCTAATGATTAAATTTAGAGAATTAATTAAATACTTTAAAACTTTGTGAATAGGAACTAAGTTAATATTTGAGCATAATCATTATGATAAATTAGGTCGAATTGGGCAGAGTCCAATCCACAATCTATTTCACTACATCTCTCTCTCTGGCAACATATAAGAAATACCCTAGTATAGTTAGAGTTAGATTTAGATCACTTTAAATTGTATGAATTGAATTAGAAGTTTAAAATAATAGAGTTTAAGATTTATTTATTACTATTTAGATATATATATATATATATATATATATATATATATATATATCATCATCCAGGGATTAAGCCTGTTGGCTCATTCTGGTTTCATGAAAGCTAGAATTGTTAAAATTATTCAGACCATCTTCTGTTTGGGCATCCAACATTTCTCCTCCGTGCAGTTTATAATTTAGCAATAATTTTGGAAATCTTCCTTCTGGCATTCTATCAATATGTTCTTTCCAGTCATTCCTATATTTAATTATTTGGTCTGTAAGTTTGAAAATATTTAGTTCCTTTCTTATATCTTCATTTCTTTTCTTATCCAGCAGAGTATATCCTGCTATATTTCTTAAAAATCACATCTCAGCTACTTCCAATCTTTGTTCTTGTCTTTTAGTGATCATCCAACATTCTGATCCATACATCAATACAGGAACAGCCATTACTTTATAAAATTTAATTTTTGTTTCTTTTCTTGTGTTTTAAGGGTTCTTTAATATATATATATATATCAACTACCCTTTGTCATATCCCTCCATTTTAGCTCAGCATATCCCAAATACACTAATAACTCCCACGCTACCCAAACCTTTGAGAATTCTTCCACTTAAGCCCTTGGTGGAACAAGTACCTAATTACAACAGTGATATTGAACTAAATAATTGTAACTCTATCTCATGAGATTTGCTTTGATTTTAATTTTTAATTTTATTGTATTTATATATTTTATTATCTTCATAGGAGTTCTGGATACCTATATAATTTCTCCAAGGGCAGTTATTAGAGAAGGAACATCTGAATGAGAATAAATGTTATCAACATAATGGCTTCAAATTCTACAAATCATAACCAAGATCAGCTGGAGGAAGATGTTACGCAAGAAAATTTTGATTCAACAGCTTATAGTATTATTAATGAAGTATATCCCTTTCTTGATGCTTCAAACACAAATGAAGACATTTCACATTTTACCTCATTAATACGTGATGAAGTTCAACTGGATGAAAATATAGCAGATGAAATTATATCCTTCCTCCTTCCAAATAAGCCTTATTTTGAAGATACTATGGTTAATTCACTTGAACACAACACAGTTAGTTCGCTCCAAGACAATGATTTTCAAAATAATATTAATATACCACAAGATAATATTCAAACAGTCAATTTAATAGATTCTATTTTAGTTGATGACAAAGTTTGTGAGCAAACAGAAATAAATAATTTAACTAATGATGAATGTAATTTTGAAACTTATAGTAAAAACAAAACCATATCTTCTAATTTCAGTGATAATATTCAAACAATGCCTAAAGTTGAGCCAATTAAAAATATTTCAAAAGATGCAAATATTTCTAAAGAAAATAATGGATACTGTGATGAAAAAAAGGCTACTCACAAGGTAGAGAGAATGCCCTTAGATAGTTCATTTACAGTAATAAAAAAATCTTTTATTTTACCAACATTAGCATCAAAAAAGAAATCTAAGCCATCAATAACCCAGACAATGAAAAATGTACATAAATCTAAATTAACAATAAATACATCAAAGTCATCAACAGTTAATTCATCTATAACAACAGTAAACCCTTTACAGACATCAATGGATAATTCAAATACAACTATAGCTAGTTCTTCAAGGATATCAACTCCCAGTCCTGTGAAAATGTCAACAACTAGTCCGTCAGGCATATCGATAGGCAATACTTTAAAGATGTCAACAGGAAGACCTTCAAGAAAATTAACAGCCAGTTCTTCAAAAGTTTCAACAGGAAGTAATTTGTTGATGTTAACAAACAGTCCTTCAAAGATGTTAACAGGCAGTCCTTCAAGAATGCAGACCGCCTCTCCTTCAAAGATGACAATAGCCACTCCTTCAAGCACAGCCATTGCCAATCCTTCAGGGATCTCAATACACAGTCCTTCGAGAATGTTAATAGCCAACCCTTCAAAGTCAGTAGCAAGTCCTTTGAAGAGATCAATAGCAAATCATTCAGAGAAATCAGAAGGAAGTAATTTCATGATGTCAGCATCCAGTCCTTCAAACATGTCAACAAGTCGTCCTTCAAGCATGGCAGTAACCAGTTTTTCAAAGATGTCAACTGACAGTACTTCAAAGTTATTAATATGCAGTCCTTCAAGAATGCAGACATCCAGTCCTTCAAAGATGTCAATAGTCAGCAACTTAGGCACATCCATACCCAATCCTTCAGAGATGTCGATAGACAATCCTTTAGAAACGTTAATAGGCAGTCTTTCAAAGTCAGTAACAAATAATTTGAAAAGATCAATAGCAAATTATTCAGATAAATCAGAAGGAAGTAATTTGATAATGTCAGCATCCAGTCCTTCAAATATGCCAACAGATAATCCTTCAAGTATGTCAATAACTAGTTTTTCAAAAATATCAACAGACTGTTCTTTAAAGAAGTTAATAGGTAGTCCTTCAAGAATGCAGACAGCCAGTTCTTCAAAGACATCAACAGTCAATTCTTCAGAGATATCAATAGACAGTCCTTCAAGAACGTCAATAGCCAATCCTTCAAAGTCAGTATCAAGCCATTTGAAGAGATCAATAGTTAGTCATTCTGAAAAATCGACACTAAATAATGTGTTAGTGTCAACATCCAGTCTTTTAAATATGTCATCAAGTAGTCCTTCAAGCATGTCAAAAACCAGTTTTTCAAAGGTGTCAACAGACAGTCCTTCAGATATGTCAATAGGCAGTCCTTCAAATATATCAATATCTAATTCTAGTCACATGACAAATGGTAGTCCTAATATGTCAACCAGTTTTTCAAAGATGTCAATGGGCAGTTCCACAAGTATGTCAATAACCAGTTCAAAGTTGTCAACAAGTAATTCTTCAAATTTGTTAATTACCACTTCAAAAATTTCTACAAATAGTCCTTCAAATATTACAAAAACATATTCCTCAAAGATGTCAACAGCCAGTCCTTCAAGAATGTCAACAGATAGTCCTTCAAAGATTCCAACAAGTTCTTTGAGGATATCAATAATAAGACCTTCAAATAAATCAAAAGACAGTCCTTCAACAGGATTAAATTTTTCAAAGATCTCAACCATTGTTTCTCCAACATCATACATTAGTCCATCAAAGAAAATATTTATCAGTCCTTCAAAAACACCTGCATTTACTCCATCAAGGTCACTAACAGCTACTCCATCAGAATTATCAACAGTTTCTCAAAAAGAATCTGCAGCCAGTTCTTCAAGAGCATCAATAATTAGTCCATCGAGATCATCAGTATTTACATCTTCAGAGTCTTCAAGTACTATTCCATCAATTACACCTTCACAGATATCAACAGTTAGTATTTCACAGGCATCAATTCTTAGTTCATTAACAAAGTCTAATGTTCAGAACTTAAATTCTAATGAATTACTGCATAATGCATCACCCTGCAAAACAAATAACCCTTATTCTCAGCTTGTTGAAAAATCATCTGAACTACAACTAACAGTAATGCCAATAACTACAAACATTCCTATCGATGAAACAAATAAGTCACAATTGAATTCTGATTTTGTGACAGGAATTCCAAGAAACAATATTAATGATGCAGTTACTAACATTGTGTTGCAGATTAAGAAGTCTCCTACTAGAAAAATTAACATGCCGGTTAAGCTGATCAAAATTAATGATAGTAAAGTGACTGCAAGTAATGATTTGACAAAATTATATAAATTGTCACAAAATCAGCTATCAATAAAAGAAGATAGTACACAAAAGCAAATAAAAGTTCAACCAAAGAAATATATCCCAACCATTCTTCTTAGAACAAATAGAAATCAATGCAAGGATTATGTTTCAAAAGAATTAACAACCAATTGGGCAGAAACAGCAGAAAAATCTAATAAAATAAATCAGTTGATAACTGACAAAATAGGTTATCCAAACGTATTGCCAAATTTATCATCTACTTATTTAACTCCAAAATCTGAGATAATCAACAGAATCTCCCCAATGAACATATCATCCAATACTCTCATTATTGGAAATCAACCTATGACTTCAAATGCAATTTCATATGTATCTGGTGATGTAAACAGTTCAACAATGTCTACTTGGCCTTCATATTCTGCAATCAAAGAAGCAAATAATAAAAATCAACATTTTGTGAATAATTCTGAATATTCCTCGGAACCACTGCTTTTTACAAACAAAACAAAAGAATTGATTCCTGTAATGACAATATCTGACTTTTCACCAACTAATAATTCCGTTACCACAGTTGCATCAGACACTTCAGCTATTTCAGAAAATTCTGACAATATTTCTATCTCATCTTCCAAAACAGATATCTTAATAACCACATCTGACTCAAGTTATTCTCATAATCATTTTTCATTAGTAGTTGCTCCACAATCAACCAAAAATATCTCAAATTCAGAAGATATGATGGTAGCACAAAATACTAGGAAAGTAAAAAATGAAATTCCCAAGCATATTCATAAAATCAGTGATAATGAAACAAATTTTAAACAATTTAATGTGAATATTGAACATGATTCATTTCAGAATAATATACCCCAAAATATGACTAAACTTACAAAAGATGTTTACATGAATGTCATAAAAAGTAATCCATTATCATCCGCAGAAATGAATCCACCAACAGTAGACCTTGTAAATGGAGATAGAATTTCAAAATATAATGAAAGGGGTGGAAGAGGAAGACGTAGAGGTAGGAGGCCTAAAGTAAATAGCACTGATCCAAAAAATTACTTTACTAAATCTTTGTATACTGATATAAACTTTGTACAAATGCAGAACAACAAAATCAGTAAACGTGGAAAAGGGAGAGGTAGAGGAACCAGGAGGGGTGGTCGTAGAGCCAATCATTTAATAGAAAGATCAGATAACTGTAAAACAAATGGAAATGAAAACATAAAAGCAGAGTATGTGTGTACTCATTTGGAAAATAATGAAGTTCCTAGAAAGAAGAGGAAATACACAAGGCGAAAGAAAGATCATACTACAGATTCAAATATTGAACTTTTAGAAGCTATACGTCAAATAGAAATTGAAAACTGCAACTCTACAGAAAAGTCTGAAGAAACTGGTACATCCAAAGATGTACTTCAAGAAAATGCATTGAAAGGTTCTTGTAATCAAAACAACACTAACATATATCAGCACTTTTTACATCAAAATCAAGAATCTATTTCACATATAACTAGTAGTGAATATTCTCAACATTACAATGATGTAAGAAGCGTGCAGAACAATACTCAAGAGTTTGATAAAAAATGTGAAATGGGTTCTGAAAACAGAATTAATTATACATCTGAACAAGATTCCCATAATGAAACAAATATTATGGCACTGCACTGCTCCCAGAATACAGAGAATTTTCCAAGTCTTAATGATTACAATTCACAGATTGTCAGTTCTGGTGTTTTAGAAGCCAACCTAGAATCAAATTCATATAATTTTGATTACCAAATAAATACAGAAAATGTTGATCCTGAAACAAATTGTTATATTCCATCAGATGCACAAGCTCAGTCTTGTTTAGAAATGCTAGACATTTACAATGACCAACAAGGAAACAAATATTTGACAAAACCAGTTTTGCAAAGTGATGCCCAAAACAATTTAAATATTTGGAGTCAAAATCATCCCAGTACAAGTGATGATTATAATCAACACATCATTATGAACCTTGATGATCAACCAAATTTAAATATGGACTCAGTACTTACAAGTGAAGAAAGGAAACATCTATTAAAGTTTACTAGCAGCAAAGGTGATAAGTATAAACATGATTTTTCTTATTTCAATATGCAAGAAAATATGGAAGCAATTGATTTTAATCAAATTGGCTATGATGAGAATCCTTGCAATGATTTTTATGTGACATCACCAGAAAATGTGTATCAATATTCAAACTTCCCAGAAAAAATTGATGGCGCTTCTATTCCATCATCCATTTATCAAAGAGGTTATTATAAGCAGAGGCGTGCCAGAGGAAAAAGCTCTCTAGGAGCAAGAAACAAGCCAGATAAACCATATATCTGCCCAGTATGTGGTACATGTGAACAGTATAATGCACTTCTAGAAAGACATCTCCAAATTGAACATGGATATAATATTGGATATTATTATTCTTAGATATATATATAATTATTGTTCAGCATATAAATTATCATGTAACTCTACTGCTGTAGTTTATTAATTTCTCAATAGGAACAAATAATTCTCTTGTAAATTGTGGAAATCTTTGAGTAAAGACCACTTCAATCTGAATAACGAGGGAGTTAACAAGAAGATGAAAGCCTGCTGAGCTACAAACATAAAAAATTGTCAAAAGTAAATACTATGAATAATGTTATACTGTACAGTACATAAATTCAGGTACCGGGATCTAAAATTACAAAATGAATTATTTAACTTCAGACATATTTAAATTTTAGGTAGAATTTTTTATCACTCATCTCATATTGTTCTTCTTATTTGACTATAAACTAGTTTCAGAACATAGTTTCTTGTCCATCCTCAATTTCAAAGTTCATCAATTTCTTCAAAAGAGCAAAAAGAAGAAATTGATGAACTTTGAAATTCTCGGGGAGAATGACCTGGTTTCAAGGTTTTTTCAGTCTGCCAATGGAAGGAGCGAAGGACAGCTCTTCAAGACGACAGAACAACACTCGTGACGATACTGAGGATGGAACAGAAACTATGTTCCGAAACAAGTTTATAGTCAAATAAGAAGAACAATATGAAGTGAGTGATAAAAAATTGTACCTAAATGAATATACCTCATAGTGAGAATTCCTAAAATAAGTAATATTTAAAATTGTTGGTTTTGAAGACAATTTAAATCAAAAGCATTTGTAAACTTTACATAAAAGATCTTATTAATATGTTTCCCTTAAGGTAAGTTACCTAAGCAGTCATTCCATGTGAGTTTATAAAATTACTAATTTTTCTTTCTTAAATGTTTACATTGCACAATAAGTTGTTAACTTTATTATGAGAAGATATGTAGAAGTAATTTTGTGAATCTATTGCCTTTTCTCACTGACTTTCTTGGTCTGTCATATGGAGGTTCAAATAAGCCAGTCAGCCTTAGTTGAGAGGGCATAACATTGCACACATGTTATGAACTTGGTCTCGGTGAACCTACTGTTGAATATATACTCCACGCTTATAAAGTTATCAAGTATTTTTCATAATTTTATAATAATATGACATAATTACATATTAACAGAAAAAAACTTAATTAGAATAAAATTTTTAACATAATTTACTGGTATACTTGCTCCTCACAGAAAAACTGTGCAAAGACTCATAGAAAATTATTGAAACGAGATCTATTCTCAAAACAGTTAAAGATTGAAAAAGTGTGATGTGAAGAATGTTTAGAACATATTCCTCAAAAATCTCTTCTTTGTCTTGCATAGGAAATAGAAATTATTACTTCAGCATGGTGTGGTTCCTATTAAACACTTGAAATAACTATACTGTACTATTAAAAGATATAAATGTAACTGTGTAAAAAATAATTGTTTGGAATATTATATCCTGCTTTGCCAGGAATAGCAGCTTAACTGGCCAGTCAAAAATCAAGCCTGTGACCACCATGTAACAGAAGTAACTAGGAAAAATCACTATATGTAAGGTAGATTGTTTCTTAAGGGCCCAAAGTACAGATACTGACAAAATTAAATTTTGTGAAATTCACTTCAAATACAATTATATTTATATTATTTTTAAACACTATAACTTTTGTATTATATCCAGACAATGCCATGTTATAGAGGGAGATTTCTGTTACAATTGTCAATCTGCACAGAACTGAAAAAGAGTTAAAGGCCAAGGAAAAATGATGGTATCTTTGAGAGGTCCAGTAATAAAACTGTACTCAATAAATTTTTTAAATTGCACACATTGTAAGCTATCATTTAAAATACTGTATTAACAGGCGTGACATATGAATTCAAAATCAAGGGAGTCTTAAATATCAAATGATGATAACATGAACAAAGCACTATTTTTTTTGCAACTATAACGCCAAACATGTTATAAGATGCAGCCGCTCAGATAATAGCTTTGTATATGAACTTTCCCCTCCTTCTGCATTGCAAACTATTTAATAATTTAATCAGGAGCTCGTTGAAAATTTGGTGTTGCCCGTTTCTTATTTTATGATTTCTCTCTGCAGGGCTACTATTTTAACAGAACATCAAGTTGAATATTAAATTAAATAGATGCCAAAAAATTATGGTGTTTTCGGAATTTGCACTTTATAGTAGGGCTAAATGCTTGATTTTGATCTTTCACAAGTATTAGTTGGAGTTACGCAGGTCCTAATGATTTTTACTTTTTTTTTCTCGAGGATTGATTTTTAAATATTCTTAACACAATATTGTTTTTAGACATTTTTAACACATTGTACTTTATCACTGCAACTATTACACTCACAATGATATTAAAATACTTGGAGGAATAAAAGACAAAATCTTAGCTCTTATAACAACACAGTTCTTAAGATAAACCATTCACTGAGGAGTAAAGTTACAGTTTTAATCTCACTAAATCTGCAATAGTTTTTTTAGGGATGCTGTTACATGCCAACATGAAAATATTGGATTTGAAAAACATATGTAAATTCTATAGGCTATGGAACTCGTATAATAAAATAGATTATTTTAAGTCTGGTATGGAGAATATTCTCATGCACTCGAAAATCCGAAAAAATATGTCTTGTAAACTTTAAATATTAAATATGCATTTAGTATCATAAGTATGTTATATTTAAGGTCTACCTCGTTGAACTAAAAGTTTAAATACTTGCCGATAATCTATAATTATATCAGTAATAAATTAAATATAAACACTTTGGAAATGTTACAACCATACAATTTTTTACAGCTTTTACCTGGAGGACAATAGAAGCCCGTCAATGATGACAACTATCCTTTCCCCACTCTAACTGTCCCTTGTCTTATCCTCTCTATCATTATAAGGTGAATGGACCAGAGACTTCCATGAGGGAGAGAGAAAGAAGATGTTTCTATCCTTCGTTCAATGTTCTCACTTTGTCCCACTTAAAACAATTTTCTTGGCAAGTCTGATTTTCTGTTAAGGCAAGCTTGCAAAACCCTTTCCAGACATAGGACATTTAAAAATAAGAATTAACTATATCATATGTGTAATTCTATAAACAAAATAATTTTCTTAGCATTTCAAAATGTTCAGTTTAAATACAAAACATGGTAAGGATTATTTGGTAGTCATAGAGGAGAAAGTGGTATGGTGTTTAAAATTATTATAAATGAGAACAGTGTTCAGATTTTTCTCAAAATTTAAGGAAGACTCTGCCTCAGAGCCTATGCCCACAAGCCTGTGTACTAATATTAGATATCTACTGAAGATTATTAAATAAATAATGTGCTGCACTATGAATTACTTTCATATGGGTGACAGTGAGCATTTTAGACATGTTTAATTGGTTGCATTTTTGGGCCAATATGGATTTATTGCTTCACAGCTGGACAGTGTTGCTAACTGTATGGAATTAATTAAAGACAGGGACCTGCTGACTGACCTCCTGTTTTTTACTTGCATTTAATGTATGAAAATGTAATGTTACAATTTTGCCATTTTGGTACTAAATAGAAGTTATGTAATAAATCATTTATGGCCAGCCAGTGATTGGAGAGAGGGACGGTCTTTTAATAAGATATGAATTATATTGATTTTTGGAGTTTAATGTTCATTCCTAGAAATATTAGTTGTTAAAGGAATGGTCTTTCAACTACACATTCAATTTTTTATAACTTTCTCTCAACACAATATAAAAATGTAACTGTTTTACAGGTATCATAAACAGAGATATGTGTTTAAATCAAATTTAGAAAAAAGGTCTGCTTTATGACTTTATGATTTGAGCATCTAATATACTGTATTACAATTTTAATTATTCTAGGAAGTCAATTAACTGGAATGTATAATGTAACTACACCATTCCAAGTAAAGTTCCAGTTGTACTGTAAACAAACTTGAATAAGATATTACTTCATCTATTGGGAGATGCTACTTTTACCTTCCATACGGCTGATTTGTGTACAGAACTGCCTTTGATGGAAAATCCTTAGGCAACATAGTATTTTACGGGAAATAAGACAATGTAAGGTGGTACCGGTACCAATAATTAGGGACTTCCTTCATTTCTTATTTATTTATGAAAAAAATTATACATGGGCCTACCTAACACATGTTTACACATTTTTCCATTATGTTCGATAGATATTCTTTATTTGAATTTCATTATGAGCAGAATATATGCTCCATGCTAACTCACCTGTAAATTCTGCTATTATTTTCACCACATCCTTAATGACTAATGAAGGTTATTTTTTCTTATTAAAACGTTTAAAACATTCAAAATAATTTGTTTCTCTCTGCTTTTCAAATGGTTTCCTTTCCAATGTTTTAAGAAATTCTATGGAAAGTGCCTTTATTGAAACAACTGAAATCCCTATGTATTCTGCATGTCACGCCTACACTAAGGCCTAACTGCCATAATAATAAAATTCTATAAAAACAGATGAAGCATATACGCAAGATAACTTTTATTATACCAAAAAATAGGGAATAAATAATCACCCTTTAAATGCGGATTGAAGGCTCAATCAAAATATACACAAGTATTTTATAGATAAAAAACTAAGGTAAAAATTATAATAAAATGACTATTTCACATCAATATATTTTTCAATCTATGCGGACACACTTACGAAATCTTATATAATATCAAAAACAACTTTGTTAGTTTCAACCTAATGGGACACTCTTACGAAAACTTATATAACCCAAACACATTAGGATAAGTAGTTAAAAACACTTTATATAACATGGCCATGAGAGAACTAGGAATATTACAAAAGATTGGGCAAGAAAATAGAGCTTCCATTAGTTTAGGGAATGGTGAAAGGTAGAGATGAGTAGATGAGTAGAAAAGCGAGAACGGTGGAGGGGACCGAAGGGTTCGGTCCCCCCTGGGGGACAGGAGTGCAGCTCTACATGGGTAATATGAATATTTTATCTTTTTATTATCAGTCTTAAAAATGTTCATTTTTCATACATAGATTTAATTAAAGGACCAAATGGTCCAAAGAACTTAGAATAATGAACAAAGTTGACTCTTTTAAATGATTGTTTTCTCCCTCTGAATTTTATCAGTTTAGTATTTTTGACGCTGGTCAATATGGCGATTTTAGCTGATTTTAATAAGTTGTTTTATATGTTGTTGATCTAATATTTCTATATGTTTTGGTTTTAATATGTCTTTCTGTCTTATTCTATTTAAATAAATTATAATCATTTTTTTGTTTTAAAGTGTTTAAATGTGGAATTCATCCTCCAAAACCAAGGCCAACCGCTCGGGCCAAAGACCACTTAAACTGTAGAGATCTTTCACGCTACATTCCGGCGGGGCTTAAGTGACCCAGCGCGTAACACTGCATAAGAATGAAACATTGCTTATTTAACCTATTAAAATTGTAATTATGTATTTTAAGAGTATCCCATATAACGTACATAGACATGTACTAGATAAATATATATATATATATATAATATTATTTTTATTTAATTCATTTCACATGTTAGAGAGCAAACTACATTTTCTTATTATATTATTTTTTAATCTGATCATCTTACCTCAATATTAATGTTGATTTGTGCTTGAGCATGTTTCAAAACAATTCTGTTTGATCGTCAGCTTGTCCAGACTGGTTTTATTTATGTTGCACAACCTGGATGTCGATGTCAACTCCATCCTGTGGTTGGCCAAAGAACCTCCAAACAAGGTCACTCTCCATCGGTATATCAAAATTCATAACTCTGTTTTTGTTCTTCTGAATATAATTTTTTTCCCAAATAGTCAGCTCTTGTATTTTCTAACTGTTTTAATAATTTAGTGTCTGAATTTATGTTTTTCAGACCAAACGTGAGCAGCAACTGCAGATTTTTCTATTTCCCCATTTTTAATATTTCTTATGTGTTCTTTGGTTCTAATTTTTAGGTTTCTTTTTGTTTTTCCTATATATATATATCTTTTCACAAGCCATGCATTCAATTTGATATATTCCCGACTTTTTATTTTTATCAGTTTTTTTCATTTTTGTTGGTTTTTATTAGTTTATTTAAACTGTAGTTATTTTTCGGTGCTAATTTAATATTAAACTTCTCAAATATCTTTTTGAATTTATTATGTACCCAAGGGTGATATGTGAATTTCCTATATTTTTTTCATAGGTGGTTCTTCTTTTTCTTACATGTTTAAAGGTAAAACCATTATTCCAGCAATGAACATGCAACTATACATCTGGTTTGTTTACAATACAATTGGAACTTAGCTCAGAAGAGGTACAGGTATGCATCCTAATAGAATGTAATAAAACAGTAAAATGGAGTAAAACCTGTCAGAAAAAAATAAAATAAAAATAAATAACTGTTGTTTGTTACAAAACAAGATATACATTTAGTATTGTTATATTTACTGTGGTCTTATATATTACTTATTATTTAAGTTTATGTTTTATAATATTATCCAATCCAAAATATTTGAATCTTACTTTTCGATTGTCCGTAATTTCACTATTCATTGTCTTCTTTTTTAATATGTTTACCAATGTAAACTATATAAATTAACGTATGTTACATACTACATATTAATAAACTTTTTTATAATGCAAGGAGGTTATTTTATTGTAGCATTAGATTCTCTAGACCAGGGCCGCCCAAACTTTTTAATGGGCCAGGCCAATAACTAATTGTGCAATTGATCGTGGGCCGGAACATAAATATTGTTACTATTATTACTGCTACTGCTGGTTCTATAGTGGAGGAAATTGGTATAAAGACACTAAATTTTAGTAGTAAAACAACCTGAAATATTTATGCAAATACCGTATGTGTGTCATATATTACATATAATTATCTTGGACATAATTTCATACAGGTCTCCACATTTTGTATTTATTATATACGTAAATATTATGTAAAAACTAAGAAAACACTGTCCTAGGGCTAGAAATCAATATAAAGGCAGGTCAACTTCTGGCTCTTACAGAGACATAAATGTAAACTAAACACTGCAGTTACATGGAGACGACGTGTCTGTGAGCATCGTTCATCAGTTACAAGTCAGTAGTTCGTACAATGCCACGTGGAAAACCTCTATCAAATGAAGAGAAATCAAGAGTTAGTGCCTTCAAGGAGATGGGCCTTTCCAATCGACAAATAGCTACGAAATTGGAGCTTCAAGATGCATCATTGATAATTTTGTCAAACTGGGCTCACAGTATGGAAAAAACGGGAAGTATGAACGGACAAGAAAATTGTCTGGGCACACTAAACGTCTCATTTTATGTACAGCAAAAGGTAAGAGTATGTTTTCTTCTCAAATCCAGGCTGATTTGAAGTTGCCAGTAACAGCCAGATGAGTAAGACAAATTCTGTCAGAAGACAAGAACCTAAAATTCAAAAAAAGTCTTAGTAAACCACCTCAGAACAATGCACATAAGAAAGTTAGAATGACTTTTGCTGAAGAACACATGTCCTGGACCTCAGAATGGAATAAAGTAATATTCAGTGACAAGAAGAAGTTTAATCTGGACGGGCATGATGGCTTTCAGTATTACTGGCATGACCTCCATACTGAAGAGCAAGTTAGAATGAGTAGAAACTTCGGTGGTGGAGGTGTTATGATTTGGGCAGCATTCTGCTGTAAAGGAAGATCGAAACTGGCATGTATACGCACCAAGATGGATTCTGAGTCCTGCACTGAGGAGCTTCTGGAGTCCGATTTGATACGAATGTATGAGGAATTTGGCGAAGATCTAATTTTTCAGCAAGATAATGCTTCCATTCACGTGTCTGCCAAATCAAAGGAGTGGTTCAGGAAGAAAGAAATACCTCTTTTGACGTGGCCAGCCAGAAGTCCTGATTTAAACCTGATTGAGAACTTATGGGGGATCCTGGCAAGGCATTTGTATCGCAATGGACGGCAGTTTGGGACAGTGACTGAGAAGAAAAATGTTATTCGTGAAGAGTGGGCTTGAATCTCAGTGGAAGAAATAAACACCCTCATCAAGTCAATGCCAAAGAGAATCTTCCTAGTAATTAACAACAATAGAGCTTCAACTACATTTTAGAACTTTGTTGTAAACTTTGTGCTCAGTCTTTTTGGTTTAATCTGTGAAATACACAAAGTGCCTTTATACTAATTTCCACCCATATGTAAGAGTGGTTTCAGTTTTCATGTAATGTTTTGGACGGAAATGGATAATTAATTTTGACATTATTTGTGTGTGTTTTATAATCAATCCCCTCCATGGTATCTTTACCTTGTCGTGGTGGAGTGGCTTGCGTGCTTAAATGATCCTGAGAGCTATGCCGGCGGTAGCATTGCTGCCGATAGGGTTACCCATGCCGGACTGGTCGAAGGTGATAAGCCAGACGAAAAAAGTACCTTGGTCGAAAGAGTGACGATTTTTCACCGTAAAAATACAACCGTCAAGAAATGCGGACATGGGTTCAACTGGGGTAAAATTTTCCGGAGGTCAAATAGTCCCCCATTCGGTTCTCCGGGCGGGGACTACTTCAGGGAACCCATGCCAAAGGCTCAAACACAGGAACATGTTCCTAGGAACATGGAATGTTAGGACTTTATACAATAGCGGGGCACTAGAGATATTAACGCGGGACTTAGATAAATCGCCCTTGGATATAGTCGCTTTACAGGAAGTTAGGTGGCCAGGAGAAGGTAGTCAGGAATCAGGAAGCTTTGCATTATACTATGGGGGTGCAGAAAGACCTGCATTTGGAACGGGTTTTTTAGTCAGAAGGAGGATCCTATCCGCTATCCGAGATATTAAGTTTGTTAGTGATAGGATATCATACATAATTCTAAAGGGTAAACGACATGATTTTATAATTGTAAATGTACATGCCCCCACAGAAGATAAAGATGACAAGATCAAGGATGAGTTCTATGAAGAATTAGAATGCTTATTTGATAGCCTTTCACGATATCATATGAAAATTGTCTTAGGAGATTTTAATGCAAAAGTGGGGCGGGAAGATATATTCAAACCAACAATAGGAAAATTCAGTCTTCATGAAGATAGTAACGACAACGGGGTTAGATTAGTCACATTTGCCACATCAAAGAATCTCATTGTTAAGAGCACAACATTTCAGCATAAGGATATTCATAAATACACCTGGACGTCCCCAGATGGAGAAACTCGGAACCAGATAGATCATGTATTAGTGGATAAACGCTGGCACAGTAGCATCATCGATGTTAGATCAGTTAGAGGGACAGACTGCAATTCGGATCATCATCTGGTCAGAGTGAAAATCAGACAACGGCTATCGCTTATGAGAGGAACAAACGCTAAAGATGATTCTGTAAAATTTGAATTAAAAAACTTGAAAAATGATGAAATGCGGCAAGAATACCAAATCAAAATTGCTAATAGATTTGAAGTACTGGAATCTTCAGATGACAATGTGGCAAACGAAGAAGAAACTGATATAAATAAAGAATGGGAGGCTATAAGAGATACTATTAAATTGTCAGCATCAGAAAGCATTGGTTGTTTAAAAAAGAGGCAAAACAAGAAATGGTTTGATGAGGAATGTGCCGACATTGTAAAGAAAAGAAAGCTAGCAAAAATGAAATGGTTACACGAGCCAAATGAGGTAAATTTAGAGCAATTGGGTAGTATTAGACGGGAAACCACCAAGTTACTAAAGAGTAAAAAGAGGGAATATTTGAGAGAGAAGATTAATGATCTTGAAATGAATGCAAAAAATAGGAACATTAGAGAATTATATCAGGGAATTAGTATAGAGAAGAAAGGGTTTCAGGCTAGAACAAACATAATTCGGAATGAAAATGGGGATATGATTGCAGATTCCAGGAGTATATTAAATAGATGGAAAAGTTACTTTAATCAGCTATTAAATGTACATACAGAACAGGACATTGAGGAGGATAATTTACAGACAGCAGAAATGCTAGTCGCAGAACCAAGTGCATTAGAGGTTGAAATGGCGATTGAAAAATTGAAGATGTATAAAGCATCAGGTTCAGATGAGATCCCAGCAGAACTGATAAAATCAGGGGGAGAAAAATTGATGGACAAGATACGCTGGTTGCTTAGTATGATTTGGGAAAAAGAAGCTCTTCCAGATGAATGGAAGGAATCAATTATCGTACCAATTTATAAGAAAGGAGATAAAACTGATTGCAACAACTACAGGGGCATCTCATTACTTTCAACTTCGTACAAAATTCTAACAAATATATTAGTCAGCAGACTTACTCCCTATATTGATGACATTCTAGGAGATCATCAATGTGCATTTAGAAGAAACAGGTCTACAACAGATCAGATTTTTAGTATAAGACAGATTTTAGAAAAGAAATGGAAATATAATGGTACTGTACATCAACTATATGTAGACTTCAAAAAAGCATATGATTCAATTAAGAGGGAGAAGTTATATAGTATCCTGCTGGAGTTCGGAATTCCTAAAAAGTTAGTTAGACTTATACGAATGTGTCTAAATGGCACAAAGAGTAGGGTGCGTGTAGGCAAACAGTTTTCGGACACTTTTGAAATCCAGAATGGGTTGAAGCAAGGAGATGCACTATCTCCTCTACTATTTAATTTTGTACTAGAGCATGCCATTAAATCTTTAGAGAATGAGGAAGGCTTACAACTCAATGGTATTAATAAGCTGTTAGTTTATGCTGATGATGTAGTATTATTGGCCGATAGCGAGGAGATACTAAAGGACAACACGCACACACTATTGAGTAACACTAAGAAATTAGGACTGGAAGTAAATATCAATAAAACTAAATATATGGTCACACGTAGAAATTCATTATATAATGGAAATGGACAGCTAATGACAAATGAGGGAAATTTTGAGGAAGTGGCTGAATTCAAATACCTAGGAACAATAATCACAAATAGGAATGAGATGCACAAAGAAATTAAACATAGGCTCAATTCTGGAAATGCATGCTATTATGCATTGCAGAGACTCTTGATGTCCCAACTCCTTTCAAAAAACGTTAAACTGAAAATATATAAAACTATTATTCTACCAGTTATATTATATGGGTGCGAAACATGGACTCTTACTTTAAGGGAGGAAAGGAGATTACAAGTATTTGAGAATAAAGTACTTAGGAAAATTTTTGGACCAAAGAGAGATGAACAGACAGGCGAATGGAGAAGACTACATAACAATGAACTACATGGTCTTTATAGGAAGCCAGATATAATAAGAACAGTTAAGTCTCGTAGACTCGTAGACGATGGGCAGGACATGTTGCACGTATGGGGAATGAAAGACTTGCATGGAAGCTTCTTGTAGGAAAGCCAGAGGGAAAACGCCCAGTTGGTAGACCAAGAATGAGGTGGGAGAATAACATTAACTATGATTTGAGGGAAGTAGATTATACAGGGAATGATTGGAAAGTATTAGCTCAGGATAGGGATGTATGGAGAGCTTATGTCCGCGCGGCCATGAACCTACGGGTTCGATAGTGCCAGTGAGTAAGTAAGTAAGTAAGTTTATACTCAATCACCTCCTAAGTTAAGATAGAAAAATGCCAAAGAAAGAGTAAATAAACTTGTGTTCACACTTCTAATAAGTGCCTTTATACCAATTTCCACCACTGTATTATTATTATTATTATTATTATTATTATTATTATTATTATTATTATTACTACTAAAATAAAACAACATTATCATACAGAAGAATGTAAAACATTTGTAACACCATGCTGCAATTGAAATTGTGAAAAAATTGGTGCAAAAGTGAATATATTTACGTAATGAGAAGATTGGAGCTGGCTTCTTAAAGGTAACAAACGATCGTTGTCGGGTGTCTGCTGAGTAGTACTGATAAATAAGACGCCTTGGAGATGTTCGTCACTCAAACTTGACCTCAATCATGATTTTTTAATTTTCATTTTAGAAAATGTTTGTTTACACAAGTATGTCGAGGAAAACTTGCAGATTAAACGTCAGGCATGTTCCTTCAACCTTGAATATTTTTCTGGTAGTAACTTGTAGAACTTAACGAGATCTGTCGGATCAAAAACTCATTTCATTGCGTCATCACACTGCAAATTTATTAGTTCAAATTGCTACATTGTTGGTACTTTGTCAACATCAAAGTAAAATGGAGACGAAAACAAAGAAATGTCTGGTTCCATTTTATTGAAACCAACAAATCTATTAGAAAACTCTTCTTCAATTCTTTCAATAACTTCCAAAAATAATCACTTCTGAAACACAATTCAGGATATTCATTTTGCAGATCATTTACACTTGGAAAATGTACCCAGTTTTTCACAGACACGTGCCTTTTGAATAGCCTCAGTTTCGATTTGAAAGCTGTTATTGCACTGTGAACTTTGTTGATTAATTTGTCTTTACCTTGTAAAATTATGTTCAAGTCATTCAAATGTTTTGTCATGCCGACAAGAAATGCTAGTCTGGACAGCCAATCGTGAAATCTTAACATATCACCCTTCATACTTTTTTCCCCTCAAGAAAATTGGCGGATTTCATTTTTCAGAGCAAAAAATCTTGCTAATGTTTGACCATGGCTCAACCACCTTATTTCAGCGAGATAGATTATATTACCGTATCCACTGTTCATAGAATCTAGGAATGTTTTGAAATTGCGGTGATTCAAGGCTCTGCTAATCTTACTAACAGTCTGCACAACTCCATCGAGATTTGACACTTTAGCGCAAAGAACTTCTTGGTGTACAATGCAGTGCAAATTATGCACCCAAAACTTCAACTTTTTTCTTTATTAATTCCGCCATTCCGGTGTTGGCCCCCAACATACATGGCGCACCATCAGTTGTTATCCTGCATAATTTCACCCAGTCTAGTTCAATATTGTCAACAGCTTTCACAACTTCCTCGAACAAGTTAGTACCTTTCGTCGTACCATGTATACTTCTTACCTCTATAAGTTCGTCCGTAATTTTGAAATCGGTATCTATGCCTCTAACAAATACCAACAACTGAACAGTATCAGTTATGTCCGTGCTTTCGTCACATGCAATGGAGAAATGTTCAAATTGTTTTTCTTTTTCTACAAGTTGATGACGAGCACTGCATGCTAGTTCTTCTACTCACCTACTTAGTGTTTCTTGATAGCGACACTGAATTGAATACATACTTTTTATCGAGGCACAACTTCTTGGCAACAGCAACCAAACACTTTTTCACAAATTTGCCATCAGAAAACGGTTTTCCGTTCTCAGCAATTAGTTTCGAAACTTCTTAACTCGCTTCGGTAACATTTCTTTCTCTTACACCACCACCCTGAATTAATAACTGCTGCTGTATCGTAACTTTAGAAAGGAGCTCATTCACTTTCTCAGTACGCTCATCTCAATTAAATTTATCAAAATGGCTGTGCTTTTTTTGGTAGTCTTTTAATGTTATATTCTTTCACAACTGCAATAACATCGTTACAAATAACACAACACTTTTTTCCATGCTCCTTCACAAAGTACTTGCAGGTCCAGGTTTCGTTAAACTTCCTGCACTCCCAATCAACTTTGCGTTTTTTTTTAAAGCAGTTTCTCACATTAACACTATTTTTACAACTATTCCGTGCACAGGCTACTGTTGATTGACAATACAACAAGCGAAACAATGTTCAAAGTTTGGAGTGGGGGAGAAAACGATAAATAAGGGATGAATCATCTCTACTACTTTGTCAAGAAAAGCGGTGGCATTTCAACTCCACATTCCAGAGAGATGAATTTCACACAGGGATGTCCAAACTAGATGTTTCATTTTAAAATCTAAATTTAAAATATAAAATTAATTTGTTCATATCAGTGCTTACGCGGGCCATACGAAAAGCCATGGCGGGCCGGATGTGGCCCGCGGGCCGTAGTATGGACAGCCCTGCTCTAGACAATTTTATTGGATACCTATCCTTAAAAAAATTTAATGTACCTATCTTTATTTACATCCTGGCCTTAAAATGACTATTGGCCACTATTATATAATCATGCATCCTATTTTCTGCATATGTTCTAAATATTTTAAAATATTAGAATTGCATATTGCCAACCATTCTGACATCAGGGGTGTCATACCCACCACTTAATTTACAGTCCAGGGCCCAATACTAGGCAAAGTTAAGTTTTTACATTTGCCACATTAATTCTTAGGTAGCAGGTCCAGGTTCGATTCCCAAGAAGGTTGGAAATTTTAGGTGTAAAATTTTCAATTTTTAAGGTTAAAGGGGTGGTGGTATACAATTTTAATAGATACTGGTAGATTATCTATCAGATATCTAGATTGAATTTCAAACTCACCTTCAATACATATGTTACATATGTTTACAATGATTTATCCGTCAGATGGGGACATAAGGCCTTATAATCCCCTTGGTGCTTTTTGACAGGAGTAGACTATACATCAGACCATATTTCACTTTCTCCCATCTCTTCATCATTATAGCCTCTCCTCACACAACACACTTACACTAAACACAAAAATTCAAATATACTCTCATCCTTCAGTCCTCCCTATACACAATAATATTGTACGTAAAGGTCTACTGAAATGATGGATAAAGTGAAAATATACATTAACCTTATCTATCCACCTTGCATGGATCCCAAAATATAAAAAGTGTAATAATAATATTAATACCAGTCAATTGTTTTATCTGACAAAGTTAAGACCATAAAGCCTTCTCTTCCATTTCATCACCATATGTTCCTGGAAATCCAATTATATCCTATTGCCAGGTTTTACAAATGTCTGTAGCGATATTATCCTTCAGTTCATCAATAAAGTAGAGATTGATAAATTTAATGTAATGTAATGTAGATGTATATCAGATTATCTAGGAGCTATATGTAGACTTCAAAAAAGCATATGATTCAATTAAGAGGGAGAAGTTATATAGTATCCTGCTGGAGTTTGGAATTCCTAAAAAGTTAGTTAGACTTATACGAATGTGTCTAAATGGCACAAAGAGTAGGGTGCGTGTAGGCAAACAGTTTTCGGACACCTTTGAAATCCAGAATGGGTTGAAGCAAAGAGATGCACTATCTCCTCTACTATTTAATTTTGTACTAGAGCATGCCATCAAATCTTTAGAGGATGAGGAAGGCTTACAACTCAATGGTATCAATAAGCTGTTGGTTTATGCTGATGATGTAGTACTATTGGCCGATAGCGAGGAGATACTAAATGACAACACACACACACTACTGAGTAACACTAAGGAATTAGGACTGGAAGTAAATATCAATAAAACTAAATATATGGTCACAGGTAGAAATGCATTATATAATGGAAATGGACAGCTAATGACAAATGAGAGAAGTTTTCAGGAAGTGGCTGAATTCAAATACCTACGATCAATAATCGCAAATAGGAATGAGATGCACAAAGAAATTAAACATAGGCTCAATTCTGGAAATGCGTGCTATTATGCATTGCAGAGACTTTTGATGTCCCATCTCCTTTCAGAAAACATTAAACTGAAAATATATAAAACTATTATTCTACCAGTTATATTACATGGGTGCGAAACATGGGCTCTTACTTAAGGGAGGAAATGAAATTACGAGTTTTTGAGAATAAAGTTCTTAGGAAAATTTTTGGACCAAAGAGAGATGAACAGACAGGAGAATGGAGAAGACTACATAACAATGAATTACATGGTCTTTATAGGAAGCCAGATATAATAAGAACAGTTAAGTCTCGTAGACTGCGATGGGCAGGACATTTTGCGCATGTGGGGAATGAAAGACGTGCATGGAAGCTTCTTGTAGGAAAGCCAGAGGGAAAACGTCCAGTTGGTAGACCAATAATGAGGTGGGAGAACAACATTAACTATTATTTGAGGAAAGTAGTTTATACAGGAAATGATTGGAAAGCATTAGCTCAGGATAGGGATGTATGGAGAGCTTATGTCCGCGCGGCCATGAACCTGCGGGTTCGATAGTACCAGTGAGTAAGTAAGTATATAGGAGCTACAAACTTCTACTTACTGCTGACATTCAGTCATTAAATACTCTAATCATTGAATCATCCATCATAAAGCATGCATTACTATGATCTTTCCTTCACAAAGTGCTCCGATTTCTTGTACAGAATATCTCAAACTCACATAGACAAGCCCCTAGCAACCCTGAAGTAGAAGAAACTTCTATCTCAGGAGAACTTATAGGATGGGCCAGTCTCTCTAAAGTTTTCTTTTTTGTGTGATAGTGTGTTTTGTTGTATTTACAGCAATGGTGACCATGATGGAAAGTTCAACTTCCTACATTCCGGGATTGCCAACCTAAATAACTACACTGTAATATTACATTTTCACCCACGTGTGGGAAGTAAAACCACTGCCCTCTATGTATACTACGTACAATGTATATGCAAAAAAATGTCCAAAAGGTAATGTTAATATACATTATACGAAACAAACCACTGCATTTTAAGTGAACTGAACTTTATTTGAAACAATATAAAGTAATAAATACGAACTTGCGTCATATTATCAATAATTGATCTCAAGGCCTCCTGTTGTTTCAGCTAATAAATAAACATTGCCCACACTGTTAACTGTCAATTGTTTATAATGAACGCAAATATTTCCAACAAAGATGTTATTATTTTACTATTATTTATTATTTTGAAAACACCATCATGCAAAAAATAATGTACAATGCACATTTGTGAAGTGTTTTACAGAATCTAGGGAAAAAAATTGCCTCGGTTCTGTAAAAACCACTTCCCAACCTCGCATCGTATTATACTATTTCATGTTGAGTTTAATTCTTCTGAATGCTCCTACTTTGCATTTCAATCTATTTACTTTAAATATATTGTATAATTTTTGCTTTCCACTTAAGTCTACTTTATAGGGCCGAATTCTTGAAACCATCATCATCCACATCACTTGTGGACAGCTAGCTATTGGTACGTATTGTGCTGTCCATTGTGCCTTATCCTGGGACACTTGTGTTTGTCCCTTGTCCGGCGAATTCACGTGTGTTTATTCGTTATTTGGTTCATCTGGTATACACCTAGCCTACACGGCGATTTTTAAATGGTGATTTATTTTATTGTTGGTAGTAATGTGAGATTTATATGGATATTGTTTTGTTGCCAAGTGCGAATAGTCCTCTCTGCTTGATTGGCATCGGAACCGGAAACCCATGTCGATGAAAGCTCGCTCGGCTCGATTCAGGTACCCGGAATTAGCCACGGTCCACTCTGCGCTAATCAATTTCTGGCTGACCCTGGTTGCTACATGCTAAGTACTATGGATAATTTTTTGGTGGTCGAATATGTTTCTATGTTTAGTACGCCAATTGTGGAAAGTGTCCTAATATTGTCGTACTATTGGGTTTTTCCATGATCATTTATTGTTTTGAAACATGGTGGTTCCACCTTTCTTTCTGCTACTATTCCATAGTATCAATTATATGGTACCTTTGGCCCTCGTACATCTCTGTTATCCTTGCGTAACGGAACTACGCGGGGGGGCCGAAAGTATGATTTTTAGATACTTGTTTTGCAGTATCTGTAGTTTCTTTTTGTGACATTTCGCAAGGATACTCAGAGATTCGCAGCCGTACAATAGCATACTACGGATCACAGCCACATATAATGTGAGCTTGATCCTACGGGACTTGAAAAACGGATATAATATTGCTATGCGTTGATGGGCTCTGGTTATTATATGATCAACATGGGCTCTAAATGTAAGCCTTTTATCCAATATTAAGCCTAAATATCTGACAGAAGTTTCTACTGGAGTAAGACTGCTATTGTACTACGCTTGGCGTTGAAACCAGTGACAATTTGGTCTATAAGCCTCGCCAGTTGCAGCGGTGTGCCATGTGAATTTCGAAATCCAAATTGTTGGTTGGGTAATAGTTCTTTGTTTGAGACTTCAATTTTTAGTTTGGCCAAAATAAGTTTTTTCTAGGATTTTTTCCTAGAACTGGTAGAAGGCTTATTGGACGCAAATTGTCTGGATTAGTTGGATTTTTTCCTGGTTTCGGTAGCACAATAACTTTAGCCATCTTCCATGTTGCAGGGAAGTGATTAAATTGGATACAGTATTTAAGGATAGTAAGGAGTCGAAGTAGCGCTTTGCGCGGGAGATGCTTTGAGGCTAGATTACTTATACGATCATGTCCAGGTGCACTTGAAGTGCGAAGGGCCTGGACGTGAGTGCGTAGGTCAGCGAGGTGGATGTCAGGTCTTTCATTTGCGTAGGATGCAGCTAGGAAGGTGTCTACTCTATTATTGACTTCAGCTTCATGAACTGGCGACGTTAACTCTTGTGGTCTGAATCGATTTGCGAAATTTTCCGCGAGAACTTGTGCTTGATCATAAGGATGATAAGCCCAAGTTCCACTGTTCTCAATTGCAGTCGGTTTAGAAGGTCCGCGGTTTGATTTAATTCTTCTTATAATCTCCCAAGGCGGAGTTTTTTGAGCATTGAAATTGAATAGGGAATTTTCCCATTGCGTAATTTTGTGATCTCGCAGTCTTTCTTTGACCAATCGAGTATAGTAATTGTACTCCTGTTTCATTTGTGGGTGTCCATAAAGTCTGCTGTTTGAGGGCTCGTCGCTTATGCTCTAGGTAGTCAAGAAGTGTTTGATTTGGACGTGTAGTGTTGTTTCTTGTTGTAGTTATGTCGAGGGCTGTTTGAATAGAAGCCTGGAAGTAATTTATAGAAGTCTCAAGTTCTTCAGTGGAGTGTACTCTTAATCGAGGATTAATCCACTGTGAAAGGAGTCTTGAATAATGATTCCAGGCTGTATTTGTTGTGTGAGATCGGAACGGGGGCTAAAGTACAAATCTAGTAGTGAACTTAAACATGATAGGGACGTGGTCTGAGTTTAGCTCACCAGGCAGTGTATCTATGTGAGGGGAGATGGTAATGTTTTTCGAAAGTGCAGTATCTAGAATGTCGGAGCATAAGCCTTGTTGAGTGTTTCTAAAGAAAGTGTATTCCCTTGGTGCTGATATTTCGATGTTGTGGGTATTACAGAAGTTTTGTAATACCATACCTGAAGCATTGGGTACTCTACAGTTCCACGCGCGATGCTTTGCATTGAAATCGCCTGCCAGTAGGTACCGGGGCGAGATCGATGCAAGTATGCGCATGTCATGTCGAGTGAGGGGCCTAAGTAGAGATTTATATATGGAAGCTATGAATATATTCATGTGTTGTGTGATTGGAAGTATAATGCCAGTGGCTTCTATGAAGTGAAGCCCTGGGACAGAAATGTGTCTGTGGATATGGATTTTCGGATGCAGATTGCAGTGCCACCAAGGGGGGCGTTTAGGCGATCTGTGCGATAAGTGTAGTAATCAGCGAGTCGGAATTTATCCTTTGGTTTCAGATGCGTCTCGCTGATTAAAAGTATGTCTATGTCGTGTGTATGAAGTACAATTTCCAATTCATGAACCTGTGAGGCAATACCATTGACGTTAAATGCCATGACATTAAGAAATTGTCCCTGAGCGTGTCTATACATCGCTGAAACATATCGACCACATTTGGCTGAGGAACATCATTCGTTCCATGGGATTTTTAATAGTACTTAGCATGGGTGTGACGTTTTGTACCAAGCTTTGTAAATTAGGAGTGACCGCTGGCGCCTGAACTGAAGCAATGCGTTCTTGTATGCTGGTTTTCGGGGCTTGATTTTTGCCAGAGTTTACTGCAGCACTGAAGGAGGTTTGGGGATTGATTTTCTTACTAGTAAAAGCGCGTGCAGTTACTGTCTTATTTTGTTTTGGTCTCCTATTTCTGAGGTAGGCCTGTTGAGCCTCTTCAAATTTAGGGCATTTCCTGAAGGATGCAGGGTGTCCTGATTCTCCGCAATTTGCACATTTGAGTTTGCTAGTGTCTTTTCGTGCTTCCTCACGAACTGGGCATTGTTTGACTATGTTCCTTGGCGCATATAACGCATCTAGGAGTCAGGTTGCACCCTGCAAAGGTATGGTTGAATCTCTGGCATTTAAAGCATTGCTTCAGGCCACAGCGTGGTCTATATGGTTCAAATAAGACCACAGTGCAGTAAAGTTTTTCCAGGTGATAGATCTCTTTGGATCTTTCATTGTTGGCAAGTTCAACAATGTGCAATGGATACTTATATATGGACTCGCCTCTAGTTTTTTTGTCACTTGCTTGATGCCTTTAACTTCAAAGTCCAATTCAGTTAATTCGGTTTTTATATCCTCTGTATCTACATTCGAGGGCAGTCGTTTGATCATGACCCTTAGGGGAAGATCTTTTTTCAATTGGAAGGTGTAGTATTGTTTTCCAATCGAGTCAAAGTACTTTATTACTACACTGTGGTCTTCCTGTGTGCTGGTGTAATATCTTAGACCTTCATGTGTACTACAACTCTAAGGTCTTCTTTCACTAACTTTTTAGTGCCCTGTAAATTTTGACTAGGTCAGTGTGACCTATGAGTGTTACAGGCGGTGGTCTGGTTTCTTTCTTTGGAATATTATTGGTGTTTTTTACACTAGAAGGTCCAGATCTCGGTGGCTCTTCACGTGTGTTATCTGTTGTGGTGTATGAGGATGAATTCTCTTTGTGTGAGCGACCATTGTCCTCGTGTGTTTTTGTAGCTGATGATACTTGTGTTACATCCTTACCTGTGGTTGGTTTCTCTTTTTTGTTGTTAGAGCCACCAATATTGGTTTTCTTTCTGTCTTTTTTCTCCTCACTAGGTACAATGTGTGTGGAGGGCCCAGAAATGTCCTCATCGTTTGACAATATAGAGAATTTATTGGACAGCTCAAGCGGTGAGGTATCACCACTGGTTGAAGTTTGCCTTGGCACTTTTGGGTCTTTATGATTATCTTTATTTTTACGTTTATTGTTGTTTTTTGGTTTGGAATTATTAGTTAGTTCAGGGAATTCCTTGTCGACATTTGAGTTGATTTGATTTTCCATGGGTTTTAGAATGTATTTGACGTTCTTAGGTACACTTTTGCGACTTTTTGACATACATACATTTTGAATATCTAGATAAGTATATTTCACTATGTTTTCTACTGTTTCTAGATAATAATCTAGATCTTTAGTTGCAACGTTTAATTCGTCAATTTGGTTTCTACATTGATAGGCAAGATCTTCAGCCAGTTGTTAAATAGCAAAATCTGGATAGATGTCTAGGAAGTTCATAATGAGTACTAGAAGACCTCTAATTTCAGTGGCTGTTTTAAGGTATTTTGAATTAGGATGTAAGCCTTTATTGTCTATTAAACATTCAAAATCTCTCAGAACATCTCCCCAGATTTCATCTACTTTCTGGCGGCCCTCGTCAATATCCATATTTTCCTCATGCAAATTACTCATGCTTGGAATGTTGCTTGCCATTGCAAGACTTAGTTCAGACACTTATGTACTATAGGTAAGTACACGACTTACCAGCGTTTAATTTCACAGCAATGACACTTTCACTAATTTGAATTTTAACGTATACCAGCTAAATTTTAACACCGAATATACGGGAACGGTGTCTTTTTCACTTGGCCCTTTTGGGGCGTAACGGATTTGATATCACGTAAGCACACTGAACAACACTTTAAATATACTGCCACAAGCACTTCGTCTTCTTTGTTTGCAGCAGCCACTGAAGACCACGTGGCGACCATTCTCTATGGTGTCCACTAGAGTTGTGTTCTTGAAACCAACTCAACTACTCAACTTATGGAGCGAGCCCCTTCGCCTCTCTATGACATAGAGAATGTGCATAAAACCAACTCTCGTCTCAAATCCCAAGTCTTGGCCACGCCTTACTCACTTTTATCTGTCAGAAAATAAGTCGGCAGTATTCCCGTCTTTGCCTTTGTTCTGCTCCTCAGTAAAAATGGCGGAATTCCAAAAGTGAATGACCTTTTGGGTTTGGAGGCACAGAATTAATAGAAGATGTGGAAATTGAACAAAATCTACGGGATCAAGCGAATCGCCGTCGCCACCTGTACTTTAATGATATTCCCCTATATACAGGTAAGTCATGTAATATATGCTATAATTATGATTCATTATATTCTAACTTCTTCAATATGCATTGTGAGAATTTTCTTAAAATCTAATGTTGTTTATTACAAACTTGTATGGAAATACTATATAAACCGATTACAAATAATTCATGTAGAAAAATATAAATATCACTCCTGTGTATAATCATTAACATGATCGTTTTTTTTTTTTTTTTTGTGTATTACATGTAAAAAAGTGAAATTTTTATTAATTCCGGTCACATAACGAACAAAATTGGATAATAATTAGTAATTCAATAGTACAATATACATGTGTATGTGTATATATATATATATATATATATATTTTATATAAGGAAAATGCAAATAATGAAACATCTTCTTTCAAAGTACTGTAGTAGAAATTAATAAAACAATATTTATATTATTTTTTTAATACTTAACATTATTCTTATTTAATTTCAAGATATTAACTTCTTTTCATGTGTTTTTGTTGGAACAAGTTAGTATACGTATGATTAGTTTATAGTTTATTGAATAATATGCATGCAATTTATTTTGTTAGGTTAGGAAGAATGAAATTGGTGTATGTCAGTTTCTCATAAACTGTTTGGGAATTTATTGAGAAGGTTGGTTATTTCGATTTCACATTTATTTCCTGGTGAAGGTTACATTAAACATTCATGCATGTGAAGTGCGATTCTGTAGAACTTATTCATTGAATAGATGAGAGTCAAATACTAAAGTTTTCCCGTAATTTGCTTCACTCTTTAAATTATGCACATGAAAGATTATCTGATAATGCTTGATTTAATTTTATGCTAACTCCGCAATTCAGGAACAAATACTTAATTGAGGTGTGGCCAGACAAATATTTAATTTATTATGGCATTAATATTGTGTTATACCAATTGTGAATTTATTAAATTTGTTTATTAATTCTATTCACAGGAAGTATGCAGCTTGTAGTGGCAGACTTCCTTGGCATCAGCCAAAGTACTGTGTCATCTGTCATCAGAAAAGTATCCACCCCTATTGCAGAATTGAAACTACAATTTATAACATTCCCTAATGGAGATGAGGTTTGTCATCTTCATTATGAATTTCATAGAATTACTTGTTTCCGTGGTAGTTGGATTCATCGATGGCACGCATATAAAAATAAGGAATCCTGAAGGAGAATATCCTGAAATCTTCAGAAATAGCTTGGCGTATTCCCCTTCAACTGTCAGGAAAGTACTAACTAGTTAAGCAAATATTTTGTGTGCGTTATTATTTTATTTCACTCTCTCTCCAAGCGCGACAGACCTAGAAGGCCCTTACGCTCTTTAATTGTTAAGATCATTAGAGTTGTAATTCAAAACTGATAATGAAAGGTCCAACTAATTTTTTTAGAAGCTTCATCTTTAGAATTCAGGTTCTTCTACGTGTTGTAAATCTACGACATGTGATCCATGGCTTAAGTTGCCTTGGTCAGTGTTGTAACAAAATTGAAGTAAAGCCATTAGTGCACTGTCTTAAATATATAGCACATAAAAGCAGACCTCCGAGCAGCATCTGTGAACCATTTTAGGTGAATACTTGATTTGTGATGCTTTATACCTGAATAATTTGTGCCAAGTAGTAGACTTTGTAGACCAATATCAGTGAGAAACATTTTGTTAACATTTTGAAAATTTATTGTGTTAATATTGTTCTAGATTACAAGCTTTTACTATCTCATACCATTTATCCCATAACATAACATAAATTTTTGCATAAATAACAAATAAAATATAACCATATTTTAATTTGTTTCATGTTTTTTATTAATTTTACACTTTCCAAACCTTAATTTTTCTTCCTTAATTAATCTAGGTTGGAAAGTGTTAATTTAATAAAAACTTCAAAGTATGAAGCTTTACCATTCAAAAGTAATGTATAAATTCTCAATAAAAGTACTTCTGAATAAAAAATGCCAATTGGCGTGTTGGTATTGATAGTCTTTGGATGAACGAGAATTGTATAAGTAGAAAGAAATGTTGACATTCTTATCGGTGCTCAGATGGTGTAATTGGTATTGTACTGATGTACAGAATCAGAGATCCAGGGTTCAAGTCACAATTCAAGCATTATTTTTTCTTTCTTTATTAAGGTACAAGTAAATTTACGGAAAAACTGCACTTAGACTAGCATGAAATATTTTCAAAGTCCTATAGAATAACAGTGCGCATGCGCCAGAGTTTGTAGAGCCACCGATAACCCCCAATCGAACCACATATTGATAATCATCCTCGATTACTATCTGTCGCTATGAAATTTAAATGACCAATATTTGCAATAAATCCCCAAATCTATGTTAAAAAGATATATTAATAATATAATAAAATTAGCAAACGTTTATTAAAAATTACTTATCGCTCCCTAACGCTGATCCAATCAGCGATAACCCAAAACAGCGATAGAAAAATCATAGACTAAGTAATATACTCTGTGGAGAAAATAGCAGTTAGCATCACAATATTTGTAACAGTGTCATAATATTGTGGTTTGCATATTTAAATAAATACTTCAAAACTGTCTAATAATGTTATAAAAATTGTTTGAAAAAGTTTAAAATATTAAATAATGTTAGTAAATACAAAAGAAGAGCTATAGTTTACAATAATATAACTGAAAAATGAAGCGCTTGTAAAAGTGCAGTTGAGCCAAATTTACTTCCAATAAAAGAATTGACAAAACCATCAAAATTTTAATGCAATGACAACACTGGGTGAATATGAAAAATTGAATATATATATATGGTATGATAAGAAAAATAAATGCCTGGACGGGATTCGATCCGGGTTCGAATCCCGTCCAGGCATTTATTTTTCTTATCGTACCATATTAAGCTTGCATTGCTCAATGTTAAATATTTAATTATAACATATATATATAATAAATTGAGTTGGTGTTTACTTGATGAAAATCCATATTAATTAATTAAATAAAAATAAAACTTGGTTTTATTGGATTTTAATATTTATTAAGATATAATTCAGTGACAGCTGTTTCGGTACATGTCTGAAGAAGGTACAGTGTACCAAAACAGCTGTCACTGAATTATATCTTAGTAAATATGAAAATCAAATAAAACTAAGTTTTATTTATTTTTAATTAATATATATTTATTGCATTGAGAGTAGTTTTTTATAACTTGGATTTCTTTTTTAAATTTTCAGGCCATTGTGAATTTCACTATGGAATTCATAAATATCATTATAGGCTGGCCTGGATCTGCACACGACAGTCGTATGTTCAAAAGTAGCATGATCTGTGGCCAATTTGAAGAAGGAGAAGCGTCCGGCATTCTCCTGGGAGACAGTGGGTATGCGTGCCATCATTTTTTAATGACACCTCTCCTCAACCCACAAACACGAGCTGATTTCAATTATAATAGATGACATAATGTTACTAGAAGTTAGGTGGAAAGATCTTTCGGGATCTGGAAACGGAAATTTCAGTGCTTAAGAAAAGGTCTTTCCCTCAAACTTGAAACGACGACTGTTATAGTTGCAACAACTGTGTTACCCAATATAGCGAGGAGGGCAACGATGCTGACATAGAGGATCTGCCATCAGTAATGCTATTCCAGTTGTGAATGATGTTTATGATTTGCCAAATGGATTGACAGCCAGAAGGGCTCTAATAGATGCCCACTTTTAATAATAAGTAAGGTGAATACCGAGTCATCTTTCCTCATAACTGGTGTTCTATTTGAAGTAGTTTCGATATTTCACGTATACCATCGACAGTTTTTCCAGACTGTTGAAATTTAAGTTGTCAGCTCTGGACATCGAGGGCCGACAACGTTAATTTAAACATTCAGGAAAAGCTGACGATGGTATACTTTATATACAGAAACTAGTTCAAATAGAACACAACAAGTTATGAGGTAGAATAACTCCAGATTTACCTTATTTGTTATTAAGAAGGACCTAATAGTGTTACTTCCCATTGTATTTTTACTTGTAATTTTAGGATTGTGATTGGACAAAATTATATGAACACTTTCTTTTCACTACACTATCATGTATTGTGCATTTTTTTTTTTTTGTCTTCTATACTTCCTCTGCTGTAAGGCTGTGAACATATTTGTGTTGTATTTATATACCATTATGTGTTAAATATGCAATTTCCTCATCTAAATTGTGCATCTCTAACACTTATCATTTTGTCTAATCTTAAATTTCATTTGTTCTTATATGTAATTTAAATAGGGCCCTATTCTATGTGACATATCAGCTATGAACTTTGTAATTGTCCTTTAAGTCACTAACAATAATTTATTCACATTTCTGGTATAGCCAATTGTGAACATGTTTATTTAAATTCAGTTTGTTTGTTTTATGTCCTGCACCATAGCTGAATGGTTAAGGCAAGATGCCTTGTCAGAGAGTTACCGGACTTGCGCTAGTTCGGGTCTCTATGGGGGAAAACATTTTTTCTTGTGATTTTGGTCAGTATTGGGCCGTTGCTAACTCAGCATCATTAGGCATTTGGATAGCTACAATATCAGCTATAATGACTGGGGGACGTGACATGCTGACCACATATCAATCCTACACTGGGTGAATGATCTTCTATCTCCGTGATCACCTCATGTGGAAGTGAGTCCAACATCCAGCAAGTAGGCCAAGAGCCTTCTAGGCCTTTCAAGCCATGTTTTTTTTATTATTTTATATTCCGTTAAGTGAGTCAAATAAGTTATTACATGTTACCTCATAAAACTCCGTGATCTTCACAGGACTGGTTTCTGAAGCTATTGCTTGTATCATCAGCCAAGACTCAATTAACTCTATAGTCTGAGTTCTGGTTGACGATAGAGGAAATAACTTCAGAAACCGGTCCTGTTTTCCTGACATTTATCTTACAGGTGAGGAAAAACCCCGATAAAACCTCACCCAGAAAAACTGTCCCGACCGGGGATCGAACCCAGGCCCGCTGCGTAACAAGGCAGCACGCTACCTCGAGACCACAGCGGTGGACTGAGTAAGAAAATAAATGCTTAAATATCAAAACTGCAGAAGCAGTAATTATAATAAAATATATTTTGATATTTATTTATATTGACTTTCATGAAAAAATAGTGAAAGAAGAGAACAATTTGGAGGATATAATATTTTCATATAAACATAATAATATTTTGGCTATTATCAGCAAAATGTCTGAATCTGGATGCTAAAGCAGACAACAGGTAGCAAACTATACAGCTATAGGAAGTGTATTTATCTTGAATGCTATCAATCCACAATATTTCTCATACTGTGTTATAAATACTTCACTCTGCATTATATTATTTTTGGTCTGGACATCTTACCTCAATATTAATGTTGATTTGTTCTTGGACATGTTTCAAAACAATTCTGTTTTCCCAGACTTTCCTAAAATTAAATATTACTTCACTCTGCATTTAAGTTGTTTTCAAAATATTATTATTTTTCATTGAACTTTTATATAGATCATACAGAAGTGTCAGGGATTCTAATGTAATCATGACACCTTCATCAATTCAAATAAAAAAAACACAATTTATTGTTGCAGTATGAGAGAAATATATATGTTGATTTTTCCCCCAAAAAAAATATGAGTAATGCCTTCAAATGAAGTGAAAAGTTGAGTTCAAAGTAACCTAAAATGACCATATCTGTAATGTAAAATACGTATCAGACAGTGTAACCAATATATCACAAAAACCTGCCAACTAACAAGTGAATGCTAAAATAACCTGGTGTATTAACTCGCCCATTTTCTCAACCTAACTTACCCAAACTAACACTATCTTGCTTATCTGATACTAACTTGCCCATTTTATCGCCCTAATTTGCCCACTAATGTAGGTAGACTCCTAGGATAGAACCCCATGTAATGTGTGAGTAAATATGTTGGCAATAAGCTCTAGCTGGAACTGTGTTATCACATTGGTCCAACATAATACTAGCAGTCACTTGTTCTCCGATCCAATATTCACAGGGTGGCATAGAATAACCAAAGTGTCTTTTTTTTAAGTACCGGTACTGAAATTTCAAAATGTACATTTTTCTTGTTTTGGAAAACAAGCCAGTTGCCTTAATATATTGTGAAACTAAAATATGAATAGAAATTGAAAATAACATTGTGGCAAAGATTTCTAATTAATTGACTTTAATTAAAAGTTTAATCCTTTTTTTTTTAGAGTTTTCCTAGAGTATGAGACAAATATAAAAATGCATACCACTATTAATCTGATGTCGTTTTAACCATATGAGCATTTCAATCAATCTATCAGCAGACAGCAGATGCCTCTAACTTTGGAAAAAAGTTATTGTACCACTCCTTTCTATGTATTGATACAGAATGTGGCTATCATTAAGTAAAATAATAGGAGATTCTATGCCAGGAGTCCAACTACATTAGTCACTTCAAACAGAATAGCTAACTTTTCATTATGGTGCGCCAGATAATCCAATAAACTGTAAAACTAATCTGGAACACGGTATATCTAACTTGCCCATTTTCTCAATTAACGAAATAAAATAATATAAGTGGACTCCTGGCATAGAATAGCCAAATAATCAATTTAAAAATTTACCTTATACACGTTCACACTTATCTTGTAAAATCTCCAGAACACGGTAATAGGCCCATATTGAAAACTTTTTCTGCATTGACATTGATGTAAAAAATTGTTACTGGTACTCTATAATATTATACATTGACAGTTTAAACGTTAAAAAAAATAATGTATTTCATGTCAATTTCAAGTCGGATAACTAAAATTATTTACCGCACATAAATGTTGCCATTTGCACTACACGCTACACCGCATTATACATAAATGAAGCTATACACAATAGTCCGGAACTGATAAAATCAGGGGGGAGAAAAATTAATGGACAAAATACGCTGGTTGCTTAGTATGATTTGGGAAAAAGAAGCTCTTCCAGATGAATGGAAATAATCAATTATCGTACCAATTTATAAGAAAGGAGATAAAACTGATTGCAACAACTGCAGGGGCATCTCATTACTTTCAACTTCCTACAAAATTCTAACAAATATATTAGTAAGCAGACTTACTCCCTATATTGATGACATTCTAGGAGATCATCAATGTGCATTTAGAAGAAACAGGTCAACAACAGATCAGATTTTTAGTATAAGACAGATTTTAGAAAAGAAATGGGAATATAATGGAACTGTACATCAACTGTACGTAGACTTCAAAAAAGCATATGTTTCAATTAAGAGGGAGAAGTTATATAGTATCCTGCTGGAGTTCGGAATTCCATAAAAGTTAGTTAGACTTATACAAATGTGTCTAAATGGCACAAAGAGTAGGGTGCGTGTAGGCAAACAGTTTTCAGTTTTCGGACACTTTTGAAATCCAGAATGTGTTGAAGCAAGGAGATGCACTATCTCCTCTACTATTTAATTTTGTACTAGAGCATGCCATTAAATCTTTAGGGAATGAGGAAGGCTTACAACTCAATGGTATTAATAAGCTGTTAGTTTATGCTGATGATGTAGTACTATTGGCTGATAGTGAGGAGATACTAAAGGGCAACACGCACACACTATTGAGTAACACTAAGAAATTAGGACTAGAAGTAAATATCAATAAAACTAAATATATGGTCACACGTAGAAATTCATTATATAATGGAAATAGACAGCTAATGACAAATTAGGGAAATTTTGAGGAAGTGGCTGAATTCAAATACCTAGGAACAATAATCACAAATAGGAATGAGATGCACAAAGAAATTAAACATTGGCTCAATTCTGGAAATGCGTGCTATTATGCATTGCAGAAACTTTTGATGTCCCAACTCCTTTCAAAAAACGTTAAACTGAAAATATATAAAACTATTATTCTACCAGTTATATTATATGGTTGGAAAACATGAACTCTTACTTTAAGGGAGGTGATGAGATAACGATAATTTAAGAATAAAGTACTTAGGAAAATGTTTTGGACCAACGAGAAATGAACAGACAGGTGAATGGAGAATGCTACATAACAATGAACTACATGGTCTTTAGGAAGAAGCCAGAATATAATTAAGAACATTTAAGTCGCATAGACTGCGATGGGCAGGATATGGTGCACATATTGGTAATGAAAGGACGGTACATGCAGGCTTCTTGTAGGAAAGCCAGAGGGAAAACGCCCAGTTTGGAGACCAAGAATGAGGGTGGGAGAATAACATTAACTATGATTTGAGGGAAGTAGATTATACAGGGAATGATTGGATAGCATTAGCTCAGGATAGGGATCTAAGGAGAGCTTATGTCCGCATGGCCATGAACCTAAGGGTTCAATAGTGCCCATGAGTAAGTAAGTAAGTATACACAATAGTCCAAACACGTTAAAAAAATGATCCATAATTTAAACATTACTCTAGTTACATTCCATACAATTGGATGTTGATGCTGAGTTCTTGGAGAAACTGCATGCACTTAAACTAGCGTGAAATATTTTCAAAGTCCTATAGAACAACAGTGTGCATGCACCAGAGTTTATAGAGCCACCGATATCCCACAATCGAATCACATATCGTTTATCATCCTCGATTACTATCCGTCGCTATGAAATTTAAATGACCAACATTTGCAATAAATCCCCAAATCTATGTTAAAAATATATATTAATAATATTAAAATTACCAAACGTTTATTAAAAATGGATGTACACTTACTTATGACACCCTAACACTGATCCAACCAGCGATAACCCAAAACAGCGATAGGAAACTCATAGACTAAATATTATACTCACTACATGGTCATTAAAGGAAGCCAGATATAATAAGAACAGTTAAGTCTCGTAGACTGCAATGGGCAGGACATGTTGCACGTATGGGGAATGAAAGACGTGCATGGAAGCTTCTTGTAGAAAAGCCAGAGGGAAAACGCCCAGTTGGTAGACCAAGAATGAGGTCGGAGAACAACATTAACTATGATTTGAGGGAAGTAGATTATACAGGGAATGATTGGAAAGCATTAGCTCAGGATAGGGATGTATGGAGAGCTTATGTCCGCGCGACCATGAACCTACGGGTTCCATAGTGCCAGTGAGTAAGTAACTAAGTAAATAATATACTCTGTGGAGAAAATAACAGCTAGCATCACAATATTGTCTAACTGTCATAATATTGTGATTTGCGTATTTAAATAAATACTTCAAAATTGTCTAATAATTTTGTAAAAATTGTTTGAAAAAGTTTAAAATATTAAATAATGTTAGTAAATGTAGAATAAGAGCTATAGTTTACAAAAATATAACTGAAAAAATCAAGCGCGAGTAGAAGTGCAGTTAAGCCGAATATTTTTCACTTCATTTGGTTTACTTCATATTTTTATTTAAGAATGAGACAACAAACATTTTACTTAGATCGATATGACTTTTATTCAGCAGATGATGGTAAATATTTAAAATGTTTCCCAATTTAGTTACTTTCGTAATTCGTAATGTTGAGATCACTGAGAATGAAAATTATTTGTGTTACAATTTGAACAACATAGTTATTTTTGAGCTAAGTGGACCGCTTTTCTTCTTAACGTTTTAAAGATTGTGTTTTAAAATTATATTACCATAAGAGTTTAATTTTTACTTAAATATTATATTGATTGTTTTGCATAAAGTTTTACTCAAAAATATGCATTTCGTTAAACTAATAATCTTAACCTTTAAAAGCCCAGGAGCCCATATGCTGGGTTTTAAATTGTACATCCAGTCTGCCTGCAGACCCACCGTATGGGTTCTGAGCAGGCGGACCTGTTTGGTTGCTTGAAATTATATTGGATAATACTACTTTTGTAACATACCTTTTTTCAGGGTTATCAGATGCTTGGCAACATGATGTGAAGATAGCATTTGTTTATTAAATGTTTGTTTTTGTGTGAAAAGCCTCGAAACAATCACCAATTCACAAACCGACATCGTACTTTTTACACTTCACTTGCACACTTTTTCTTATTCCCTGTGCCGAACACCCACGACAAATTAGTCTTTGTAAAGCTACCCACCAATGTTGACTAAAGTTAACTTCAAGTCACGAAATGTCTGTACTCAATATAGTATGTCTATCAACCAGGGAGTCATTTACAGGGTGTTCTACCAGCCTGTTCCAAAATGTCTGTGACAAGTCTAAGTCGGAAGTCTCTGTTTGTTGTTTTGGCCCAATGTTGACTAAAGTTGACTTCAAATCACGAAATGTCTGTACTCAATATACTAGGTCTATCCAGAAAGTCGTCTACAGGGTGTTCTATCAGCCTGTTGCAAAATGTCTCTGACAAGTCTAAGTCGGAAGTTATTTTGGCACCAATGAAGTCAGAAGAAGAAAACTGTATAGAATGGTCAAGTCTAACAAATGAAAAAATAATTTTTTGGTTGAGTAAACAAGCTATAACGGCTGGGGGACTCGACATGCTGACCACATGTCACCCATGAGGTGGCTCCATGATAATCTACCTTTGTGATTGATACAAGTGAGTGTGAGGCCAGCAGCTGGATGGTAGGCTAAGGGCCTTCTAGGCCTGTCGCACCATTGAATTATTATTATTATTTTTAGATTATTAGGCATCCCTTCTCTTAGGTCTTACTTTCCCACAACACGTCATTTCACATTAGAATAATTACGCCAAAAAGAAGGTACATTTCTGATTCTGTCATGTCGGGGGAAGAGTACATTTTTCTTCGCTGTCAATTCTAGTTTCACGAACCCAAGACCTGACAAAAGCCAGGTGTATCACAGCTATAAGTGTCGGTTGATTTTAGCGTGTGATTGTCATGGATATCGTTTTCGTTATGTCACAATTCGAGAATGTCTTGTATTTCAGCGTAACGTAGTGATTTTGTACTAGACAAAATGTAAACTTCACTCTGAGTCACAAAACTGTCAATGAATAAGGGCTGTGGGTGGAATGTTTTTCAAAACTTTCCTGCTTATGGGGAAAACTGACCGGATGCAAACAATAAACAAAAGAATGAACGAGGGTTAGAATATACCTAAATCTATATACAGTTTCTCACTTCTAACCTGATTCACAACACTCTAAAGTCCCTAAAGTTATTTGGTAACTATCGTGAATTTAAACATTCTCTCTATGGTACAAAATATCACTACGGATTTTTGCCGTGAATACCACTGATTTTACAATAATATTTAACACTTTAAACGTTGTTTGATGTTTGTGACCCCCACAGATTTTAAAATGTGAGTTAATAAAATCAGCAAAGTTATAGTCAAAAGCTAAGGAGTTTAAAAGCTAGGTGGACATTTAAACCCGGGCAGTCTGCCGCTACTTGGCCATTTAAACTTGGGCGCTTAAAGGTTAAAGATTACTAGTAGAATTTATAATAATAAACGGAAGTGCGCACAATGTGCACGTTTACTAGCAGAATTTGTATTAGAGTATTGGCTATGGGAAAATTCCCTATTCAATTTCAATGCTCAAAAAACTCCGCCTTGGGAGATTATAAAAAGAATTAAATTAAACCGCGGACCTTCTAAACCGACTGCAATTGAGAACAATGGAACTTGGGCTTATCATCCTTATGATCAAGCACAAGTTCTCGCGGAAAATTTCGCAAATCGATTCAGACCACAAGAGTTAACGTCGCCAGTTCATGAAGCTGAAGTCAATAATAGAGTAGACACCTTCCTAGCTGCTCCCTACACAAATGAAAGACCTGACATCCACCTCGCTGACCTACGCATTCACGTCCAGGCCCTTCGCACTTCAAGTGCACCTGGACATGATCGTATAAGTAACCTAGCCTTAAAGCATCTCCCGCGCAAAGCGCTACTTCTCCTCCTTACTATCCTTAAATACTGTATCCAATTTAATCACTTCCCTGCAACTTGGAAGATGGCTAAAGTTATTGTGCTACCGAAACCAGGAAAAAATCCAAGTATCCAGACAATTTGCGTCCAATAAGCCTTCTACCAGTTCTGGGAAAAATCCTAGAAAAACTACTTTTGGCCAAACTAAAAATTGAAGTCTCAAACAAAGAACTATTACCCAACCATCAATTTGGATTTCGAAATTCACACAGCACACCGCTGCAACTGGCGAGGCTTATAGACCAAATAGTCACTGGTTTCAACGCCAAGCGTAGTACAATAGCAGTCTTCCTCGACATTGAGAAAGCTTTTGACACAACTTGGATAAACGGATTGATATATAAGCTGATACAATTCCAAATTAATCCAAATTAGTCAAAATAATCTCCACTTATCTGAGAAATAGAACCTTCTATGTCTCTGTGAGTGGAAATAAATCTGATACGAAGCCCATACGGGCAGGAGTTCCACAAGGAGCTGTCCTTTCACCCTTATTGTACTCCCTATATGTCTCTGACCTACCTTCACCTCCATCACTCCAAATAGCTTCCTTTGCTGATGACACTTGTCTATTCATGCAATCCAAACTTAAATCCATTCCTCACAGACTTGCAACATTCCAGCGAGCAATAACCATAATATATGAATGGTTTTGCTCCTGGAACATTAAACTAAATGCTGGGAAAACGCAAGTCGTCCTGTTTTCCAAATCGAACTTTCCATGTCCAATCCAGCTCACTATGGGTGTACAACCTCTGCCAGTAGAAACTTCTGTCAGATATTTAGGCCTAATATTGGATAAAAGGCTTACATTTAGAGCCCATGTTGATCATATAATAACCAGAGCCCATCAAGGCATAGCGATATTATATCCGTTTTTCAAGTCGCCGTCACTCTCCCGTAGGATCAAGCTCACATTATATGTGGCTGTGATCCGTAGTATGCTATTGTACGGCTGTGAATCTCTGAGTATCCTTGCGAAATGCCACAAGAAGAAACTACAGATACTGCAAAACAAGTGTCTAAAAATCATACTTTCGGCCCCGCGTTACACAAGGATAACAGAGATGCACGAGGCCACGAAGGTGCCATATATTGATACTATCATATCAGAAAGGGTCACCACCATGTTTCAAAACATAAATGATCATGAAAACCCAATAGTACGCAATATAGGACACCTTCCACAATGGCGTACTACACATAGAAACATATTCGACCAAATAAATAATCCATAGTACTTAGCATGTAGCAACCAAGGTCAGAATGATGAGCGCAGAGTGGCGTGGCTCATTCCGGTCCTGAATCGAACCAAGTTCTTCAGCGACACGGTTTCCGATGCCCCAATCAAGCGAGATCTATTCGCCTTGGCAACAATATCCATATAAATCTCACACTACTCAAACAATAAAATAAATCCCCATAAAATCGCCGTGTAGGCTAGGGTATACCAGCTGAACCCAATACAGAATACACACGCGAATTCGCCGACAAGGGACAAACACAAGTCCCAGGAAAGGCACACTGGACAGCACCAATAGCTGTCACAAAGTGATGATGATGAGTATTGGCTACATTGATTACTAAACCATGCTTCGTGTTCTGCATAGAGAACGAAGGTGTTCCGTTTGTTGATCATATGTTGTCATAGAGAAACTTCGATATGTTGTATGTTTGTTATTCTGGAGGAAGGAATGAAGTGGTGATGAGCTTCGGTTCTCTATGTTCTAGCAGTTGTCGAATGTATCAATTTAATATAACATTTTATTTATCATATTGAAGTTAAATTCAGATACTATCATAGACTACTAAAGGAATAGGTCAAATATGACGACAGTAACTTCTCCATCTATCGAATTAAGTTCATACAGAGACCAACATTTTAAAGTAAGTATAAAGTTAAATTATATATTTAAAATTGTGGAATGGAATACTATGAAATATGGTTAATACCTATCTTTGAAATAACTTTCCAAAACGATTTTATATTGGTTATGTGAATAGGGGTAGTTTTACTGGAATAGGCCTACTGTATTCGGTTAGAAAAATGTTTCACATTTTCTTTAATATGCATAACTTCTTCCCACGTATATAATTCAGGTTTAATGGTTGGATTGGAGATTCGGGTGAGGTAGGTTATATGCCGGTCACAATTCTACACTTACACTCTTAAGCCACTGATGCACGAAACACTTGTAAACATGTTTTGTACTGTTTTAAACATTTTGCAACGATCTTCAAGCTTTCTTTACAATAGTTTATACTTATGTATTTACATAAAACATGATCATGGATACATTACTTACTTGCTACTTTCCCATGTTGTTACAACGTTGCCACCATTTGAAAATAATTTCAAACCCTATTTAGTGTTAGTGTATGTGAAATTAGTTTATAGTTCATTAAATAGTATGCATGTAAATTGTGGTCCATTTTCTTTAGTTAGGAAATGGCAAGTTAGTTTACGTCCATTTTTTTTTTTTTGCATTTGGGAATCTATTCCCAAAGTTGGTAACGCCGACTGCAGAGCCATCTACCGCAGGCTATATTAACCATTATAACAAACTCGCGCATGCGCACTCCGATTCTGTGGAACTTAGAAGAATTCGACTTTTTCCGGAGATTCTATGGCTTTCTGATTCTATTTTAGACAAATTAAGGGTGAGGTAGGTTATATGCCGGTCACAATTCTACACTTACACGCTTATGCCACTGATGCACTAAACACTTGTAAACACGTTTGTACTGTTTTAAACATTTTGCAACGATGTTCAAGCTTTCTTTACAACATTTTATGGCTGTTGTACACTTCAGGTCGCAAAAATTTTTCAATTTAATATCTTATTCCACTGATGCACTAAACACTTTTAAACACGTTTAAAACATTTTGCAACACTTTTAAACACATTTTAAACATCTTCCAATGTTGCAACGATCTTTTTTTATACTTATATATTTACGTAAAACATGGTCGTGCTACATTGCTTACTGCTATTTTCCCTCCTCTTCCTATGTTGTTCCAGCATTGCCACCATCAACAACCCAAAATACTCCAGATGTTGCCAACCATTTCCATGTTCCCTGGATTTCACCTACGTTAGAGTAATTGATTTGTGTTACAGTAATTGATTTAGGTTTGGTTAGCTTTGTGATTTGCTACGTAAAATAAATTACCTCTTCATATCTGTTATTCTATGAAAAATTCAAAATATCGGACGGTTACCACGTAAAATCATATTTCCACTAGTTCATTTCGTGTTAATTATACATTTTTAGACAAGTTCTGGGAATTTTGTGTCAATGTTGGTCATACTGATTTCTCATACATATACCGCCAACTGCTGGAGGTTGCATTTATCTACCTGGGATAATTGGAGCACTAGCGCATGCGCACTGCGATTCTATAGAACTTAGAAAAATTTTCGTGCAACCCAAACTGTAGCATAATCCCATTTTATATTTATATATTTACGTAAAACATGATCGTGGATACATTACTTACTTCCTACTTTCCCATATTGTTCCAACGTTGCCACCATTCAAAAATAATTTCAAACCACATTTAGTGTTAGTGTACGTAAAATTAGTTTATAATTTATTAAATAGTACACATGTAAATTGTTTTGTTAGGTTAGGAAATGGGAAGTTGGTTTACGTCCATTTTTTTAAGCATTTGGGAATAAATAATATGTATGTAAATTGTTTTCTTTAGTTAGGAAATGGCAAGTTAGTTTACGTTCATTTTTTTTGCATTTGGGAATCTATTCCCAAAGTTGGTAATGTCGACTGCAGAGCCATCTACCAGAGGTTATATTAACCATTACCGCAAGGCGCGCATGCACACTGCAATTCTGTGGATCTTAGAAGAATTCATGTCCGGCATATACATGACTTTTTCCGGAGATTCTATGGCTTTCTGATTCTATTTTAGACAAATTAAGGGTGAGGTAGTTTATATGCTGGTCACAATTCTACACTTACACTCTTATGCCACTGATGCACTAAACACTTGTAAACACGTTTTGTACTGTTTTAAACATTTTGCAACGATCTTCAAGCTTTCTTTACAATATTTTATATTTATATACACTGCTCAAAACAATTAGAGGAACACTATGAAATATGCAAATTTGTTTTCATTGGACAAAGGTACAAACATGAAATTAATAAAGTACATTATGTGTGGTTATTTATTTATTGCTCATGTCAGTAAAAAACAAACGAATAACGCTGACAATTAACTTTTCAAATAATTCCGCTATGTAAGCAATTGAATCTTGTGCTTATTTTTCAAAGTTAAACACTCGTTATATAGAGTTAGTATCGTGTATGGCCTCCACGACATTCGATGACACTTTGGCATCTTCGTGCCATGCTCCCAATAAGATTCTGGATTTCCTCTTGCGGAATATTCTCCCATTCCTCCTTCAGAGCATCTCCAAGTTGCTGGAGATTTGTGGAGCTTGATGTCGGTTCCTTACCTTCCTGTCTAGAAGATCCCACAAGTGTTCAATAGGGTTGAGGTCTGGGCTGACCGCTGTCCACTCCATTACCTCAATTTCATTCCTCCTCAGGAAATCCCGGTGACAGTCGCAGAATGTGCCCTGGCATTATCCTGCATAAACAGAAATCCAGGGCCTATTCCAATGGCAGCAGGTACTACATGTTCTTCCAGAACGTGCTCGATATACCGAACAGCATTCATTCGCTGGGGAACAAGTACAAGGTCCGTACGATTGTTGTACATAACTCCGGCCCACACCATTATGGAACCTCCTCCGAATCTATCAATTTCCTGTACGGCCTCTGCAGAAAATCTTTCTCCTGGCCGTCCCCACACCGTCAATCGACCATCACAACGTGTAAGACGATACCTGGATTCGTCCGAGAAGAGCACAGACTCCCACTGGTTCAGGTTCCAATCACCATGGTTTTCAGCATACGTACGTCTTGCTGCCTTATGCCCATTTGTTAAGCGTGGTTTTTTAACGGGCCTTTTTGGACGAATATTCTCTTTCCTTAATCTGTTCCTTATGGTTTGGTCTGAAACCCGGATTCCGGAAGCCATATGAAGTTCATTCCGCAGGCATTTTGCAGTTTTTGTACGCTGTCGAAGAGCAGAAAGAACAACGTATCTGTCATCCTGGGCTTGTTTTAAATTTACGGCCCTGGCCACGTCTTCTACCATACTGATATGTCTCTCTGTGCCTGTTGCGTAACCTGGACACCACGGAAGGAGAAACCCCAAGCTCTCTAGCCACTTGTCGCAGAGATTGACCTTGTCGTAAAAGATGTAGAGCATGATACACTTCAAACTCATTTACATGCCTCATTTTGTCAGAGACTTCAATAAACAAGGCAATAATCAACATTTGTCACTATAGCAACATCAGGAAGCTTACCAATTAGAAGTGGCCAGTGCCTTCCAAAATAAAAAAATTCTCTATATTTGTTATTTGAGGTAATTTCTCTGTATTTAGGCCATGGATCTTTAAAATTTGTATCCAATGATAACATTAATCATTCAATTTACATATTGTCCAACTTTCAGCATCACAGCTTTAAAAAAGAATTACTTATTCAATTTATTACAAGTGTTCCTCTAATTGTTTTGAGCAGTATATTTACGTAAAACATGATCATGGATACATTACTTACTTGCTACTTTCACATGTTGTTCCAACATTGCCACCATTCGAAAATAATTTCAAACCATATTTAGTGTTAGTGTACGTAAAATTAGTTTATAATTTATTAAATAGTATGCATGTAAATTGTTTTGTTAGGTTAGGAAATGGAAAGTTGGTTTACGTCCATTTTTTTTAAGCATTTGGGAATAAATAATATGCATGTAAATTGTTTTCTTTAGTTAGGAAATGGCAAGTTAGTCTGCATCCATTTTTTTTTTTTTGCATTTGGGAATCTATTCCCAAAGTTGGTAATGCTGACTGCAGAGCCATCTACAGCAACTCGCGCATGCGCACTGAGATTCTGTGGAACTTAGAAGAATTTGTGTCCGGCATGTACCAGACTTTCTCCCAAATTAACATTAGGCTTATTGTTAAGTTTTTTATATATCTAATTTTGGCTCTATGTTTTTATGTAGGATTATATATGTATATATTGAACTACAATTAGGCCATGGGGAAAAGGTCTAGTATTTGTTGATGATGATTTTTTTAAGTTCTACAGAACTTAGTGCACATGTGGGAGATGCTCGAATGCTTAATGAAGCTTCCACAAGATGGCAATAAAAGTGGTGTTACCATCTTTTGCAATAAGTTCCCAAATGTATATAATAAATGGAAGTACACCAACTTCCTTCTTCCTAACCTAACAAAATAAATTATGTGCATATTATTTAATAAACTATGAAGTAATCTTATGTATACTAACTTGTCCCATCAGAACCTAACAAAATGAAATTAATTTCTTGATATATGGTTCGGAATTAATTGCAAATGTTGGTAACATCAATTCCATTGCCATCTTGTGGAAGTTACATTAAGCATTTGCACATTGCATGCATGCACACTGTGATTTTTGTAGAACATTCACTATATTTGCGTAATTATATAAATATTTAAAAAGTAAGAAAGTCTCTAAGAATTGTTGCAAAATGTTTAAAATAGTACAAAACATAATTACAGGTGGTAAAAGTGTGGAGTGCAACAGTAACATAAGAATGTTGTATGGTAAATCGTGAGTGACAAATTTAGCTGGCCTTGGCTTAGTGATGTCTCACACACACACGCACACAAAAACTCCAAAAAAATTACTTGGAAAATTACAGAATTTTGCACAAACAAGAAGTGACATTAAGCACCAATTTATTATGTGAAATATAAATTAAATATAAAAAAAACGGAAAAACTGCACTTAAACTAGCATGAAATATTTTCAAAGTCCTATAGAACAACAGTGCACATGCGCCAGAGTTTATAGAGCCAGCGATAACCCACAATCTAACCACATATCGATTATCGTCCTCAATTACTATCCGTCGCTATGAAATTTAAATGACCAATTTTTCCAATAAATCCCCAAATCTATGTTAAAAATACATTAATAATATTAAAATTACCAAACGTTTATTAAAAATGGATGTACACTTACTTATCACTCCCTAACGCTGATCCAACCAGCAACAACCCAAAACAGCGATAGAAAATCATGGACTTAGTAATATAGGCCTAGTCTGTAGAGAAAACAGCTGTTAGCATCACAATATTGTCTAGCAGTGTCATAATATTGTGATTTGCATTTTTAAATAAATACTTCAAAATTGTCTAATAATGTTGTAAAAATTGTTTGAAAAAGTTTAAAATATTAAGTAATGTTAGTAAATACAGAAGAAGAGCTATAGTTTACAACAATATAACTGAAAAATCAAGTGCTAGTATAAGTGCAGTTGAGCCAAAAAGACTATTTACAGGTACAGTATGTTATATATTTCCTGTCATTCCTCATTTCTAATATATTCTAGCGCATTTAGCTGGATGCTATAACTTTTAAAAAAGCAGCAAAAAGGAATTACTGTTGTAGAATGTTATGGCCGGCCTGAGGAATGTATGTTTATAACTTTTGGCCAGAAGAAAGAGTGAAAGAATTAATCAAACGATATAGTAATAACTTAAATAAAGTTATATAGACCTAAACATGGGGATTGTCAGCCAAACAACAGAATAAAAAAAAAACAAATTACAACTGTAGAAGTTACAACCTGAGGTGTGTGTATGTAATATGTATATATATATACACACATACACATGATTCTTATAGAGAAAGAAGTACGAGAAATAGGAGAAAAATTAATTAGAATTTCACATGAATCTAACCTAAAAATTGTAAAAATAATGGCTGTACCAAAAGTTAGCACAGAATCATGAGAAAACAGAATTACCAACCCGACGGATTTGTCATACTGACTGGTCATGTTGCCTTACTTGGTATCATTGCCTCTAATTTTATTGGAATAGAACATTGCAAGCTTCCTAAAGAACATATCATCTGAAAATGAGAGGAGTTGTTTCACCACAAAAATTCACACAACATAAGGAATTCGTAATATAAACTAAATGCAGCTATCTACCCAAATCATAACCTAATTTACCAAAAGTAAGGAAATGTAACATGTCATAACTTAATGTACTTTCCTCTACACATTTCTTGAAAATAAGAAAACTAATCAGTCCAGATCGATGGAAATTTCCGTATACTTCATGGCCACCTCTGCCATTAAAAAAGGCCAGAAGTCTCACTCATAGAACGAGTAACTTTCAGAACTATCCTGCAACTGGCCTATTTCCAATATATAAGTATAAGGAAGAAGTGATACATTTTGAAATTCCTGGGGAAAAAGATTTGTTTTGGAAGTTCATTGGTCAACTTAAAGAAGGAAGAAGGAGCAACTTGCAGGATTGCCAACCACCAATTCAACAGTCCGAACAAGCTTATAGAGTTCTCAAAATTTCTGCAAATTATGAGATGAGGGTCTATATCTGATTCTTAAAAATGTACTTAAACATATACTCACCCTAAGCTCCTCTCTGTAACAATCCAAGTACACATCTGTGTAAACTGCTGAAGTGGTGCATAAATTTTAAGTAGACCACAAAAATGCCATCTATCTGATTACTTCAGAACTTGAAGTACAATATTTGCAGTGGACGGCATTGGAACACACAATTTTCTAAGGATAAAGGTTCAAGATCTTCATACTTTAGTTAAATATTATCAGAAAATACAATGCAAAAGTAAATTTAAAGTTTTTATAAGAATACAAAAAAAAATTGGAACCCATTAAAATTTGTTATATTGGAATATTAGCTCTTCAGTATCGACCTTTGTACCTGCACGGATCTATACATTATTGTATGCCACTGGCCTCTATAGGCCTACATGGTACTTACCTGAATGGAAAGTCATTTAAACTGTTTTCATGATCAGAATTTTGAAGATATGTCAGTTTTTCTAAACTGTAATTAAGACATAACACATAGCTTCAAGAAGATACATACATAATTAGAATCTGCATTTGCCAATTATTATTATTTGAGACCGGATGTTAGGGAAAATGCCTATAGTTATTTATTATAGATATTGTAAAAGTGACTTCATATAAGTTCATACCGACGACCCTAGGGTTGTTTTCCATTAAGTTTATTTTGCCTATAAATGCCTATTTGCCATATACTCTCAAAATTAATTTAATTTTTCAATTAAATTAATTGAAATGGGCAAACTTCGTGACACATATCATTGCATGAAAAATCCAAGCGTTCTAATTCTGTTAGAATATTTTAGGGTAAGGGTGGCAATAACCTAATAGGTAGATGGTTTCCCCCTCAATGCACTCCCGTTAAGCAAAGTAAAAAGTACCGGTTATTGAATTTTTACACTCATGCACTCCCTTTAAGCAAAATAGCCCTAAGCTATGTCCCATTGTTGGCTTATTGAGAGGAGAAAAGATATACTATTTGTGAGTTTTTCAGAAAATATCTCATTTTTGTGATTTTGAAATCCTAACAATACCAATCCAAAGTTTTAGGTGGTTATTAAACAATAGCCCTCTTACTAATAATCCATGTATAACTTTTATACAAGGTTTATACACATCTCAGTTGAAAATTCTTACTAATAAACACTGTATTAGCTGTTCAGTGTAGAAGAGGTGTACAACTTTACATGGGAATCGTTATACATGCCTCCAGCCTTGTTTAAGGATTCTATAACTAGACAAAATGTCGGACATCAAGATCAACTGATTGTTTCCTTATGATATTGATGAAAGTTTCCTTAAATTTAACCCAAAATGCAACACTTTAACGACTGTTTGATGGATGCACAGGGCATAAATAATATTAATAAAGCTCTGGGTAGGAAAATAAAGGCATCATAAAATGCCTTTCGTTACACTCATTCTCGATTAGGCCTAAAAATATTTTAAAATTGAACATTGAATCACAAAAGGATATGTTCTACAATAATTGCTGTAGACAAGATTCAACCTGAATGTAGTTTAAATGCTTCATAATATTATTTTAAGAAAACTTTCTTGCATCTTTAATACATAACACACACACCGATATAAAAATGTATTTAATTATAGAGGTACTATTATTGCAAGAAGCTACATGTTAACTTGGTAGTCTTGTGGTTAGAGCTTCTGACTATGATGTGTGAGGTCGTAGGTTCGATTCCCGGTCAAACTATAGTGATTTTTTTTTTTTTCGCTTGAAATGATATTTTGTTGTCGCTAACATTTCCTACTATTTTGAATGTTTTCTACCGCATCATAAAACACTGCATATAATTCATAAGTAATGGGGAAAGCGTTTATTAGTTTTCAAGAATTGGTCGAAATTCTTGACGTTAGGTGGCAGTACATTATCTGTGAAACCAATTCTACGTTTTATTTCACATAGCGTAAAGAAATGTATATAAATTAAAACAGTTATTTTTTCCGTACCTCCTCAATTAGGGAATCTCTATTAATTCTTATCCATATTCATTTCTTACACAATTAATCACTAGTTGATGATGTTTTATTTCTGTTACAAACTGCGAGTAATATTGTTCTGACGTCATTATGATGACGAATATGTGACGTATTGTGTATAACTGCTGTTGTGTTATATAGCACAACGTTTATTAGTAAGGAAATTATACGTGATCTACATAAGGCTTATATATTGTATAATTAAACAACTGATGAAAACCTGTATTAGAGATTTTTATTAGTAAGACCGTAGATATTTAAGTTGGAGATCGAACTAGGGTAGAACTACTAGAACAGGAAAGAACACAACACTAGATTCAGATTGAATTACATGTGATTCCATGGTTCCAATCTCACAGCCCTTACAAGCATAAACCTTTTCCATCGTTACATATTGTTATAAAATTTATATTTTTCAGGGTTCCACAAGAGAACAAGATAGGCTTCTCCGAACATCAACTACTCTGTATGTAGGGAACCTATCATTTTATACAACCGAAGAACAAATATATGAATTGTTTTCGAAATGTGGTGATGTGAAGCGAGTCATCATGGGGTTGGACAAATTCAAGAAGACGCCTTGTGGATTTTGTTTTGTGGAGTATCCTTTTTATTTTTGTGTTCATTTCATATGATAGAATTTAGCACATTTGTTTATGTATAATAATTTTTATTATATTGTAATTACAGCTAAGTTAGACCCTTATTAACCTGAGAAATTGTTCCATTTAGGGAATTTATAATAATTGACAGTCATTAATTTATTTATCAAATGGCAGGAGTAGACTTTATAATGTTTAGCCTCCGGTATAAGCTGAGAAAATCCAACTTGTTTGAACCAGTGTTATTGTTGTTAAAATAATGCAATACGGAAGTTTGTTTTATTGCCCAAAGGAGCTGCTTTGCACCTACAGGAGTTACTTGCTCCTATAATAAAAATAGATTTGCATTATCTGGAGGAAATTATATTTGAAGAGAAAAATATAAGCCTAGGTGGGGGTTTGAACCCAGGACCTTTAGATTCATAAAGGTATAAAGCTAAAGGTCCTGTCATATATTTTTCTCTTCAATTATAATTTGTCCTTCAGTGAGAAATGTTAAATCTATAATAAAAACATCTGAAGGAAAGTTTCAAGTCATAATCAACTTCTTTCATTTTCCAGAACTGAATGTGGTTGATCGTGATTAATAATTTCCATCCAGGTAACCCTGAATTTCTTTTTATTACAGGAGAAAAATAATTCCTATAGAAGCAAAGTAGTTCCTTTTAACTGTATTGCTTTTATCGTGATCAAATTTTTAGTAGTTGACCTTGGTGATCCATAAGTAACATATCTGTTTCTAAATCCAGGGCTTCCAGTCTTGATATTGACCAAGATAAAATTTTTCTTTTTAGATGATAATTGAGGATACAATTATTTTCAAAGAAGAATTAAAACCGTTAGTTTCATGTCACATATATATACAAATCATTCACCTTTGATTGTCTCTAGGTATGGTATATATTTGGGACCCAAGGGTGGGAGGTTCAACAGGCATTGTTAATATGAGAAAAATTCAAGGATGCCCAATGTCAAACAAATGTATGGCACATTAAAAGACCTCATAGGCCCTATATGAAAAGTATATATCTGACAAGATTCTCAGGTATAGGATCTCATATGCAAGCCTCATTATTTGCCTTAGAAAATATAGGCAATGTTAAAGAATCCTCAGATATACCGGGTGCGGCAGCATAACTTCCTTTTTTAAAATGTGCGCCATTTAGTCGGTTGATGTCGTAGCGGAGCGCTAGTGGTCTCGTTCGAGAGGGGGGGACTATAAAGTTTTGTCCTGACACAGTTTAGTCGCCATCATGTGTTGGAACAGTGAAGAGCGTGCGTTTGCCATTGAGGCCTACTTTTCGAGCGGATGTTCTGTGATCGCAACCCGGCGCGCCTTTCGGAATCGCTTTAAATTAGCCCCTGTCCCGGACCGGAAATCAATTGTTACGTGGGTCACTACGTTCAGACAAACTGCAAGTGCGACAAGACGAAGAACTGGAGTCCCTCGGCCGATTAGATCACCTGAGAACATTGAGGTAGTGAGAGCTTCAATGTTGCGATCACCACGGCGTTCTGCGCGCAAACATGCGTCTGCCCTTGGACTTTCCGATCGTTCTGTAAGGAGAATACTTCATGATGATCTTCATTTCCATCCATACAAGATGGCAATTGTGCAGGAACTTTCTGAACGTGACTTCAATTCTCGGAGGAACGCGTGTGAGGTTCTTCTGGAAGTCGTTCCTGAGGACGCTATTGTTTTTTTTAGTGATGAAGCCCATTTTCATTTGTGTGGATCCGTCAACAAACAAACATGCGCTACTGGGCTGACACCAATCCTCGACAATTGCATCAAAGGCCTTTGCATTCACCTAAAGTCACAGTGTGGTGTGCAATTTCCTCAAGTGGAATTATTGGTCCCTGGTTCTTTGAGGAAAATGAAGTCACAGTGACAGTGAATTCGGACCGGTATGTAAACATGTTACAGGATTTTTTTTTCCCACGGCTAGATGAGTTGGACTTAGGGGACACTTGGTTCCAACAAGACGGTGCAACGGCACACACTTCAAGAGCATCGATGACTGTTTTGAGGGAACACTTCCCAGAGCGCCTTATCTCAATTAGGGGCGATTTGAAGTGGCCGGCCCGCTCTCCCGATTTGACCCCTTGTGATTTTTTTCTATGGGGTTATTTGAAATCCCGTGTTTATGTGAACCGTCCAAGGACCCTACAAGATTTGAAGACCAACATCCAGGAAGAAAATTGCCAACATAACGCCTGCTATGCTGGCAGGAGTCATGACAAACGCCAGAAAATTGGTTTACTCAGTGTATGGAGAATGGGGGACGTCACCTACCTGATTTGATCTTCAAAACTGAGTAAAACAAAACTTTATGTATGTGCCTATATTATAAAAAACGAATAAAAATTTTCTGATTCATACAATGCATTTTATTAAGTTTTAAAAAAAAGAAGTTATGCTGCCGCACCCTGTACAAAAAACATATCCTTAGCAATGTGTACATAAGCTCATCTGTTGGATGGGATTGAGCTTGTAACATATATGAAAAAGTATTTTTTATATACAGCATGTTATAGCAAAGCTTCAAGTCAGATGTGTATCTTATGAATTGTCATCTTCTCTTCTGGGTGTTTACTGTAGGGTATAATTTTACAAGAGACAAATGAGGTTGCAGAATCAGAAGTAAGAAAGTATAAGGAAAAATGTCTACATCTATACAGGAATTAGTACTTCATAAAGTTTATTAATGCTAGGACTTCTTTAACTTAATTTAAAAGTAGAAAGGAGGTTATCTCTAGAATAAAAATGATAGCTAAATAATTTAATGAAGTTGACTATATTTCCTTAACATACAACAAGATATTATGTTCGGCAAGATGCAGAAAGTTCTATGCGATATATAAATGGTAGAAAGTTAGATGATCGCATCATCAGAACAGATTGGGATGCTGGATTTGTGGAGGGACGACAGTATGGAAGAGGAAAGACAGGTGGACAGGTAAATATTTATCTAGATTAACTTCTTTTTAGGAACTAACACTGAGTTATTATTTATTTAAGTAACATTTTATTAAAATGAATGAATGAGTCATTTCTTATCTTACCTCATAGTCTATTTTCTTAAACACGGTAACTTCAATGTTTTTATTATTAATTTCATACATCTCAATGATGGATAAATCATATTTGAAGAGAAAAATTATACGCTCAGACTGGGACTTGAACCCGGGACCTTTGGTTTTCTAGTCCAAGTGCTCTACCATCTGAGCTACCTGAGCAAGTACTGATCTAAACACAAATTTTTCTCTATATACGTTGTAATTCCCGCCCACCTTATAATGTAATGTATAATTCCCAAATATGTCTTCTTAATAAAGGAGCCGCCTTTTGCAAAGATAGAAGCAAAGGCTTTCAAGCATTTGGTGGGCGGGAATTACAACGTATATAGAGAAAAATTTGCGTTTAGATCGGTACTTGCTCAGGTAGCTCAGATGGTAGAGCACTTGGACTAGAAAACCAAGGGTCCCGGGTTTAAGTCCCGATCTGAGCGTATAATTTTTCTCTTTAAATACGGTAACTTCAGTTTTCAGGAGGAACATCCCTCCCATTTTCAACCGACATTATGACTACCGGATTTTTGTTGAAATCTCCATCTATAATGTTGCCATCTGGTGTTCATTTGATGAACTTCGAGATCAGATCCCATTCATTGGGAATTTCGAAATTCATGCCTGCTTCCTGACTAGCAGATTCTCACTGAAGTTGAAAATTCGAATTGTAAAATTTTGTCTCAGTGTTAGGAGGAATGGTGGTATATAATTTTTATTCACTAGATCTTGCATCATATGCCTGTATTAAATTCCAAATTCCTCTGCAGTACATAAGTAGAGAAGACATGTCATTGTTGATAGCAATTTGTTTGTCATATGATGCTTTATAACAGGATTAAGCTAAGTACCAGAACTAGGTTTTCACCTTCTCCCTTCTCTCATTGTTCCTCACTTGACTCCCGTACATTTAAACATATTAATTATATAAGTTTTCCCTGTGTTATTCTTACCTCATATGGTTGTTTCTGGTAGACATATGTTTCAAGGCATGTTTGTCCCATCTTCAGTTTGTACAGTCTAATTTTTCCCAAGTTGTTGGCCCTGGATCTTGACTCCTGCTCCCTCTTTCTGTGATCCTAATTTGCTGATTAGTTTCTCTCCCCAAGAATTTCAAAATTCATAATCATATCCTAGTTCTACTGTATATAGATTTTTTCCCCATATGGTGAGTTTGTTTGTTTTTTCTGTTTTAATAATTTTGTGTTTTTCTGACCAAAAGTGAGCAGCTACTGCAGATTTTTCTACTTTCCCATTTTTTTAAGTTTTCTCACGTGTTCTTTGGTTCTAATGATTAAATTTCTCTTTATTTTCCCTATGTATATCTCATCATAATCTCCTCATTTAATTTGGTATATTCCTGACTTTTTTACTATCATCAATCTTTTCATTTTTGTTGGTTTTTATTAGTTTATTTGGGCTATAGTCATTCTTTGGTGCTAATCTGATATTATTATTTTTTAAATCTTTTGGAATTTATTGTGTGCCCATGAGCGATATGTGAATTTCCTCGAACATAACACTCATCCTACACTTCTCTATACACAATACAAGTACACACCAACTTTGTAACGTGGACTGCTGAAATAGTACAAAAATTGAAAATAGACCACTTAATGCCATTTATCTGCCTAGCGTGAAACCCAATTCCGATTGAGGGTCTTTCCACTTTTTCAGCGGTTGCCCTTTTACCAGCCGGCTGCTGGCCCTTCACATTCACATGTGTCAATCACAGAGGTAGATGATCAACAGCCAGTGGGGTGACATGTGGTTAGCATGTCGAGTCCCCCAGCCGTTATAGCTGGTTCCTCAACCTGGAGCCACTACTTATTGTAGCTACCCAATTGCCTCACGATGCTGGGTGGCCACCGGTCCCATACTGGCCGAAATACCATGAGAAAATTTCTTCTGCCATGGAGACTCGAACCTGCGCAAGTCCCATAGCTCTGTGCCAAGGCTTCCTACCTTAACCGCTCAGCTACGGCGCGTGAAACCCAAACCATGAAAAATAATGTGGGTGGCTTTGGGACACACACATTGTATTGAATATAGTAAAATCAGTGAATATTGATACTATCCCCTAAATTTCGTCTACTAAAATTAATACTTTCCATCCCTTTTTAATTCTTTGAGAATCAAATATTTTAAATTTAACTTTCTCTTAATATTTTTAAGTCCACCACTATGGTCTGAAGGTAGCGTGCTGCCTTGTCATGCAGCGAGCCCGGGTTCGATTCCCGGTCGGGACAGGCTCCTGGGTCAGGTTTTTTTGGGGTTTTTCCTCACCTGTAAGGCAATGTCAGGAAGCTTAGGGTCCAACGGTTCCCGAAAATCATCCGGTCATCATCATCATCCTTATCATCACCATCCTTCACTGGTGTGGAAAGCAATGGGAAGCTATCAAACCAATAATTCCCTAGTAAAGCTGCAAAGCATAGCATGAAAATGCTATGATTGCAGTGAAAGACCTGCCCTTGGGCAGATTTACTATGGATGGATGGAATATTTTTTAAACAATTTGTCATAATTTGTCATTTAACCTAATAATTTAAATTGTTTCTCATAGGTGGATTTAAAAGTTTCTGAAACCAGAATATGGGAAAAATAGACTGATGAAAATTACAACTGCTCTGGTTATAACCTTTAGAGTTGAAACACTATAAAAACTAAAACAAAAAGAAACTCACGTTTTAGTCAAATTCTAAAAAAAAAAACTTGGGCTACCAATAGAATAGTTGGTTAAGGCAATACGCTACAAGCTGGAAGATTGGCAGTTTGAGTCCCAGTGGGATCAGGATTTTTAAACTGACCTAAACCTTCTGATTGTACAGTGGCCCTGGGGTTGATTCAGCCTCTAACAGGATTGAATACCAGACTAAGTTCTGGGGGAATAAATATGGCTGTCATGCCCATGCCAGTTGTCCTGTAGTAGGATCACTTTACTTTTTTCTGAAATAAACTGACTAGATGTCCTATAATTCTGTGCAAAGAAATAAATAAGTAAATTGATGCAATATCACCAACTGTCTTCCTATTGAAATACACTAATAGTGCTATTGTTTTTTATTTCAGGTGCGAGATGAATATAGAACAGACTTTGATGGTGGAAGAGGTGGTTATGGAAAGATAATTCAACAGAAAGTTTCAACACCTGTGCAAGATGTTTCAGTGTTCAATAGAGTTTAAAGACTACATATTTTTCTAATCAGAACAATAATTATTATTTATGTATTGTGATTTATATTACAAAAATATATTACTGTGCTTTTTTTTATTTGTGGGTTAAAGATTTTCTCTGTGTGACGTCTGTTTTCCCCGAGACAGTTACATTAACTCTTTAATGGTGTTAAACTAAAAATTAAATCTTCTGGGAACATAGCCTTTTTTTTTTAATTTATATTCTTATTCTACAATGGATAATTTTCTACATACATTTAATTCCATCTTGAGCCTGAACTTGAAAATAAGTTTTACAAAATTTGACAAAAAGTGATTTTTTTTTAATTCTGAATGTTTTTCCTTTTACACATTCCTTTCAAGAAAATATGGTTGGTTGGTTGGTATCTAATGTCGAGCACTTGATAATGAAATCATTCGCTCTCTTGCATTCCAATATTTAGCAGGAAGGCTGGTCTCTTCTACAAAAGCTGGACAACGGAGGAGATGGTTTCTTTCCATATCTTCATTTAAACTGCAAAAAGGGCATTTAGGTGAATCTGCTATGCCAATTCTGTGTAGGTGCTTATTCAAGCAGTCATGTCCCGTTAGCTACTGCAGATTTTCTTTGTAATGTAGTAATGTCATAAGCTTGTAGATTTTCCCATTCCTTTCCAGATGTTTTGGTGGTGTATTCTTCTCTAAGTTTATTGATATATTTATTTGAGATAATTCTTTTGATAGAGTGAAAGGAAACTGGAGTAGAAGTTGGGTGTGAAACAAGAAAATATTATACAAGTGATTTGTACTTGATAATAGTTGTCACTTAATTTGTTTATTACAACTTGAGAGAAATATAGTATTTCTAATAGAATCAGATCTGAAAAATTCAGTATTTTCAAATGAATTCTATAAAGTTATGTAATCATATATAAATAAAATAATTTATAATATGCTAATAATTATTTTTATTCTGGAAAATTAGTGTGTTGATCTATATTCAGAAATTGATATATTATCTCGGGAATTAAAATTATAAGAGAAAAATTTGCAATTAGATTGGAGGATTAGGATAGCTCAAATGGTAGAGCATTAGCATATAAAGTTAAATGTCCTGGGTTCAAATCCCAGTCTAGTCATATATTTTTTTCTTCAAATATGACATATTGTGTGTGTGTGTGTGTATATATATATATATATATATATACACACACTGTTCAAAACAATTAAAGGAACACTATGAAATATGCAAATATTTTTTTCATTGGATAAAGGTACAAACATGAAATTAATAAAGTACATTATTTGTGGTTATTTATTTATTGCTCATGTCAGTAAAAACAAATGAATAACGCTGACAATTAACTTTTCAAATAATTCTGCTATGTAAGCAATTTAATCTTGTGCTTATTTTTCAAAGTTAAACACTCGTTATATAGAGTTAGTATCGTGTATGGCCTCCACGACATTCGATGACAGTTTGGCACCTTCGTGGCATGCTCCCAATAAGATTCTGGATTTCCTCTTGCGGGATATTCTCCCATTCCTCCTTCAGAGCATCTCCAAGTTGCTGCAGAGTTTGTGGAGCTTGATGTCGGTTCCTGACCTTCCTGTCTAGAAGATCCCACAAGTGCTCAATAGGGTTGAGGTCTGGGCTGACTGCTGGCCACTCCATTACCTCAATTTCATTCCTCCTCAGGAAATCCCTGGTGACAGCCGCAGAATGTGCCCTGGCATTATCCTGCATAAACAGAAATTCAGGGCCTACTCCAATGGCAGCAGGTACTACATGCTCTTCCAGAACGTGCTCGATATACCGGACAGCATTTAGTCGCTGGGGAACAAGTACAAGGTCCGTACGATTGTTGTACATAACTCCGGCCCACACCATTATGGAACCTCCTCCGAATCTATCAATTTCCTGTACAGCCTCTGCAGAAAATCTTTCTCCTGGCCGTCCCCACACCCTCAATCGACCATCACAACGTGTAAGACGATACGTGGATTCGTCCGAGAAGAGCACAGACTCCCACTGTTTCAGGTTTCAATCATCATGGTTTTCAGCATACGTACGTCTTGCTGCCTTATGCCCATTTGTTAAGCGTGGTTTTTTAACGGGCCTTTTTGGACGAATATTCTCTTTCCTTAATCTGTTCCTTATGGTTTGGTCTGAAACCCGGATTCCGGAAGCCATATGAAGGTCATTCTGCAGGTCTTTTGCAGTTTTTGTATGCTGTCGAAGAGCAGAAAGAGCAACGTATCTGTCATCCTGGGGGCTTGTTTTAAATTTACGGCCCTGGCCACGTCTTCTACAATACTGACCTGTCTCTCTGTGCCTGTTGCGTAACCTGGACACCACGGAAGGAGAAACCTCAAGCTCTCTAGCCACTTGTCGCAGAGATTGACCTAGTCGTAAAGGATGTAGAGCATGATACACTTCAAACTCATTTAAATGCCTCATTTTGTCAGAGACATCAATAAACAAGGCAATAATCAACATTCGGCACTATAGAAACATCAGGAAGCTTACCAATTAGAAGTGGCCACTGCCTTCCAAAATAAAAAAAATTCTCTATACTTGTTATTTGAGGTAATTTCTCTGTATTTAGGCCATGAATCTTTAAAATTTGTATCCAATGATAAAATGAATAATTCAATTTACATATTGTCCAACTTTCAGTATCACAGCTTTAAAAAACAATTACTTATTCAATTTATTACAAGTGTTCCTCTACTTGTTTTGAGCAGTGTATATATACACACACACATTGATGATATAGTGATAAGTAGAGACCCGATGTCTACAGTTATTTATTATACATATTGCAAAAGTGACCTCATATAAGTGCATACCGATGACCCTAGAGTTGTGTTCCATTAGGTTAATTTTGCTTACAAATGCCTATTTTAGCTTACAATGCCTATTTGCCATTTTTCTCAAAATTAACTTAGTATTTCAATGAAATTAATTGAAATGGACAAACTCATGACACATATCATTGCATAGAAATTTTCAAGTCTTCTTTTTAAAAATTATATTAGAATATTTCAGGGTAAGTGTGGCATTAAGCCAATAATGTGGATAGAGGGTTTCCTCCTCAATGCACTCCCATTAGGGGAAATAAGTTCCAGCCGTTTTATTTTTCCACCTCATGCACTTCTGTAAAGCAAAAGAGCCCTAAGCTATGTCTCATATTATGCTCCAGCTCTAAGGATTGGAGAAAATTCTATGGTACAGATAAAGTACAATGTTTCATAACTCTCATACTAATTTTCTAAGTAGATCGCGATTTCAAAACCATAGTGGTCCCATCTTCAGTATCATCTTAATGACTCAATTAATTTTGAGTCATCAAGATGGGACCGCTATGGTCTTGAAATCGTGATCTACTTAGAAGATTAATATGAGGAGAAGTATGAAACATTTGATTTTATCTTAAATCAAACCTCATAGTGACTTATTCCTATAAAAGTTCAATGTATAGTACAGCTTTGCTTCATTTCAATACAAACATTGCTGAGTGACAAAGAGAGTAGATCGCTCAAGCTTTCTTTCTCTGTCTCACACCTGGTGCTGACACCTTTAAGTGACTGGCAATATTATTTTTGATGTTGGTAACACTGAAAGCGTCTGAAGTCCTCATTCATAGATGTGCTTCAAAGAGAAAGTGGTGCGACAAGTGTATGTGGCTTTTTAAACAGTTGTTTAACGATGCCTAAAGAATGGACAACAGTAAAAGACAAACTGGCCAATTTTTGTGAAAGAATTTGGAGCGGAAATATTCTCAAGTGATGGTTCAATATTGTTTTGCAAAGTACTTAGGAAAATTTTTGGACCAAAGAGAGATGAACAGACATGTGAATGGAAGACTACATAACAATGGTCTGTATAGGAAGCCAGATATAATAAGAACAGTTAAGTCTCGGAGACTGCGTGGGCAGGATATGTTGCATGTATGGGGAATGAAAGACGTGCATGGAAGCTTCTTGTAGGAAAGCCAGAGGGAAAACGTCCAGTTGGTAGACCAAGAATGAGGTGGGAGAATAACTAACTATGATTTGAGGGAAGTAGATTGTACAGGAAATGATTGAAAAGGATTAGCTCAGGATAGGGATGTATGGAGAGCTTATGTCCTAGCGGCCATGAACCTATGGGTTCGATAGTGCCAGTAAGTAAGTGTGTAAAATTTCAGTGAATTGCGCAAAGAAGTGCCATGTTTCGCAACATGTACATACTGCAAAACATATGTCTGCTATTGATAGCGAATGTTTATATTCTTTACGTAAGGCTCTAAAAATGTATGTTGTAGCCCATTTTTTGTAAGAGCCTATTTTGAATTTTTTAAGTGCCTAACATCCAGACTCTAGTGATAAGAGATGAATTAAAAGTAGAAGAAAATAAAAATTACATAGAAAGAAATAGATTAATATGGTATTAACATGTTATGTGCATGTCAGCAGAACCAATACCAAAAAAGATTCAACTTTTACAGGAATTAATCACTATGAGGTTTAATTTATGGTAAAGTTAAATGTTTCTTATCTCTCCTCATGTAAATCTTCTACATAGATCGCGATTTCGAGATCATAACGGTCTCATCTTCAGTACTATTTTGGCAACTGATGTTATTAAGTTATGTAGATAGGAAATAACACTATGAGGTTTATATTTAAATAATGTTGGGAAGTAAACATTATGAGGTATAATCATTCAAATTCATCGGAGAACATATTGTTTAAACAACTCACCTCATAGGATTCATGCTTCCATGATATCGCGATTTCAAACATAGTCATGTTCATCGTCAGTCGGAGTTATGGCTGACGATGAACATGACTATGTTTGAAATCGCGATATCATGGAAGCATGAATCCTATGAGGTGAGTTGTTTTAACAATATGTTCTCCGATGAATTTTAATACTATGAGGTTTATTAATATTGTTAATTTTTTTTTTTTCCACTCACCTCATACTTCATAATTCCTTGCATACCCGGGTTTCGTCCGATGGCCTTCTATCCTGCAGACTGACCTCCGTGCCATCTGATGGCTGACCGACGAACTTCCAAATCAATCCCCTCTCCTTATAACCGGGTATTTCAAAATTCATAGTTGTGTTTTCATTCTTGCGTATGTAAATTTTTTCCCAAACTCACAATTTTGGCATGGAGGTTAGTCTGCAGGATAGAAGGCCGTTGGACGTCAGTTGTGAAGGTGACAGCATTGAGAATGTCACAAATGATGTGACGAAACCCAGGTATGCAAGGAGTTACGAAGTATGAGGTGAGTGGAAGAAAAAAATAAACAAGACTGGTGTTATGTCGATCCGATTGGAAATGACTTAATGAAGGATGGAAGTAATGTACTGATAGTATCTTTACCTAGTTCATAGTGGAGCATCTTGCATGATTTGACTCCATGAGCTATACTGATGGTAAAATTCATATCAGGATGGTCATCCCACATGCCAGACAGATCAAAAGCATGACTATCTTCTTCTTCTTCCTTCCAAGTATTAGGCCAAGGCCTGTTACGATCCTATAGAAAATTGATCCTTCTGGAAAATTCTCGTATAAGACTTAAAAGCATAATAATAGTCCCTTCGATTGGTTGCTGGCCAAAGGAAGGCAAGACCAGTGATGGGGCTGCCATCTTATAGCCTCTGGTCAGGCTTTTCTGGAGAAGAAAAGAAAATAAAGGAAAGAAGAAATACAAGAAAGGAAAGACTCCCTAGCACTCGGAAGCATGACTATCTTATACTGTAAAAATACAATCATCAAGAAATGTAGGCAAGGATTCCACTGGAGTTTAATTCTCCAGACATAAAATAGTCCCCCTTAGGATTTCCAAAAGGACTATTTCAGGAGAACCATGACAAAGGCTTTAAACATTGGAAAATGTTTAATGTATATTGGAAGTAACACTATGAGGTTTATTTTAATTATTATACTTACTCACTGGCTCTATCGAACATGTAGGTTCATGGCCATGCAGACATAAGCTCTCCATACATCCCTATCCTGAGCTAATGCTTTCCAATCATTCCTGTATAATCTACTTCCCTCAAATCACTTTACCCCAATTGAACCCATGTCCGCATTTCTTGATGGTTGTATTTTTACGGAAAGATTGTCGCTCTTTCGACCAAGGTACTTTTTTCGTCTGGCATATCACCTTCAACCAGTCTGGCATGGGTAACCCTATTGGCAGCAATGCTACTGCCAGCATAGCTCTCGGGATCATTTTAAGCACGCAAGCTACTCCGCCACGTAAAGGTAAAGATACCATGGAGGGTTTAATTATTATAAGATAGATTTTTTCTAACTCCTCTCATATTTATAATTTCCTAGGAACATTGAATGTTGGAAAATTATATATAAAATAAAACAATTTACTTTAGCAGTAATTCTGCTAAATGAGTCAGCAATCAATATGGGATGCAAATCTGCCTTTAGAGAAAAATCAATAAAAGTGATAAAATAAGACAAGAAACATACCTAAATTGATAGAGACATGTGATTCTCTCTTAAACAGGGCATCTTCAGGGTGATCACTTTTACTGGTATCTTGGGGTTTTAATTGAACAGATTTGCATCCCAGACTGATTGCTGACTCTTTTAGTACTACTCATTCTTCACTTCACCAGTCTAGGTAAATTACCTGTTCCGCCTCAGTTCTGTTCATCTTTTCACTGGCCTTCCTCTTGGCTTGTAGTTAAATGCTACTTTTGGTAATCATGTTGCATTCGTTCTTTGTACATGTGTAAACCATTTATTTCTATATTCTTTGATTTTTTTCATTCAGTGGATATATATATATATATATTATATGCCATTTGCATGATCAAGCAAATGCTCGTAGCATTCAGCGTATGGGAATTAACAATGTATAAGAGAAGAATTTGCATTTAGATTGGAGTTCTCAGATAGTTCAGTGGTAGAGCATTGGCGTAGAAAGCCAAAGGTTCTGGCTTCAAACCTGTCTGAGCATAAAATTTTTCTCTTCAAATATAATTTATCCTTCAGTGAGAAGTGCTAAATTAATAATACAAACATTGAAAGAAACCCTACTGGTTTTATAAAGTAGTGTTTAAATTCCCAATAAATGTCTTCTTAAAACAAGAAGCCATCATTTGCAAGATCGAGCAAATGCTCGTAGCATTCGGTGATCGGGAATTGGCAATATAAAAGAGAAAAAATTTTCATTTAGATTGGAGTTCTCAGGTAGCTCAGTGGTAGAGCATTGGCCTAGAAAGCCAAAGGTCCTGGGTTCAAACCCCAATCTGAGCGTATAATTTTTCTCTTCAAATATAATTTATCCTTCAGTGATAAGTGTTAAATTAATAATAAAAACATCTGTTCTTTTATCTTCATTCTTTATCCGATCTAATCTTGTGCAGCCTTTTGTTCTTCTAAGAAAGTTCATCTCAGTGGAATTACTACTAGGGTAAATTGTTTTATTTTATATACAATGATATTACGGAAGTTAAAGATGACAAAATCAAGGTCGAGTTGTATGAAGAATTAGAATGCAAATTTGATAGATTTTTCATGAGATCATATGAAAATTGTCTTAGAATATTTTAGAGCAAAAGTGGGATGGGAAGATCTATTCAAGCCAATAAGTCCACCGCTGTGGTCTCGAGGTAGCGTGCTGCCTTATCATGCAGTGGGCCTGGGTTCAATCCCCGGTCAGGACAAGTTTCCTGGGTGATGTTTTTTTCTCACCTATAAGGCAAATGTCAGGAAACTTTAAGGCCCAAATTGTCACTGAACATCATCTGGCCATCATTAACATATTCACATATTTCTGCACCTCATTCCTGTTTGTAATTATTGTTCCTAGGTATTTGATTTCAGCCACTTCTTCAAAATTTCTCTCATTTGTCATTAACTGTTTATTTTCATTCTATAATGTATTTATGCATGTGACCATATATTTAGTTTGATTCATGTTTACTTCCAGTTCCTATTTCTTAGTGTTACTCAATAGAGCACACATGTTGGCCCTTGGTATTTCCTTACTATTGTTTAACCTTTAAGTGCCTGGGTATTTAAATTCCCCACTGTGCTGCTGGCTGGAATTTAAATGCCCCAAGTGTGATTAAATCCACACTAGAGCGCATATATGAACAAAAAAATTTGTTTACGAAAAACTGTTAGAGATAGAAATATAAAACAACTTTTATTCTATTCAGTAGAGAGTATATTATTCAATGGCATGATTTATTTTTACGTATAATAGACAGTTTTGTTATAAATTAATTTTTTCCGAGACGTCTATTTTTTTTTGGCTTGATAATACAAAGGTCTTAGTTTGCCATATGAAGGTGACTGTACTGCTTCTTATATCCTAAGATGGAATGGAACACGTGTGTATATGTTGATAATATTTATCACGCTTAGAAAGCAAAATTCAAGACTGTATATGCTTGCTGCCTCATAGGGAAAACTCTGCAGGTCAGCGCACCACTGTTTTGAAACACGTCTCATACCAGTCTTCAAATATACAAACACACAGTTTAGTGTAGAGTGTTGAAAGGATTAGAGTTATTTTTCTCCACGTGGAGTTCTGTTTTTATTGTAAAATGAGATCGTATTATTTACTTACATGAGGAAACATGTGACTCGACACGAATATTTTTGAGACGCTCATGGAAATATTCTGAAGCCAAAAAATAATAGAAATTTTATCTGGTCTTTCTTGACAGGTCTAAAAAAATGGCTTACAGTTATTCTATCAGTAGATGAACAATGAAATTGGACTAATGATTTTTTTCACCTTACTGTCTTGACTAATCTGAACAGTTACATTTTATTGACATCATGCGGTGCATGCAAGAGTGGCACATCGAAACTTGAGACTTGCCCACACACCCACCCCTAACAACATGTAGAATGACCTTGACATATCTTCTAGGGTTTCTTGTTTAGAAGAAAGGGATGAACAACATTGGCCTGCAATTTATACAATCAGATTTAATTATACAGTGTGTTACGACCGAGATAAAAAGTGGTGCCGTTTACAAAGTGTTAAAAATGCAGTGTAGGGTTGTGTATATCGGGGTTTTCAAGGGCTTACCATATTAAAGGGCAGTTCTAAATGATTGATGAAGACATCTTGCATTATGAATCCACCAAAATAACGTAAGTAGCTTTATTAAATATATATTTTTTTTAATAATGTGTAGTGAGGAATTTACCATGTTACTGCATTACACTTCAAAAATAAAATTAGGGGTGAAAAAGGTGCCACCTGTCCATGTTTTTTTTTTCTGTGGATACCTGAACTATAACACAAAAAGTTCGAACGACTAATAACATCCCTGAAATTTATTTTTTGGACTTATTAATATTTAAAAAAAAAAGAATTATATCATGGACAAATATGTCCACTAAATCTTTTGGGGCTTTACATTGTATGGACAAATTTGTCCCACAAGTCTTCTAAAGGTTAATAAATAATACATCATCAATATGAATTAACAGCTTATTAATACCATTGAGTTGCATGCCTTCTTCATCCTTTAAAGATCTGTTGCATGCTCTAGTACAAAATTGAATAGTAGAAGAGAGAGTTTATCTCTTTGTTTTAACCCATTATGAATTTCAAAGTGTCTGAAAACTGTTTGCCTAAATGCACCCTACCATTTATGCCATTTAGACACATTCAAATAAGTTTAACTTGTTAGAAATTCCAAACTCCAGCAGTATACTATATAACTTCCTCTAACTGAATTGTAAGCCTTTTTTAAATCTACATGTTGTCACAAGATGGCCACTGGATTTTCCTTCTATGTATTTGGACTTAAATGAATACACAATTGTCATATAAAATTCTTCTGTTCACTTTATTTATTTCTCCAAAATTATCACTAAATCTTCAAACACAATTTGATTTAACAACTATTCTTCTTTGACAGTTTATAAAATAATTACTTATACTTGCAGACACAATCCTTCCTCACAGTTACGCTCACGATCCAACACCAAATTGGCTGTCACAGACCAATTATTGCAAACTGACTCGCCGGCCTTCTCGTCCGCTCTTTTATATAGGCGGGGGAGGAAAGCTGTAGTAATAGCTTCGAGCAACTTCGAAGCCCAGAAACCTCTGGCTTCCGATCTCTCAAGGAGAAGGAGACACTGGTGGAAAGCTCTGGCAACACATTCAAGCGGCTCTGCGGGTCACTAACTTGCTAGGGGCGACTCACCCGTGCAATTCAAATGCCACTTACACAACATGTAACAATTATACGTAGTTGATGCCATAATATTCCCACTTATTTTCTAAAGCCGTCTTATACTAAAATCTGATTTAGTGTAGACCTATTTCTACTTAATCCACATTGATGGTCACCTATTAATTATGTCATAAATATAGGGAGTAAATGTGGATACTAATATATTTGTTAGGATTTTGTATGAAGTTGAAAATAATGTGACAGCTCTATTTTTGTTTCAGTAAGTTTTATCTCCTTCCTTATTGATTGGTTCGATAAATCAATTCTTTCCATTCATTCGGAAGAGCCTCTTTTTTTCCAAATCATATTAAGCATGCAAATATATCCTGTCCATAATTTTTTTTTCTCCTGATTTTTTTCAGTTTTGCTGGGATCCTATCTATACCTGATGCTATAAACAACTTTAATTTTTCTATCACCATTTCAACACTTAATTCTATGACTAATATTTCTGCTGTCTCTAAATCTCCTCTTTAATATCCTGTTTTGCATGTACACCCTTCGACAAAAAAAATGAGTCGTCTCTTGAACGCACATTTCTTCTAAGTCATACTCAGCACAGCGCTGGGTTCAAACTAGGAAACTAGTCATAATTGTGCAGTCCCTGAGCTACTGTGTTATGTGGCATGAACTGAAGACTCTTCTACATGTCCCGATAGCTCAGCGGTAATGCACGCAGTCACTGTTTCTGTTAATGAAGATCGCAGGTTCGCGTCTTCAATTACGCACTTTTTTTTGTGATGTTTGTATTAAAACTTTTATAAATTAAATACATTTTATTTCGACTTTTGAATTAATCTATACTTTTTATTTCATAATTTTTTTATACCTTTGAGGTTATAACAATTTTAAATTATATATTTTACACGCTTTATATTAGCTTGACCTGTATCTGTCTATGTAACAAACCTGTATCTATGTAACGGATCTTTGAACATGATTTTCATCCACTTAAAAACATTGGATCGACTTGAAACTTTGTATACTTGTAAAGGACCCATGACAATAAAATAATTTCATAGTTTTTTTCTAAAATCCTGGCCAGAATCATCGGAAAATCAAAAAAATAAAAACCTGTGTAATAGGTTGCAGACTTATCGACTTTTTAGTCAATCGTTGTAAGATCTCAGTTAGTAGAGTGGTGGACTGTAGTGGTATATAATTTCGCTGGTTCAAATCTGGGCCGGAGGTTTTTTTTAGAAAAGTATTAAGCAATTAAATTTTCATGGATTCCAGTTTATGACAATCAATTAAACTAAAAATTAAAAAATAAATAATAGTTTAAAAACTGAAACAACACGCTTTATTAGATAACCAAACTAAAAAATAAAAAAATAAATAATAGTTTAAAAAACCAAACAACACGCTTTATTAGAATACTGAACAAAAAAATAATTTTAATTTCCAACACGCTTGGGGAAAAAAATTAAAGTGGTCAACAAAAAATTCATCTCTAACACATCTAGAATAAAACTAGAGTTATCTACATAAAAAATAATTTTACCATCAAAAGCGTTGGGTGCTTTTTATGGTTTTTACGTTTTCTTCTTAGAGACTTTACTTTTACCAATATCTGTTTATTATCAAATATAAGTATTAATTGTTATAGAGCACCCCACGCTTTTGATATTAAAATTATTTTTTTTGTAGATAACTCTAGTTTTATTCTAGATGTGTTGGAGATTATTTTTTTGTTGACCACTTTAATTTTATCCCAAGCGTTTTGGAAAATAAAATTATTTTTCATTTTTTAGTTCGGTTTTCTAATAAAGCATGTTGTTTTAATTTGTTTAAACTATTATTTATTTTTACCTTGTATACTACCGTCTTCCTCAACTATCTAAAATTTTCATTGATTTCACTCTAGGCCTTTCGATGCATGCTTCATCTTCTGGAGTTGTTGTAGTAGTATTGAATTAAATGTATGTCTAATAGAGGATTTTGCTTATTAGGCACATTTTCGTTGAGAATGTTTGTATTCTTGGCCTTCTTGATAATTTTGATTTCTTGTAAAATGTTAATTTTGTGTCTGTTGTTTTCTCTGTGTATAATTTACATTGTATTATCGATATTGTTGAAACTGTGGCCGCTTCTGAAATGTGTTTAGCGAAATTTGATTTCATTGTTAAAGGAGAAGGCAAATCAAATTTCGCTGTTTACCAGGTTGAATCCAATCGAAACTGTATGGGCTAAGATGAAAATAAAGATGAATTCTAATTGGCCTGCAGATGCACGAAAGACAAAAGATGGCTTATGGGCACAAATTCAAGATGCCTGGGATGCTCTAGCCGATTGTCCACGTGCCTGTAGAAATTTGATTGCATCAAATTGCAGATTGAGGGCGGCAATAGATGCTGAGGATTCATACACCCGATATTGATTTTGTTTTTGTTAAAGTTTTCATTTTAGAAGATATTATTTTCTTTCTTCATTTAATTATTAGAAGGTATTCATTTATGTGTTTTGTGTGTGCATTAAAGCCATAAAACTCAAATATAAAATTAAATATGAAGCTATATTACAGGCGAAATGCTATCCTAACATTCAGTAAAAAAAAAAGTAGAACGGGATTCGAACCTGTGAGGTTATGAAGCAGATGTTGTGTGCTAAACCTCTCAACCACGGAAACACACAAAGGCAAGCTCTCTCTTTTATGTTACTTGAGTGTGCACTATGTTAACTAGCAAACAACACAGTACAATTACTGAAAACGTGTTAATGCGAGTGCTCACCAAGTTCCCCGATCCGTTGATAGAATCAAGAGATGACTCTTTTTTTTTTGTGTTGTATTTATGGACCATTATGTGTTAAAAATGCAGATTTCCTCATCTAAATTGTTGGTGCATCTGTAACACTATATCATTTTGTCTAATCTTAAATTTTATTTGTTCTAATATGTAATTTAACTAGGGCCCTATTCCATGTGACATATCAGCTATGAACTTTGTAATTGTCCTTTAAGTCACTAACACTATCATTTATTGGATAACGTAAGTTAAAATGCATGCACATTTATTCACATTTCTAGTATAGCCAATTGTGAACATGTTTATTTAAATTCAGTTTGTTTGTTTTATGTCCTGCACCATAGCTGAATGGTTAAGGCAAGATGCCTTGTCAGAGAGTTACCGGACTTGCGCTAGTTCCGGTCTCCATGGGGGAAAACATTTTTTCTTGTGATTTTGGCCAGTATTGGGCCGTTGCTCACTCAGCATCATGAGGCATTTGGGTAGCTACAATAAGTAGTGGCTCCAAGTTCAGAAAATCAGCTATAAGGACTGGGGGACCTGACATGCTGACCACATATCAATCCTACACTGGGTGAATGATCTTCTATCTCTGTGATCAACTCATGTGGAAGTGAATCCAACATCCAGCTAGTAGGCCAAGAGCCTTCTACGCCTTTCAAGCCATGGGATTTTTTTTATTATTTTATATTCCGTTAAGTGAGTAAAATAAGTTATTACATGTTACCTCATAAAACTCCGTGATCTTCACAGGACTGGTTTCTGAAGCTATTGCTTGTATCATCAGCCAAGACTCCATTAACTCTATAGTCTGAGTTCTGGTTGACAATAGAGGAAATAACTTCAGAAATCGGTCCTGTGAGAATCACCCAGTTTTATGAGGTGAGATGTAATAATTTATTCGACTTAATTTATTTGCCTGATAATGTAAATTCCCATCATAAAATTTCATTAAAGCAATTTAGATTTGATTAAGTAGGTAGATCCTTGGCAAGCTTTATTGTTTTGTTATCTTGTTTTCCATAAGTTGGGTATGGAAACTTAAAAGCCTTATGATCCATCCATCCATAGTAATTCTACCCAAGGGTAGGTATTTCACTGCAATCATAGCATTTTCATTCTATTTGCTAGGTAATTATAGGTGTGGTAGCTTCCCGTTGCTTTCCACATCGGTGAAGGATGATGATGATGATGATGACTGGATGATATTTGGGGACCGCTGGTCCCTAAGCTTCCTGACATTTGTCTTACAGGTGAGGAAAACCCCAAAAAAACCTCTCCCAGGAGCTTGTCCCGACCAGGAATTGGACCCGCTGCATGACAAGGCAGCACGCTACCTCGAGACCACAGTGGTGGACACGATAAGGTGTTATATTCTAAAAAACATGTAAACAGTAATGTTTCACAATAATATATAAGGTATTAGTGTTACAAATTTGTGTGTTTATGTACATTGATGTCCCGCGCCGTAGCCAAGTGGTTAAGGCAGAAAGCCTTACGGGACTTGCAGAGCTAAGGGACTTGCGCTGGTTCGAGTCTACCATGGGGGAAGAAATTTTCTCATGGTGTTTCGGCCAGTATGGGACCGGTGCCCACCCAGCATCGTGAGGCATTTGGGTAGCTACAATAATTAGCGGCTCCAGGTTGAGAAAACCAGCTATAATGGCTGGGAGACTCGACATGCTGACCACATGTCACTCCTACACTGGCTGATGATCATCTACCTCTGTGATTGACACATGTGGATGTGAAGCCAGCAGACGGCTGGTAGGCTAAGGGCCTTCTAGGCCTGTTGCGCCAGGAGTAATGTACATTGATAGCTGTGTAATGTTCACGTATGTAAATCCATATTGATTCTTGTATATAATTGTTATGAATAATTTAAGAATGCTGATAATAATTAAAAGCAATGTTTTCAAATGAAACATATTTTGTAACATTTCAGGTGTCATACATATTAATTCCACAATAAAATATAAGTATGGACTGTTCTTTAATTTCATTTTCCTGCGTTGTCCAAGTACTAGAATTCACTTCTGTTTCTTTTATCATGACATACAAAACTCATGTCCACCAAAAACAGATGTTTATTTCCAATATGCAGTTCCCTAAGATTCATCCAAATATCCTCCCATCTAAACCTACCTAATGGTATTTTCTCAATAAAAATAAATACATTTGTCGCTATAAGTTTGTTATGGGTTGATCATGTAGATTGAATAGACAGTAGAAGAAATTTTTACTGGATTAAGTTCGTTCAGGAAATGGTTCAGTGGAGGGCTTTAGTGAATGTGCCATTTATCTTATGTATTTCATAAAGCCCTAGAGCTTGCAATATAAGTAGTAAAACCAATCAGCTATTCAAAGAAAAAATTATGTTGACGAGAGGATGAGGTAAAACAGTAAACTCAAATGAAATTTCATGCAATGACCACATATTTTAAAGATGGTTGTTTATATAAATGCACTTATAGGACTGTAGGGCAAAGTAAGTGGGCATATATATAATACATATAATGTCCCATTTTTGGTTTTGATATAAATTTTAGAATAACACTGATAGAGTATCAAAGTTTATAAATATTCTAAATTATGACTATAGTCTTGCATCAGGAGAAGCATTAATGACCATAAGGAGAAGAGACGATACTAATAATTTACATAACATGGTGATGAAAGATTGTTATGAATTACAGCAATAATTAATACATAGTTACTTAACAGTGTTTCTATAAACGGAAAAACTGCACTTAAACAAGCGTAAAATATTTTCAAAGTCCAATAGAACAGCAGTGCGCATGCATCAGGTTTTATAGAGCCAGCGATATTCCCCAAAATCTAACCACATATCGTTTATCATCCTCCATTACTATCCGTCGCTATGAAATTTAAATTACTAATATTTGCAATAAATCCCCAAATCTTTGTTAAAAATATATATTAATAATATTAAAATTACCAAACGTTTATTAAAAATGGGTAACCCAAAACAGCTATAGAAAAATCATAGACTAAGTAATATACTCTGTGGAGAAAATAGCAACATAATATTGTCTAACAGCGTCATAATATTGTGATTTGCACATTTAAATAAATCTTCAGAATTTTCTAATAATGTTATACAAATTGTTTGAAAAAGTTTAAAGCATTAAATAATGCTAGTTAATACAGAAAAAGAGCTATAGTTTACAACAATATAAATGAAAAATCAAGCGCTAGTAGAAGTGCAGTTGAGCTCTATAAACCATATGTATATTTTTTACCATAATCTCAAATTTAGGTTAAGTGTTCTATTGTTAGTCCCGCGCCGTAGCCGAGTGGTTAAGGCAGGAAGCCTTGGGGCAGAGCTACGGGAATTGCACTGGTTCGAGTCTCCATGGGGGAAGAAAATTTCTCATGGTATTTCGGCCAGTATGGGACCGGTGCCTACCCAGCATCGTGATGCATTTGGGTAGCTACAATAAGTAGCGGCTCCAGGTTGAGGAAACCAGCTATAACGGCTGGAGGACTCGACATGCTGACCACATGTCACCCCTACACTGGCAGATTATCATCTACCTCTGTGATTGACACATGTGGATGTGAGGCCAGCAGCCGGGTGGTAGGCTAAGGGCCTTGTAGGCCTGTCGCGCCAGGAGTTTTTAGTACTATTGTTAGGACCTATAGTATTACGTGTTATGCATATATATCAAAGAAGGAAAATAAAATGCACCATAAAAAATGGATTAATAACTTTGTATTTATTTGATGTATTTACATAATATGGTGATGGAAATTTGTTACCATGTTCTTAAAATATTATCTTCATAGTGTAATTTTGATAATGGTTTTCTGTTAACAATTACAACAATAAATTAACACATAGTTACCTATCAATGATTTTATAAACCATAATAATAAATTATTTGGAAAAACTGCACTTAAACAAGCATGAAATATTTTCAGAACAACAGTGCGCATGCGCCAGAGTTTATAGAGCCAGCGATAACCCACAATCTAACCACATATCGATTATCGTCCTCGATTACTATCCGTCGCTATGAAATTTAAATGACCAATATTTCCAATAAATCCCCAAATCTATGTTAAAAATATATTAATAATATTAGAATTACCAAACATTTATTAAAAATGGATGTACACTTACTTATCACTCCCTAACGCTGATCCAACCAGCGACAACCCAAAATAGCGATAGAAAATAATGGACTTAGTAATATAGGCCTACTCTGTGGAGAAAATAGCAGTTAGCATCACAACATTGTCTAGCTGTGTCATAATATTGTGATTTGCATATTTAAATAAATACTTCAAAATTGTCTAATAATGTTGTAAAAATTGTTTGAAAAAGTTTAAAATATTAAATAATGTTAGTAAATGTAGAAGAAGAGCTACAGTTTACAACAATATAACTGCAAAATCAAGCGCTAGTAGAAGTGCAGTTGAGCCGAATATTTTTTATTTCATTTGGTTTACTTCATATTTTTATTTAAGAATGAGACAACAAACATTTTACTTAGTTCGATATGACTTTTATTCAGCAGATGATGGTAAATATTTAAAATGTTTCCAAATTTAGTTACTTTCGTAATTCGTAATGTTGAGATCACTGAGAATGAAAATTATTGATGTGTAACAATTTGAACAACATAGTTATTTTTGAGCTAAGTGAGACCGCTTTTCTTCTTAACGTTTTAAACATTGTGTTTTAAAATTATATTACCATAACAGTTTAATTTTTACTTAAATACAGGGCAAGTCAAAATGTTGTGCAGGTTTTCAGAAATTTATTATGTGAAATGTAATGAACATATAATATTGTGAGACATATTGTATGAAAGGTAAACTCTCAAAGTTTTTTTTTTAAATATTCACAGATGTTCTATGTGAGCGCCTTTTGTTACACGACAGATGTCAAGCCGATATTCAATCTCCTGCCAAACTTTCTGTAGTAGTCCGCGGTCGATATCAGCAATGGCTGCTGTGATGCGGGCACGCAGTTCATGCAGTGTTGTTGGAAGTGGTGGTACGTAAACATGATCCTTTACAAGACCCCACATGAAAAAATCACACGGGGTTAGATCTGGTGAACGAGGTGGCCAATGAATGAGTTGTTGATCACCCTGAGATGCACGGCCTATCCAGCGTTGTGTTCGACTGTCTCTTCACTCGTCGACGGACGGCCAGTCGATTTTCGTTTACAGATACAGCCTGAATCCCTAAATTGTGTGTACCACTTACGAATGGATCTCCCATCCGGCGGGTCTTTATCGTATCTGGTACGGAAATGTCGTTGAACACTAGTCACAGAGTTGTTTACATGGTAATCAAGCACACAGAAAGACTTCTGATCCCCAGTCAACGCCATTTTCCTTTACTGCTCTGCTGTTGACATCTTGCGGGTGAACGCGGAACTTTAGAAGTGGACAACTAAACTTTGAGAGTTTACCTTTCATACAATATGTCTCACGATATTATATGTTCATTACATTTCACATAATAAATTTCTGAAAACCTGCACAACATTTTGACTTGCCCTGTATTATATTGACTGTTTTGCATTAAGTTTTACTCAAAAATATGCATTTCGTTAAACTAATAATCTTATGCTGTGGTTTATCTACGACGCAACGCGCCAGCGCAAAAATTGCTCCCCATATATTCAAATGGATGTGGTTTATCTACAACGCAAATTGCTGGCGCAAAAAAAATTGCGCTGACATGTCGCGTCGTGTTTTGGAATCTCTTGAATCCAGGACGCAATTTGCCAGCGCAAACAAAGAATATAGAAGATATTAAATTAAAAGATTCTTACCTCTCCTCACATTATTCTGTTAAGTAGATCGCGATTTCAGGCCTATAGCAGGCCCATCTTCAGTACACTGTTGTTGACCGGTGTTATGTCGCTCGGAAGAACCACTTCTTCTTCCCTCTGTTGGTGGACCGATGAACCTCTTGATAAGGTCAAAATTTGCGGGAACTTCGAAGTTCATAAGTTTTCCTTTGTTTTTCTGAATGTGGATCTTTTCCCAAACTTTAAGTTCCTTAGGTGTCTCTATTTGTTTAATTAGACTAGCTTTTGATTCAATTCGATGTTTTTCGTACCAAGCATGAGCAGCTACTGCTGACTTTTCCAATTCTCCATTAATGGAGAATTGGAAAAGTCAGCAGTAGCTGCTCATGCTTGGTACGAAAAACATCGAATTGAATCAAAAGCTAGTCTAATTAAACAAATAGAGACACCTAAGGAACTTAAAGTTTGGGAAAAGATCCACATTCAGAAAAACAAAGGAAAACTTATGAACTTCGAAGTTCCCGCAAATTTTGACCTTATCAAGAGGTTCATCGGTCCACCAACAGAGGGAAGAAGAAGTGGTTCTTCCGAGCGACATAACACCGGTCAACAACAGTGTACTGAAGATGGGCCTGCTATAGGCCTGAAATCGCGATCTACTTAACAGAATAATGTGAGGAGAGGTAAGAATCTTTTAATTTAATATTGAATTGAACCTCACAGTGATAATTCCTATATAAAAAAAAGGTTAATATAGAAGATATTACCCATACTCATTGGTGTAATTGCTAAAAACAAACTAAGATTTGTTAACAAAATGTCGGAAATACAGTACTTGTTTTATAACTTTCCAATTTTAACGACGAAAGTTAGACAGTTTTGTTGCAAATCATCGAGATCTATACATGTTTTTTACAATATGAGCATGAAGGAGTACAGAGATGTACAGAAAAAAGTTATTGTGACTTGAACTTAGTCAAGAGATAAATCATCATCATCATAGTACATTCACGAATTTAGCCATTTGTTGACCTGTTTCGGCCTCAAGAGAAACACCATCCAGAAGTCTTTTGAGTGGACGTCCTGGTCTTCTTCTTCCTGCAGGTTGATATCTTAACATTAGTTTGGGTATTCTGTGATCTTCCATTCGATGAACATGTTGTATCCATCTTGACTTATAATCAGAAATTTTGTTTTCTAAAGATTCCATGTGTAATTCTTCTAAGATATCTTCATTTTTTTTGTGATCTAGTAGTGTGTATCCTGCAGTCCTCCGAAGATATCTCATTTCAGCAGATCTAAGTCTCTGTATATCCTTCTGTTTCAACGTCCATACTTCGCTACCATACAAAGAGTTGGAAGAGCCAGTGTTTTATACACTTTCAGTCTTGAATGCTTTTGGACTAACTGTGGCTTGAAGATAGAATTATTAACCCTAAAATTCTTAAAAATTTAGATATTTTTGCATTTACATCCTTTTCTTCTTCATATGAGATATTGCATCCTAGATATGTAAAATTATTCACCTGCCTCCAAAATTTTATTGTCCAGTACAATTTTACTTCTGACAGGATCTACACCTTGAAATGCCATAATTTTTGTTTTTTCTGTAGATATCTTTAATCCATATTCTTCTGTAATTTTGTTAAGTTCATACAGACCTTTCTGTAGATTATCTTCGGAATTTGCTATTATTATTTGGTCATCTGCAAACAATAGGGTGTTTAATTTTCTATTTTCTGATATTCTTATTCCAAATTTATATGTTTTGTTCCAGCAACATATTACTTCATTGATATAAATTGCAAAGAGTGTTGGGGATAGGGGGCAGCCTTGTCTCACACCACAATTTATAATTCCTTCTTCAGAAAATCTGTTATTTAATTTAATCTTTATGGTGTTGTCTTTGTAAATATTTTGTATTCAAGAGATAAATAAAAGCTGTAAATATTGTATCTCGGGGATATTATGGATGTGCATAAATTTCGTCTTCTATTAAATTCAAAACCTGATAAAACTGCTCAGGCGAAAATCTGAAGTATTCTAAAATTTGGTATATTCATCAACCATATGTTTATTTAAGAACTAAAGAATAATTTATTCTATGATTTTTTATACAACATTCATATGATGCTGTTGCTCTAGGTACTTTTTCTGTCTTTACTAATATTTCGAACTATTTTAATCGTTTTGCAACGACACTTGAAACTTTTTTTATGAAGAATTTTAATATGTTTATCAATGTACACAAATTATGACTTTTCCTCTCAATTTATTTTCAAAGTTCTTTATTAGAATTGAAGTTGGCATACGTGAACCTTCGGTTCTCTATGACGTGAACGCTCATAAAATTAAATCCACCAGATGGCAGGACATATGTGTGAATTACCAACATTTGCATTTAATTCCAAACCATATTTTAAGAAATAAATATTCAATCACTTCATTTTGTTAGATTCCGATGGGTCAGTTTAGTGTACATCAGATTAGTTTACAGTTTACTAAATAGTATGTAAGTAATTTATTTTATTAGGTTATGCAGGGACAGGTTTGTATACATTAGTTTTTGTAAACACATTTGGAAATTTATTATGAACGTTGGTCATTTTGATTTTCCATATATGTGGTGCCATCTGGCGACAATTCCATAAACATATGCGCTGTAGCGTATGCGCTCCATGTGGAACCAGCATCACGCCGAGCGAAACGCGAATTCGCGTCACGTCGGGCGCGACACGCTGTATAATAAACCGTAGCATAAAGATTACTAGAAGAATTTATAATAATAAACGGAAGTGCGCACAATGTGCATATTTACTAGCAGAATTTGTATTAGAGTTTTGGCTACACTGATTACTAAACCATGCTTCGTGTTCTGTTTGTTGATCATTTGTTATTATGGAGGAAGGAATGAAGTGACAATGAACTTCAAGCAGTTGTCGAATGTGTCAAATTAATATAACCTTTTATTTATCATATTGAAGTTAAATTCAGATACTATCATAGACTACTAAAGAAGTAGGTCAAATATGACGACAGTAACTTCTCCATCTATTGAATTAAGTTCATACAGAGACCAGCATTTTAAAGTAAGTATAAAGTTAAATTATATATTTAAAATTGTGGAATGGAATAGTATGAAATATGGTTAACACCTATCTTTGGAATAGCTTTCCAACACGATTTTATATTGGTTATGTGAATAGGGGTAGTTTTACTGGAATAGGCCTACTGTATTCGGTTAGAAAAATTTTTCACATTTTCTTTAATATGCATAACTTCTTCCCACGTATATAATTCAGGTTTAATGGTTGGATTGGAGATTCGGGTGAGATAGGTTATATGCCGGTCACAATTTCTACACTTACACTCTTATGCCACTGATGCACTAAACACTTGTAAACATGTTTTGTACTGTTTCAAACATTTTGCAACTATCTTCAAGCTTTCTTTACAATAGTTTATACTTATGTATTTACATGATTATGGATACATTACTTACTTGCTACTTTGCCATGTTGTTCCAACGTTGCCACCATTTGAAAATAATTTCAAACCATCTGGGTGAGGTTTTTATCGGGGTTTTTCCTCACATGTAAGACAAATGTCAGGAAAACTTTAATTTTAAGGCCCAAACGGTCCCCGAAATCATATGGCCATCATCTTTATCATCATCCTTATCATTATCATCATCATCATCCTTCACCGGTGTGGAAAGCAATGGGAAGCTATCACACCTACACAAATTCCCTAGTAAAGCTGCAAGCATAGCATGAAAATGCTATGATTGCAGTGAAGGACCTGCCATCGGGCATAATTACTATGGATGGATTTAGTGTTAGTGTACGTAAAATTAGTTTATAGTTTATTAAATAGTATGCATGTAAATTGTTTTGTTAGGTTAAGAAATGGGAAGTTGGTTTACATCCATTTTTTTAAGCATTTGGAAATAAATAATATGCATGAAAATTGATTTCATGGGTGAGGTAGGTTATATGCCCATCACAATTCTACATGTACATTCTTATGCCAATGATGTACTAAACACTTGTAAACATGTTTTGTACTGTTTTAAACATTTTGCAACGATCTTCAAGCTTTCTTTACAATATTTTATATTTATATATTTACGTAAAACATGATCGTGGATACATTACTTACTTGCTACTTTCCCATGTTGTTCCAACGTTGCCACCATTTGAAAATAATTTCAAACCATTTTTAGTGTTAGTGTACGTGAAATTAGTTTATAGTTCATTAAATAGCACGCATGTAAATTGTGGTCCGTTTTCTTTAGTTATGAAATGGCAAGTTAGTTTACGTGCATTTTTTTTTTTTTTGCATTTGGGAATCTATTCCCAAAGTTGGTAATGCAGAGCCATCTACCGGAGACTATATTAACCATTTCAACAAACTCGCGCATGCGCACTGCGATTCTGTGGAACTTAGAAGAATTCGTGTCCGGCATATACCCGACTTTTTCCGGAGATTCTATGGCTTTCTGATTCTATTTTAGACAAATTAAGGGTGAGGTAGGTTATATGCCGGTCACAATTCTACACTTACACTCTTATGCCACTGATGCACTAATCACTTGTAAACACGTTTTGTACTGTTTTAAACATTTTCCAATGATCTTCAAGCTTTCTTTACAATGTTTTATATTTATATATTTACGTAAAACATGATCGTGGATACATTACTTACTTGCTACTTTCCCATGTTGTTCCAACATTGCTACCATTTGAAAATAATTTCAAACCATATTTAGTATTAGTAAAATTAAAGACCTGCATTTGGAACGGGTTTTTTAGTCAGGAGGAGGATCCTATCCGCTATCCGAGATATTAAGTTTGTTAGTGATAGGATATCATACATAATTCTCTAAAGGGTACACGACATGATTTTATAATTGTAAATGTACATGCCCCCACAGAAGATAAAGATGACAAGATCAAGGATGAGTTCTATGAAGAATTAGAATGCTTATTTGATAGCCTTTCACGTTATCATATGAAAATTGTCTTAGGAGATTTTAATGCAAAAGTGGGACGGGAAGATATATTCAAACCAACAATAGGCAAATTCAGTCTTCATGAAGATACTAACGACAACGGGGTTAGATTAGTTACTTTTGCTACATCAAAGAATCTCATTGTTAAGAGCACAACATTTCAGCATAAGGATATTCATAAATACACCTGGACGTCCCCAGATGGAGAAACTCGGAACCAGATAGATCATGTATTAGTGGATAAACGCTGGCACAGTAGCATCATCGATGTTAGATCAGTTAGAGGGACAGACTGCAATTCGGATCATCATCTGGTCAGAGTGAAAATCAGACAACGGCTATCGCTTATGAGAGGAACAAATGCTAAAGATGATTCTGAAAAATATGAATTAAAAAACTTGAAAAATGATGAAATGCGGCAAGAATACCAAATCAAAATTGCTAATAGATTTGAAGTATTAGAATCTTCAGATGACAATGTGGCAAACGAAGAAGAAACTGATATAAATAAAGAATGGGAGGCTATAAGAGATACTATTAAATTGTCAGCATCAGAAAGCATTGGTTGTTTAAAAAAGAGGCAAAACAAGAAATGGTTTGATGAGGAATGTGCCGACATTGTAAAGAAAAGAAAGCTAGCAAAAATGAAATGGTTACACAAGCCAAATGAGGTAAATTTAGAGCAATTGGGTAGTATTAGACGGGAAACCACCAAGCTACTAAAGAGTAAAAAGAGGGAATATTTGGAGAAAGAGGATTAATGATCTTGAAATAAATGCAAAAAATAGGAACATTAGAGAATTATATCAGGGAATTAGTATAGAAAAGAAAGGGTTTCAGGCTAGAACAAACATAATTCGGAATGAAAATGGGGATATGATTGCAGATTCTAGGAGTATATTAAATAGATGGAAAAGTTACTTTAATCAGCTATTAAATGTACATACAGAACAGGACATTGAGGAGGATAAGTTACAGACAGCAGAAATGCTAGTCGCAGAGTCAAGTGCATTAGAGGTTGAAATGGAGATTGAAAAATTGAAGATGTATAAAGCATCAGGTTCAGATGAGATCCCAGCAGAACTGATAAAATCAGGGGGAGAAAAATTGAAATTGATGGACAAGATATGCTGCTTCCTTAGTATGATTTGGGAAAAAGAAGCTCTTCCAGATGAATGCAAGGAATCAATTATCGTACCAATCTATAAGAAAGGAGGTAAAACTGATTGCAACAACTACAGGGGCATCTCATTACTTTCAACTTCGTACAAAATTTTAACAAATATATTAGTAAGCAGACTTACTCCCTATACTGATGATATTCTAGGAGATCATCAATGTGGATTTAGAAGAAACAGGTCTACAACAGATCAGATTTTTAGTATAAGACAGATTTTAGAAAAGAAATGGGAATATAATGGTACTGCACATCAACTATATGTAGACTTCAAAAAAGCATATGATTCAATTAAGAGGGAGAAGTTATATAGTATCCTGCTGGAGTTCGGAATTCCTAAAAAGTTAGTTAGACTTATACGAATGTGTCTAAATGGCTCAAAGAGTAGGGTGCATGTAGGCAAACAGTTTTCAGACACTTTTGTAATCCAGAATGGGTTGAAAGCGAGGAGATGCACTATCTCCTCTACTATTTAATTTTGTACTAGAGCTTGCCATTAAATCTTTAGAGAATGAGGAAGGCTTACAACTGAATGGTATCAATAAGCTGTTAGTTTATGCTGATGATGTAGTACTACTGGCCGATAGCAAGGAGATACTAAAGGCCAACACGCACACACTATTGAGTAACACTAAGAAATTAGGACTGGAAGTAAATATCAGTAAAACTAAATATATGGTCAACACGTAGAAATTCAATATATAATGGAAATGGACAGCTAATGACAAATGAGGGAAATTTTGAGGAAGTGGCTGAATTCAAATACCTAGGAACAATAATCACAAATAGGAATGAGATGCACAAAGAAATTAAACATAGGCTCAATTCTGGAAATGCATGCTATTATGCATTGCAGAGACTTTTGATGTCCCAACTCCTTTCAAGAAACGTTAAGCTGAAAATATATAAAACTATTATTCTACCAGTTATATGGGGGCACGCCGTAGCGTAGTGGTTAAGGCACTGAGCTACAAGCCGGAGGGTCCAGGGTTCAAGTCCCGTTGGGGTCAGGATTTTTAAACTGACCCAAACCCTCTGGCGGCACTATGGCCCTGGGGTCGACTCAGCCTCTAACGGAAATGAGTACCAGACGCTTGTTCTGGGGTAAAGGCGGCCGTCACGCAGGGCTGACAACCCGGCTGACATAAAGTGCCGATTGTCTAGAAAAAAGTGGGAGCCTTAACCTCCTACTACCCCAAGGGCCTCCGGGTCTGTTGTGGGATCACTTTACTTTACTTTTACTTATTCTACCAGTTATATTATATGGGTGCGAAACATGGACTCTTACTTTAAGGGAGGAAAGGAGATTACGAGTATTTGAGAATAAAGTTCTTAATAAGATTTTTGGACCAAAGAGAGATGAACGGACAGGTGAATGGAGGGGACTACGTAGCAGTGAACTACATGGTCTTTATAAGAAGCCAGATATAATAAGAACAGTCAAGTCTCGTAGACTGCGATGGGCAGGACATGTTGCACGTATGGGGAATGATAGACGTGCATGGAAGCTTCTTGTAGGAAAGCCAGAGGGAAAACGCCCAATTGGTAGACCAAGAATGAGGTGGGAGAACAACATTAACTATGATTTGAGAGAAGTAGATTATACAGGGAATGATTGGAAAGCATTAGCTCAGGATAGGGATGTATGGAGAGCTTATGTCCGCGCGACCATGAACCTACGGGTTCGATAGTGCCAGTGAGTGAGTTTATTAAATAGTACGCATGTAAATTGTTTTGTTAGGTTAGGAAATGGGAAGTTGGTTTACGTCCATTTTTTGAAGCAGTTGGGAATAAATAATATGCATGTAAATTGTTTTCTTTAGTTAGGAAATGGCAAGTTAGTTTACGTCCATTTTTTTTTTTTTTGCATTTGGGAATCTATTCCCAAAGTTGGTAATGCCGACTGCAGAGCCATCTACTGGAGGCAATATTAACCATTACCGCAACTCACGCATTCGCACTGCGATTCTGTGGAACTTAGAAGAATTAGTGTCTGGCATGTACCCGACTTTTTCCCAAATTAACATTAGCCTTATGGTTAAGTTTTTTATATTTCTAATTTTGGCTCTGTGTTTTTATGTAGGATTATATATGTATATATTGAACTACAATTAGGCCATGGGGAAAAAGTCTAGTATTTGTCGATGATGATTTTTCTAAGTTCTACAGAACTTAGCGCACATGTGCGAGATGCTCGAATGCTTAATGAAGCTTCCACAAGACAGCAATAAAAGTGGTGTTACCATCTTTTGCAATAAGTTCCCAAATGTATATAATAAATGGAAGTACACCAACTTCCTTCTTCCTAACCTAACAAAATAAATTATGTGCATATTATTTAATAAACTATGAAGTAATCTTATGTATACTAACTTGTCCCATCAGAACCTAACAAATTAAATTAATTTCTTGATATATAGTTTGGAATTAATTGCAAATGTTGGTAACATCAATTCCATTTGCCATCTTGTGGAAGTTACATTAAGCATTGGCACATCTCGTGCATGCACACTGTGATTTTTGTAGACCATTCACTATATTTGTGTAATTATATAAATATTTAAAAAGTAAGAAAGTTTTTAAAGAATTGTTGCAAAATGTTTAAAATAGTACAAAACATAATTACAGGTGGTAAAAGTGTGGAGTGCAACAGTAACATAAGAATGTTGTATGGTAAATCGTGAGTGCACCCCCTAGGGATTGCAAGACCTTGTCGTTGGTGGGGCTGCTTGTGAATCACAATGATCCTTTGGGCTATGCCAGCAGTAGCAATAGCTACAAGTAGGGCCTCCCAACCTGGACAGGCCAAAGGTGAGTGATCAGACTAAGGCCAGTATTCTTGAAACCATCTCTCCTCACGGAGTGAGTGTCTCTGCCTTTCTATGACGTCGAGAGTATTCATGAAACCAACTCTCGTTTTGGCCACGCCTTATTCACTTTTATATGTCAAATTCTAAGTCGGCAGTATTCCCGTCTTTCCCTTTGTTCTGCTCCACAGTAGAAATGGCGGAATTCCAAAAGTGAATAATCTTTTGGGTTTGGAGGCACAGAAATTAATAGAATATGTGGAAATTGAACAAAATCTACGGGATCAAGCGAATCGCCGTCGCCGCCTGTACTTTCAGGATATTCCCCGATATACAGGTAAGTCATGTAATATATGCTGTATGATTCATTATATTCTAACTTCTTCAATATGCATCGTGAGACTTTTCTTAAAATCTAGTGTTGTTTATTACAAACGTGTATGGAAATACTATATAAACCGATTACAAATAATTCATGTAGAGAAATAAAATATCACTCGTGTATAATCATTAACATGATCTTTTTTTGTTTGTATATTACACGCAAAAAAGTGAAATTTTTATTAACTCCGGTCACATAACGAACAAATTGGATAATAATTAGTAATTCAATAGTACGATATATGTGTATGTATATATATAATATAAGGAAAATGCAAATAATGAAACATCTTCATTCAAACTACTGTAGTAGAAATTAATAAAACAATATTTCTATTAATTTTTTAATACTTAACATTATTCATTTCGTGTGTTTTTGTTGGGACAAGTTAGTATACGTATGATTAGTTTATAGTTTATTGAATAACATGCAAGCAATTTATTTTGTTAGGTTAGGAAGAGTGTAATTGGTGTATGTCAGTTTCTCATAAACTGTTTGGGAATTTATTAAGAAGGTTGGTTATTTCGATTTCACATTTATATCCTGCCACCTGGTGAAGGTTACATTAAACATTCATGCATGTGCAGTGCGATTTCTGTAAAACTTATTCATAGAATAGATGAGAGTCAAATACTAAAGTTTACCCATAATTTGCTTCACTCTTTAAATTATGCACATGAAAGATTATCTGATAATGCTTCATTTAATTTTATGCTAAACTCCTCGATTCAGGAACAAATACTTAATCAAGATGTGGCCAGACAAATATTAAATTTATTATGGCATAAATATTGTGTCATACCAATTGTGAATTTATTCAATTTGTTTATTAATTCTATTCACAGGAAGTATGCAGCTTGTAGTGGCAGACCTCCGTGGCATCAGCCAAAGTACTGTGTCACCTGTCATCAGAAAAGTATCCACCTCTATTGCAGAATTGAAACTACAATTTATAACATTCCCTAATGGTTCGTCATCTCCATTATGAATTTCATAGAATTGCTTGTTTCCGTGGTGTAGTTGGATTCATCGATGGCACGCATATAAAAATAAGGAATCCTAGAGGAGAATATCCTGAAATCTTCAGAAATAGCTTGGGCTTATTCTCCTTCAACTGTCAGGTATATACAAAAACTAGGTAAGCAAGTATTTTGTGTTAATATTTAATTTTAGGAAGTTATATTTCGAGGTTATTTTAATTATATTATTTTTGGTCTGGACATCTTACCTCAATATTAATGTTGATTTGTTCTTGAAGATGTTTCAAAACAATTCTGTTTTATCTTCAGCTTTCCCAGCTGAAGATAAAACAGAATTGTTTTGAAACATGTTCAAGAACAAATCAACATTAATATTGAGGTAAGATGTCCAGACCAAAAATAATATAATTATAAGTATTTTGTGTGTTATTATTATTTTATTTCACTCCCTCTCTCCAAGCGCGACAGGCCTAGAAGGCCCTTATGCTCTTTAGTTGACATCATTAGAGTTGTAATTCAAAACTGATAATGAAAGGTCCAACTAATTTTTTTTAGAAGCTTTATTTTTAGAATTCAGGTTCTTCTACTTGTTGTAAATCTACGACATGTGATCCATGGCTTAAGTTGCCTTGATCAGTGTTGTAACAAAATTGAAATAAAGCCATTAGTTGCACTGTCTTAAATATATAGCACATAAAATCAGACCTCCAAGCAGCATCTGCGAACCATTTTAGGTGAATACTTGAATTATGATGCTTTTTACCTGAATAATTTGTGCCAAGTAGGAGATTTTGTAGACCAATATCAGTGAGAAACATTTTGAAAATGTATTGTGTTAATATTGTTCTAGATTACTACCTCATACCATTTATCCCATAACATAACATAGATATTTGCATAAATAACAAATAAAATATAACCATATTTTAATTTTTTTCATGTTTTCATTAAATTTACACTTTCCAAACCTTAATTTTTCTTCCTTAATTCATCTAGGTTGGAAAGTGTTAATTTAATAAAAACTTCAAAGTATGAAGCTTTACCGTTCAAAAGTAATGTATAAATTCTCAATAAAAGTACTTCTGAATAAAAGATTCCAATTGGCATGTTGGTATTGATAGTCTTCGGACGAACGAGAATTGTATAAGTAGAAAGAAATGTTGACATTCTTATCGGTGCTCAGATGGTGTAATTGGTATTGTACTGATGTACAGAATCAGAGATCCAGGGTTCAAGTCACAATTGAAGCATTATTTTTTCTTTCTCTATTAAAGTACAAGTAAATGTACGGAAAAACTGCACTTAAACTAGCATGAAATATTTTCAAAAGTCCTATAGAATAACAGTGTGCATGCGCCAGAGTTTGAGAGCCAACAATAACCCACAATCGAACCATATTGATTATCATCCTCGATTACTATCCATCGCTATGAAATTTAAATGACCAATATTTGCAATTAATTCCCAAATCTATGTTAAAAAGATATATTAATAATATTAAAATTACCAAACGTTTATTAAAAATGGGTGTACACTTACTTATCGCTCCCTAATGCTGATCCAACCAGCGATAACCCAAAACAGCGATAGAAAAATCATAGACTAAGTAATATACTCTGTGGAGAAAATAGCAGTTAGCATCACAATATTTCTAACAATGTCATAAAATTGTGATTTGCATATTTAAATAAATACTTCAAAACTGTCTAATAATGTTATAAAAATTGTTTGAAAAAGTTTAAAATATTAAATAATGTTAGTAAATACAAAATAAGTGCTTATAGTTTACAATAATATAACTGAAAAATCAAGCGCTAGTAAAAGTGCAGTTGAGCCAAATTTACTTCCAATAAAACAATTGACGAAACCATCAAAGTTTTAATGCAATGACAAAATTGAAGTGCTTGTAATGGCTATGAATAAAAAATGAATAGTTTTTCGTCAGGAACGGCATAGTTTATAGTAAGAATTTTGAATATGAAAAATTGAATATATATATATATATATAATCAATTGAGTTGGTGTTTACTTGATGAAAATCCATGTTAATTAATTAAATAAAAATAAAACTTAGTTTTATTCAATTTTCATATTTATTAAGATATAATTCAGTGACAGCTGTTTCAGTACATGTCTGAAGAAGGTACAGTGTACCGAAACAGCTGTCACTGAATTATATCTTAATAAATATGAAAATCGAATAAAACTAAGTTTTACTTTTATTTAATTAATGTATATATATATTATTTATTTATTTATTGCATTGAGAGTAGCTTTTTATATCTTGGATTTTTTTTTTTATTTCAGGTCATTGTGAATTTCACTATGGAATTCATAAACATCGTTACAGGCTGGCCTGGATCTGCACACGACAGTCGTATGTTCAAAAGTAGCATGATCTATGGCCAATTTGAAGAAGGAGAAGTGTCTGGCATTCTCCTGGGAGACAGTGGGTATGCGTGCCATCATTTTTTAATGACACCTCTCCTCAACCCACAAACACGAGCTGATTTCAATTATAACTCAAACTTGAAACGATGACGACTGTTATAGTTGCAACAACTGTGTTACACAATATAGCGAGGAGGGCAAACGATGCTGAAATAGAGGATCTGCCACCAATAATGCTATTCCAGTTGTGAATGATGTTTATGATTTGCCAAATGGATTGACAGCCAGAAGGGCTCTAATAGATGCCCACTTTTAATAATAAGTAAGGTGAATACCGAGTCATCCTTCCTCATAACTGGTGTTCTATTTGAAGTAGTTTCGATATTTCACGTATACCATCGTCAGCTTTTCCAGACTGTTGAAATTGAAGTTGTCAGCTCTGGACATCGAGGGAACGACAATGTTAATTTCAACATTCTGGAAAAGCTGACGATGGTATACTTTATATACAGAAACTAGTTCAAATAGAACACAACAAGTTATGAGGTAGAATAACTCCGGATTTACCTTATTTGTTATTAAGAAGGACCTAATAGTGTTACTTCCCATTGTATTTTCACTTGTAATTTTAGGATTGTGATTGGACAAAATTATATGAACACTTTCTTTTCACTACACTATCATGTATTGTGCATTTTTTTTTGTCTTCTATACTTCCTCTGCTGTAAGGCTGTGAACATATTTGTGTTGTATTTATAGACCATTATGTGTTAAAAATGCAGATTTCCTCATCTAAATTGTTGGTGCATCTGTAACATTATATCATTTTGTCTAATCTTAAATTTTATTTGTTCTAATATGTAATTTAAATAGGGCCCTATTCCATGTGACATATCAGCTATGAACTTTGTAATTTTCCTTTAAGTCACTAACGCTATAATTTATTGGATAACGTAAGTTAAAATGCGTGCACATTTATTCACATTTCTGGTATAGCCAATTGTGAACATATTTATTTAATTCAGTTTGTTTGTTTTATGTCCTGAACCATAGCTGAATGGTTAAGGCAAGATGCTTTGTCAGAGAGTTACCGGACTTGCGCTGGTTCGGGTCTCCATGGGGGAAAACATTTTTTCTTGTGAGTTTGGCCAGTATTGGGCCATTGCTCACTCAGCATCATGAGGCATTTGGGTAGCTACAATAAGTAGCGGCTCCAAGTTCAGAAAATCAGCTATAATGACTGGGGGACCTGACATGCTGACCACATATCAATCCTACACTGGGTGAATGATCTTCTATCTCTGTGATCAACTTATGTGGAAGTGAGTCCAACAGCCAGCTAGTAGGCCAAGAGCCTTCTAGGCCTTTCAAGCCATGGTTTTTTTTATTATTTTATATTCCGTTAAGTGAGTCAAATAAGTTATTACATTAATTATTTTAGGAATTCTCACTATGAGGTATATTCATTAAGGTAGAATATTTTTATCACTCACCTCATATTCATAAGAACAATATGAGGTGAGTGATAAAAATATTCTACCTTAAAGTTATTACATGTTACCTCATAAAACTCCGTGATCTTCACAGGACTGGTTTCTGAAGCTATTGCTTGTATCATCAGCCAAGATTCCATTAACTAGTCTGAGTTCTGGTTGACGATAGAGGAAATAACTTCAGAAACCGGTCATGTGAGAATCGCCCAGTTTTATGAGCTATTATAATACCTATTTCGAAAACAAAAAAATCAACAAATACTTTTTCAAATTATCGCCCAATAGCACTAACTAGTGTAATTGTTAAAACTATGGAAAAAATGATTTCAAATCGATTAAATTGGTATTTAGAAACCAATAATTTACTTTCACCCAATCAAGCTGGATTTAGAGAATTACAATCAACAAATTGTACACCTAAGTCAAGCTATTAAAGACAGTTTCAACAGAAAAGAAGACACTCTGGCAATGTTCGTTGATTTCCAAGGAGCATATGACTCTATTTGGAGATATAAATTATTAGAAAAAATGCAGACTTTAGGCATTCAAGGGAATATGCTACTCTGGATCAGCAATTTTCTCATCCAACGGTTCATCGCTACAAAGTATAATAATCACCTCTCTAAATACCAACAAACACATCGAGGTTTACCACAGGGTTCTGTACTCAGTACCATTCTCTTCAATATCTACATTAATGATCTACCTAAGCATATAGAAAAGCTCGAAACGAAAACCCTACTTTTTGCTGATGATGTTGTAATATGGGTCTCCAAACCGAAAAACCAAAGTCAACAATTAATAACCATAGCCCAACAATCACTAATACAGTTAGAGAATTGGACATCCCAGAACTTAATGAAGATAAATATACAGAAAACAAATTATCAACTATTTACATTAAGAAAGAAACCACTACCCATCACTCTGAAATTGGAGGGTGAATTATTAACTCAAACACAATGAAGCAAAATATTTAGGAATAACTCTGGACACAAAATTAACATGGAAGAAACACATGGAGAATATATGTACAAAGATAGAAACAAGGTTACCATTATTAAAACGATTAGCAGGGAAAAAGTGGGGTTGCAACACACAAACCCTAAACACCTTCTACCAAATGTACTTAAAACCTGTACTTCAATATTGTGAAGAAATCCTAGTAACTACTAAAGTGGAAAAACTTAATAAATTGCAGAACCAAATCCTCCGTCTGATAACAGGAGCCGTTAAAACAACACCAATCACTGCCATGCAAATCTTAACAAATAACCCAAACATAGCATCTGAAATGGAGAAAACAGCAGTCACACAGTATGAAAAATTTTTAAGGCTACCCATAATAACTGGACCCAAAGAAAACCACAAGTATGTTTAAAATCTCAGCAAAGCTTCCTAAGCATTGTACAAGAAATCAAACAGAAATTGCAACTTCCACATTCAAAAGAAAATATGCAGATGAGAAACAACCCTCTAGAATTTTTGGAAATCGAATATAACCTTCATTTAACAGAAGACATCAAGAAATCTGAAACTCCTCATATATTTTAAAACAAATGTCACTGGAAATGATAAATCTAAGATACCCAGCTCCTGAATGGATACATATTTTTACAGATGGCTCCAGCCTACCAAATGATGGTGGCACTGGTGCTGGTGCAGTATGTCCACTTTTTTCCTTTTATCGTAAACTAAACACAAATTCAACAAACTTTGATGGTGAAATTCTAGCAATTTTCTTAAGTTTACAAAATCTTTTATATCACATCCAAAATTTACAAAAGTTGTAATTCTATGTGACTCCAAAGCAGCCATTCTTGCTATAACACGAGACACCAACACCCAAAAGCATCAAAATTATCGAATGTCACAAAATGATAAAACATTTATCCCGTCTACATAAAAAAGTTGTACTTCAATGGATTCCGGCCCATTGTGGAGTGACAGGCAATGAAATAGCCGATTTTCTAGCCAAGAAGGGTAGCAAAATTGTTTCAAACCCAACTTCTGCTCCAGTTTCCTTTCACTCTATCAAAAGAATTATCTCAAATAAATACATCAATAAACTTAGAGAAGAATACACCACCAAAACATCTGGAAAGGAATGGGAAAATCTACAAGCTTATGACATTACTACATTACAAAGAAAATCTGCAGTAGCAACATTCAGACTGCTAACGGGACATGACTGCTTGAATAAACACCTACACAGAATTGGCATAACAGATTCACCTAAATGCCCTTTTTGCAATTTAAATGAAGATATGGAAAGAAACCATCTCCTCCGTTGTCCAGCTTTTGTAGAAGAGACCAGCCTTTCTGCTAAATATTGGAGTGCAAGAGAGCGAATGATTTCATTATCAAGTGCTCGACATTAGATACCAACCAACCATGAGGTGAGATGTAATAATTTGACTGATAATGTAAATTCCCATCATAAAATTTCATTAAAGTAATTTAGATTTGATTAAGTAGGTAGATCCCTGGCAAGCTTTATTGTTTTGTTATCTTGTTTTCCGTAAGTTGGGTATGGAAACTTAAAAGCCTTATGATCCATCCATCCATAGTAATTCTGCCCAAGGGTAGGTATTTCACTGCGATCATAGCATTTTCATGCTATGATTTTCTAGGTAATTATAGGTGTGGTAGCTTCCCGTTGCTTTCTTTCCACATCGGTGAAGGGTGATGATGATGACCGGATGATATTTGGGGACTGTTGGTCCCTACACTTCCTGACATTTGTCTTACAGGTGAGGAAAACCCCAAAAAAACCTCTCCCAGGAGCTTGTCCCGACCAGGAATTGGACCCACTGCATGACAAAGCAGCACGCTACCTCGAGACCACAGTGGTGGACACGATGAGGTATTATATTCTAAAAAATGTGTAAATAGTAATGTTTCACAATAATATATAAGGTATTAGTGTTACAAATTTGTGTGTTTATGTACATTGATAGCTGTGTAATGTTCATGTATGTAAATCCATATTGATTCTTGTATATAATTGTTATGAGTAATTATGAATGCTGATAATAATAAAAGCAATGTTTTCAAATGAAACATATTTTGTATTTATTTCAGGTGTCATACATATTAATTCCACAATAAAATATAAGTATGGACTATTCTTTAATTTCATTTTCCTGCATTGTCCAAGTACTAGAATTCACTTCTGTTTCTTTTATCATGACATACAAAACTCATGTCCACCAAAAACAGATGTTTATTTCCAATATGCAGTTCCCTAAGATTCATCCAAATATCCTCCCATCTAAACCTTCCTAATGGTATTTTCTCAATAAAATAAATACATTTGTCGCTATAAGTTTTATAAGTTTGTTATGGGTTGATCATGTAGATTGAATAGACAGTAGAAGAAATTTTTACTGGATTAAGTTCGTTGAGGAAATGGTTCAGTGGAAGGCTTTAGTGAATGTGCCATTTATCTTATGTATTTCATAAAGCCCTAGAGCTTGCAATATAAGTAGTAAAACCAATCAGCTATTCAAGGGGACATATTTGAAAAAAATCATGTTGACGTGAGGATGAGGTAAAACAGTAAACTGAAATGAAGTTTCATGTAATGACCACATATTTTAAAGATGGTTGTTTATATAAATGCCCTTATAGGACTGTAGGGCAAAGTAAGTGGGCATATATATAATACATATAATGTCCCATTTTTAGTTTTGATATAAATTTTAGAATAACACTGATAGAGTATCAAAGTTTATAAATTATGGCTATAGTCTTGTATCAGGAGAAGCATTAATGACCATAAGGAGAAAAGACAATACTAATAATTTACATAACATGGTGATGAAAGATTTGTGGTGAATTACAGCAATAATTAATACGTAGTTACTTAACAGTGTTTCTATAAATGGAAAAACTGCACTTAAACTAGCGTGGAATATTTTCAAAGTTCAATAGAACAACAGTGCGTATATGTCAGGTTTTATAGAGCCAGCGATAACCCACAATCTAACCACATATCGATTATCATCCTCAATTACTATCCGTCGCTATGAAATTTAAATTACTAATATTTGCAATATTAAGAGAAAATAGCATATTGGAGAAAATAGCATCATAATATTGTGATTTGCATATTTAAATAAATACTTCAAAATTGTCTAATAATGTTATAAAAATTGTTTGAAAAAGTTTAAGGCATTAAATAATGTTAGTTAATACAGAAGAAGAGTTTACAACAATATAAATGAAAAATCAAGCGCTAGTAGAAGTGCAGTTGAGCCCTATACCATATGTATATTTTTTACCATAATCTCAACTTTTAGTCCAGGCAGACCTATAGTATTACATGCTATGCATATGTGTATATATTATCAAAGAAGGAAAATAAAATGCACCATCAAAAATGGATTAATAACTTTGTATTTATTTGATGTATTAACATAACGTGGTGATGGTAATGTCTTACCATGTTCTTAAAATATTATCTTCATAGTGTAATTTTGATAATGGTTTTCTGTAACAATTACAACAATAAATTAATACATAGTTGACGATTTTATTATTAATTTAACACTTCTCATAGAAGGATAAATTATATTTGAAGAGAAAAATTTTTGCCTAGACTGGGACTCGAACCCGGGACCCTTGGCTTTCCGGGCCAAGTGCTCTACCAACTGAGCTACCGAGGCGAGTTACGATCTAGACGCAAATTTTTCTCTTATGTACGTTGTAATTCCCTCGTGCCAAATGCTTGAAACCATAGCTTCTATCTTTGCAAATGGCGACTTCTTAGTTAAGAAGACATTTATTGGGAATTTAACACTACTTTATAGCCAGTAGGGCTTCTATTGACGATTTTATTATCAATTTAACACTTCTCATAGAAGGATAAATTATATTTGAAGAGAAAAATTTTCGCCTAGACCGGGACACTTCTATGAGAAGTGTTAAATTAATAATAAAATCGTCAATAGAAGCCCTACTGGCTATAAAGTAGTGTTAAATTCCCAATAAATGTCTTCTTAACTAAGAAGCCGCCATTTGCAAAGAAAGAAGCTATGGTTTCAAGCATTTGGCGCGAGGGAATTACAACGTACATAAGAGAAAAATTTGCGTCTAGATCGTAACTTGCCTCGGTAGCTCAGTTGGTAGAGCACTTGGCCCGGAAAGCCAAGGGTCCCGGGTTCGAGTCCCAGTCTAGGCGAAAATTTTTCTCTTCAAATATAATACATAGTTAAGGTAGAATATTTTTATCACTCACCTCATATTGTTGTTCTTATTTGATTATAAACTAGTTTCGGAACATAGTTTCTGTTCCATCCTCAGTATCATCACGACCGTTGTTCTGTCGTCTTGAAGAGCTGTCCTTCTCTCCTTCCATTGACTGACTGAAAAACCTCGAAACCAGGTCATTCTCACCGGGAATTTCAAAGTTCATTAATTTCTTCTTTTCGCTCTTTTGAATGTAGATCTTTTCCCAAATAGTAAGTTCTTTTGGTTTTCCTATTTGTTTTAATAATTTTGCTTCTTTCTCGATAAGATGTTTTTCAGACCATGCATGGGCAGCCACTGCAGATTTTTCTACTTCCCCTTTCTTGACATTCCTGAGATGTTCTTTTACTCTAGTTTTCAAATTTCTTTTAGTTTTTCCTATGTAGAATTTCTCACATTCTTCACATTTAATTTGATAAATCCCTGATTTGTTTTCTTCTTTAATTTTCTCATTCTTATTAGGTCTAATCAGTCTACTGATGCTGTAGTCATTTTGGGTGCTAACCTTATGTTGAAATCTTTAAAAATTTTTTGAAACTTGTGGTGTTTTAATGGATGATATGTGAATTTTCTAAATTTTACATTATCTTCTTTTACTTTAGAAGAGTGCTTTGATTAATAAATTTTTGTCTTTTGAACTTGTTTATTTTTTTGAGTATCATTTTTATTGCAAAACCATTTTTTGTGGCTACGTTGATTATGTGTTCTTTTTCTTTTTCATAATTTACTTTATTCATTGGTATGTTCACTAATCTATGTGTCAAACTATTGAAAACTGCTTCTTTGTGAGCTATGTGATTGAAACCTAAAGCTTTTATGTAGTTATCTATATGTGTCTTCTTTCTGTAAATTCCAAATTCTATCTTATTTCTTCATTCCTTTTTAAGTTGAGATCTAAAAATGGTATTTCTCCATTGATTTCCTTTCCATAGTGAACTTTATAGTTTGACTTTGAATGTTCAATAATTTTATGCATCATCTATCTGTTTATGATTAACTATTGCAATTATGTCATCCACATATCTGCACCAGAACTTGAAAATTAAACGATGTCCGTTAATTATCTTGTGTTCAAAATTCCCCATGAATAGATTAGCTAAGAATGGAGATAAAGGGTTTCCCATCGAAAGTCCTGAATTTTGTTTATAAAATCTTCCATTGTAGGTGAAAAACATATTATCGATACATAATTTCGTTAAAGTTTTATATTCGACTATCTTTACTTTTTCAATTTTATTATTTTTCATCCATATCTCTAAAATTTCCATAGTTTGGTCTTTTGGAATGCTTGGAAATAAGGAAACAACATCAAATGAAACTAATCTGTCTGAAGATTGTAGTTGTATGTTTTCTAGTTTATCTACCAATTCATAAGAGTTTTCTATTGCAGAGTTTTCAAATCCATTCATTTTATTAAATTCCTTACATAACCATTTAGATAAATGATATGTTGGAGACCCTATGTTGTTAATTATCGGCCTCATTTTCTTCCCTTCTTTGTGCACTTTCGGGAGTCCGTAGATGTTGGGAATTTTTGGATTTGAAACCTTCAGATGAAACTTGTCTTTCTATAGTATTACCTGTTATGCATAAAGGCATACCTATTATCCATAAAGATAACATAATAAAATAAAATAGACCATCTCAAATGGATTACTAATACTGTTTTTAATTTTATATAAAATAGATCACGTATATTATATTAATTTGGTTTGTTGATATCCCATAACATATGCTTTTTTTCCATCACAATACACATGTATAAAATATAAAAGCTGTGGAATGTTACAATTTGACCTTTTATACTCTTCTTACTATATTTATCAATAATATAAGCCTATTCAGATAACTAATTTTATAAGGGATAACTGGGCAATTATATATTTTTTACTTTCATTGTTGGACATTTCTATATGTAGGAAATCCTAATTTTGCCATGAATACGTTTTGGTTACACACATATATTTTATGTTTAACCTCAATCAGATTCTATTTCCTCATTTTTGTAATAAGTTTAATTTATTTTAGGCAAACAATCACATTCCCATAACCTATAAAATTGCAGACGATTTTTAAAAGACGCCATATTTCACAATATCATATGGATTATTTCTCTATGCATTTTTAAAATCATTGCCAACATGCGCATTTTTCCATCTCGCCTGAGCTAGAGACGAGATGGTTTCAAGAATACCATCTCCGACTCAACTTACGGAAGTGAGAGAGGTGGGGGAGAGGAGAGTTGGTTTCAAGAATACCGGCCTAAGAAGCAATCCAGCTCAACAGCTGTGGTGAAAGCAACTGATCTAGGGGACGGAAACCCCGAAATCAAATGATCTGGTCCTCCGAGCTGGGGGTTGGGCGTTAGGCCAGCAACCTATCACTGTAAAAAACTTTCCCGCTACATCATCTCAACAAAGTACAGCCGGACAGAAACAAAGAAGACGACCACAGCAGAGAAAAAGGACTATGAATAAACTAGAGTTAGGTACTTGGAATGTCAAAACTTTATTAAAACCCGGAAAATTACAAGAATTAGTCGATCAAATCAGAAGAACTAATCTCAATATAATAGCCTTACAAGAGATAAGGTGGGCTCAAAGCGGAATAATCAACAAACAAGATTATACATTGTATTTCTCTGGAACTGAAAACAAAATTGGACAAGCTGGAACAGGTTTTTTAGTCATGAAGAAATTGCAGAATCATGTTATAGATTTTGTTCATATTAATGAAAGAGTATGTAAACTGCGCATTAGGGGAAAATATAATAACTTGACACTTGTAAATTGTTATGCACCAACTGAAGATAAAGATATCGAAACTAAAGAAATTTTTTACAATGTAGTACAAAAAGTAATGGATAAAATACCTACAAGTGACACAGTGATAGTGCTTGGAGACTTCAATGCCAAATTAGACAAAGAAGAATCATTCAGCTCAGTAACTGGAAAACATACTCTTCATGAACAAACTAACACAAATGGTGAACTGCTATGTGATTTTGCAACGGTGAACAACCTTAAAAGTCATGAGTACACAATTTCAACATAAAGAAATACACAAGGGTACATGGCAATCACCTGATAACAATACCATAAACCAAATTGATCATGTTCTGACTAATGGTAATAAACATGAACTGATAAAAGATGTAAGATCCCTCAGGGGACCAAATATAGATTCAGATCACTTTTTAGTGAAAGTGATAATGAAACAATCATTACCAACCATCTATAAAAACAAAAAGAAACAGGAGATAAATATTAAATGGAATCAAAATAATTTACAGAATGCTGCTAAATTAAAAGGATATTGTAAGACGTTATATGAAAATCTGATTAAATTAGATGAAAAAGAAGATGTTAACGAAGAATGGAACTCAATACAACAAGCAATTAAAGAATCAGCTAATGTCACCATAATGAAACAAGAAGTTCAACCACACAACGAATGGTGGGATGAAGAATGTAAAGAAGCCATAAAACAGAAGAACGAAGCAAGGCAGAAAAAATTACTAATGAACACAAGAATGAATCAAGAAAGTTATAAAATCAAAAGGAACGAAGCAAATAAGTTATGTAAGAAGAAAAAACGAACATGGCTTAATATGAAACTCAATTCAATAGAACTGAATTATAAGAAAAATGAAACCAGGAAATTCTTCAAAGATATAAAGAGTTTCCAAAATACAAAGCAGGTTCTTTATTATGCAGAGATAATGAAGGTAATATCCTAACACAAAAAGAACAAATTCTTCAAAGATGGAAAGAATATTTCACCGAAATCTTTCATAAAGATAATCAAACAAGAATTACTATACCAGAAACTCCAAACTTTCCCAACTCACAATCAATACAACCTCCATCGTGGAACGAACTATGTTATATTATACAAAATTTAAAATCAAATAAATCGGCTGGTCCTGATAATATTCCACCAGAATTAATTAAACATGGAGGATGAACATTAAAACAAAAAAATACATAAACTAATACTCAATATTTGGAATAAAGAAGAAATACCGACAACCTGGAATGAAGGAATTATCTGTCCTGTGTTCAAGAAAGGAGATAAACTGTTATGCAATAATTACAGACCTATAACTCTCTTGAACATAGTATACAAGATTTTTGCAATTATATTAAACAATAGACTTTTAGAAATAATAGATGAGAAAATGAGTGAGGCCCAAGCAGGATTCAGATCAACAATAGACAATATCTTTGTAATGAAACAAATCTTTGAGAAATGTCATGAATACAATATTAACTTATATAATATATTTGTTGATTACTCCCAAGCTTTTGATACTGTACATCGAAACAAAATAATTGAAAGTCTAAGTGAATATGAGATACCTCGAAAATTAATAAAATTAATAGCTTTAACTTTGATAGATACCAAAGTAAGATTAAAATGTAGCAACGCACTCAGCGATGCGATTGAAGTAAACTCTGCGGTCAAACAGGGAGATCCTTTATCTACGACATTATTCTGTATAGTAATGGATATGGTCTTAAAACAACTTGATCTAAGAGGAAATATTTCAACAAGACTAAAACAATGTCTTGTATATGCAGATAATGTAATAATAACAGCAAGAACAAAAAATTCCCTACTGGAAACCTTTGACAAATTGAAAAATGAAAGTATAAAATATGGGCTTGTAATCAATCTAAATAAAACAAAATATTTAAAATGTATGAGAAATAAAACAAATTTGACTGAACTAACTATAAATAGTGACTGTATTAATCAAATTAACTCCTTTAAGTACCTAGGCACAATACTAAACGATAATAATACTGTTGAAGAGATCAAAACAAGAATATCGCAAGGGAATAAAGCATATTTTGCTAATTTTGATATATTCAAAAGCAGATTAATATCAAAAAATGTTAAATTCAAATTATATACAGCAATAATAAGACCAATCATATGTTAAGGAGGTGAAACCTGGGCACTAAAAGAAGCAGATAAATTAAGACTATTAACGTTTGAGAGGAAAATATTTAGAAGAGTGCTAGGTCCAGTAAAGGAAAATGGAAATTGGAGGTTGAGAAGAAATGACGAATTATACCTCAAGAATAATAAAGAAAATATAGTTAGTTTCATCAAATCCAAAAGATTACAATGGTTTGGGCATACACTAGATTCTAATTTAAAATGGCATGAGCAAGTAAAACAAACATCTAAAAGGATCTTCTCCATAATGCATTCCCTAAAGCGACTTAAACATTTTCTTCCTACAACTCTTAAAAGAATTTTAATCCAAACTTTAGTGATGCCGCATTTTGACTACTGTGACGTTCTACTAACTGACATAAGTGACGGATTGTCGGACAAACTGCAGCGTGTCCATAATATGTGTATCAGATTCATATTTAATGTTCGAAAATACGATCACATTTCTCCATTATTCCACGAATTGTCATGGCTACATCTAAAAGAGAGAAGAAAATCGCACTGTCTAATTCTCCTATTTAAGATCCTACATACCTCGATTCCCAATTATTTATCATCCCGTTTCCAGTATCTATCCTCAAACCATAACTTAAACACAATATCACAACATAGTCTCTTACTTAATATACCGCAACATAGGACATCACATCACTCCATGTCATATACCATCTCCACTTCTCGCAACTGGAATTCCCTACCACAAGAAATAAGGGGCTGCCGGACATTGGCATCTTTTAAAAGAAATCTAAATTTATATTTGCTCTAAACTCGACTTCATTATTATCCAGTGTAAGATATATATATTAATTGGTGTTTCCCGTATAATGTATCATATTTATATTATTATTATTATTATTATTATTACTATTATTATTATCGTATCATTATTGTTATTACCCTATGAAATGTTGTTTGTACATGACATTTACATTGCTACATTTATTGTATCTTTAACTGTTTATAATTAGTACAGTGTATATCTATAATTGTCGAATATTTATTTGTATTTGTGCTGGTTGAGTGGAAGAGAGGGCCTTATGGCCTTAACTCTGCCAGAATAAATAAAGTATTATTATTATTATTATTATTAAGAATGCCAAAGGGAAGATTGCCGAATGATATTTTGAATTGGAAGCCACAGGGAACAAGACCAAGGGGAAGACCCAAGGATCGATGGGAAGATGACATAATTGAAGATTTGAGAGAGATGGGGATTTTTGATTTGAAATCTACTGCACAAGATAGGAAGAAGTGGCGTAAACTGGTTGAGAAGGCCAAGACATTCCACTGGAAGTCGTAGAGCCTGACGAAGAAGAAGAAATTGTGAGTGACAAATTTAGCTGGCCTTGGCTTAGTGATGTCACACACACGCACACTCACACAAAAAACACTCCAAAAAAATTACTTTGAAAATTACAGAATTTTGCACAAACAAGAAGTGACAATAAGCACCAATTTATTATGTGAAATATAAATAAAATGTAAAAAAAACGGAAAATCTGCACTTAAGTGCAGTTGAGCCAAAAAAACTATTAACAGGTACAGTATGTTATATATTTCCTGTCATTCCTCATTTTTAATATATTCTAGCGCTATAACTTTTAAAAAAGCAGCAAAAAGGAATTACTGTTGTAGAATGTTATGGACGACCTGAGGAATGCATGTTTATAACTTTTGGCCAGAAGAAAGAGTGAAAGAATTAATCAAATGATATAGTAATAACTTAAATAAAGTTATATAGACCTAAACATGGGGATTGTCAGCCAAACAACAGAATAAAAAAAACAAATTACAACTGTAGAAGTTACCAACCTGAGGTGTGTGTATGTAATATGTATATATATAAACATGCGCACACACATGGTTCTTGGAGAGAAAGAAGTACGAGAAATAGGAGAAAAATTAATTAGAATTTCACATGAATCTAACATAAAAATTGTAAAAATAATGGCTGTACCAAAAGTTAGCACAGAATCATGAGAAAACAGAATTACCAACCCGACGGATTTGTCATACTGACTGGTCATGTTGCCTTACTTGGTATCATTGCCTCTAATTTTATTGGAATAGAACATTGCAAGCTTCCTAAAGAACATATCATCTGAAAATGAGATAAGTTGTTTCACCACAAAAATTCACACAACATAAGGAATTCGTAATATAAACTAAATGCAGCTATTCTACCCAAATCATAACCTAATTTACCAAAAGTAAGGAAATGTAACATGTCATAACTTAATGTACTTTCCTCTACACATTTCTTGAAAATAAGAAAACTAATCAGTCCAGATCGATGGAAATTTCCGTATACTTCATGGCCACCTCTGCCATTAAAAAGTGCCAGAAGTCTCACTCATAGAACGAGTAACTTTCAGAACTATCCTGCAACTGGCCTATTTCCAATATATAAGTATAAGGAAGAAGTGATACATTTTGAAATTCCTGGGGAAAAAGATTTGTTTTGGAAGTTCATTGGTCAACTTAAAGAAGGAAGAAGGAGCAACTTGCAGGATTGCCAACCACCAATTCAACAGTCCGAACAAGCTTATAGAGTTCTCAAAATTTCTGCAAATTATGAGATGAGGTGTCTATATCTGATTCTTAAAAATGTACTTAAACATATACTCACCCTAAGCTCCTCTCTGTAACAATCCAAGTACACATCTGTGTAAACTGCTGAAGTGGTGCATAAATTTTAAGTAGACCACAAAAATGCCATCTATCTGATTACTTCAGAACTTGAAGTACAATATTTGCAGTGGACGGCATTGGAACACACAATTTTCTAAGGATAAAGGTTCAAGATCTTCATACTTTAGTTAAATATTATCAGAAAATACAATGCAAAAGTAAATTTAAAGTTTTTATAAGAATACAAAAAAAATTGGAACCCATTAAAATTTGTTATATTGGAATATTAGCTCTTCAGTATCGACCTTTGTACCTGCACGGATCTATACATTATTGTATGCCACTGGCCTCTATAGGCCTACATGGTACTTACCTGAATGGAAAGTCATTTAAAACTGTTTTCATGATCAGAATTTTGAAGATATGTCAGTTTTTCTAAACTGTAATTAAGACATAACACATAGCTTCAAGAAGATACATACATAATTAGAATCTGCATTTGCCAATTATTATTATTTGAGACCGGATGTTAGGGAAAATGCCTATAGTTATTTATTATAGATATTGTAAAAGTGACTTCATATAAGTTCATACCGACGACCCTAGGGTTGTTTTCCATTAAGTTTATTTTGCCATATACTCTCAAAATTAATTTAATTTTTCAATTAAATTAATTGAAATGGGCAAACTTCGTGACACATATCATTGCATGAAAAATCCAAGCGTTCTAATTCTGTTAGAATATTTTAGGGTAAGGGTGGCAATAACCTAATAGGTAGATGGTTTCCCCCTCAATGCACTCCCGTTAAGCAAAGTAAAAAGTACCGGTTATTGAATTTTTACACTCATGCACTCCCATTAAGCAAAATAGCCCTAAGCTATGTGCCATTGTTGGCTTATTGAGAGGAGAAAAGATATCATACTATTTGTGAGTTTTTCAAAAAATATCTCATCTTTGTGATTTTGAAATCCTAACAATACCAATCTAAATTTTAAGGTGGTTATTAAACAATAGCAGTCTTACTAATAAAAATCTCTTATACTGGCTTTCATCAGTTGTTTAATTATACACAGTCTTACTAATACAAATCTCTTATACTGGCTTTCATCAGTTGTTTAATTATACAATATATAAGCCTTATGTAGATCACGTATAATTTCCTTACTAATAAACGTTGTGCCGGAGCTATATAACAAAACAACCGTTATACACAATATGTCACATATTCGTCGTCATAATGACGTCAGAACAATATTACGCGCAGTTTGTAACAGAAATAAAACATGAACTAGTGATTAATTGTGTAAGAAATGAATATGGATAAGAATTAATAGAGATTCCCTAATTGGGGAGGTGTGGAAAAAAGAAGTGTGTTTTAATTTATATACATTTTCCTTTACGCTATGTCAAATATATCGTAGAATTGGTTTCACAGATAATGTGCTGCCATCTAACGTCAAGAATTTTGAACAATTCTTGGAAACTAAAGTTTTTCACATTACTTATGAATTATATGCAGTGTTTTAAGATGCGTTAGAAATCATTCAAAATAGTAGGAAATGTTACCGACAACAGAATAACGTTTTAAGCGAAAAAAAAATCATTATAGTTTGATCGGGAATCGAACCTACGACCTCACGAACCGTAGTCAGAAGATATAACCACAAGACTATCAAGCCAACATGTAGACTGATGCAATAATAGTACCTCTATAATTAAACACATTTTTATATCGGTGTGTGTGTTATGTATTAAAGATGCAAGAAAGTTTTCTTAATATAATATTATGAAGCGTTTAAACTACATTCAGGTTAAATCTTGTCTACAGCAATTATTGTAGAACATATCCTTTTGTGAATCAATGTTCAATTTAAAAATATTATTAGGCCTAATCGAGAATGAGTGTAACGAAGGGCATTTTATGATGCTTTTATTTTCCTACCCAGAGCTTTATTAATATTATTTATGCCCTGTGTATCCATCAAACAATCGTTAAAGTGTTGCATTTTGGGTTAAATTTAAGGAAACTTTCATCAATATCGTAAGAAAACAATCAGTTGATCTTGAAGTCCGACATTTTGTCTAGTTATACAATCCTTAAACAAGGCTGGAGGCATGTATAACGATTCCCATGTAAAGTTGTACACCTCTTATACACTGAACTGCTAATACAGTGTTTATTAGTAAGAATTTTCAAGTGAGATGTGTATAAACCTTGTATAAAAGTTATATATGGATTATTAGTAAGAAGGTAGATATTTAAGTTGGAGATATGACTATAGTCATATTCAACCTTGAGCCTATTCACTAGGGTAGAACTACTAGAACAGGAAAGAACACAACACTAGATTCAGATTGAATTACATGTGATTCCATGGTTCCAATCTCACAGCCCTTACAAGCATAAACCTTTTCCATCGTTACATATTGTTATAAAATTTATATTTTTCAGGGTTCCAGAGGAGAACAAGAAAGGCTTCTCCGAACATCAACTACGCTGTATGTAGGAAACCTATCATTTTATACAACCGAAGAACAAATATATGAATTGTTTTCAAAATGTGGTGATGTGAAGCGAATCATCATGGGGTTGGACAAATTCAAGAAGACACCTTGTGGATTTTGTTTTGTGGAGTATCCTTTTTATTTTTGTGTTCATTTCATATGATAGAATTTAGCACATTTATTTATGTATAATAATTTTTATTATATTGTAATTACAGCTAAGTTAGACCCTTGTTAATCTGAGAAATTGTTCCATTTAGGGAATTTATAATAATTGACAGTCATTAATTTATTTATCAGATGGCAGGAGTTGACTTTAATGTTTAGCCTCCAGTATAAGCTGAGAAAAGAATCCTCAGATATACAAAAACATATCCTTAGCAATGTGTACATAAGCTCATCTGTTGGATGGGATTGAGCTTGTAACATATATGAAAAAGTATTTTTTATATACAGCATGTTATAGCAAAGCTTCAAGTCAGATGTGTATCCTATGAATTGTCATCTTCTCTTCTGGGTGTTTACTGTAGAGTATAATTTTACAAGAGACAAATGAGGTTGTAGAATCAGAAATAAAAAAGTATAAGGAAAAATCCCAAACCTGGTTCTACTTAAAATTGAATGTAGGCCTTAGGATTGTACGTTACATGTCTACATCTACACAGGAATTAGTACTTCATAAAGTTTGTTAATGTTAGGAATTCCTTAACCTAATTTAAAAGTAGAAAAGAGGGTTAACTCTGTGAATAAAAATAATAGCTAAATAATTTAATGAAGTTTTCCTTAACATACAACAAGATATTATGTTCGGCAAGATGCAGAAAGTTCTATGCGATATATAAATGGTACAAGGTTAGATGATCGCATCATCAGAACAGATTGGGATGCTGGATTTGTGGAGGGACGACAGTATGGAAGAGGAAAGACAGGTGGACAGGTAAATATTTATCTAGATTAACTTCTTTTTAGGAACTAACACTGAGTTATTATCTATTTAATTAACATTTTATTAAAATGAATGAATGAGTCATTTCTTATCTTACCTCATGGTTTGTTTTTTTAAACATGGTAACTTCAATTTTCAGGAGGAACATTCCTCCTTTTCAACCGACATTCTGACTACCGGATTTTTGTTGAAATCTCCATCTATAATGTTGCCATCTGGTGTTCATTTGATGAACTTCGAGATCAGGTCCCGTTCATTGGGAATTTCGAAATTCATGCCTGCTTCCTGACTAGCAGATTCTCACTGAAGTTGAACATTTGAATTGTAAAATTTTGTCTCAGTGTTAGGAGGAATGGTGGTATATAATTTTTATTCACTAGATCGTGCGTCAGATGCCTGTATTAAATTCCTCTGCAGTACATAAGTAGAGAAGACATGTGTCATTGTTGATAGCAATTTGTTTGTCATATGATGCTTTATAACAGGATTAAGCTATGTACCACAACTAGGTTTCACCTTCTCCCTTCTCTCATTGTTCCTCATTCGACACACAAACATTTGAACATACTAATTATATAAGTTTTGTCTGTCTTGTTCTTACCTTATATGGTTGTTTCTGTTAGACATATCGTTGCTTAAGAAACAATACTGCGTAACTGACACTTTTGGTGAAATTGACATTTTTATACTGTTAGCATCACTGAAGAAGTGCGCTCAGTTCAAACATAGATTAGGATGAAATTTTGTACCATGACCTCGCTAAACTTATAGATACAATGGTTTCAATCTATAGGTACTAAGGAGAAAAATAAACAGTTTTTTTTTTTGTTTCTCGTGTACAATTTGTATTTTGTTAGTTATGCGGTATTGTTTCTTAAGCGACGATATGTTTCAAGACATGTTTGTCCCATCTTCAGTTTGTACAGTCTGATTTTTCCCAAATTGTTGGCCCTGGATCTAGACTCTTGCTCCCTCTTTCTGTGGTCTGAACTTCCTCTCTCCGGGAATTTCAAAAATCATAATTATCTCCTTGTTCTTCTGTGTGTAGATTTTTTCCCATGTTGTGAATTCGTTTGTTTTTTCTGTTTTAATAATTTTGTGTTTAAATCTGTTTTATTTTTTCTGACCAAACATGAGCAGCTACTGCAGATTTCTCTACTTTCCCATTTTTTAATTTTCTTATGTGTTCTTTGTTTCTAATGGTTAAATTTCTCTTTACTTTCCCTATGTGCATCTTATCACAATCTCTACATCTAATTTGATATATTTCTAATTTTTTTTTACTATCAATCTTTTCATTTTTGTTGGTTTTTATTAGTTTATTTGGGCTATAGTCATTCTTTGGTGCTAATCTGATATTAATTTTTTTAAAATCTTTTGGAATTTATTGTGTGCCCTGAGCGATATGTGAATTTCCTCGAACATAACACTCATCCTACACTTCTCTATACACAATACATGTACACACCACCTTTGTAACGTGGACTGCTGAAATAGTACAAAAATTGAAAATAGACCACTTAATGCCATTTATCCGCCTAGCGTGAAACCCAAACCATGAAAAATATAGTGGGTGGCTTTGGGACACACACATTGCATTGAATATAGTAAAATCAGTGAATATTGATACTATTAATAATTAAATTAATGTTTTTATTACCTCACCTCATATCCTTTTTCTTCTATACTGCAGTTTCGGAGCTTATCTCCATCGTCAGTAGCCTCTGGTCGACCGGTGTTATGTCGTTTCTTGGCGGTTTCCTTCTTACTTCAGAAGTAAGAAGGAAACCGCCAAGAAACGACATAACACCGGTCGACCAGAGGCTACTGACGATGGAGATAAGCTCCGAAACTGCAGTATAGAAGAAAAAGGATATGAGGTGAGGTAATAAAAACATTAATTTAATTATTAAATTAAACCTCATAGTGTTCTTTCCCTGTGAAAGTTAAATAAATTGATACTATTCCCTAAATGTCGTCTACTAAAATTAATACTTTCCATCCCTTTTTAATTCTTTGAGAATCAAATATTTTAAATTTAACTTTCTCTTAATATTTTTTAAGTCCATAACTGTGGTCACGAGGTAGCATGCTGCCTTATCACACAGCGAGCCCGGGTTAGATTCCCGGTCAGGACAGGCTCCTGGGTCAGGTTTTTTCAGGGTTTTTCCTCACCTGTAAGACAAATGTCAGGAAGCTTAGGACCCAACGGTTCCCGAAAATCATCCGGTCATCATCATCCTTATCATCACCATCCTTCACTGGTGTGGAAAGCAACGGGAAGCTACCAAACCAATAATTCCCTAGTAAAGCTGCAAAGCATAGCATGAAAATGCTATGATTGGAGTGAAAGACCTGCCCTCGGGCAGATTTACTATGGATGGATGGAATATTTTTTAAACAATTTGTCATAATCCAACAGTAACACATTTAACCTCATCATCATCATAGTACATTCACGAATTTAGGCCATTTGTTGACCTGTTTCGGCCTCAAGAGAAACACCATCCAGAAGTCTTTTGAGTGGACGTCCTGGTCTTCTTCTTCCTGCGGGTTGATATCTTAACATTAGTTTGGGTATTCTGTGATCTTCCATTCGATGAACATGTTGTATCCATCTTGACTTATAATCAGAAATTTTGTTTTCTAAAGATTCCATGTGTAATTCTTCTAAGATGTCTTCATTTTTTTTGTGATCTAGTAGTGTGTATCCTGCAGTCCTCCGAAGATATCTCATTTCAGCAGATCTAAGTCTCTGTATATCCTTCTTTTTCAACGTCCATACTTCGCTACCATACAAAAGAGTTGGAAGAGCCAGTGTTTTATACATTTTCAGTCTTGAATGCTTTTGGACTAACTGTGGCTTGAAGATAGAATTTATTAACCCTAAAATTCTTAAAAATTTAGATATTTTTGCATTTACATCCTTTTCTTCTTCATATGAGATATTGCATCCTAGATATGTAATATTATTCACCTAATAATTTAAATTGTTTCTCGTAGGTGGATTTAAAAGTTTCTGAAACCAGAATATGGGAAAAATAGACTGATGAAAATTACAACTGCTCTGGTTATAACCTTTAGAGTTGAAACACTATAAAACTAAAACAAAAAGAAACTCACATTTTAGTCAAATTCTAAAAAAAAAAAAACTTGGGCTACCAATAGAATAGTTGGTTAAGGCAAACTGGAAGATTGGCAGTTTGAGTCCCAGTGGGATCAGGATTTTTAAACTGACCTAAATCTTCTGATTGTACAGTGGCCCTGGGGTTGATTCAGCCTCTAACAGGATTGAGTACCAGACTAAGTACTGGGGGAATAAATATGGCTGTCATGCCCATGCCAGTTGTCCTGTAGTAGGATCACTTTACTTTTTTCTGAAATAAACTGACTAGATGTCCTATAATTCTGTGCAAAGAAATAAATAAGTAAAATGATGCAATATCACCAACTGTTTTCCTATAGAAATTTCATTAAAATACACTAATAGTGCTATTGTTTTTTATTTCAGGTGCGAGATGAATATAGAACAGACTTTGATGGTGGAAGAGGTGGTTATGGAAAGATAATTCAACAGAAAGTGTCAACACCTGTGCAAGATGTGTCAGTGTTCAATAGAGTTTAAAGACTACATATTTTTCTAATCAGAACAATAATTATTATTTATGTATTGTGATTTATATTACAAAAATATATTACTGTGCTTTTTTTTATTTGTGGGTTAAAGATTTTCTCTGTGTGACATCTGTTTTCCCCGAGACAGTTACATTAACTCTTTAATGGTGTTAAACTAAAAATTAAATCTTCTGGGAACATAGCCTTTTTTTTTTTAAATTTATATTTCTTATTCTACAATGGATAATTTTCTACATACATTTAATTCCATCGTGAGCCTGAACTTGAAAATAAGTTTTACAAAATTTGACAAAAAGTGATTTTTTTAAATTCTGAAAATATTTCCTTTTACACATTCCTTTCAAGAAAATATTATACAAGTGATTTGTACTTGATAATAGTTGTCACTTAATTTGTTTATTACAACTTGGGAGAAATATAGTATTTCTAATAGAATCAGATCTGAATAATTCAGTATTTTCAAATGAATTCTATAAAGTCATGTAACCATATATAAATAAAATAGTTTATAATATGCTAATAATTATTTTTATTCTGGAAAATTAGTGTGTTGATCTATATTCAGAAATTGATATCATATTATCTCGGGAATTAAAATGTATAAGAGAAAAATTTGCAATTCGATTGGAGGATTAGGATAGCTCAGATGGTAGAGCTTTAGCATATAAAGTTAAATGTCCTGGGTTCAAATCCCAGTCTAGTCATATTTTTTTTTCTTCAAATATGACATTGTGTATATATATATATATATACATATATATATATACACACACACACACCGATAATATAGTGATAAGTACAGACTCGATGTCTACAGTTATTTATTATACATATTGCAAAAGTGACCTCATGTAAGTGCTTACCGATGACCCTAGAGTTGTTTTCCATTAGGTTAATTTTGCTTACAAATGCCTATTTTAGCTTACAATGCCTATTTGCCATTTTTCTCAAAATTAACTTAGTATTTCAATTAAAAATTAATATAAAATTATAGAATATTCACCTGAAAGGTCCATCTCCTCAACTTAATTATCATTTAACTGTAGCGCTTTCGGGACTTGTCCCATCATCGGCAGGATTCAAAACTCGTGTTTCACTGAAGATCTGTATTTACCTGAAAGGTCCGTCTCCTCAACTTAATTATCATTTAACTGTAGCGCTTTCGGGACTTGTCCCATCATCAGCAGGATTCAAAACTGGTGTTTCACTGAAGATCTTCAGTGAAATGATAATTAAGTTGAGGAGACGGACCTTTCAGGTGAATATTCTATAATTTTATATTAATTTTGAATAAACCTCAACGGAACACATCATGAATCTTATAAAAATTTAAATTAAATTAATTGAAATGGACAAACTTCATGACATATCATTGCATAGAAATTTTCAAGTGTTCTTTTTAAAAATTATATTAGAATATTTTCGGGTAAGTGTGGCATTAAGAGCAATAAGTGGTTGGTTAGGGGTAGTAGGGGTTTCCTCCTCAATGCACTCCCGTTAGGGGAAATAAGTTCCAGCCGTTGTATTTTTCACACCTCATGCGCTTCTATAAAGCGAAAGAGCCCTAAGCTATGTCTCATTATATTATGCTCCAGCTCTAAGGATTGGAGAAAAACATTCTATAGTACAGATTAAAGTACAAAGTTGCATACCTTTCCTCATACAATTTTTTCTAAGTAGATCGCGATTTCAAAACCATCGTGGTCCCATGTTCAGTATCATCTTGATGACTCAATTAATTTTTGCGTCGTCAAGATGGGACCGCTATGGTCTTGAAATCGTGATCTACTTAGAAGATTAATATGAGGAGAAGTATGAAACATTTGATTTTATCTTAAATCAAACCTCATAGTGACTTATTCCTATAAAAGTTCAATGTATAGTACAGCTTTGCTTCATTTCAATACAAACATTGCTGAGTGACAAAGAGAGTAGATCGCTCAAGCTTTCTTTCTCTGTCTCACACCTGGTGCTGACACCTTTAAGTGACTGGCAATATTATTTTTGATGTTGGTAACACTGAAAGCGTCTGAAGTCCTCATTCATAGATGTGCTTCAAAGAGAAAGTGGTGCGACAAGTGTATGTGGCTTTTTAAACAGTTGTTTAACGATGCCTAAAGAATGGACAACAGTAAAAGACAAACTGGCCAATTTTGTGAAAGAATTTGGTGCGGAAATATTCTCAAGTGATGGTTCAATATTGTTTTGCAAAGTGTGTAAAATTTCAGTGAATTGCGCAAAGAAGTGCCATGTTTCGCAACATGTACATACTGCAAAACATGTCTGCTATTGATAGCGAATGTTTATATTCTTTACGTGAGGCTCTAAAAATGTATGTTGTAGTCCATTTTTGTAAGAGCCTATTTTGAATTGTTAGTGCCTTTTTGCCTGCCTATTTTGAATTTTTTAAGTGCCTAACATCCAGACTCTAGTGATAAGAGATGAATTAAAAGTAGAAGAAAATAAAAATTACATAGAAAGAAATAGATTAATATGGTATTAACATGTTATGTGCATGTCAGCAGAACCAACACCAGAAAAGATTCAACTTTTACAGGAATTAATCACTATGAGGTTTAATTTATGGTAAAGTTAAATGTTTCTTATCTCTCCTCATATAAATCTTCTAAGTAGATCGTGATTGCGAGATCATAACAGTCTCATCTTCAGTATTTTTTGGCAACTGATGTTATTAAGTTATGTAGATAGGAAATAACACTATGAGGTTTATTAATATTGTTAATTTTTTTTTCACTCACGTCATATTTCATAATTCCTCGCATACCCGGGTTTCGTCACATCATTTGTGACATTCTCAATGCTGTGTCACGTTCACAACTGACGTCCAACGGCCTTCTATCCTGCAGACTGACCTCCGTGCCCTCTGATGGCTGACCGACGAACTTCCAAATCAATCCCCTCTCCCTATGACCGGGTATTTCAAAATTCATAGTTGTGTTTTCATTATTGCATATGTACATTTTTTTCCCACTCAGAATTTGACTCTCACAATATGACTCTCTTAAGGTAGCCAAATGCCTCGTCATCTAATTAGTGACGCGCATGAATGGATTAACGACATTCCCTCTGTCCCTATCTACTAAGTAACGAACCAGCGAGCTAGGGGCCGAGTCTCAACAGATCGCAGCATGGCAACTGCTCTACCGAGTACAAACTCACAATTTGGGAAAAAAATTACATATGCAAGAATGAAAACACAACTATGAATTTTGAAATACCCGGTTATAAGGAGAGGGGATTGATTTGGAAGTTCGTCGGTCAGCCATCAGATGGCATGGAGGTCAGTCTGCAGGATAGAAGGCCATTGGACGTCAGTTGTGAACATGACACAGCATTGAGAATGTCACAAATGATGTGACGAAACCCAGGTCTGCAAGGAGTTATGAAGTATGAGGTGAGTGAAAGAAAAAAATAAACAAGACTGGTGTTATGTCGATCCGATTGGAAATGACTTAATGAAGGATGGAAGTAATGTGCTGATAGTATCTTTACCTTGTTCATAGTGGAGCATCTTGCATGATTTGACTCCATGAGCTATACTGATGGTATAATTCCTATCAGGATGGTCATCCCACATGCCAGAGAGATCAAAAGTGATGAACCAGACTATGAGATACCTTTGTCAAAAGCATGACTATCTTATACTCTAAAAATACAGGGTGGACCGCTCGAATGGACCTAATTTCAATTGCTTGTTACTGGCAAACGGTTGAAGATAGAAACTTAAAACAACGTTCATAGTACAGAAAAACTCACCAAGTTTCGAATCCTGTCGGTAGATGGCACAAAGATACGTTTCTCGTTCTTAGATTTAATTGTTTGTGAAAATGGCGACTCCGCAGATGAAAGCGCAAGCTGTTTTGTGGTATGCGGAGTTTAAATCAATCATTAGAGTTCAAAGGGAGTTCCGGCGTGTGTTTAACCGTGATGCTCCAACTGCTAGAAGCATAAAGAAGTGGCGTGATACATTATTAGCTACAGGATCTGTGTTGAAGAAGCATGGTGGTGGTCGCAGAGCATCCGATGAAATGGTAGCAAATGTTCAAGCCGCATTTGAGCGAAGCCCCCGGAAGTCATTAAGAAGAGCTTCGCGGGAACTTCAAATACCAAAATCGACATTACAACGGATTGTCCACAAACGCCTCAAACTGCACGCATATAAAGTGCAGTTAGTGCAACGTCTGGAGCCGAATGACATGCCGAAACGAGTGGAATTCGCCAATACGATGCTGGACCGTCTCGGCGCTGATCCTGACTTCATGACCAAGATTTTCTTCTCGGACGAAGCCACTTTCCATTTGTCAGGCAAGGTAAACCGGCATAATGTGCGGATCTGGGGATCGGAGAATCCTCACGCTATTCAAGAGCATGTTCGTGATAGTCCGAAGATGAATGTTTGGTGCAGTTTGTCACATAATAAGGTCATTGGACCGTTTTTCTTCGCCGAGAAAAACTGTTCGTGGTACCACATATCTTGACATGCTGGAGCAGTTCTTCTTTCCACAAATTGAACAACTACAGCCTAACATCGTTTTCCAGCAAGATGGTGCTCCTCCCCACTGGTCCAATGAAGTTCGTACGACTTTGGACAACATTTTCCCTGGCCGTTGGATTGGTAGGGGAGGACCAATCGCGTGGCCCCCGAGATCTCCCGATTTAACACCACTGGATTTCTTTCTCTGGGGCTATGTCAAAGATAAAGTTTACACCACCCCAGTCAAAGACCTTCGTGATCTTCGTGAGCGCATCATAGAGGCTATTGAGAACATTCCAGAAGACATACTCCAACGTACTTGGCAAGAAATTGTTCATCGCTTTGATATCGTCACAGTGACTGCTGGGGCTCATATAGAGATGTGGTGATCTGGATATCAAAACTTGGTGAGTTTTTCTGTAATATGAACGTTGTTTTAAGTTTCTATCTTCAACCGTTTGCCAGTAACAAGCAATTGAAATTAGGTCCATTCGAGCGGTCCACCCTGTACAATCATCAAGAAATGTAGGCAAGGATTCCACTGGAGTTTAATTCTCCAGACATAAAATAGTCCCCCTTAGGATTTCCAAAAGGACTATTTCAGGAGAACCATGACAAAGGCTTTAAACATTGGAAAATGTTTAATATATAATGGAAGTAACACTATGAGGTTTATTTTAATTATTATACTTACTCACTGGCTCTATCGAACATGTAGGTTCATGGCCATGCAGACATAAGCTCTCCATACATCCCTATCCTGAGCTAATGCTTTCCAATCATCCCTGTATAATCTACTTCCCTCAAATCACTTTACCCCAATTGAACCCATGTCCGCATTTCTTGATGGTTGTATTTTTACTGTGAAAGATCGTCACTCTTTCGACCAAGATACTTTCTTCGTCTGGCATATCACCTTCGACATTCCGTCATGGGTAACCCTATTGGCAGCAATGCTACCACCGGCATAGCTCTCGGGATCATTTAAGCATGCAAGCCACTCCACCACGTCAAGGTAAAGATACCATGGAGGGTTTAATTATTATAAGATAGGTTTTTTCTAACTCCTCTCATATTTATAATTTCCTAGGAACATTGAATGTTGGAAAATTATATATAAAATAAAACAATTTACTTTAGCAGTAATTCTGCTAAATGAGTAAGCAATCAATCTGGGATGCAAATATGCCTGATTAAAAAAAATCAATTAATGTGATAAAACGACAAGAAACATACCTAAATTGATAGAGACACGTGATTCTCTCTTAAACAGGGCATCTTCAGGGTGATCACTTTTACTGGTATCTTAGGGTTTTAATTGAACAGATTTGCATCCCAGACTGATTGCTGACTCTTTTAGTACTACTCATTCTTCACTTCACCAGTCTAGTCACCGCCTCAGTTGTTCTGTTCATCTTTTCACTGGCCTTCCTCTTGGCTTGTAGTTAAATGCTACTTTTGGTAATCATGTTGCATTCGTTCTTTGTACATGTCTAAACCATTTATCTCTATATTCTTTGATTTTTTTTCATTCAGTGGATATATATCTTCTTCTTCTTCCTTCCAAGTATTAGGCCAAGGCCTGTTACGATCCTATAGAAAATTTTCCCTCCGGGAAATTCTCGTTTAAGACTTGAAAGCATAATAATAGTCCCTTCGATTGGTTGCTGGCCAAAGGAAGGCAAGACCAGTGATGGGGCTGCCATCTTATAGCCTCTGGTCAGGCTTTTCTGGAGAAGGAAAGAAGAAATGAAAGAAAGGAAAGACTCCCTAGCCCTCGGATGCCCTAATAGCGTCGGGGTCGAAAAAAAACAAGAGTTAACCAAGAGAGGTTAGATAGTAAAGTTAAAAGAGTGCAAATCACAAGTAAGTGGAAGAAATGTTTTGCTCAGCTTGGGCACCTTGTGGTCGCCATCCACATATCCCCTAGATGAGGACCCCAGAGGGAGTGGATATATATATATATATATTATACACCATTTGCATGATCAAGCAAATGCTCATAGCATTCAGCGTATGGGAATTAACAATGTATAAGAGAAGAATTTGCATTTAGATTGGAGTTCTCAGATACTTCAGTGGTAGAGCATTGGTATAGAAAGCCAAAGGTACTGGCTTCAAACCTGTCTGAGCATATAATTTTTCTCTTCAAATATAATTTATCCTTCAGTGAGAAGTGCTAAATTAATAATACAAACATTGAAAGAAGCCCTACTGGCTTTATAAAGTAGTGTTAAATTCCCAAAACAAGAAGCCGTCATTTGCATGATCGAGCAAATGCTCGTAGCATTCGGCGATCGGGAATTAGCAATATAAAAGAGAAAAATGTTCGTTTAGATTGGAGTTCTCAGGTAGCTCAGTGGTAGAGCATTGGCATAGAAAGCCAAAGGTCCTGGGTTCAAATCCCAATCTGAGCGTATAATTTTTCTCTTCAAATATAATTTATCTTTCAGCGAGAAGTGTTAAATTAATAATAAAAACATCTGTTCTTTTATCTTCATTCTTTATCCGATCTAATCTTGTGCAGCCTTTTGTTCTTCTAAGAAAGTTCATCTCAGTGGAATTACTACTAGGGTAAATTGTTTTATTTTTATATATAATGAATTTCTTCACCTATGCCTGATTCCATTAATTATAATTATAGAAAATTATATAGTAATGGAGCACTAGAAATATTAATAGAGGAATTAGATAAATCTCCCTTACATACAGTCACCTTGAACGAAGTTAGAGAGCCAGAAGAAAGTAGTCAAGAGTCATGAAACTTTGTTATACTACGAGTGCAGGTAGACCAGAATTAATGGATTTGTTAGCAATTTGATTTCATACATGATTCTAAAGGATAAATGACTTAATATTGCTATTCTAACGTACATGATATTACGGAAGTTAAAGATGACAAAATCAAGGTCGAGTTGTATGAAGAATTAGAATGCAAATTTGATAGATTTTTCATGAGATCATATGAAAATTGTCTTAGAATATTTTAGAGCAAAAGTGGGATGGGAAAATCTATTCAAGCCAATAAGTCCACCACTGTGGTCTCGAGGTAGCGTGTTGCCTTATCACATAGTGGGCCTGGGTTCAATCCCCGGTCAGGACAAGTTTCCTGGGTGATGTTTTTTCTCACCTATAAGGCAAATGTCAGGAAACTTTAAGGCCCAAATTGTCACTGAACATCATCTGGTCTTCATTAACATATTCACATATTTCTGCACTTCATTCCTGTTTGTAATTATTGTTCCTAGGTATTTGATTTCAGCCACTTCTTCAAAATTTCTCTCATTTGTCATTAACTGTTTATTTTCATTATATAATGTATTTATGCATGTGACCATATATTTAGTTTTATTCATGTTTACTTCCAGTTCTTATTTCTTAATGTTACTCAATAGAGCACGTATGTTGGCCCTTGGTATTTCCTTACTATTGTCTAATAATACATCATCAATATGAACTAACAGCTTATTAATACCATTGAGTTGAATGCCTTCTTCATCCTTTAAAGATCTGATGCATGTTCTAGTACAAAATTGAATAGTAGAAGAGATAGTTTTCTCTTTGTTTTAACCCATTATGAATTTTCAAAGTGTCTGAAAACTGTTTGCCTAAATGCACCGTACCATTTATGCCATTTAGACACATTCAAATAAGTTTAACTTGTTAGAAATTCCAAACTCCAGCAGTATACTATATAACTTCCTCTTAACTGAATCGTAAGCCTTTTTTAAGTCTACATATTGTCACAAGATGGCCACTGGGTTTTCCTTCTATGTATTTGGACTTAAATGAATACACAATTGTTATATAAAATTCTTCTTTTCACTTTATTTAATTCTCCAAAATTATCACTAAATCTTCAAACACAATTTGATTTAACAACTATTCTTCTTTGACAGTTTATAAGATAATTACTTATAACATAGTTGCAGACACAATCATTCCTCACACCAGATTGGCTGTCACGGACCAATTATCGCAAACTGACTCGCCGTCCTTCTTGTCCGCTCTTTTATATAGGCGGGGGAGGAGAGCTCTAGTAATAGCTTCGAGGAACTTCGAAGCCCAGAAACTTCTGGCTTCCGATCTCTCAAGGAGAAAGAGACACTGGTGGAAAGGTCTGGCAACACATTCCAGACCATTCAAACGGCTCTGCGGGTCACTAACTTGCTAGGGGCGACTCACCCGTGCAATTCAAATGCCGTTTACACAACATGTAACTGTAACAATTATACGTAGTTGATGCCATAATATTCCCACTTATTTTCTAAAGCCGTCTTATACTAAAATCTGATTTAGTGTAGACCTATTTCTACTTAATCCACATTGATGGTCACATATTAATTATGTCATAAATATAGGGAGTAAATGTGGATACTAATATATTTGTTAGGATTTTGTATGAATTCATAGTTAAATATGGGAAATAACATTATGAGGTTCTTAATTCATAAATTAATGAGTATTTTTTTAAGATGAGACCCATTGTTAATAATATTGGTTCACCGTGTTATATTTTAGCAAAACGACTTACAAAGAAATTTAAAGAATTACCAAGTTTCGACAACAAAAGTATTGAAAATTCTATTGAATTGGTAAAAGAAATGAATAATATATTAATTAAATAAAAACTAAGTTTTATTTTTATTTAATTAATAAATATGGATTTTCATCAAGTAAACACCAACTCAATTGATTATTGAATAATATATCACTGGATGGTAATGACAGATTGGTTTCTTTCGACATCATTTCTTTATTTCCGAGCATCCCAATTGGAAAGATGTTAACTATTTTAGAAAAATGGCTAAATTCCTTAAAACTAGAAAGAGAAACAATAAAAGAATATTTAATTCTTACAAAACTTTGCATTGATAATAATGTTTTCACCTTCAATGAAAAATTTTATAAACAAATCTCAGGTCTGGCTATGGGTAACCCACTTTCACCATTTTTGGCAAATTTATTTATGGGTTATTTAGAGTCTCATATCACCAATGTTTATCCCTCGATATTCAAATGTTGGTATAGATATGTAGATGATATTTTCTCTGTTATAAATTCTAAATATATTGAAGATGCATTGAAATTACTCAACCTTCAAGATGGAGCTGTAAAATTTACTATGGAATTGGAAAAGGATAAACAAATCCCATGTCTGGACCTTTACTTAATGAATGAACTACAAGGAAAAATTGAATTCAATATATATAGGAAGGATGCTCATACAGACAATTATATAAAATCTTCAGGTTTCAATCATATGGCACATAAACATGCAATTTTCAACAGTTTGATATATAGATTATTAAATTATATTATTTTTGGTCTGGACATCTTACCTCAATATTAATGTTGATTTGTTCTTGGACATGTTTCAAAACAATTCTCTGTTTTATCTTCAGCTTTCCCAGACTCTGGGAAAGCTGAAGATAAAACAGAGAATTGTTTTGAAACATGTCCAAGAACAAATCAACATTAATATTGAGGTAAGATGTCCAGACCAAAAATAATATAATTAAAATAACCTCAAAATATAACTTCCTAAAATTAAATATTAGATTATTAAATGTTCCATTAAATGAAGAAGATTTTTAAAAAGAATACAATCACATTTTGAACATAGCCAATTTAAATGGTTTTGGAAAAGAAATAATTGTAAAAAAATTAAAGAAATTCAGATAACAAAAAAGATTGGAAGAATGCACTACCCTGCAATCTGATTCAAAGAAAGGAAACCAGTTTAAGAAAATTACTTATCATCCTGAAATACTTACTTACTCACTGGCACTATCGAACCCGTAGATTCATGGCCGCGCGGACATAAGCTCTCCATACACCCCTATCCCGAGCTAATGATTTCTAATCATTCCCTGTATAATCTACTTCCCTCAAATCATAGTTAATGTTGTTCTCCCACCTCATTCTTGGTCTACCAACTGGGCGTTTTCCTTCTGGCTTTCCTACAAGACGTTTCCACGCACGTCTTTCATTCCCCATACGCGCAACATGTCCTGCCCATTGCAGTCTACGAGACTTAACTGTTCTTATTATATCTGGCTTCCTATAAAGACCATGTAGTTCATTGTTATGTAGTCTTCTCCATTCACCTGTCCATCTCTCTTTGGTCCAAAAATTTTCCTAAGAACCTTATTCTCAAATACTCGTAATCTCCTTTCCTCCCTTAAAGTAAGAGTCCATGTTTCGCACCCATATAATATAACTGGTAGAATAATAGTTTTATATATTTTCAGCTTAACGTTTTTTTAAAGGAGTTGGGACATCAAAAGTCTCTGCAATGCATAATAGCATGCATTTCCAGAATTGAGCCTATGTTTAATTTCTTTGTGCATCTCATTCCTATTTGTGATTATTGTTCCTAGGTATTTGAATTCAGCCACTTCCTCAAAATTTCCCTCATTTGTCATTAGCTGTCCATTTCCATTATATACTGAATTTCTACGTGTGACCATATATTTAGTTTTACTGATATTTACTTCCAGTCCTAATTTCTTAGTGTTACTCAATAGTGTGTGCGTGTTGGCCTTTAGTATCACCTCGCTATCGGCCAATAATACTACATCATCAGCATAAACTAACAGCTTATTAACGCCATTGAGTTGTAAGCCTTCCTCATTCTCTAAAGATTTAATGGCATGCTCTAGTACAAAATTAAATAGTAGAGGAGATAGTGCATCTCCTTGCTTTAACCCATTCTGGATTTCAAAAGTGTCTGAAAACTGTTTGCCTACACACACCCTACTCTTTGAGCCATTTAGACACATTCGTATAAGTCTAACTAACTTTTTGGGAATTCCGAACTCCAGCAGGATACTATATAACTTCTCCCTCTTAATTGAATCATATGCTTTTTTGAAGTCTACATACCATTATATTCCCATTTCTTTTCTAAAATCTGTCTTATACTAAAAATCTGATCTGTTGTAGACCTGTTTCTTCTAAATGCACATTGATGATCTCCTAGAATGTCATCAATATAGGGAGTAAGTCTGCTTACTAATATATTTGTTAGAATTTTGTACGAAGTTGAAAGTAATGAGATGCCCCTGTAGTTGTTGCAATCAGTTTTATCTCCTTTCATATAAATTGGTACGATAATTGATTCCTTCCATTCATCTGGAAGAGCTTCTTTTTCCCAAATCATACTAAGCAATCAGCGTATCTTGTCCATCAATTTTTCTCCCCCTGATTTTATCAGTTCTGCTGGGATCTCATCTGAACCTGATGCTTTATACATCTTCAATTTTTCAATCGCCATTTCAACCTCTAATGAACTTGGCTCTGCGGACTAGCATTTCTGCTGTCTGTAACTTATCCTCCTCAATGTCCTGTTCTGTATGTACATTTAATAGCTGATTAAAGTAACTTTTCCATCTATCCCCATTTTCATTCCGAATTATGTTTGTTCTAGCCTGAAACCCTTTCTTCTCTATCCTAATTCCCTGATATGATTCTCTAATGTTCCTATTTTTTGCATTCATTTCAAGATCATTAATCTTCTCTCTCAAATATTCCCTCTTTTTACTCTTTAGTAACTTGGTTGTTTCCCGTCTAACACTACCCAATTGCACTAAATTTACCTCATTTGGCTCGTGTAACCATTTCATTTTTGCTAGCTTTCTTTTCTTTACAATGTCGGCACATTCCTCATCAAACCATTTCTTGTTTTGCCTCTTTTTTAAACAACCAATGCTTTCTGATGCTGATAATTAAATAGTATCTCTTATAGACTCCCATTCTTTATTTATATCAGTTTCTTCTTCGTTTGCCAAATTGTCATCTGAAGATTCCAGTACTTCAAATCTATTAGCAATTTTGATTTGGTATTCTTGCCGCATTTCATAATTTTTCAAGTTTTTTAATTCAAACTTTACAGAATCATCTTTAGCATTTGTTCCGCTCATAAGGGATAGCCATTGTCTGATTTTCACTCTGACCAGATGATGATCCAAATTACAGTCTGTCCCTCTAACTGATCTAACATCAATGATGCTACTGTGCCAGCGTTTAACCACTAATACATGATCTATCTGGTTCAGAGTTTCTCCATCTGGGAACGCCCAGGTGTATTTATGAATATCCTTATGCTGAAATGTTGTGCTCTTAACAATGAGATTCTTTGATGTGGCAAATGTGACTAATCTAACCCCATTCATGAAGACTGAATTTGCCTATTGTTGGTTTGAATATATCTTCCCGCCCCACTTTTGCATTAAAATCTTCCGATTGAGGGTCTTTCCACTTTTCAGCAGTTGCCCTTTTACCAGCCGGCTGCTGGCCCTTCACATCCACATGTGTCAATCACAGAGGTAGATGATCAACAGCCAGTGATGGGGTGACATGTGGTTAGCATGTCGAGTCCCCTAGCCGTTATAGCTGGTTCCTCAACCTGGAACCGCTACTTATTGTAGCTACCCAATTGCCTCACGATGCTGGGTGGGCACCGGTCCCGTACTGGCCGAAATACCATGAGAAAATTTCTTCCCCCATGGAGACTCGAACCAGCGCAAGTCCCGTAGCTGTGTGCCAAGGCTTCCTACCTTAACCGCTCGGCTACGGTGCGGGATGCATTAAAATCTCCTAAGACAATTTTCATGTGATATCGTGAAAGGCTATCAAATAAGCATTCTAATTCTTCATAGAACTCATCCTTGATCTTGTCATCTTTATCTTCTGTGGGGGCATGTACATTTACAATTATAAAATCATGTCATTTACCCTTTAGAATTATGTATGATATCCTATCACTAACAAACTTAATATCTCGGATAGCGGATAGGATCCTCCTTCTGACTAAAAAACCCGTTCCAAATGCAGGTCTTTCTGCACCCTCATAGTATAATGCAAAGCTTCCTGATTCCTGACTACCTTCTCCTGGCCACCTAATTTCCTGTAAAGCAACTATATCCAAGGGCGTATCATCCTGAAATACATAACAAATTTCAAAAAATTTTCAAGAAATTCAATATTACATTGGCACCGATAAATAAATTTAGCCTTGGCAATCAATGAATAACTAATAAGAAATTAAACACACCAGATAGCAAAAAATCTGGAATTTATCAAATTAATTGTAAGGACTGCAATAAAGTATACATAGGAAAAAAGAAATTTGGACACTCGCACTAAGGAACACTTCAGAAATATTAAAAATGCTGAAATTGAAAAAGAAGCCCTACTTTTAAAACATTTGGAAAAACCTTTAGAATTGACAATTTGGGAGAAGATATATATTCAGAAGAACAAATTTAGATCCATGAATTTTGAGATTCCTGATGAACGTGACCTCATCTCAAAGTTCATCAAATCAACACCAGATGGCAACATTATTGATGGAGATTCCAATGAAAATCCGGTAGTCATAATGTCGGTTGAAAATGAGAGACATCCTTCTCTCGAAAACTAGTTCCCGTGTTTGAAGAAACATAAAATATGAGGTAAGATGTTAAAAAATTACTCATTAATTTACGGATTTTGTATGAAGTTGAAAATAATGAGATAGCTCTATTTTTGTTTCAGTAAGTTTTATCTCCTTCCTTATAGATTGGTTCGATAAATCAATTCTTTCCATTAATTCGGAAGAGCCTCTTTTTTTCCCAAATCATATTAAGCATGCAATATTTCTTGTCCATAATTTTTTTTTCTCCCGATTTTATCAGTTTTGCTGGGATCCTATCTATACCTGATGCTTTATACAACTTTAATTTTTCTATCACCATTTCAACATCTAATGCACTTAATTCTGTGACTAATATTTCTGCTGTCTCTAAATCTCCTCTTTAATATCCTGTTTTGCATGTGCATTTAATAGCTGATTAAAGTAGTTTTCTATCTACTTATTATACTCCTGGAATTTGCAATCATATCTCCATTTTCGTTCCTACATTCCTAATTATGTTTGTTCTAGCCTGAGATCCTTTACTGTCTATCCTAATTCCCTGTTATAATTCTTTATTAACCTAACCTGCACCAGATTGCAGTTGGAATGTTGGTGTTGATGGCTTGATTTCGACAGAGTTTACCTGATGAAGGAGATTATGGTCTCTGAAATTAGTTGGCGAGAAGTACATATTTTTATTAGGCAAGGTGTAAAAATGTCCAATTCAATTATGTAACGAGAAAAAATCTTATGCTTATTGGATTGGAAAAATATTATAAATCTAAATTAATTAATAAACCCATAAACATTTTTCTTTGTCGCCATTTTTCTGAATTCTTAAGTTTCAAAATTACTTAGAATACCTTCAATAATGAAATCATTGCTTCTAAGCAAGTCATCTGTTTAGCTATTAACCCATTCAACTCATATGACGTGATGTTCACGCGCGCTCTAGTGAGGCCCAATCTTCGAATAACGTGACATTCACGTCAAGCACACGAGCTCATATATTTTGCAATAACTTCCAAACTACCCCATAGATGTCTAATGTGTTAGCTTTGTTAGGTTCCTGAGAGAAAGCATTTTGGACAACCCGCTTTTTTTTGTAAGAATTCATGAAATTATAAGCTGTCTGTTTGTTGGAAATATATAGAAGAAATTTGTAGTGGTCAGTCTTTGAAATGGCATCTAAGAGGGTGTGTGGTGATGATCGTGATAGGATTCTGAGTTTATTAGAGTTTTGTCCTCGAAACATTAGACAGAGCACCGACAGGAAAACAGGAGGGAAAAAGGGCAAAGACCTAGGGAAGAAATAAAAAAAAAAAACAAGACTCTGCCTGAAGTACCAGGATGCAAGGCGTTGACTTGCAAGACCAGATCACTGCCCTTTTTCCTATAATGCGTTGCTCTGTAAAAGGATACAGAAAATTATTTTTCTATTTGCTGGAAATATTTATGTTTAACTCTTTTGTGGTCTACAATAATTTCATAGATCGCAAGACAGCATACTCGACCTTCAGAATAGCTGTCACCAAGCAGTTATTGGAGATAATTCAGCTGCCATCCTACAATGTGAGAGGCCACCTATCATCAAGTACAACCCCTGTCAGGTTACAGGCAAGGAACTGGGCTCACGTTCCATTGTATATCCCCAGCACAGACAATAAAAAGAAACCCTACAAACGTGTGAACCAAAGAAGTAAAACTACATTTCAGTGCAAAAAGTGTGAAGTTCCACTTCATGTCCCGGCATGTTTCGAGATTTACCACACCAAAATATCTCTTTAGGCAAGCACAATTATTCAGAAGCCTTCACTAAAATGTCTAAAGAAAAATATTTATTAAATTCCATTCTATGAGCATTTTTGTGTTTGCATGTAAAGAGCATGGCACCTCCTGTCTTCTGTCGCCATTTAAATCTGAGTGGAGGGGAAAGTTAGCAGGCATTTAAATAAGAGTCCATTGGGTTAATAATTATATATATATTTTTTTATTTAGGAATATTCCACATACAGTATTTCTCCTTCAACCCAAAGTGATTTGTCACCAGAGGTTCCTGTCTAAAGCATCTTCTTCCCTCAAATCTCTAGCTTCCATACTTCTCTTCACTCCATCCATCGTTCTCTAGGCCTGCCTCTTCTACTTCTTCCATTAGGTTTCCAATTAAGAATCTTCTTTGGTATTCCCTCTTCTTCCATTCTTATGAGTTGTCCATATCATTTCAAACATTTTTTTTCTATTATATATAGATGTATCAGTACTAACAGAGACAAAAAAGAAGGGTTCCGGAGAAGAATACCATGGATGGTATGTACACATATGGAGTGGAGTAGAGAAGGGGAAAAAAGCACAAGCTGGAGTTTCAATAATTATATTTCATATGAGAAAAAATCACATACAGGTCACATGCTGGCATTCTGCCGCATTTAATGACTCACATTAATTGATGTATGTATATGTATATATATATATATTTTCCTCAAACAGTGAAACTTTTATGACAATATATGCAAATTTATACACTCATATCATTTTTTTTGGAGAGATAAGTTTTTGCCTGAACCAGAAATTGAACACAAGACCTCTGGCTTAATGCACCAGCGCACTCACCATTACACTATCCAGGCTTCCTACTGCAAACACAAATTCTTCTCTCTCTTGTATAAACTCGTATTTCTTTGTTCACAAAACAATTGGGTCGCTTCTAATTCAAGATGACTTTAATTGGATTATTAATATTATTGATGTTATATAAAAATGTGTACATTTATGTAAAGTAGTAGTATTCAAATGTTCTGAAGCTCTTGATTTGTCATCATTTGCTTGGCATTTATGTACAACATTAAAACATTTTTTTTGATGAAAAAATTTTGTTAAACCAGGAATTGAATCAGAGACATCTGGTTGCACAAACCAATGCACTGACCACTATGCTATCCACGCTTCCTAATTCAAACACAAATTTTTCTCTCTCTTATATAACCTCATTTCTGTCATGATGCACACAAATATATGGTGATATAATGACATAGTCCAGTATAGTAATTCCATCAAGATTTAAAATTATTAATGTTTTGCTTATGGTTTTATCATCGGTTATCATTCTTAAGGACCGATTAATCTGAATATTTTTCTATTTACTATAGGATTTTTATTTGTTCTGGTAGACCTGTATACTATTGGAAATAAATAATGCTAGTGATAGTATTTAGATTCATACTGTTTATCATAATAATTTTATAATTAATATTTCCATAGAATTTGAGCAAAAAAAATACATTTTGAGAATTTATTGAAGTTCTGATTAACTTCAAATCTATAAAATACTGTACAATTATTGCAAATTTAATTTAGAGTCAGATATATTTGTGATTTTATTTTTAAAAAATCAGTCTGTAATCACTGAAGATAGGGCTCAGAAGCCGTGAAACATAATATGTTGAACAAAAACAACCATAAGAGGTAAGAATACACAGACCAAATATCTTAATTACATTTGTGATTCTTTGTAGAAATAGGCCTACATAAGGATAAATACTGTACAAAGTATATGTTTTGCATGTAAAATCTTAAATATGAAAAGCATACAAGCTGTGACAATTATAATTATTATAAGATCACGAAACAGTTAAATTTCTCCTGGCACATGTTCACTTATATTAAAATGACAGGAAAATATGCTTCATTTTATATCTGTAGTTTAAAAATAAAATAAAAATGAAAATTTTGTTTGTAAATCAATTTCAAAGCTTCATATACTGTAATTAGATTCACAATATATATGTATTACTCTTTTAAGTGTAGAAAATATCCATTGCATCAATATTAGACATGAAACATTTTCTCCTACTTTGTTTTAAATTTGAATTATTACACTTGTAAGGTTATAAAATAAAATAAGTTAAAATATACCTTCTTAGGTAAAATCTGTCGTCCTCAACTTATAAAATATGCAATCTTTATGCCTGTAGGCCTTTCAGAACATCCGTTCCATCTTCAGCAGTCACTCTTTGCTACAACATCCAGTATGATGGTTGATGCTGCTGGTCCTATTGTGGTATTGTCGTGACAATGGATGTTCTGAAAGGCCTAATGGCATAAAGATTGCATATTTCAAAAGTTGAGGACGACGGACTTTACCTAAGAAGGTATATTTTAACTTATTTTATTTTATGACTCTCCACCTCAATGGTTTTAACAATGAATTTTATTAGTATTGACTTGTAAGGTTAACAATAAGTTATTTAAAATGGATGGAATTGATAATGATACATAGTGTATCGAAACTGGTCTTCATGAAATCTGCAATTAATGAGGCGAGTCGTATAATCTAACCCAATTAATTAATCAAATAATTTAGAAACAATTTGACTAAAGTCCATGAGTGTTATTTTTTTAATTATTCTAATTACAAAAAAAATGGGTTTGAAGTTCATAATAGTCACCCATTCGGATCTCTGGGTAGGAACTACTTCCGGGAATCCATAGCAAATCCCTGAACTATCCAGGGGATATTGAAATACATTAGCCCCAGGATATGGAGAGCTTATATGGCCATGAACTTCCAGGTTCAATAGAATCAGTGAGTTAGTTAGTTTAAGGGTTTGAAATTCCTTCCTGTCATAAAATACAATAGATCCTCACAGCAGCTCCACATATGCAATTGAGTTCAACCTGCTCTCACATTGTCAGATTGAGTTAAATAAACTGCACATTTTTTTTTTTAAATTTCAAACAGAGAAGTGCTACAAATCTTCCTTTTCAAATATAATAAATTGAGTAATTTAATTAACTTGCATTGTTACCTGAAGAATGACTCACTCCTTGTTATGCTAACTTCATAAAACTTCTTATGGGAAATATTATGAGGCTTTCAAGTTAATAAATAAAATTAATTGTATTGAACTTCTATAGAAATAAATCACTATGAGGTTTAATTTGAGATAAATTAAAATGTTTCATCTCTCTCTTCATAAACAATCTTCTAAGTAGATTGTGATTTTGGAGTCATGACAACCCCATCCTCAGTACAATTTTTTCAACTGATGTTACATCGATCGGAAGAACCACTTCTTCTTCCCTCTGTTAGTGGACCGATAAACCTCGGAATCAGGTCAGGGTCCACGGGAATTATGAACTTATGACTTCGAAATTCCCCACGAATTCTGACCTGATCCACAGGTTTATCGGTCCACCAACAGAGGGAAGAAGAAGTGGTTCTTTCGATCGGCATAATTCGGCAAAATTGTACTGATGATGGGGTTGCCAAGACCCCAAAATCGCAATCTACTTAAAAGATTGTTTATGAGGAGAGAGATGAAACATTTTAATTTATCTGAAAATGAATTGTGATTATCTCACCTCATAAACTCTGTGTTCTTCAAATCATAAGACTACTGTTTCAGAAACAGTCGTTCCTATCTTCAGCCATCTTTATGACTGTACAATTTTCATTTTCATCTTATACTTCTAGACTGCCTTCTAGTGTTGATCAATTGATCTCAAAATTCATCATGCCACTAGATGGCAGTTCAGTAGTCAAAGGTGAAAATGAAAATTCATCAGTCGTAAAGATGGCTGAAAATAGGAACAATTGTTTCCTAAACTGGTCCTGCACTTTGAAGAACATAGAGTTTATGAGGTGAGATATTTACAATTCATTTTATTTATTAAATTGGGAACAATTGTTCTGGTGATTCTTCTACTCAGCCACCAATATTACAAAAGCTTTCCAATAAAATTTCATAGTTAAGAATTTTTCCAATATCTCATTAAGAATTGGCCTATTATGTGCAGAAAATTCTTCCTGAAATTCTTTACAACACTTGGCGGGTGTTTAAATTTTTCATAGTTACAAAAAATGAAAACTCTTTATTCAGTAATAAAATTTAGAATCATGTCTTAAACTGTACATACATGGATTTAATGTTCAAGGGCACACAAAACTGCACAAAATGGATTTTTCAAAACATCTGACTTATGAAACATTCCATAGGACAAGAACCTTGCGTATTTGCATACATAACTATTGATGGTGCATGTCATTGAGTAGCAAGCATATGCATTACAAAGCACTGTAGAATAAACATATGCTTAATATTGTCATATCAGTATGTTCAGGATGGCATTCTTCTGAATAAACTCATATATGTATTAGATTAGTTATTTCTAGTAAAGTAAACCCTCTGCTCATGTTCAGCCAGTGGCTGCATTCAACCCCAGTGCTGCTGGGGTAATTAATGTATTCATAATATTGGGTTAAAATTAAATAATATTTTCCAAATTTCATTCAAATCAATTACATGTGAACATTAAAATTTTAATTTCCTGCCATGTCAGCAAACATCTATCGCATTCAGTTTGACGGAGCTTTCTTCATTCACATCTATGTTATCCCTAACAATACCAGCTTCAACATTAGAGATTAATTCACCCAAGTACATATAATACATTTTGATGTGTGGCTGCAAAGACCACTGATAACCCACATTAGATGAAGCTTGTGTCTGAAGCTTTTTTATTGATTACCAGCTAGCTGGACCTGGCCCATGTCAGAACTCGATGGAAAAATGCACAAATTGATCGATAACAATGAACAGTGACCTTGTGTAGTCAGATGAAGTTCTGACCTGTTGATTTGTGGAGCATACCATTGCTGAAGAAATGTTATTGGCTGATTCGATACGAGAAACATGATTGGCTGATTTGGTTAGCGAAATAATATTTTTACATTCATAGTTCATTACCATTCATAATTTATCCATTATATTTTTACATACATCTTCATTACATGTATCCAGCCGCAGCTGATGACACAAAACCATTGCACACTTATGCTATAAGTTGCAATGGGGCTGCATTCAAACATGCAGCTTATGTGGGCATTCAAGATGAGTGTCCATGAGATTTAAGAAAGAGATACAGGAAAGACAGAAATTAACCCTTTGGCCTCGAATACTCTAGTACCATCAGGGTCGAAGAAAACAAGAGGTCAGGCAAGAGAGACTAGATAGGAAAGTAAAAGAGGGATCTGGTACTAGAAAAGGAAGAAATACCAGATCGGTTCAAGATAAAGGTAAGGAGCAAAACACAAGTAAGTGGAAGCAATGTTTTGCTCAGCTTGGGCACCTTGTGGTTGCCATCCACATATCCCATAGATGGGGATCCCTGAGGGTATTATATTTTTACAAAACACACAGAAACAATATAAAATCAAATTATGTTGTACGCTTTGTCAGCTATAGCAACCTATTAATGTAAGAACATTATTTATAATATCTAATTGAATAATTCAACAGTTGAATGATTGTGAATGTGTGTATATATTATTTGTGGAAACCAAAAGTTGAAGTGGCAGTGAGTTTGTTTAAATGCGCTATTAATTTTTCACAAGTTTTAATTAAAATCTTACTGATAAGTTACTGAAAATGAATGTGAGTGGCTGTGTAATTGGACGGCTTTTATATAAAAGGAACCAACCACCATTCATTAAAAACTGAGAAGAACCTAATTTTAAAAAATGTAAACCTTTTTTTTGTTTTGAGAAAAATGTATTAGGATAACTTAGGTACATATTAAGCTTATATTATTTTTGGTCTGGACATCTTACCTCAATATTAATGTTGATTTGTTCTTGGACATGTTTCAAAACAATTCTGTTTTATCGTCAGCTTTCCCAGACTGGTTTTATTTATGTTGCATTATGTTGCACCACCTGGATGTCGATGTCAGCTCCATCCTGTGGTTGGCCAAAGAACCTCCAAACAAGGTCACCCTCCATCAGAATATCAAACTCTGTTTCTGTTCTTCTGAATATAAATTTTTTCCCAAATATATTCAGAAGAACAGAAACAGAGTTATGAATTTTGATATTCCGATGGAGGGTGACCTTGTTTGGAGGTTCTTTGGCCAACCACAGGATGGAGCTGACATCGACATCCAGGTGGTGCAACATAATGCAACATAAATAAAACCAGTCTGGGAAAGCTGACGATAAAACAGAATTGTTTTGAAACATGTCCAAGAACAAATCAACATTGATATTGAGGTAAGATGTCCAGACCAAAAATAATATAATTAAAATAACCTCAAAATATAACTTCCTAAAATTAAATATTACATATTAAGCTGTTTTACTATTATACATTCCATTAAAATTTTCCCTTTCTTCATACCCCAATAATTGAAAATGGGTGTTGGTTCACTTTAAATAAATTCAAATTGATTTTATCTAAAAAGAACCAAATGAAGTTTGACAACAAATCATTGGGAATTAACATATAAATTATTATTTAAATTTGAAATATGGTTGGTTGGTTGGTATCTAATGTCGAGCACTTGATAATGAAATCATTCGCTCTCTTGCACTCCAATATTTAGCAGAAAGGCTGGTCTCTTCTACAAAAGCTGGACAACGGAGGAGATGGTTTCTTTCCATATCTTCATTTAAATTGCAATAAGGGCATTTAGGTGAATCTGTTATGCCAATTCTGTGTAGGTGTTTATTCAAGCAGTCATGTCCCGAATTTGAAATATATATAAATAGTTACATGCGAGGAACCAATAAATATAACTTTTCAAACAATTACAATAACATCTTCTTCTCTTTTAAAGTCAACAACCATTCCAAAACCATTTGTGTCATCTTCAACCTCAGTACTGGAATTTAGTTTTATATAAAAAGGCCAGACATCTTTTAGCATAAGGTGACAAACAGATTCGAGATCCTTAAGCATTTCCTTGCTTATTGGCTTTCCTTCAGGTCATAGGGAAATCAACTTAGCCGAATGAAAGCTGTCTGATTTTCTTCCTCATTGTTTGCTCTTAATATCTACTTGAATTAAATTTTCTTGCGAATGGATAGTTTTCATTTCAGGAACAAATGATTTCCTGAGCACATCCTGCAGTGCCTTCCACCCAAACATAAAAGGAACTTTTCTTTTCCAGATTGGATCCCTGTATTATATACCCATATATGCCTCTTGTAAAAAAAAAATTGGGATTCTTGGTAGGGGCAATTGTTTTTTGTACCAGATCCAACTGCCAAAAGTCACTTGGTTCTGTATAAACAAAAACAGTTTATGAACATTTTACTTGGTAGTTGGTTCAGGCATTCACAGATGCCAGTACAGTCTAGATATCACTTGATTCTATTTAACCCTTTGCCCCGTATAACGTAGTAAAGCATACCTTACTTGCTTTGTCCCTGCCCCGTGTAACGTAGTAAAGCGTACCTCTTTATAAAACACCTGTATTTCAACTTGGATTCACTTTCTTGGAAAACTGTGACATGTCAGTCATTCTTTGGCATCTGTGGAATGTATTAAATGTGGCAACAAAGCTTGCTTTATAATTATTTGTAAAATTCTAACGGTTCTTTTTTTGTGTTTTCAAGCCTATTTTTGAAAGCCTCCACCAGTTTATCTGTAACCATGGCAAGCAAAAGCAAAAGTTCATGTGTTAGTAAAACTACCTGTAATTTAAACCCATTGTTCAGTGAAGACGTTGTGGCCGCGATAGATGAGGAATTTAATTATGAAAGTAATAGTTCTGACGCTTCTTGGATGGGTAGTTTAGTGCAATATAGTCATATAGAACTAACGAGTGACAGTGATGAATAAATCGTAGCGTCGACGACAGAGCGCACTGATTATAACGAGAACAATAATTACTCTTTTAATAATTGGTCCTCAGAACTTAATTTTAAAGAATTGGAATCTTTCTCATCACCAAATAAAATTATAAACGAATAAGGATAATTTTTCTTCATTATATACCGGTAATAGAGAAAGTAATAAATAAATAAATATATATATTTTTTATCTGTAGTAGAACTTGGATATGCGAGAATTTTTACTAATGATGTTACTTACTTTCTGTGTCTGTGTCTTGATTTATCAGTGAAATATAGTTTTTTTTAACAATGGTACATTATTTCAAGTTTAAATTAAAAAATAAATAGAAACGGACTAATACAGTTTATCATAATAATTTTAGAAATATATTTTATGCAAACTATAAACATTGCTATCTCCATAAGATATTAAACTGAGGACAGGCCTATATAATTTATTCATACACATAAAATATTAATTGTTAATAAATATATTTGCTTCAATTATAATATTATTGAAAGGTAATATTATCCATCCTTACAATTGTGGAATACTTTGAGGTCTTTATATATATAAATTGTATCGTGACATATTTACAAAATTAATAATTAATTATTTGATGAACATATTTGTAATTTGAAAACAAGTTTTTGATTTAGCATATTTCACATGATTTTTCAGAAGAGATCAGTTAGTACACATATGCCATTCTTCAATTAAAAGGGTCTAGAAGACATCTAAACTTTAAATGCCGTAAAAGGAATATGTCTCTATACAGCATACTACTGGAAATAACAGAGCGGGGCAAAGGGTTAAATATATTATTCTGTGTGTTATAATAGTTCACATATGGGTATATCTGTAAAATGTTAAAAATGGTGCTTGGTTCCTTTATATAAAAGCCGTCCAATTTATAATATAAATAAGAGACCACTTTTGTCACAGATCTTCTCATGGGAAAAAAATACCTTGTACAACAAGGCAGGCCAAGATAAAATCAAATGTTTCATACCTCTCCTCACATTAATCTTCTAAGTAGATCGCAATTTCAAGACAAGTAGAAGAACCACTTCCAAGTGGAAGTGGTTCTTCCGATCGACATAACATCAGTCGTCAAGATGGTACTGAGGATGGGACCACAATGGTCTTGAAATCGCAATCTACTTAGAAGATTAATGTGAGGAGAGGTATGAAACATTTGATTTTATCTTAACCCCTCAGCATGGTTTGCCGTACTTATATGAGACCGGTTTCCTCCCTTCTGTGCGGTCATTTAAAAGTGCATGCAGTACCCCTGCGCGGTAGTATTTTTAAATTCTACTCACCCAGTAACTTATTTTAGATACATATAAAATTGTGATTAATAGAATGTAAACAATGAATGACCATTCTATTCTATTCTATAGTGTTCTGCCCAAGGGCAGGTCTTTCACTGCAATCATAGCATTTTCATTCTATGCTTTGTAGCTTTACTAGGGAATTAGAGGTGTGGTAGCTTCACTTTGCTTCCACCGGTGAATGATGATGATGATGATGATGATGGCTGGGTGATTTTTGGGTATCGTTGGGGTCCTAAAGCTTCCTGACATTTGTCATACAAGTCAGGAAAACCCCTGAAAAAAAAAACTCACCCAAGAAGCCTCTCCCGACTGGGAATAGAATCTCGGTCAGCTGTGTGACAAGGCAGCACACTACCTCGAGACCACATACCCAGTTCTAGATTCATACAATTTATAAGTTTTAAAATCAAATTTGGCAGTTTTAAGTGGAGGGAATTGTTTGCCCCTCCATAACCATAATGATTCATCAATTACAATATCTTGATTTGGAAGGTAGAGAGATTGGAATTTATTATTAAAATATTCAATGAAAGGGACAATTTAAAAAAAATGAAGGACATTGGAAACCAACTTGTTTTGTGTTGTCTTAAAATTAATAGCACCATTGAACACGGAGGTCATGATTATGCATACATAACCTCTCCATACATTGCTATCGCAAATAATGTTTTCCAATTATTCCTGTATAATTTATAATAATATCCTCAACTCGTGTCCAAGTCAGGGTCGGGTCGAGGGATGCGATGAGAAGAAGCCGCTATATATAGAGGTCTGTGAATGACAAGGGTGTGGCCGACCACGTCTGACACACCACCACAGAGGCAGATGAACGAAATGAATGTGATGAGATGAGTATGGAGAAATGGTGGAATGAAAATGCGGCAGGGGAAGGTGGGAGAAAAACCTGTCCAAGCTCTGTTTTTTCCGCCACAAAACCAACATGGAGTGTCCGAGACTCGATCTCGGGAACCCAGCAGTAAGGGTCCTGTATAATTTATCTCCCTCAAATCCTGGTTAATGTTTTTCTTGCACTTTATGATTATCCCTCCCTACTGGCACTATGCTTCTAGTTTTTGTACATGAAGTTCCTATATAATTTCCTATTTGTGCCACATGCCCTACCCACAGCAGCCTATATGAGACCTGCAATGTTTTATTACATCTAGATTTCATAGATATCACGTTGCTCAGTGTTATGTTCGTCTTTCTTCCAAGTTACACCTTAATTTCCTAATAGATCTCATTGAGACGATGTGCTAACCACATTATCTTGTTGACATGTTGGTAAATAAGCGTAAGTGTCAATAAACAAAACAAATAACAAAATGAAAGGATTAATAAAATATAAATTATTATATCTGTGGTCTCGAGGTAGAATACTGTCTTGTCATGCAGTGGGCTTTGAGGTCCAAACGGCCCATGGACATCATCTGGCTTTTATCATCATTGTTACCATCATTAACATCCCCCTGGGTGGGAAACTACCACACCTATAATTCCCTAATGAAGCAGCAATCATAGCATAAAATTATATGATTACAGTGAAAGACCTGTACTAGAACAGAACACTATAGAATATAGTATCGAAACAAAGAATGATATAGAATGGTGTCTTTCATCGGTTAATTACAAGTTATATTTAATTATAGATGGAGATTTCCTTATACTTTCATCAAGGTATAAGTTAAAATGCATTCATTTTTTAAATTGTTGCCAAAGGTTTACTTATAATTTATAATTCTAAACTTCATCTATTTATCCTTGAGTCATATTTTTAAATTAAAGATTTTCATAATTTCACAAATCAGATTCACTATGTACAATATTTATAAAAGTTGGAGAATCTAAATTTTATTTGTGATATAGTAACAGTATATTTATATAGTAACAGAAATTGATTCTTGTTGAATCGATTATCTTGGTTAATAAACTCCCGCTAGGGAGCACCTGTGTTGGAAGTGTGCAGTACATACATTATTATTATTATTATTATTACTATTGCTATTATAACTATTTTTATTTTTATTATTATTATTATTATTATTATTATTATTATCCTTCTATTATAGTTTATTTTTTTCATAATTCTAGACATCAAATTCGCCACCTAAATTTGTTATAGAAGTTGGAAATGTCTGAGACACGTGATTTTTGTGTATACACACGATCCATGTCGGTTTTGAAAGAAAGGTTAGTTATGAGACCACACAGTGAGACACTTTACAGATATTTCTTTTCGGCAAAATAGGGCATTCACTAGTTCGAACGAAGGGCGTAGCTGAAGAGAAAAAAAAATACAAAAAGTATCTCCTTTCACTAATAAGTGGCCAACTCACTCCATATGCCAGTCGTAAATTATGTCATAACATGAAGGGGAGTTTTCCCTACCATAGCAACAAAAAATAAGTTTTCCAGAATGTTTAACAAACTCCCTATAGGCCTTGAAAATCATAGATGTACCATCGCGAAATGACACGACAATCTGCATTTGGATATTTAAAAGTCCAAGCGTTCTAACACGTCCTTCTGCATCTGGGAAAGGAACGCCATATTTAAATGCCCTCGCTGATGGGTTAAATTAAACCTCATAGTGATTTATTTCTATAAAAGTTCAAGGTAGACCAACTCCAGATTTACCAGATCTAACAAAAAAGAAAAAGGAACAGCAAAATTTACAAGGCATTTTATTTGATCGACGTATGAGAAATATTCAAGGTTAGTTGGCAGTAAACAAGTTAATGCATTAATTCGTTGGAACCATTTATTATTTGACCAAGACAAAAATACTAGTTGGACAAAAATTGGATACATTAACCTGGGAAGTTTAACAAAAGCAACAGTTTCCCACAATGAAACTATTGGCCATATTATGGAATGAAGAAACTTTTATGTTGGCCTCCTTTGGGAGAATTTTTTAACTGTACAAACATGAGCATGAAATTGAGTTGAAAAAGGTTGAGGGATGAGATGAAATGAACCTTCTGTTATTGAAGGTTTGTGATATGCCAGCTGACCAACTGTGCTCTTGTCCAGCAAAATGCCAGATTGAGGGATGAGATGAAATGATCCCCTTGTTATTGAAGGTCTGTGATATGCCAGCTGACGAAGCTGTCAAGATTTCCCTAATATAAAGTGTATTTCTTGTAGTGACCATGTTTTTAACTGGTTTTTTACATAAGATGTGAAACATTTTGTTTTTTATTTACCATTCACTAAATACATTACCTAAAATATAAAATGTTTGTTGTTGGTAGACAAATAAAATTGTGTCAACTCCATATACGGTTAAAAATTATTTCAAAAGGAATAATTACTACTATAGTGCCAAACCTTCTGTCGAGTCAGAAAATATGTAAACTAGCAAAGTACTTATTCTGCTTGTCACTCATGCCCTCCTGAAATATTAAGATTGACCACTGTCAAGAAATACATATCTCGAGTTTCTACTTGCTGTGGTCTCTGTGTTGCTACTTTTACAAGCCTAACACTTTTTTAAATAATTATTTATTTATGTATTTTTGTTAGTGTTAAAACTGATAAGATAGAATATAATTTTTAATTCTATATGCTTAGATAGAGAATTTCAAGAGTGAACCAGAAATATATGCCTCTTTTTTTTTCGTCTGGACATGTTTTGGAAACTATTGCCCCATTTTCATCAATTAAATTCCAACTGTTACTTTGGCCATCCAATAGTGATGGGCAGACAACTCTCAAGATCAAATCCTTCTCCTCCAATGAGTACGAAAAGACATTGGATAACCAATAAAATAGTAAGAATCTAAACACCACAAGTTTCAAAAAATTTTTAAAGATTTCAACATAAGGTTAGCACCCAAAAATGACTACAGCATCAGTAGACTGATTAGACCTAATAAGAATGAGAAAATTAAAGAAGAAAACAAATCAGGGATTTATCAAATTAAATGTGAAGAATGTGAGAAATTCTACATAGGAAAAACTAAAAGAAATTTGAAAACTAGAGTTAAAGAACATCTCAGGAATGTCAAGAAAGGGGAAGTAGAAAAATCTGCAGTGGCTGCCCATGCATGGTCTGAAAAACATCTTATCGAGAAAGAAGCAAAATTATTAAAACAAATAGAAAAACCAAAAGAACTTACTGTTTGGGAAAAGATCTACATTCAAAAGAGCGAAAAGAAGAAATTAATGAACTTTGAAATTCCCGGTGAGAATGACCTGGTTTCGAGGTTTTTCAGTCAGCCAATGGAAGGAGAGAAGGACAACTCTTCAAGACGACAGAACAACGGTCGTGATGATACTGAGGATGGAACAGAAACTATGTTCCGAAACTAGTTTATAATCAAATAAAAAGAACAATATGAGGTGAGTGATAAACATATTCTACCTTAATAGTAAGAATCTAGTTAAGATTGGAGACAATGGTCTGCAAAACATGTCCAGCTGAGAAAATATAATACAAGGTGAGGTGTATAAAGTTCAAATGTATATTTACAGTTCAATCTCTTGATAATATTACCTCGTAGCATCTCTTCCTATCCTTCAAGCCTATCGATTAATTAGATGTAGTTTTTTGTTAGTGATAAAGCTACAGATTTACAGAATAATTCTAATATATGGCAACATAGAATACAGCACCACATGTTTCTATCCCTTCAGTTATATATTGTTTATAAACTATTGCCTTCTTCTATAATGACTAGAGTAGGCACTTCTGATCAAGGAACCAGTGCTACATAAGTTCTGGTCTATCAGCATTTATTTTATTTACCTTAAAATGGATTAAAAATACTAGTGAATACAATATACCAACTCTTATTTTACTTACAAAATGTAAAATGAATGCAAAAGCTTACTCTTGAGGTGATCCTTACCAAATCTTTGTAAGATAATTATTATCCAATCAGATTGGGCGCTGTTTCTAATATCTCATTACCTACTGGTCATTTATACAATGAAGACCTTGGCAAGCAATCATCAGCACTTCTTTGCACTTACTATGCAAATATTTTCTATTATTTATTGATATGGTGAAAACAAAAGACTGTATGAGTAAAATATTTAATGTAGATCAGTTATAGATTTTATCCACCTACCAATTATGAAGTAGATTTTACATAATTTAATGGCATAAGGCACTTTTTTCTTCTTTGCAGATTATATCTGATTAAAAAATTAAAATTGTCATTATTACTTACAATATTTTACAATTCCAATTTTTTTCCCTCAATGCCATCTGGTTGAGTCGGCTGGTAGTTATATTCCTTGCTTCTAGTTCTGAGGGATGCGGGTTCAAACCCAACCACGGTTGATGGATTTTTAAGATGGAAAAATCCAAGGAACAAGTTCTTCAGAAGGGACTTTAAAAACCGTGGGTCCCTAGTCTGAAGATTTTCAGGCTAATCATAAAAGAACTGCAAGCCTGAATAAAAATGCCTCTGTGCAAAATGTAACCAACATTCATCCATTCAAGTAAACTTTAGTAGCCTACTATACTATATTCCAGATGTCTTCGGAGCAAAGCAGTAAGCCAGCCCTCCCCTTCATTTAAAATGCTGGCACGTCATTGGTTGCATTGCGCTTGTCTAGTGGGTAATTCCATATCAGCATTATTCACAATGTTACAATACAAGTCAGAGAGTCTTGTCGTCCCAACTCCTTTCAAAAAACGTAAAAATGAAAATATATAAAACTATTATTCTACCAGTTATATTATATGGATGCGAAACACATACTCTTACTTTAAGGAGGGAAAGCAAATTACGAGTATTTGAGAATAAAGTTCTTAGGACAATTTTTGGACCAAAGAGAGATGAACAGACAGTTGAATGGAGAACACTACATAACAGTGAATTACATGGTCTTTGTAGGAAGCCAGATATAATAAGAACAGTTAAGTATCGTAGACTGCGATGGGCAGGACATGTGGCACGAATGGGGAATGAAAGAGGTGCATGGAAACTTATAGGAAAACCAGAGGGAAAACGCCCAGTTGGTAGACCAAGAATGAGGTGGGAGAATAACATTAACTATTATTTGAGGGAAGTAGATTATACAGAGAATGATTGGAAAATATTAGCTCAGGATAGGGATGTATTGAGAGCTTATGTTTGCACGGCCATGAACCTATGGTTTCGATTGTGCCAGTGAGTTATTAGTTATTACAGAATAAGTTCTTGTTTTTTCTCTCAGTATCACTTAGTATAGATGAAGCGCTATGTTCAGTAAAATTAAATAAGTGTTGAGCCTACAGTAGTGAATGTGATATATATTTATCTGGCGTGTGCAAGTGTTTTTTTAATAAGTGCAGTATCACTTTCTCAAAAGACGTCCGATAATTCTATGCCAGGTCCTTCCGGAATGTCTCCTGTGAAGAAACATAAACAGAGGAAAGGATTTCGTTCGGGAGAAATTCAGACAATTATAATTGTTTATACAACATTATCGAAAGAGAACCCTCACACGGCGATTAGAGATTATTATTATTGGTATTTATTATTATTTATTAATATATTATTATTGGTATTTATTATTAGTATTACTATATTATTATTATTATTATTATTATTAGTATTACTATTATATTATTATTATTATTATTATTATTAGTATTACTATTATATTATTATTAGTATTATTATTATTATTGTTGTTATTATCATTATTAATTTCATTATTGTTGTCAGTATTGCATTTCATTGTTGTTAAACAAATATGTTATGAAACTGTAATTGCATGTCGATGTACTCGTAAGGTTTATCTGCTTGTGAAGTGCGCTTTTTCGCCGTTACAACCAATGTTTACATCTGCTCCGTAGACATCTGGAACCGAGTATACATATCTCATTGAGGCAATGTGCTAACCACATGTCACTCATTGACATCTGTAGGTAAATAAGCATAACTAAATTATTCAAAGTTATTCAAAGTTAAAATTGGGAAACACATTATGAGGTTCTTAATTAATAAATTAATGAGTCATTTTAACATCTTACCTCATATTTCATGTTTTATCAAACACGGTAACTATAGTTTTCAAATGATGACAAGATCATTTGAAAACTATAGTTACCGTGTTTGATAAAACATGAAATATGAGGTAAGATGTTAAAATGACTCATTAATTTAATAACTAAATTAACTTGGTTAAAGAACTCCCTCTAAGCATCACATGTGGGGTGTATGGGGTATATACACACACCTGGTTAACCTTAAGACTGAATTTCATATTATATAAAACTTTTAATTTACTACTTCATTATAAAGAGAAATCCAGTTTCTAAACTCAAAACCTGTCACATTACAACACTGTAGTATGTTATCTGACAAATCTTCGTTAATATTCTTCATAAACAATCTATTTAAAATGATTGTACATAATACAATAACAATTTTTAATCCTGACATACATAATTATTAGGATGGCACAACTGAACAGCACTTTAGGTTACCTTTGATTTTTCAGTTTATTGCTATAAATTATAGCTCTTCTTCTGTATTTACTAACATTTTTTAACATTTTAAACTTTTTCAAACAACTTTTATAACATTATTTGATAATTTGTAAGTATTTATTTAAATATGCAAATCACAACATTATGACACTTTTAGACAATATTGTGATGCTGACTGCTATTTTCTCCACAGAGTATATTACTTAGTCTATGAATTTTCTATTGCTGGTTTCTGTTATAGCTGTTAGAACGGCGTTAGGAAGCGATAAGTAAGTGTACACCCATTTTTAATAAATGTTTGGTAATTTTAATATTGTTGATATATTTCTTTAACATACATTTGGGGATTTATTGCAAAGATCGGTCATTTAAATTTCAGAGCAATGTTCTGCCATCTAGCATAAGCTGTATAAACTTTAGTACGTTTTCGATAATAATCAATATGTGGTTCGATGATGGGTTATCGCTGGCTTCTAAACTCTGGCGCATGCGCACTGTTGTTCTATAGGAATTTGAAAATATATCAGGTAACCTAAAGTGTAGTTTTCCCGGATGGCACTACCAATTAAAAACTCTACCTTCTGCTCACACCATTGACTGAGAATTATGGATCTTGCATTGTACCTTCATCATAAGTTCAGGAATATCTTTATCTTTTTCTATGTCTAAATCAATATCCAATCATTTTCTGTCTCTGGTTGAGAAAATCAGAACTTCCAATCGTATGCATCAGAATACAATATGAATTTTAAATGGAATGCATTCTACTTACAAGGCTATATAACAAACTACTTCAAAAATCCCTTCTGGGATATTGTTACAAGCAGAGATCTCTATGATAACAAGCTTAGTTCAAATCATATGTAGGTATTCAGACTTCTTTGTCTATGAACTTATTCCCATATGATAAGCAGTAATCTGAATAAGATTTATTGTTTAATGGCATTTCAAAATCTTTGGCTCATGCTGTATACAAAAAAAATCTTTTCAAAGAAAAACAGTTTAAAAAATATATTAGTGTTTTATCTCCAGACTTTGACTTAACTGGATGACGTTATGCATCAACCAGCTATGTGTCATTATGTAAGTTTCAAGAGAAATATGTTTGAAGTCTAAGTCAAGCACCAAATTAACAATACAGGATATTGCAAATTTACTTGCATGATGTAAAATTTAGATTAGCATTTATGAAGATCTGGTTTCATAGCTGTTTGTTGCAAAACATAGCATTCTGATAGGACTGATGGCATTTACATTTTTCTTTAATAATAAGGCTATATTTAAAGATTTGGTGCTAAAAGTGTGAATACACTTACTTCATGAGCCAGTGCAACAGATGGTATCAAAATCTCAATTTTTTAAAATGGTTCTTAGTTAGTTGATGCACAACATCGTCCAACTATGAATAATCATAATTAAATTTAAAAAAACTTTATTTACCTTATATAGTAATGTTAAATTACCATTAAGATCTTATAAATAAGAAGCCACTAGATGGCTTATTGAACACAGATTTATAGCCTTTGGAATTATATAAATAAGAGAAAAATTTGCATTAGGTTGGAGTCCTAGGGAGCTCGGTTGGCAAGAGCATTGGTGTATAAAACCAGAGGCATTGGGTTCAAACCCTTAGTCTAGGCGAGATTTTTCTCTTCAAATTCAAATATGTACAATCAGTTTATGTGATATTATCCAGATTGATTTTGTAACAGTGTAATGGATGAAGACACAGAGGATAGAGAATGATCGAGAACTTTAATTAAAGGGAATTTGTGATGTTTATTACAAAACTGATAGTCTATAAGTCCGTAGTCATTTATGTATTTTTTTAAAACTCATGTTAATTATTAAGATTGGTTGGAGGAAGCCCTCAATGATGAGGAAAATTCTCAAAAATGAATGAATTGATTTTGTGAAGATAATGAAATTTTTGTTGTAATCTGTTTGGTAAAATTTTCATCATGTAATTGAGAAAAATTATACACATTCATATGAAATATATCTTTATCTAAATTTTAATGAGATAAACAATAAGATAAAGAATTTGGAAGATTACCTGCCAAAATAATAATAAAAATGAAGATTAACTGTAACTTTTATACATTATTGTATGCTATATCTCTGATAAATTATCACATTGCCTTATTCTTAAACATGTATATGTAACTGGAGTAAATTAAATGTTCTCTTTGAAATTATAGTTGTTATTCTCTGTGAATAAAGATAAGCATATAGGTAATAGAAGCAAAAAAGATCCAATAAACATGGGTCTGCAAACAAAGTGTGTGCAAGATTTATTATTGCAAATATTTGGTTATGAGCTGCCAGTGATGTCTTGCATTTTAAATATCACATTATATTTGAAAAGAAAAATATACGCCTAGACTGGGGTTTGAACCCAGGACCTTTGACTTTCTATGTCAATGCTCTTCCATCTGAGCTCAGATGGAAGAGCATTGACATAGAAAGTCAAAGGTCCTGGGTTCAAACCCCAGTCTAGGCGTATATTTTTCTTTTCAAATATAATTTGTCCATCATTAAGGTGTTTAAAAACGAATAATATTAACATTGAAATATCACATGCTTCACTTTTTGCAAACTTAAAGACTATCCGCTCTTAAAGTAATCCTCAACAAAACAAAACCATGTAACCTGCTTGCTTTTTATAGGTTATGGACACTGACATGCAATTTAGAAGCAATAAGTGCACAAAAAAGTAGTTCCCTTCATTAAATTAAAAATATGTCCTCTGAATATACTTGTTATTCTTCATGAATGAAAATAATAATATTCAAAACATAGAAAATATTCTTAAATATACCTAATCAATAATTACAACTTAAAATAGTTTATTACATATGGATGATACATTTGAGTCATGTTTCAGTCGATTCTGTTGCAACAAAATGGCTGAAGGTGTCCAGTCTTCTGTTGCTGTGTCACCATCTTAATTTTTAATACACAAGTCTGGCAAACCTTTAACTAGTGGTCAAAAAGCAGTTATTTTAAATGTATTTCACCAAGTTCAGTGAAAAATCTCACAGCTTTTTTGTAATCTACCCCATTCAACGATAATATGTCTTATATACTTCAACTTGCTCCCTGTCAATGTGACATTAATTGTGTGCAAATGGCAGAAGGATACAATTGGCATTTGTTTATGTTAGGATCACTCTAAGAGCAGATAAGGTGTAGAAGTGGTCCGCGATGTGATCTTGTTTACAAAACTGAGCATTGCCAAAAGATGGAGATGTACCAAACCATACACGACAGACAATACAGTACACAGTCAAAGCAGATCACTTGTCTAAATAGTGTTAGGTGTGTTCAAAATGGAATCATATAGCAACGAAGAGTATACAGACATGCATTTTATCTGTAGTAGAGTTAATGGCAATGCATGGGAGGCTGCTGATCGAAGACACCCGGACACACATTTACAAGGATCCATCAGCACCTAAGAGAACAGGTTAGTTTCATATGTGGCAGGGAAGCAGGAAGGCCTGCATGCATTATGTCTGACGTTGAGGAATATGATGTTGGAAGCAGTACAAATCTCTCCAGGAATTTCAACAAGAATTACCATACAAATATCTGTACTAATCCAGAACAGTGTATGGAGAATTTTACATTGCAATTCACTGTACCCTTACCACTTCCAAAGAATTTAATGTTTCAGTGATTTGGACTTTGGTCCAAGAGTGAATTTTTGTCAGTGGATGCAACAACAGGCTGCAGTCAACCCTAATTTTACAAATAATATTTTATTTAAGATATTGTGAATCATAAACAAATAGAGGATGCTTTAAATCTTTTGAACTTTCAGAGTAGAATTATGAAATTTACCATGGAAACTAAAATTGAAAGACAAATCCCATTTTTAGATCTTAATTTAACAAGAAATGGAGAAAACAGGATAGAATTTGAAATAGTATACAAAAATAATACGCATATAGATAACTATATTAAAGCTTTGGGATTCAACCATTTTGCTCACAAAGAGGTTGTGTTCAATAGTTTGACATATAGATCGGTAAATATACCTATGAGCAAAGAAAATTAAGAAAAAGATAATGAATACATAATTAATGTTGCAACAGTTTTGAAGAAAATATGGTATACAAGAAAATAAATAAATTTAAAAGACAAAAATTAATTAATGAAAGCACACTTATAAAACAAACAGAAGAAAAAATAAAATTCAAGAAATTCACTTACCGTCCTTTGAAAAACCACAAGTTTCAAAAAAATTTCAAAAAGTTTAATGTAAGATTGACACCAAAGAATGAATCCAGCCTAAATAGGATAATTAAAACCAATAAAAACTAAAGAAATTGAAGAAGAAAACAAATCAGGAATTTATCAGATCAAATGTAGGGATTGTGACAAAATGTATATAGGAAAAACAAAAAGAAATTTGTAAACAAGGGTGAAAGAACATTTTAGAAATGTTTTTTTCAGACCAAGCATGAGCACCTACTGTTGACTTTTCCACTTCACCATTTTTAACATCTAATTGAATCAAAAGCTAGTCTAATTAAACAAATAGATAAACAAAAGTAACTCACGGTTTGGGTTAAATCTACATTCAGAAAAACAAGAAAGAAAGCTTATGAACTTCGAAATTCCCATGGATTCTGACCTGATCCGAAGGTTTATCAGTCCACCAACAGAGAAAAGAAGAAATGGTTCTTCCGATCGACATAACATCACTGAGGATGGGGTTGCCAAGACCCTGAAATTGCAATCTACTTAGAAGATTAATTATGAGGAGAGGTATGAAACATTTTAATTTATCTTAAATTAAACCCCTTAGTGATTTATTCCTATAAAAGTTCAATACTTTATTTACCAATGAAGTGATGTTCACATGTGATGATATTTTAAATTAACATAATACACATATATGGAGCAAAATAAATCCATATGCTGTTCATGAGTCACCGCATCAGCAATGTTTCTTATTGAATGTGTGGTACTAGGTGATTGTCTCATTGGGTCATATATTCTTCCAAGAAAACTCAATGGACAGAGATATCTTTGGTTTCTATAGCAGAATCTTCCAGAATTGCTTTAGGATGTTCCCCTTGAGCAACGTTGGAGTATGTGGTACATGCATGATGAAGCAGCGGCATATTTTGCTACTCCTGTAAGAAGACATCTAATGCGAAGATACGGTCCAAGATTGATAGCATCCACATTCACCCAAACTCAATCCTGGGGTCACCTCGAAAGTATAGTGTACAGCACTCCCATTGAAGTACTGGAGCAGATAATCGTACATGCTTGTCAAGAATTCTGAGATGATCCGGGGGTGTTTGAAAGAATTCGAAACTCATTGCAGAAACAAGTTCAATAATGCAACTAGATGCAAGGACAACACTTTGAACACCACCTTTAACAGGTACAAGTATACAGTATTACTATATAACATGTAAAGTAATAATTTTATTCCTTGATAGATTAAGCTATGAGTGAATTTTAAAGCAACATAGAATGACAATTAAACAAAAAGTATACTTTTCAAATTAATTTGTACTATTTAGGACGATGTTTCATAATGAAATCAGTGGCAGCTTGTAACCATGCATTTGCAATTATCTCGCACATGGCTCATTTGTTGACCCATGTATACTAGAACTTTTTTGCTTCTATAATTATATACTTTCAACCGTTTCAGTTGCGCTATTAATTTTGATACACCTGTATGTGTATATTTATGTCCATCACTGTGATCTTGAGGTAGCGTGCTGCCTTGTTACGCAGTGGGCCTGGGATCGATCCCTGGTCGGGGCAGTTTTTCTGGGTGAAGTTTTTATCGGGGTTTATCCTCACCTGTAAGACAAATGCCAGGAAAACTTTAAGGCCCAAATGGTCCCCGAAAACATATGGCCATCATCATCATCATCCTCCTTCACCGGTGTGGAAAGCAACGGGAAGCTACCACACCTACAATTCCCTAGTAAAGCTGCAAGCATAGCATGAAAATGCTATGATTGCAGTGAAGGACCTGCCTTCAGGCAGAATTACTATGGATGGATATATATATATATATATATATATATATATCCAAGATGTCATTACAAATACTAAATGCAATTTTAGAGAGATACTTTTAATTTATTCTTGTTTCATCTATAGTAGCATACTTCAGTATTACAAGAAAACATAATGGCAAGATTTACTGCAAGCCAACATGGATAGGGCAAAGAGCTATCAGTAGGAGTGCTTTACCAGTTCTTGTTCTCCATGCAACTTTGTCCTGAGTGATTACATTACAAGGCATTGATGTAACTGATCTACAGGAATAAGGAATACTCATATTTATCAGAGATACAGTATACGGTGATTCATAAAAGCTGCAGTTAATCTTGGTCTTATTGTTTTATGGCAATTTATCCTCCAGATTATTTATCTTATCATTTATAAAATAAAATGTTGATATAAAACTTCAATAAGACTTGCTATATACAGCTAATCACGAGTTAAAAAAATTAGGATTATAAAAAATGCTTTTAGATCATTTGAGAGAAAAAAGACATAAGGGATAGAAATATTTATTAAGAGATGTTATTATTATAAATTTAACATTTTTCATTGAAGATCAAATTATATTTGAAGAGAAAAATATATACCTGGACTGGGGTTTGAACCCAGGACCTTTACCTGTATATGCTAATGCTCTGCCACTGAGCTATGCTCTTATACATTTTTTAATTCCCCAATCTAGGCATATATTTTTCTCTTCAAATAAAAAATAAAAACTTATTAAGAGATTGAGTTGGAAATATTTACCTCACCAAAATATAAGGTGAGATGTAAATTTCTAATTCAATCTCTTAATAAATTACCTCATAATTTTACTTTCTACCAATTTTGATAAAGCTAACCATAGTTATATATAACAAGAGAATAATAAATACCTCTTGTAAAGTAATGTGATAAATTAGAAAGGAACACTCGGAGAGAGGAGATTTCAGGAAGTGGAACAGGATTAAAAAAAAAAAACAAAGGAAATTGTAAGTTAGAAATGATTGGCAAAATGAATGAATGAACAGAGAAAAATTGTGAAGCACATGAAGGATTTTAGGATCTCATTATTAAGAAGAAAGTAATGATTTACAGCAATATCATCAATAATATTTTCAGGGCTGTAATATGGTGTTCTCATGAAACATTGATCATGGATACCACAGTTACAAAGAACAAGTCCTTTTCAAGCATGTTATCAGAATCACAGAATAATTAATACAAATTGATAGGAATTACCATTACTGTATTTTATGAGGTAAGATGTAAAAAGTTTTTTTTTCTCACTTATATATAACAGAATAATTATATATTTTATCAATCTTATCCATCCATAGTAATTCTGCCCGAAGGCAGGTCCTTCATTGCAATCATAACATTTTCATGCTATGCTTGCAGCTTTACTAGGGAATTGTAGGTGTGGTAGCTTCCCATTGCTTTCCACATATCAATCTTATATTTACACATTTTTTGTCAAAGGAGTTTACAATTAATCTTTATTCACTGAAGTAAACACTATCAATTAGTTAACTTTCACAAGGAAAAAATCACTATGAGGTTTAATTTAAGAATTAAATTCATATTTTTAATACCTCACCTCATATCCTTTATTCTTCTAGAGTGCAGTTTCGGAGCTGTATCTCCATTATCAGTGGCCTCTCATTGACTGGTGTTATGTCATTTCTTGTCCGTCAAGAAACAACATAACACCAGTCAACGAGAGGCTACTGATGATGGAGATATAGCTCCGAAACTGCACTCTAGAAGAATAAAGGATAAGAGGTGAGATATTAAAAATATTAATTTAATTCCTACTATCAATTAGCTTTATGTTTAGTTAAAACTCTTTTCTTTCAGAAATATTCATTTGTAATTTTGTATTATGAAAAAAAAAAAGATGAATGATTTTTTTTTTTACTTACTGTCATTAATAAAACTGTATAGTTAATGGGTTACAGTTATAAAAGTGAATGTACAAGTATATTAGGGTGGTCCTTAATTTTTAACATTTTCTTTGGTACATTCCTAAAAGTTATTGCAATGCCACAAATAAAAACCATGTAAAGTTCAAAGTCAATCCAACAAAGTGATTCGATTTCGAAGATTAGAGTAGAGCCAACATCTACAGGATCACTATATTAGAGCAAATAGTAGCTGGATGGAGCAAGAGCTTTCTTTGCAGAGCAACAGTAGTTGACATTACTGCTTGCTTATGCAGTAGGAGTGTACAGTAATGTACATACATAAAAAAATTCATTCAAGTTAAAATTTCATTTTATTCTGTTGTATGATTGTTGTAAGTTAATATGGCATAATTATAAATATGATTTCTGCTCAGTTATCTCTTACAGAGTTCTCTTTGTACTATCTTTCTTGGGTTTTTCTTATCACATAAGTTAAAGTTACATGTGGAACAACCAAGCATTTATGTTTTATTCCTTATAAATCAGTTGTGTATGTATAAAATAATTATAAGAATGGATTAAATATAGAGAAAATTATATTCTGTATGTTTAATATACCAATAGCTGAAAAATAATGAATTTAATTCCATATTAATTAATGGTAAAGAGAAAAAATTTTCTCTTTACCATTGATTACTATAATTTAGTCGTGTACATTAATTTACTTATTTTCTATCATAGTAATAGCTGTAGCTTCTCAATATTAATTTAATAAATAATGCTATAGCTGTGTGGAGTCCCTTCATGTCTTCTTAATATAGAAGCCATTCATTGTGTATTTGTGAATGATGATTCATTGCTTTGAATGTGGGACCAAGAGAGTAAGGTAAAGGGAGGATTTATGCTTAGATGGGAATGTAGCCTGATTTAGCTCAGTGGTCAGAGCATCAGCACAGAAAGCTAAAGGTTCGGGGATTGATTCCTGATTCAGAAAAAAAATTCTCTTTAACATTGATTACTATAACTTAGTTGTGTACATTAATTTACTTATTTCTATCATAGCAATAGCTGTAGCTTCTCAATATTAATTTAATATTTAATTAATTCCATATATTTATATCAAGTAGAACAATGATTCACTGTTATCAGACTTTCATGTTAGATAGTTTGACCTGCTCTCTGCTAGTAATGCATGCCATTGACACAACCCAAGAGCTGCATTACTCTGAGCCAACATTGAGACAGAGAAGAGCTCAATTTGGCAAACCCTGCAGCTGACTGCAGTAAAGTTTTATTAAAGGGTTAAGTTTATGACAAGGGTTTGTTTGTGTCAACAGCAGATATTTCCTGTTTATCCAATTTAGTGTCTTTTAACACTTTTTAATATGTCAAAATAACATTTATTCAACCAAGAAGAGGGTATTTAGGTTATTAAGGATATGGATATAAGGTATTTAGGTTATTAAGATATATGTAATAGGAAACTCCAGTCAGTAGAGTGTGGCAAATTTTTATCTACTATTGCACAGTTGTATTCTTCTACTAAATTGGTGATATTTAGAAACAATGCTTAAAAGTTAATATAAAATGGGAAAGAGAAAATCTGTTTTAGCAAACTTGATTTAGATTCATTTACCATTTAATTAGAAGGAAAAATATGTCCAGCTCTTACCAGTAAGAATCAAGTAGATAGACTTTCAGTTGCAACAAGTTTTTAGGGATACTTGTTGTTCCTTCAAGTAGAGAGCAAGACAATCTGAAGCAGTATATCAATTAAATTATTTTTAGTCTGTTCATCTTAGCTCAATATTAATGTTAATTTGTTCTTGAACATGTTTTGATTATATCATAATCACCATCAGTATCTTGCCCAGAATTTAATTAAAATAACCTCAAAATATCACTTCCTAAAATAAAATATAATTACAGTATATCAATTACTGTAAGAGTGTAAAAACATTGAAAAAGTGAAAGTGTTTTGCTTTGATACAATTGCAACCAACACAAGGTGCTTACGTGTTACTAGAACAGAAATTAGGAAGCAATATTCTCTATTTACCATGTTTGCATCATACCTATGTATTGAAGGGCATGTTTGATTCTATATTTGCCAAGTGTTCTCGGCCAATTATTTCATTTTTCAAGAAATTCCAGGAAAGTTGGTCTAAAATATATGAAATGGAATTCATTTCAGGTACTGAAGAAAGATTATCCAGTAGTTTAGAGCAGTTTAATTTTTTCTTTAATTTACTTTTTTAGGAATTAACACTATGAGGTATTATACTTTATTTAAGTAAAATTTTATCACCTCACTTCAATATTATTATTATTATTATTATTATTATTATTATTATTATTATTATTCTTATACCAGTTTTGGAACTTTCTTCAGTTCAATCCTCGGTATTTTCACGACCATTGTTTTGTCATCTTGAAGAGCAATTCTTCAAGATGACGAAACAATGGTCATGAAAATACTGATGATGGAACTAAAGAAGAAAGTTCCAAAACTGATCTAAGAAGAAGAATATGAGGTGAGGTGATAAAATTTTACTTAAATAAACTTGAATTTACTTTTTGCGAGGAATATCATTGAGAATTCCAGGAACTTGCAAGTTGGGTGGTTAAAGCAATTTACTGCCTAAATTTTTTTTCTATTCTGCCATCAGTTTCCCCTCCCCTCTGATGAATATAATAGAATAAGAAATGCGTGCATTCATCCAAGGGAATTTCAATTTATTTAAAATACTAATACTAACATTACTGCCAAGTTAGAAAAAGCATGGAATAAAATTCATTCTGAATTCTGTTCACATCCAAAATTTGTTGCCATTTTACAAAGGTATTACATTTTTACAAAGACAAGAATAAAATTTAATCAGGACTTTCAATATTTAGTACTAAAACTGTGCAAGTTTCAATTTTACGAGTACAGTATACTGGTACACCAATTCTTTGTTAATCCACCAGAGGTCTCTTGTTGATCCATTGTACAAATCTCTATGAATAAAATCCAAAAATATTAGATTTAAAATCAATACTTCTAAAATTCCTTGTTTATCTATGGTTGAGGTTATCTAGTAAAATATTAAAATAAGTATCTGATATATCAGTCATCTTAAACTAAAATGGATTTCTGTTTAAAAAATTTCTTCAAGTAGTTATAACAATATAGGCTTTCAGAAAAATCGAAAGAAGCTGTACTGGCTTTATAATGTAATGTAAAATTCCCAAATAAAAGTCTTCTTAATAAAGAAGATTTGTAAGATAGAAGCAAAGGTTTCATAGCATTTGGTGCGTGGGAATTAACTGTGTATATATGTTTAGATTGGAACTTGCTCAGATAGCTCAATAGGTAGAGTCTTGCCTAGAAAGCCAAAGGTCCTAGGTTCAAGCCTCAGTCTGAGCATATAATTTTTCTCTTCAAATATGTTTCTGAAAGGCCTAAACTGTTTTAACTACTTGAAGTTTTTTAAACAGAAATCCATTTTAGTTGAGGACGACTGATATATTAGGTACTTATTTTAATATATTTAAAAATTAACAAGATTTAAAAAAGATTTATTTAGTTATTTTCTGAACAATTTTTTTGTCAAAAAATTTTTTGACACATTTATTCCAAATTCTTTTTCTATGGTCTGGCAGTATAAAGCAGTATACCTTGTTGAATAGCGGTAATTTTTGGGTAACTATAACACACTGTACTGCAATATAAGAACAATATTATTTCAATGTTTTTAATATTCATTTCATACGTCTCAGTGGTGGATAAATTATATTTGAAGAGAAAAATATACATGTATTATATATACAATGTATATAAGAGAAAAATTTGCATCTAGATCGTAACTCGCCTCAGTAGCTCAGTTGGTAGAGCATTTGGCCCGGCAAGCCAAAGGTCCCGGGTTTGAGTCTCGGTCTAGGCAAAAATTTTTCTCTTCAAATAGAAAAATATATGCTCAGACTGAGGTTTGATCCCAGAACCTTTGGGTCTGAGCATGTATTTTTCTCTTCAAATACAATACTATTATTTATTGAATTTTGTATTATTGATAAATTCAATGAATAGTCGCAAGTCTGGAGATCAACAAACTTTTTGGAGTATGTAAAATAGATTTATTTTGAAATGCTTATTCATTTTTCAGTCTGTAAAACTTGAGATGATTGCTGATTCAGTAGACTAGATAAAATTACAAGCTCTTCTGACAGTTGGTGGCTTCTTCATGACTGCTCTTATAGCTTCTGTAAACACTTCTTGGAGACCTTCACCTTTGATTGCTGAGCATTCAACATACCGTGCTGCACGTATCTTCTGCTTCAGTTTCTTGCCTTCAGCATATGAAATGCATTCTGGTTCCTCTTCTCGTAGATCTATTTTTGTTCCTATAATCAATAAATGTCACTATTATGAGTGTTATGACCGACTCATTTAAACAAAAGTAATGTTGAAATTAAAGGCTTGCCATCTGCATGCAGTAGTTAATACAAACTAAAAATCATAATTTTTTTCTTTAGTTGTGTTAACCATATAAACAACATTACTGACACTAAATCAAAAGGTTTCCTATTAATCGTGACCTAATTTGTATTTATCATTATAGTGGTAGTAGTTTTACTTCCTTATTCTTTAACATAAAGGTAAAGGTAACCCATTACAGGCCTCAGGGGGTCCTTGGGGTAGTGGGAGGTTAGGGTTCTCACTTTTCTGGACAATTGGCACTTGATGTCAGCCGGGTTGTCAGCCCTGCATGACAGTTTAAAAATCCTGACCCACTGGGACTCGAACCCTCGACCTTCCGGCTTGTAGCACAGTACCTTAACCACTACGCTATGGCGTGCCCCCTTATTCTTTAACATGGAATATTTTTGAAACAATAAATTTATTAATATTTTAGCTTCAAATTCTTCGAGAATATTTATCCTCCCTAAAGAAAATTATACAGGAAGGAATATCAATTAATTTGTCCAATCTGTGGTAGAGAATTGGTGCAGAATTACAGAACATGTGCCGATTTCTTGTTCCCATGGGGAAAAAAATATTCTCATGGAATTTTGGCCTGTGTGTAGAAACAGTTTCCACCCAGCATCATGCTAATCATGTCAGTCACATACTGGCTGGATGATCATCCACCTCTGTCATTGACACTTGCATTTGACACACATAGAGCACCAGCTGTCTGGTAAGCAAAGGGCTTTATAGGTTTAACGCGCTATGAAGTTTAGTTTTTATATTAACACATTCAGTACCAGGCACTGAGCAGGGCATTTAAACCCACAGGCCAGCCATTTAAATACCCCAGCTACCCTTTTCGTGGCACTTCAGAAAATGGACCATTATTCACAAACTATTAGTCCTAGAAAATTCAAATTTTGTTTATACCTAAAGGAGATATCCTAGTAGGATTTGATGATGAGATAACTTGGGTGATTGACATCACATAGTATCGACGTATCAATTTCAGGAAGTGGAAGTTCATCTTCCCTTTCACTTTGTGAATATTCTAATTCACGAATCAGTTCGTCACCTGAATCATAATTATACAAAATATTTACTAATTCTTCTTCAGTGAGACATTTTTCTTTTGCCATGGTTTCACTCACGCACAAAGAACAGCGCGATAACGAGAAACAAATACGTCTGCATTGGAGACTGGAGACAAGTTTGGGTGAACGAATTCCATGTGTTGTTTGTTTAAAAAATAAAAGGGGATTCATCAAGGTTAAACATGTCAAACGGGAATAGAAAATGTACATTTACATGCCATCTATGATCTCCAACATACTAAGCCAACACAATATTTAGGCGCCGAATATAAACATGGTTTGTTTGCACCTGCTCTAAAGCGAGTTAACTGACCGACGGCTGCATACATGATAGTCTCCTTAAACGCCTTAACTGGTTTATGGTACTGAATGTGACACATTCACTTAATTTTAAACATTCTACACTCTACGTAGCCACGAAAAATGGTTTTGCAGTAAAAATGATACTCAAGAAAATAAACAAGTTCAAAAGACAAAAATTTATTAATCAAAGCACTCTTCTAAAAGTAAAAGAAGAAAATGTAAAATTCAGAAAATTCACATATCATCCATTAAAACACCACAAGTTTCAAAAATTTTTTAAAGATTTCAATATAAGGTTAGCACCCAAAAATGACTACAGTATCAGAAGACTGATTAGACCTAATAAAAATGAGAAAATAAAAGAACTAGTTTATAGTCAAATAAGAAGAACAATATGAGGTGAGTGATAAAAAATTCTACCTTAAATTCTACACTCTCTTTCAAAAACCAATTGAGGGAGGTACACCTTCCAATTGTCTTTATTAATCAAATATTTTTAACATATATATATATATATATGAACATATGTATGTGTAACTTACGAATGCCTGGAATTTCAACCAATCTTGTTACACATATTAATTACAACTTGGAAAAGTGACTGTAAGGACTAAAATACCCCTAGTAGGCCTACCCCTTGGGGTGAAGTATAAAATCCATCCATAGTAATTCTGCCCGAAGGTAGGTCCTTCACTGCAATCATAGCATTTTCATGCTATGCTTGCAGCTTTACTAGGGAATTGTAGGTGTGGTAGCTTCCTGTTGCTTTCCACACCAATGAAGGATGATGATGATGATGGCCATATGATTTCGGGAACTGTTTGGGCCTTAAAGTTTTCCTGACATTTGTCTTACATGTGAGAAAAACCTCGATTAAAACCTCACCCAGAATAACTGCCCCGACCGGGGATCGAACCCGGGCCCACTGCGTAACAAGGCAGCACGCTACCTCGAGACCACAGCAGTGGACAAGTATGAAATATGTTTCTAAAATGCCTGGAGCAATTTGAACCAAACTCAGTATACATGTAACTTACTATAGAGAAAAGATACTGAAGGGAGAAAGAGACCCCTAAAATCTCTAATAGAGGGTAACATTTATAAATAATAAAAAGACAAATTTTAATGTTGAAATCCATAGTTTTTTTTGTATTGGTTATCTACTTGGTACCAATCCTGATGATATTTAATGGAATGTTTGGCCCCTAGCATCCCTAAGGGAGGCAAGAAGGAATGAAAAATAAAATGTCAAAAGTGGCTGAGATTAGTGCCAAATTCATATTTTAGGCATCGTTAAGCTGATTAGGGACAGCAGAGATGACTTTTAAGCCCAAATTTGACCCCTATAGCACCTCTGAGAGGGAGGAAAATAAAATGTCCAAGTTACTGAGATTTGGTGTCTAACCCATTGTTTTCAAAGCCATTAAGCTGACTGATGAGAATGCAGATGTCAAATAAGCACAAGTTCAATCTCTAGTACCCTTAACAAGGTGAGAGGGGATGATATGTAAAAGTAACAAAAAAAGGATCAATATTAGTGTTGAATCCATAGTTTTCAGGGTCAGAGATGAATAGTGACTCTTCCTATGGGGTCTAAGTTCAGTTCCATCGATATGTCAATGAGAAGGGGTGAAAAATAAAATGTCCAAAATGATTGAGATTAGTGTTGAATTTATCATTTTCAGAATTGCTAAGCTGATTGGTGACAAGAAGGGGATCCATCCATAGTAATTCTGCCCAAAGGCAGGTCCTTCACTGCAATCATAGCATTTTTCATGCTATGCTTGCAGCTTTACTAGGGAATTGTGTAGGTGTGGTAGCTTCCTGTTGCTTTCCACACCTGTGAAGGATGATGATGATAATGATAATGGTAAGGATGATAATGATAAGGATGATGGCCATATGATTTCAGGGACCGTTTGGGCCTTAAAGTTTTCCTGACATTTGTCTTACAGGTAAGGAAAAACCCCGATAAAAACCTCACCCAGAAAAACTGCCCCGACCGGGGATCGAACCCGGGCCTGCTGCGTGACAAGGCAGCATGCTACCTCGAGACCACAGCGGTGGACAAGAAGGGGATAAATATATCATATTTGAAGAGAAAAATTATATGCTCAGACTGGGACTCGAACCTAGGACCTTTGGCTTTCTAGATCGAAAAGTAAAAATAGATAAATACATACCCAGGCAATGCCAGGTAATCAGCCAGTAGATAGTAAAGATAAAGTGATCCCACTACCAGGCCCTTGGATGGTGGGACCTTTCTATGCAATACAATCGGCATCAGATGTCAGCTGGGTTGTCACCTTAGCCCCAGAACATACTCATTAGTGTAGAGGGTATTGATGCTGCCATAAGGTTTAGTCCTTTTTAAAAGTCCTGACCCCATTGGTATTTGAACTGGAATTCTTTCAGGTCATATTGTATTACCTTAACCAACTACACTATGACATGCCCCTAGCAGGTAAGAAAGATGTAAATATCTAATTATTTATCATTGTGTTGTATTTTTCATTATATTTGGTCTTGAAAATAATCAGAGATAACAGAGGAGATTAAGAAAAGAGGATGGAAAGAAAGCCACATAACTCAACTAGTTGTAAATGATAACAGAAGAATATTCTGTCAGCATTGTACAAATTAATACATTTTACATCAAAGCATAATTTAGATGAAACCACATTTTATTGTGGTATGTGAACACACAAAATGACAGTGTATATTGAGATGTGAAAGAATAATTGTATGTGAAATTTGTAAGCTGAATATTTCCACACATCCTTATAAGCATCCATAAAATCTCCTTCATCATTACATTAATAGTCACTCAAATTATTATTGAATTTTAAAACAGTAAACTTACCAACTAAAACAATTGGAACATGTGGCATATGATGTTTTAATTCTGGACACCATTTGGATACAACATTTTCGTATGATGTCCTACTGGATACAGAATAACACAATAGGAAGCAGTCCGTCTGAAATATATAATAGTAATAATAATAATAATAATAATAATAATAATAATAGTAATAAATATTTTTTAAAAAATAGAACTGTGTACCCACACAATTCCTTCAATTCAGTATTCTATTCTTTGCCCTTCTCTACATGTCTACTCTTCATATAGTTAAATCTGACTTACAATCAAGATGAAATCAGTCTTGTGAAGTTAGTTTTCTACAAGGGCTTTAAGATAAAAAATAAAATATATATATCTATTGGCAGATGCTGTCATCCTCAACTGTGTTAAAATATTGTATTAAAATTAAATTAACACAGTTGAAGAGGATGGCACCTGCCAACATGTATATATATTTTAATTTTTATCTTATGACTACTCACCTCAACAGAATTTGATACGAATTTTATTAGTACTGACTTACTTACTGGCACTATCGAACCCATAGGTTCATGGCCGCGCGGACATAAGCTCTCCATACATCCCTATCCCGAGCCAATGCCTTCCAATCATTCCCCATATAATCTACTTCCCTCAAATCATAGTTAATGTTATTCTCCCACCTCATTCTTGGTCTACCAACTGGGCATTTTCCCTCTGGCTTTCCTACAAGAAGCTTCCATGCGCGTCTTTCATAACCCATAAATGCAACATGTCCTGCCCATCGCAGTCTACGAGACTTAACTGTTCTTATTATATCTGGCTTCCTATAAAGACCATGTAGTTCATTGTTATGTACAGTGGAGGAAATTGGTATAAAGGCACTTGTTAAAAGTGTTAACACGTGTTTATTTACTCTTTCTTTGGCATTTTTCTATATTAACTTAGGAAGTGATTGAGTATAAAACACACACAAATAATGTCAAAATTAATTATCCATTTCCGTCCAAAAAAGTACATGAAAACTGAAACCACTCTCACATATGGGTGGAAATTAGTATAAAGGCACTTTGTGTATTTCACAGATTAAACCAAAAAGACTGAGCACAAAGTTTACAACAAAGTTCTAAAATGTAGTTGAACCTCCATTGTTGTTAATTACTAGGAAGATTCTCTTTGGCATTGACTTGATGAGGGTGTTTATTTCTTCCACTGAGATTGAAGCCCACTCTTCACGAATAACATTTTTCTTCTCAGTCACTGTCCCAAACTGCCGTCCATTGCAATACAAATGCCTTGCCAGGATCCCCCATAAGTTCTCAATCAGGTTTAAATCAGGACTTCTGGCTGGCCACGTCAAAAGAGGTATTTCTTTCTTCCTGAACCACTCCTTTGATTTGGCAGACACGTGAATGGAAGCATTATCTGGCTGAAAAATTAGATCTTCGCCAAATTCCTCATACATTCGTATCAATTAGGACTCCAGAAGCTCCTCAGTGTAGGACTCAGAATTCATCTTGATGTCTATCCATGCTATTTTTGATCTTCCTTTAAAGCAGAATGCTGCCCAAATCATAACGCCTCCACCACCGAAGTTTCTACTCATTCTAACTTGCTCTTCAGTACGGAGGTCATTCCAGTAATACTGAAGGCCATCAGGCCCGTCCAGATTAAACTTCTTCTCATCACTGAAAATTACTTTATTCCATTCTGAGGTCCAGGACATGTGTTCTTCAGCAAAAGTCATTCTAACTTTCTTATGTGCATCGTTCAGAGGTGTTTTTTTTTAAATTTTAGGTTCTTGTCTTCTGACAGAATTTGTCTTACTCGTCTGGCTGTTACTGGCAACTTCAAATCAGCCTGGATTTGAGAAGAAAACATACTCTTACCTTTTGCTTAACGTAAAATTAGACGTTTAGTGCGCTCAGACAATTTTCTTGTCCATCCATATTTCCCCCTTTTTTTCCATATTGTGAGCCCAGTTTGACAAAATTATCAATGACACATCTGGAAGCCACAATTTGGTAGGTATTTGTCTATTGGAAAGGCCCATCTCCTTGAAGGCACTAACTCTTGATTTCTCTTCATTTGATAGAGGCTTTCCATGTGGCATTGTACATACTGCTGACTTTTAACTGATGAACGATGCTTACAGACACGTCGTCTCCATGTAATTGCAGTGTTTTGTTTACATTTATGTCTCTGTAAGAGCCAGAAGTTGACCTGCCTTTATACCGATTTCCACCCCTAGGACAGCGTTTTCTTAGATTTTACGTATTATTTACATATATAATAAATATAAAATGAGGAGACCTGTATGAAATTATGTCCAAGATAATTATATGTAATCTATGACACACATATGGTATTTGCATAAATATTTCAGGTTGTTTTACTACTAAAAGTTAGTGGCTTTATACCAATTTCCTCCACCGTAGTCTTCTCTATTCACCTGTTTGTTCATCTCTCTTTGGTCCAAAAATTTTCCTAAGTACTTTATTCTCAAATAATCGTAATCTCCTTTCCTCCCTTAAAGTAAGAGTCCATGTTTCGCACCCATATAATATAACTGGTAGAATAATAGTTTTATATATTTTCAGCTTAACGTTTTTTGAAAGGAGTTGGGACATCAAAAGTCTCTGCAATGCATAATAGCACACATTTCCAGAATTGAGCCTATGTTTAATTTCTTTGTGCATCTCATTGCTATTTGTGATTATTATTCCTAGGTATTTGAATTCAACCACTTCCTCAAAATTTCCCTCATTTGTCAGACTACGAGTGCTGTTTAATAAAGAATGATCATCTCCAGAATTTTGATGGTCCTTCTCTAAGCAGTCTCCTTTAGTTAAAATGCACTTGTCCCAATGTTTCTGGCAGGTTGCAAATACATGTTGGAAACACTTTATTGATAAGTCTTTCAAAACTGCTTCCACATCCATCATTACTTCTTCTGAAGATGGAAAATCCCTCCCACAAAGGTATTTCTTCAGGTTAGGGAATAGAAAAAAGTTACATGGGGACAATCCGGACTATAGGGAAGATGTGGAATGACTTCAACATTTATAATGTGTGGTCTCTCATTATCGTGGTGTAGTACCCAGCTTGTTGCAAGGAAATATGGCCTTTTGAGCCTGACATGGCCTTGCAGACATCTTTGTAGCATTTCCCAGTTACTGTTGTGTGTGCTGGTACAACATGCGGTAAACCATTCCATGAATGTTAAAAAAATTAGGTGACCCAACTTTCCCAGCAGAAGAAACCGCTTTTGTATTTTAGGGGGTCGGTGATGAAGGATATTTCTACACATAGCTTTGCTGTTTGCTCTCAGGATCAAAATGATGTAGCTAAGTTCCATCAGCCTTGATAACCTTTAAAATAAATTCTGCATCACCTCCATTATAGATGTAGGCGGTCTGAACATGTGTCAACTTTTACGCCATTCACAGATAGGAACTGGGAGGGGTTACCTTGAAACTCACTATGTATACGTGATGCATTAAGCTAACAAATATTGTAAAAACAAATATTTTGTGTTAAATTATAGCTGTAAAAATAATGATCATTGCTTATAGAACAGTCTCACCCCGTAGCCGAGTGGTTAAGGCAAGAAGCCTTGTTGCAGAGCTAAGTGACTTGCAATGGTTTGAGTCCCCATGGGGGAAGAAATTTTTCTCATGGAATTTCGGCCAGTATGGGACCGGTGCCCACCCAGCATCATGAGGCATTTGGGTAGCTACAATAAGTAGCGACTCCAGGTTGAGAAGACCAGCTATAACGGCTGGGGGACCCGACATGCTGACCACATGTCACCCCTACACCGGCTTATGATCATCTACCTCTGTGATCAACACATGTGGATGTGAGGCCAGCAGCCGGCTGGTAGGCTTAAGGCCTTCAAGGCCTGTTGTACTTGGAGTTTATTGAACAGTTGTCGTGGATTTTCTGGGTTTAATTATCAAGAAATTCCATTACTGACACTGTAAATTCTATGAAGTACATACACAATTATGTAAGTAGTTTAGATTATATCTTTTAATTATTACAAATATTAATTTATTTCTTTTCCATACTCTTAAAACAACCTCACGCCTAAATTAGAGCCTCTGAGTAAAATTTAATTGGCCTTTCCCATCCAAGTTATCCCTAGGTTGCCTACTAAATGTCTCTTTGAGACTATGTGTTAACCACATGTCATTTGCTGACATCTATAGGCAAATAAGTATAAATAAATTAGTTGGTTAAGTAACTCCCAATGGGAGCACCCTTGTCCCTGCTTGGTGATATACAGCACAAGGAAGTGTCATTGCAATTGTTTCTAAGAACAGAACAACACTATTTGTGTTTTGTTAATGATTAGGAAGAAAGGCTTCTATTAAAGATTTAGATGCTATGGTGCAATGGTATTGGCAGGACAGGGAGGAATAGGTGGGGTGGTGTAGGTTTTCCCTCTCTATGAGAACTGTGCATTTATGTATCTACGCAAGCATCACACTGATCACAATATGTAAAATACGTATATGTTTTCTGATTATCTATATGGTGTAGAAGCATGTTTACAGAGTTGTAATTTTGTACAGAACGGTCACCGTCGACAATGAAACAAGTGCTAATTGTGAAACTGTTGATGGAGTACTCTGATATTTCAGAATATCTACCTACAGGAAAAGAGTGTTTATTTATAAACAAACAGTGATAGAAGAAGAAGAAGAAGAAGAAGTTGTAATAAAAGTTGTACTTTTTAATTGATGATGAGTAGAGATAAAACCTCTCCTTCCAATGGTGTATGGTTGACTAAACTTCAGCCATACAGTAGAGGTCACTCTGAACAGCGGTCAGATGTAAACAAGAGCAGATTCAATGTTGCTGTAGCCAGACGATACAGAAAACTGCTCTAAACCCCCTTCCTCCTGACATCATGTACAATGGTCGTATCAACCATATGCTGATATTGTGTTTATGAAGGAGTTATTCCATCTCAAATGATGAGGCACCAGGTGAAAAAATTGTTATAATTAAGGAAAGGATTTTGAGGTGCGGCACCTTTCCAAAAATATAGCTGTTTTCATACCAATAATTCAATATATGTATTTGGGGGGATGAAATGAACACAATTTGTTCCACCTTTTTTTGTGAGATTACTACTTTTGCCCCTTTTTTTAAGCTTCAGCACCTTTTTCTCTGCGTTTTCAAAAGATAGGGCAGAAAAATATATATTTTTTCTTCTTGAACAGCTTTTTGAAATCTCTATCAGAAGTCAACAACATTAAATAAATATTCATTTTTTTAACCGCCAGTAATTTATATCCCAGTAACAATGGACAATCTGCAGCTGTGAAGTCAAATTTAAATTTCAACAGTATTGCTGTAACAGTTTAAAATAAGTTCAGTTAGTGTTGGCAATAATTTAACAGTTTTCTATCTACCGTCTTGTTGTTGGCTATGTTTTACTAGTCTGAACCACAACATATTTTTATTAGTATTACAACTGGGTTTTCACAACAATAACATGGTGAATGTTAAGAAGAATAAGTTGTATGCACTTTCAGAAGAATTCAAAAGCAATTTATCATTCTTTGATGTTCCATCTGCGAAGTAAATGTTGCAATAAACTAAGTAACTATGAATTACCTCTTATGGACTCTATAAAGAAGACAAATTTGGTGCAAAATGATATGCATATTACATAAACTGAGTTCATGTAACTGGTTTAAACCTTAATTCAATTGTTTCAGCAGCACCTTTTTTTGCACCTTTTTGTATGTATTTTCAGAACCTTTTCTTCCCCCTTTTACGATCAAAATTTTCACCTTAAAATCCTTTCCCTATTATAACCATGGCAGTGAGTAATGAAGCAATGTCATCAGTGGCAGAATGCAGCAGTTCATCAACTCCAATAAAGACAAAAATGAAGTTTTACAAAAGGATATCAGGCTGATGCATACAAAATATTGACAAAACAACCAAGGGAAAAAGATGAAAATGTTTATCATCCCCATCTTTGTCATCCTGGATTGGTAATTCATATGACACTGCACCTGACAAACTTACAACAGTCTCAACACAGAGAAAAAAAAAACAGGCTTTTCCTTACAAAGGATATTTGTGTCCTGGAAAATACATCAATCTTGGCCAAATTTTAATCTGAAGATCTTGGATTTGTTTGGCCTCTTTGTTATACAATAATCTTGGTTGCCATACTATATTATTATATGTGACCTGAAGCATCATAATCTATATAGCCTCTTTACATAATATGGTGACAATTTTTTTTATCTTTGAATATTGCAACTTTAATTACTAAAAATTTAATCTAGAGAAATCTCTGTATGCACTGAATTAAAAAAAAATAAATTTCCATTCTCACAAGTGAACTGCCAACCATCGCATGCCGAAATCTACCTTGAAATTTGTCCCAGAGAAGCATTATGATGTACCAAAACTGTGTCCAAAAAATTATCTGCCATTTTTAACTGCAAGGCACAGAAATTGAAGCCAGAACCTAGTAATAACAACCCACTATGTGAAACAGATGGACTCCTTGTGTGAATAAAGCAGAATGTAGTGTGGTAGGATGCAGCATGTGAGCAGGTTGTCTGGGTTGGAGTGTGGTAGGATGCAGCATGCGAGCAGGTTGTCTGGGTTGGAGTGTGGCAATATGCAGGCAGGTTGTCGGGGTTATCCATTTCACCAATTCAGGAGTTGTATTACTTCCCTGCAGTTTAAATGAGAGCTTTGATGCAGGATTTTAGTGTCTTGCAATTAAAAAAGCACATTTTTTTTGTGCAAGGCCTTGGTATATTACAATGCTTTCCTGGGAGAAATTTCAAGATAGGTTTCAGCATGCAATGATTGACAGTTTCCTTGTCAGAACTAGGAGGGATGGTGGTGTATAATTTTTAATTGCTAATTTATGCATCAGATGCTTATGTTGAGAAGGAATGTGATATATTTTATAAGTCAATCAGATGTGGATGTTAAGTTTGGCTGCTCCCTTAGTGCATTTTGACAGGACTAAGCTGTTTTCTGGCACTGGGTGTCATTTTCTCCCTTATCTTCACCATTTCATCACTCACATAACATACACACATGCACACACGCTTAAATGTAACACTCCTCTCTGTACATAATACAAGAATATATCATTTATGTAAAATGGTATGCTGAGTTGTATGTAAATTGAAAATAGATCATATTAATGCCATATATCCATCTATCATGGAACCTGAAGCAGAGAAATTTCAGTAGGTGGCATTGAAAAAACGTACACACAATATCCACTAAAATTTGGACAAGGATTTCAACCAATCTACAAGATTTGATTAGTTTGATCACATTTTTATATCTACTGTGATCAAATAACAATTTTTGGCTTTGAAAATTGGAATTACTTTAAAATAGTTTCTAATTTTATAGACAAGATTTCTACAAAATTATGGTGCACTTCATTAGAATTCTGGTTTGTGCGTATTTTGCCATGTAGTAGCTCTATTTCATAAAAGGAATTTGCTAATATTTTTTATTCTATTTTAAGAAATCAAAATAGTTTTTTTTTTGTTTATAGATGTTTAGAACAAAAATTGATCATAAATACAAAACAATAATATTTTTTTAGTCTACCGCTGTGGTCTCAAGGTGGCATGCTGCCTTGCCATGCAGCAGGCCCGGGTTCAATCCCCGGTCGGACAGTTTTTCTGGGTGAGGTTTTTATCGGAGTTTTTCCGCAGCTGTAAGACAAATGTCAGGAAAACTTTAAGGCCCAAACAGTCCCCGAAATCACATGGCCATCATCATCATCATCCTTCACCGGTGTGGAAGGCAATGGGAAGCTATCACACTTACAATTCTCTAGTAAAGCTGCAAAGCATAGCATGAAAATGCTATGATTGCAGTGAAAGACCTGCCCTCGGGCAGAATTACTATGGATGGAATATTTTTTAAAATCATAAATTATTATTCTTAATTTTGAAATGAAGCATGTCAAAAATTGGAGAAGGACTATTTTTTTTTTGTTCAATCCACCAGGTTATCTTTTGACATTTCTGGCAGAATCGTAATTTAGTACTTAGGTTGGGGCACCTGGAAGGCGGAGTTATGTTACCTCAATAATATGATGGATGATAAATGATAATGAATCGCCAGGAGAGTCCTTAACCTAATTTCCAGACCACAGACAACTACAGGAATAATTCCCTTTAAGGAAAAATTCCTATGGTCCGTCCGGAAATCGAACCCGAGACTTCATTAACTGTAGTGAGAAACGCTGGCCACTAGCCATTGAGGCCGTTCAAGGAGGAATAAATTATATTTAATATTCTGTAATAATAATAATAATAATAATAATAATAATAATAATAATGATAATAATAATAATAATGATAATAATAATAATAATACTAACAAGAAGAAGAAGAATGAGCAGAACAAGAATACCAAGTCAAATCTTAAATTACCAGTCACCAGGCAAGAGATCTTTGGGCAGACCCTTCAAAACGTTGGATTGAGATCGTAACAGACCACTGGGTCTATCACATGAAAGGAAGAAGAAGAAGAAGAAGAAGAAGAAGAAGATAGTACTTGATATATATATATATGTCGGGTCGAGGGCTGAGATGAGATTAAGATCTCTATATAGAGGTTTGTGAATAAAAAGGGTGCCGGCCGAGCACGCTTGACACACCATCACGGGGGGCAGATGAACGAAATGGACGAGATGAGCTTGGAGAAATGGTGGAATCAAATTGTGGCAGGGGAAAACGGGAGGAAATCCCGAGAAAAACCTGCCCAAGCTCAGTTTCGTCCACCAAGAAACTCGCATTGAGTGACCATGTCTCGATCTCGGGACCCCAGCGGTGAGAGGCGAGCGTCTAACCGCTTGCGCCACGGAGCCGCCTAATAATTAATAATTAATAATAATAATAATGATATATAATAATACTACTTTTAAAAAATATATAAATATAATTTGTTGAGGAAGACTGTCACAATAGGTACAAAAATGTTATTGTTTTTAAATATTTAATAATAATAATAATAATAATAATAATAATAATAATAATAATAATATATAATAATAATAATAATAATAATCTAAATTATTTTATTTTTAAAGTGGCAGTCATATTTATGTAAATTGTAATTATTCTATGATTATAATAGAGCCTACAGCCTAATAATTATTGTGCATGATTTTCAATATGAAATGGGTAATCAAAATTGAAAATATAAAATTAATTGGTTCAAGCAATAGCATTTGGTGTACTCTTACTCGGGAGGTCCCAGGTTCAAATCCCTGTGCCGATCAACTAGAATTTTTCCCTGGTTTTCCTCAATTGTCATGGTAAATGTTGGGTTGAAATTTCATTACAAGAATTAATTTTATATTATGTTTATCATTAAAAAGCAGATGAGATCTTATCTTACATGTTAAAAAAAGAATGAACTTAAATGTATATACATAATTTGAAAATGATATTAAAATTACATGGATATTCAATGATTGTACATTATTTGCCAAGCCAAAGTTAATATATTTACTAGTCTACAATTTTTCAATCAATGGTAGTAAGAACACTTCCGCCATCTCATGCTGGAGTAAATGGCGCGATTCGGAGATTTATAAACGTGTGTTAAGAAAATAGCTGATTATTGGAACAATATAACTTTTTTAAGGACTGAAAATAATTTTCCGGCATTTGAACTTCACGAAGACATAAAAAGGTAAGTTTTGCAAAGTTCCATTATATCACTATGTAAAAATGTGTAATTTTCTGGATAACCTAGATTTTGGAAAAATGACGTTTGCTTGCTTCTGTAACGAATTAGGCTTCTGTACTTTTATTTTGTTCCACAACTTCAGCATTAGTTCAATTATATTCGAATATCAAGAATTCCGAATCGTTTTATAAAATTTGACACTGAATTATACAGGCTTGCGGTATGACAGATAATACGTTACCCCGACTGATGATTCGCAGGCCGCTAAGCATTTTATGCAGGCTGATATTATTTACATTATTATCTATAAAATAATTTGAATATCTGAACGATCACAGTATACATATTAACAACTTTCAACAGGCGAAGAACGTAATTCAAGTATAGCATACTCTAAACTTTAGAATGCAGTGAAGTAAATTTGTCGCTTTTCTCTTCAATAACTTTTTTTCTAGGTTTGACTATGTTATAACAAGAATCAGTGGCGATTAGGTTAATTTAGGTTAGGGAACCCCTCTCTTCTTCTTCTTCTTCTTCTTCTTAATCATAACTTGTAGGATTTTCATCCTGTTTATTTCCAAAATCACTCCTCGGAGGATGACATATTGGAACTCTGCTAAGAATGCATAAATAACTGAGGACTCTATTCTGCATTTCAAATTTAAAATAAATAAAACGATAATTACTACCAAAAGAAGTTACTGAATAGTGCCTCCTACGCATACGTAATTTCTTGTGGGCCTAGGCCTGCTACCTACCCTGATTCTGCACATAATGTACATTAGCCTTTCTGTGTTCTCTAATCAGTTCCGCAATATCATATTTTTAAAATAAAGGCATCGTAATTAGTTCAAAAAATTACCTAAGTAATATGGGGGATTAAATTGTTATTAAAATGTAGGCCTATGAAGCAAGTTTTAGTACATTTTTAATAATATTACAATAACGAATGCCAATACTTAACAAGGCCTATGGATGGTTTTATGTAAACAATTATTTCCTTTTATTGTATTAAATAATATTTATGTAACAATTGTATCCTACAATCTGGTAATTACGACAGGAATGATTGTTTAGCGCGAGAGTGAAGAGAACACGCTAATTTCACGAGTGTTCATAATGAATATTATATGCATTTTACACACGTTTTATGCAATTTTAACAGTGGCGGCTGGTATCCCGTCAATGTTCGCTCAGATTCATTGTAGTGGACGATCGAATATTTTAGATTTTTCTTGCAGGTAACTTCTATAAAATTGTGTTTAGGTGGCTGTAATGATTAGTTTCCTTAGTAACGATTATAGCACGATTTTGTATGTGGTAACTATCTATTACAGTACTATATTTTTTTATTATTCCGGCTTTTACAATGAATATAGCCTACATTTTTCCGGTACCCATGTTCACAGTTAACTACACATTTGTTTCAACACATTTTTCCATTCTTGTCTGTTCATCCATATATCTTCTTCTATTTCCCATTCCCTCTTGGTTTCATTGATTCCCTGAATCCACGCAATATTTGGTCTACCCTTCTTTTTCCTTCCCTGTGGTTCCCAATCCATGATTATCTTAGGTAGTCTTCCTTCTTCCATCCTTCTAATGTGTCCGTATTACAGTACTAAATTGCATAAAAATATGGTTATGAGGAAAATTCCACATTGTGTAGATTTGTGATGACGATTGAGTTGGAATCTGAGTTATCGCTCCAGTATTTCAAATGGTTTGTCCTAAGTCGTGACTCAACATCATTTTACCCTCTAAGATCGTAGAATTTCCTTGTCAGCTCTACTGGTATATTGCAGTTCAATTACAATTTAATTAAAATAAAATTTAACTTCAGTTAAAAAGGAAGTTTATCACTCTTTAATTTATGATATCCTCAACTCTTGTCCAACCCAAGGTCGGGTCGAGGCATAGATGAGATGAAGCCCCTATATTTCAGAGGTCTGTGAACGACAAGGGTGCCCCCTGACGCACCGTCACAGGGGCAGATGAATGAAATGGAAAAATAAATGGATGAAATGAGTATGGAGAAATAGTGGAATGAAATTTTTGACAGGGGAAAGCGAGAGAAACTTGCCTAATCTCCGTTTCGTCCACCACGAAATCCACATGAAGTGACCGTGACTATCTCGAGGCCCCAGCATAAAAAGGCTAATCTCTAACCACTTGCGCCACGGAACCGCCACTCTTTTATTTGCCAAGTTATATTCATTTTTAAAATGTAATTATTTAAATTATTTTAAAATTAGTTCAACTATTTTACTTTTGCTTAACAATCATTATTTTTTTCATGCTTATGTACACTTAGCGACAAAAAGAATGGGCCGACTTTTGGTCTCGAATATTTTAAGTTCCAACGCGCGATTCACACAAATAAATTAATTGTGCATTAGAGCTACAACACGTTTCCCTTCTTCCATTGAAGATTATTCTTTCAAGCGTACACTTAGCTCGGTGCTTAGTGGCTTGATTCGTATGCAAAAGGTCTCAGGTTCAATTCCCGATGAGGTTAAAATTTTAATTGTTAAAATGATTTTTATTTCTTCTTCTTCTTCCTTCCAAGTATTAGGCCAAGGCCTGTTACGATCCTATAGAAAATTTTCCCTCCAGCGTTTCATAGGACGGCCCAGTGATCTTCGTCCTCTTGGTATATAATTATAAACAGCTTTGGGGAACCGATTTGAACTCATTCTTTCAAGATGGTGTTTCCAAATTAGTTGGTACTGTTTAATATATTCCAAAATTGGCGTAGTATTCAATTCTTTTAAGATATCGGTGTTCCTTTTCCGATCCCATCTGGTGTAACCCGCTGTTCTGCGCATGAATCTCATTTCACAAGCCGTTATTCTGCTTTCATGTTGTTTTCTTAGTGTCCATGCTTCACTACCATAGGTCAACACTGGTCTAGCCAAAGTGTTATTTTATTCTGTCTATTTATTCTTAAAGAAAAAACGTACTAACTATTTGGAAGCATTACTATTTTTATTATTTATTTATTTGTTTATTGCACGCCGTAGCGTAGTGGTTAAGGCACTGCACTACAAGCCGGAAGGTCGAGGGTTCGAGTCCCGGTTGGGTCAGGATTTTTAAACTGACCCAAACCTTCTGGCGGCACTATGGCCCTGGGGTCGACTCAGCCTCTAACGGAAATGAGTACCAGGCGCTTGTTCTGGGGGTAAAGACGGCCGTCACGCAGGGCTGACAACCCGGCTGACATCAAGTGCCGATTGTCCAGAAAAGTGGGAGCCCTAACCTCCTACTACCCCAAGGGTCTCCTGAGGCCTGTAGTGGGATACCTTTTAAAAAATTTATATATATTTATAAACAGGTTTACAATGTAAAAAAACATCTTCCTGTACCCAAAGCTTTTTAAATGTTTATTTTCTTTCTCCATTCTTCTCTACCTTCACATTCCAATTCTTCCAGACCTAGCTGCCTCATATCTCTTCTTATATCATTCATCCATTTAAATCTAGGTGGGCCACTCTTTCCTTTCCCTGGTGGAATCCATTCCATACCTTGTCTGGGAAATCTTTTCTTTGGCATCCTACGTGTATGACCATACTATTCTAGTGTCTGTATCTCACAAAATCTAGTATTGAATTTTGGACTTTCATTTGTTGTCTGATTATTGTGTTTCTGATTTTTTTTTTCCAATTTAGAATGTCTAGTTGAGCGTTTAGAACAATCCATTTCAATAGACATAAGCTTTAAACTCAAATTTTTATTCAACTTCCAATTTCTGCACCGTATATTAACGTAGCCCTACTTCGAATTATGAATTTTTAATTTCTAATTTGGTATCCATTCATATATTCTTATTCCACAAAATGCCGTTTAACATTGTTACTGATCTGCCTTTTTGAATTCTATATTTTGTCATTTTCTTTGGTACATTTTGAGTTAATTTTGATCCCCGGTTAATTACATTTTCACATCCTTTAATACATCCCATTATTATTATTATTATTATTATTATTATTATTATTATTATTATTATTATTATTATTATTATTATTATTATTATTACTATTATTATTATTATTATTATTATTATTGCTATTATTATTACTATTATTATTATTATTATTATTATTATTATTATTATTATTATTATTATTATTATTATTAGTAGTAGTAGTAGTAGTAGTAGTATAGTCTATATGGCCATACATAGTCCATATGGCCATCATCATCATCATCATCATCCTTATCATTATCATTACCACCATCATCCTTCACCGGTGTGAAAGCAACGGGAAGCTACCACACCTAAAATTCCCTAGTAAAGCTGTAAGCATAGCATGAAAATGCTATGATTGCAGTGAAGGACCTGCCTTCGGGCAGAATTACTATGGATGGGTGGATAGTCCATATTATTAATAATATTATTTTATTATTATCCATTATCTATGGGCTATTATTGTGCTGGACTTTACATATATGAACTAAATTTTTTTAATTGAAGCGTGAAACTTTTTTCTCGCTAATACGTAATAAATAAATAAATAAATAAATAAAGAAAAATATACGAAGCTATATTATCTTTTATTACATACATTTATAACATTATTATTAAAACGTGGTACTGCACACACAATTAAATTTATACCGGTACCTAAATAGTGTTATAGAGTTTACGAAGGCAGGAATATTACTTAATATAGTGTAAAGTGGACGTAGATTACGTGGCAGGAATTAAATATTAGAGCACTTATAGGATGTATTTTGCGAAAATACAAATTAATAAAAAAAACATTATTGAAGGATTCGAACGTCGGCTTTCATACATATTTCATCTTCATGTATTGTAGCCTCACTATGATGATTGTCCAGCGACTCGCTTTGTTTCTCCGCAACTGTTAAATGCGCCGACTACCGCCACTATACTAATTCCGCATGTTAATCGTTGTCAAGCATTGTCGCGCGGCACCCGCTTTTATATAAACGGACAACCATCATAATGAGGCGATAATAAGTCGTTTAACGATCTACACTACTCGAACGTCGGATGCTAGTTGTCAAAATATTGGCTGTCTTGTACTTTTGCACTACGAACGATAGTTTAATTTTATTTGAAATGTAGCAATTTTAATAATATTGCATTTGTCGAACACTCGTAAATATCTAAAAACATGTCTCCTTCACTAATCTTTAACTACTTAAGACGATTAAAACCAAATACAGCGTATTTAAAACATTTAACAGTGCATTACCTCGTGAATTACAGCTTTAGCTTTTCGAGCATGCGCAGTGGGCCATAACAGGGACTCTGCTTTTTGAAGCGGCTCATTCTTTTTGTCGCTAAGTGTACATACGTTTTAACATCTGATGTATCAAATCTAGAAATTTTGGTTGTATCCAGTAGGTACGTAGACCTATATCTATTCTGTGCAGTCATGGTTGTTCTTATGGAAGTTCATCAGTTACTTTTTTAAATCATATTATTAAATAGTAATTATGATATAAGTTCTGGCAATAAAATTTCAGTCCAGCGTTACCTTTATGACAGGAAATCCAAGTAAAACCTCAGTCCAGTAGGCATGTTCCTGGATTTGAACTCGGAACCTTCCGAGCACGCTACCACTTGAGCCAATATGCTCAACTAAATAAAAATAAAAATAAATCAATGGTAATCTACATTTAAATTGTACATATGTTAATTTCGACAAAAATAATCTTACATTTGGATATGACAGAGGTCTTAATCTTTCGTAATCTTCTTGTCCTGCTGTATCCCATAACGTCATATTGAAGTCCTGGCCATCTACTGTTATATTATCAGCGTAATTGTCGAATCTATAAAACACCAACACAAATTCATTTGAACATAATGTATGTGAAATTCAACGTTCATTATTCAAACATATTTTTCCTGCTTCTGCTCCCCCCCCCGTTCTTTTTTGCTATCTTCTATATAACCATAAGAAATTAATTTATTAAAATAATTTAAACTTATATAAAACTTCTTATAACAAACAATAACTTCTATTGAAAATACAAAAATCGAACAAAAAATAAAAAAAAAATAAAATGGAAAGCATGCTTCAATTTGATAATTCTGAAAAAGCTACTATAATTTAAACACCTTTGCATAGTAAACCCATTCCTTCGAATATTTTAATAGGTATTAATTAAATGAATTTAAATAAAACTTTCATATTATTATGTCAGAATTTCATTATAGTATTTAAAATTGATAAAGTTGTAAACATCTTTTTTTTCGTAAATCGCCAAATAAAGTATTGCTCTTTCCAACATTGCTATATACTGTTAGCTATAACAGTACCAATTTAATTGAACGCAATTATACATACACTGTAGGGACATATTCTGTAGGAAAGCGTTTTGACACATAGGTTATAAGAAGGCAAGTTTTTCCAACCATCCCATCTCCAACGGCTGTTATTTTTATGGGACGTATCCTGTTTGACTGAATTGTCTCAGTTTCAACTCCATTCTCCCGCTTTGTATTTCTTGATGTCATTTTGCACCCCTGAAAAAGAAAAAAGAAAACAATAACAGCATATGCAGGGTTTTTATGTAGCATATAACGTTAATGGTAGTAAGAGATTCCGGACTATGTGGCCGTGGTCTATAACTGGCTTTTCTTCCAGACGTTTCTCCCTCAACAGCTTCTAGCGCTCGCCACTGAGTCGAGTCTACGACAGGAAAACAACAGCTTCTAGCGCTCGCCACTGAAGATGCCCTCCGCAGTTGAGGGAGAAACGTCTGGAAGAAAAGCCAGTTATAGACCATGGCCACATAGCTACCATGATTACCGGCCGTGAAAGCCTGCATTCCACTATATAACGTTAATGTTAATAAATACTGAATTAATATGCATGCTCGAAGCTTTATGTTTAGATAGCGCTTTATTTGTTCTTAAAAATGGTTGTGATTTGAGATATGGTCTACACAAAGAATGTTCCGTAAGTCTTATCAAACACCCACGTTTTTAATAATTTTTCGAAATACTTTCCAGCCCTATCAATACGCACAAACTAGTCACTGAACCTTGAAGAAGATTTCCGGGCTGTTGGCCGTGGTCTCGAGGCTTATAGTTCTCCGACGTTTCGCCAGAGACTGCTTCCGGCATCCTTAAGTGTTGTCATGTGACTCTGGTGAAACGTCGGGGAACTACAAGCCTCAACACCACAGCCAACTGCCCGGAAATCTTCTTCAAGATCATCATACTAACTCCAGCCGTGAAAGCCTAAGTCAATATATTAGTCACTGAACCGTTTCTCTCACTTTTCTTTAGGTTTTTTACTATACACTTCCTCAAAGTCTCCAATTAACTGTTCTTTTATTGCAAAAAAAGTCATTTCAGCTGCATTTTAATGAATGGAAATAATCCAGTTACATGGGGTAAGATCTGGGCTGTATAGAGGATGATTAAGAAGCTTTATCTCCACTATCTTCTGTAGTCAGTTGTAAGCAAGAGCTCTATGCTCACGGGCATTATTATAGTCAAGAAGCCGGGAGTGCATCCGTGGCCTTGGGCCGCAGGTGTAAGCCTACCATTTCGCAGTAACAGTCTTTTAGTGACTATTTAACTCGTGCCCCAATTGCGAGTCAATGACCAATCGCACTTCAGTGAATTTTGTTTTACAACCAATCACAGTCGTGTTTCACCTCGAATTTATCAACTTAAGTTTATCATATTAAAGAAAGCTCCTCCTTTTTAACATTCTGAATAGGTCAGAGCATTATTTTACAGTGACTGACTCTCTAAGGAATGCGTTGAATATAGCAAATTTATATATCAAGATGTAAGAATCCTAAAATGCAAGTGGCTCCCAAATTGTATATATTGTCCCCTAATGTAAGCAAGTACCGCTTGCGAGATATAACAAAAAAACATTGTAGCAATTGATTATACCACAATAAAAAGAAACCACAGTTTGCACATTCTTAAACGTATTATTTCCCAGGTATTTACGTACCAGAAAAATATAATTGACATATTTACATCATAAGGCCGTCAGAAATTAATTAATAACCTTTGATGTGTTTATTTTTTTCTCCACTAGGTTGCATACTTACTTACTCACTGGCACTATCGAACCCGTAGGTTCATGGCCGCGCGGACATAAGCTCTCCATACATCCCTATCCTGAGCTAATGCTTTCCAATCATTCCCTGTATAATCTACTTCCCTCAAATCACAGTTAATGTTGTTCTCCCACTTTGGCATGGGTTCCCTGAAGTAGTCCCCGCCCGGAGAACCGAATGGGGGACTATTTGACCTCCGGAAAATTTTACCCCAGATGAACCCATGTCCGCATTTCTTGACGGTTGTATTTTTACGGTGAAAGATCGCACTCTTTCGCCCAAGGTACTTTTTTCGTCTGGCTTATCACCTTCGACCAGTCCGGCATGGGTAACCCTATCGGCAGCAATGCTACCGCCGGCATAGCTCTCAGGATCATTTAAGCACGCAAGCCACTCCACCACGACAAGGTAAAGATACCATGGAGGGCCACTAGGTTGCATTCTTACAATATTTATTTGGCAATAAATAACATGATCAGGTTGCAGTGGGTGAACAAATGAAACAAACGTTTCTCATTTGTTTTCAAATATCGCCATTTATATATATATATATATATATATTAAAATAACTGCATTTAAATAATAATTTGTGAGTAAACAGCTTAATTTTATTCGTTAAATAGTCCTAACAAATGCCACTTTTGATTTCCAAATTCTCTAGATAAATTGGAAATCACTCGTGGAATTACTTATGATTATGATACTACGTTTTCGAAGAAAACCACCAACGTTATTTTCCAATAGACCTGGATTTTCTTTTAATGTGTTGGGTACTCATCCCCTTCAAAGACTTTTTTTTCCTGGGAATTTGTTGTAACATCATAATAAAATACATAAGTTTCTTCATCTGTGACGATTGAGTATTCACCTCTTGGACAATCCAGATCAAATTGTTTTAAGTATTTCTCTGCACGAGTTCATTCTGCAATGCTGTTGCTCTTCATTCAGCGAATGTGTTAACTGAAGCATATAAAGCTTACGAATTTGTACATGCCTGTTAAGAGTGGATACAAGAATGTTTAGAATTTTCTCTATCTATCTTTATGCGATTTTGCAATCTTCTTGCATCACTTTTTGAACAGCGCCACGTTTTCTGGAGTTGAGACTTCAACTGGTCGTCTAGACGAAGGTCATCATGGAGTCAAAATGACCCACATTTAAATTGCAGGGGCCACCGTTCAATTGTCCTAAAGTATGGACAATTACCCTAAAAACATATCTTCGAAACAAACTTCTGTGATTAATCCACGCTTGAATTCGCAATAAAAATACTCGAAAATCGCGTTTTGAAACGGTTGGCATCTCTTATGTTACAACTTGAATGCACAAATAGTGACTGATTCATCTGGGAGTTGAGGGTATCCGAAGACTTTCGGATTTTAGCTTGAGAAGATCTTATCACCCTACGAAGACTTATGGAACAGCCTTTATAATAAAAAAGATTGATTATACCAGTCTAAAGAATTCAGAAGCAGAGGAAGACCAAAATAATGGTCGGAGGGCGTCTTGATACTTAGTAACAGATACAAAAGAACTTAAACTTACTATCTTCATGATGATGATAACGAAGAGATCAGTTTCAAGTATTTAGTCTGATTCATTTTGATTGGAACAAAACTGACAACAATGTTCAACATTGCAGTATAATTAAATCAAAGGAATTTGTTGTCTTTGATTTCCGCTGGACACTAATTCCAGCGCCATTGACGTACTGGCTCAGGTGTCAGCATGACTGCTTCCTGACTAGCGAACCCGGGTTCGATATCCGTCTAGGTTGAAAATTGTAATTGTCAAATTAATTTAATTAAGTTTATTTAATTGCAAAATTTTTAATTACGGGGCCAGGAGGTGTGGTTGTGAACAATTTTTAATCACTAGATTGTGCATCAGCTTCCTGCATTAAATTGTAAATCCCTCCCCAATATGTATGTTGAGAAGGCATGTGGTACTGTTGATAGCGATTCGCCCATCGGATGGGGACATTAAGCATGGCGGTACTCTTGGTACTTTTCGACAGGAGTAGGTTATGTGACGGCACCTGTTTCACCTCATCTCATCATCATCGGTCATACAGCGTATTACACTACGCAAATACATAAACGTACACTCATCCTACACTCATCTCTCTACACAAAACAAGAATACATAATCTACGTAAAGTGGTCTGCTGAAGTGGTGCGTAAATTTAAAATAGGCCACATTAACACCATTTATCCGCGCTTGGAACTCGAAGCACATAAAGGCAGTGGGTGGCATTAGGAAAACACATTTATAGAAATGTTTAAAAAATAATTTTTATATATGATAGGCCTAATAGTGTTTAAACATTAAGCATTACGAACGTAAATTATACATAACACTCATGAATGATGGCAACAGTTTTTACAATAATAAATATGTTTCGGATTTTGCATATTTGGACGTTTTTCTTAAACCTGATATGCAGAGAATATTAACACATTTATATTTATTTAGAATTAATGCGTAGATTTTTGAAATGTTATTTTATATTATTGACATCAAGGTCATACCTTTAGTATCTTTAGGTGTAACTACTAGTCTGCGCGATTTTATTATCTGTATCCGTAATGTGTTTTTACATGAACTCTCTGAACCTTGAAGTTTCCTGACATTTATCTTACAAGCGAAGAAAAACTCCAAAAATAAACTTTACTCAGGAAACTTGTCCAGATTGGGAACCGAATCCGGGCCCGCTGCGTCTAAGTCAATGACGCTACCTCTAGGCCTTAGCGGTGTAATGCAGAATTGTAGTGTCCTTATTTACAATTATTCGGCTGCTTGAAGACCTACTACAAGAGATACCTATTTGCATATTATAATCTTTTAACAGAAAAATAAAAATCTTATTCTATAAAAATACTATAAGTCCCGGCCACGCGTTGCTGTGGCTAAGGTATAAGCTTACGTTAAAAATTTAAATTAAGTTGCTGTCTTTCAGCCAAATTACTTAAAACTAATACTTACACACGAAATTAATAATATTGAAAATAAAATAAACACTGAACACATTTAAATTATGAAATAATCAATATTTGTAATTAAATTGAAATTCGCGGTTGCAACAAGAAGCACAGCCATCTGGATCTCTCTTTGTTAAATAATAAACCAATTAACTTACCAAATTATTAAAAAAATTGTTAGAATCGTATGGAACTCACAGATAATTATAACTCTTTGTTAAATAATAAACAAATAATTTGCAGTAAAAATAATGCGACTATAAATTTAGTTATAAACTACCCTATATCTCAAGTTGGATCAAACTGCACACAGTGTGCAAAATTTTATTAAAATCGGTTCAGTAGTTAGGATTCCATCGGGGACAAGCAACGTGACACGAAATTTTTATATATTAAGATAAATGTGAGATAATACTCTCTTTCTCCTCCTCATTTAACAATATTACTTTTTTTTAAGACAGACTGTATTGTTATGGAGCAAGTAGGCCTATGCCCGTATTCTTTATTTTCGCATAGCTGCCTATATAACTTTTAAACAATAGAAGTAGCTTGAATTATATTTTAACAACTGTCAAGTTTTCATGTATTTATTCAGTTGTGTATTTCTTGGAGATTTGTTGTAAGTGTATACGGTACATTCATATTAATTATAAAAGTTTGCATGCCCTTCTAAAAAGTGACTTGAAGGAGATAATACGAGTACTTTAATACAAGACGGAAAATCATATATTTTTTAAATTTGTTCGAAGAAGGTATTTTTTTAATTTGTTTTTAATTTATCCACTTTTTTCTATTTTGTATTTGCCAGTACGCATTATTGGGAATATAATGGTACTGTACATCAACTATATGTAGACTTCAAAAAAGCACATGATTCAATTAAGAGGGAGAAGTTATATAGTATCCTGCTGGAGTTCGGAATTCCTAAAAAGTTAGTTAGACTTATACGAATGTGTCTAAATGGGACAAAGAGTAGGGTGCGTGTAGGCAAACAGTTTTCTAACACTTTTGAAATCCAGAATGGGTTAGCAAGGAGATGCACTATCTCCTCTACTATTTAATTTTGTACTAGAGTATGCCATTAAATCTTTTGAGAATGAGGAAGGCTTACAACTCAATGGTATTAATAAGCTGTTAGTTTATGCTGATGATGTAGTACTACTGGCCGATAGCGAGGAGATACTAAAGGCCAACACGCACACACTATTGAGTAACACTAAGAAATTAGGACTGGAAGTAAATATCAATAAAACTAAATATATGGTCACACGTAGAAATTCAGTATATAATGGAAATGGACAGCTAATGACAAATGAGGGAAATTTTGAGGAAGTGGCTGAATTCAAATACCTAGGAACAATAATCACAAATAGAAATGAGATGCACAAAGAAATTAAACATAAGCTCAATTCTGGAAATGCGTGCTATTATGCATTGCATAGACTCTTGATGTCCAAACTCCTTTCAAAAAACATTAAACTGAAAATATATAAAACTATTATTCTACCAGTTATATTATATGGGTGCGAAACATGGGCTCTTACTTTAAGGGAGGAAAGGAGATTACAAGTATTTGAGAATAAAGTACTTAGGAAAATTTTTGGACCAAAGAGAGATGAACAGACAGGTAAATGGAGAAGACTACTTAACAATGAACTACATGGTCTTTATAGGAAGCCAGATATAATAAGAACAATTAAGTCTCGTAGACTGCGATGAGCAGGACATTTTGCACGTATGGGGAATGAAAGACTTGCATGGAAGCTTCTTGTAGGAAAGTCAGAGGGAAAACGCCCAGTTGGTAGACCAAGAATAACTAACTATGATTTGAGGGAAGTAGATTATACAGGGAATGATTGGAAAACATTAGCTCAGGATAGGGATGTATGGAGAGCTTATGTCCGCGCGGCCATGAACCTACGGGTTCGATAGTGCCAGTGAGTAAGTAAGTAAGTAAGTACGCATTATTGTATACAATTACGTATTTAAAAATCAATAATGTTTAATATTAATATTGATGGACTTACACAAACATTTCAAGTGGATCAGCATTTGTAGAGTGAAAAATACACGGAAGAATAATTTTAAGTCGAAATAAAACGAAAATGTTTACAGAAATCCTAGTAGCAGTTAACATACTTTGGATTAAGCTGGGAAATCCGGTAATTAGCGGGGTTTTAAATAAAACCTCAAAGGAAAATTTCCGGCGAGTCCATATTGAAAAAAAAAAATGTTCCCATAATTCATGTGAAATTGAAAGAATACTTTATGTGCATAAGAACACATTTGCTGATAAACGAATATTTTCTAATCGTTCCCTGTAGGCTTATAATTCAGATCCTTCAAATTATGTTTAATATTATTCTCTCAGCAAATATCTCTGGGCCATCCTATGAAATGCTGGAGGGAAAATTTTCTATAGGATCATAACAGGCCTTGGCCTAATACTTGGAAGGAAGAAGAAGAAGAAGAATTATTCTCTCATCTCATTCTTAGCCTCCCTGCTGCCTCCTGGTACTTTTCCTCTGCTTTATTTTCAAAACGTTTTCATGCCCCTCTTTATTCCCCTATTCGTGCCACCTATCCTGTCCATCGCAGCCTATGAGACTTCTTACTGATTCTGGTCTCTTAATAAAAAATCCCGTATATCACTTAAGTATTTTCTCCTAATGTAAATACTGTTTTCAGTACATTCCACAAAATATGGACAAAACGTTCTGGTGCAATGTAAAATACTTTGGTCACCACAAACTAAAAGATAAATCAATGCTACCTTACTTCATAGGAAAAATACCATTAACTTGGTTGATTTTTCGTTTGATGCTAAACTATTTTCTCATATTATTTATGATAAGATCATACAATTTTTATGCACTCCATGGTCCTGCATATATTTTCAAGTTTTAATGTTTATTTTTTTATTTTTGAGTATACTTGCTTGTGAATTTTCGCGATTGTTTGTAGATGTAAACCGAAACAAATGACGACTACTCGCCCTCTATCTCTGGGTCCCAGGTTAGCGTCCATTGTTTTAAAAGTATAGACTTTTACGTATAACGAAATATAATTTTTAAAATGGATTTCTGACTGAAAATGCACATTATGTGCGAGACTAGATCGGAAAATAACGAACATTATTTAAAAAAAATAATAGGTAAAAAATCAACTTACTTTTTAAAAACTGTTTTTCTATTCTACCCGAAATCGCGATGCAGAGTTGAAGGGCAAGTGTCTAACTACTTGTGTCATGGACCTGCCTGGGGAGAACTATCACTTGAGCATTTTTTTAAACGTATATGATTTTCACCTTTTCCCCATCAGAGGGTTTTTTCTCGTCGCAAAAAAAAAAAAAACTTTATGGCACGACCAGCCGATCGTACCACTATCCCTGTGTTGTGAGACGGACGCATTTTTCAAAACCACTAAGGCCGATAAACACTAAAAAATTAACCGTTTGGTAATCGAATTTATATTTTAAAAAATCGAGAATTGAAACAATAAAACACCAGAATGGCATTGTATTATGTAATAATAAAGTGAACAAATCTAAACTCACAATATTATAATTTTATGAATTAGGGCTATGATAAATTAAATCTGAAGTCATTATTGTGTTCCAATCTGTTATATCTCAAAAATCAACATTTGAATGCACTGATCTCGATAAATGAGCTTCGCGAAGTCTCCTTTACCATCTTCATTTCAACTTGAATCTATAAGTGCAAAGAAAATTATTTTTTATGCATTATCAGTTATATGACACTCTGGATACACAAGAGATAAAGATAAGGCGATAATGAATTTAATTTCAAGAAAGCGTGAATTCTAATTCACTGTACACATTTCAAAGTTTCTGTTTCTTTATATAATAACAATCATTTAAATTAAGTTTGTAAGTGAAATACTAGTCATCAGTCTCAGAAGCTTAGAGAAATGTTTATTAGAGAAATTAAATAAAACATTAAACATATAATATGCTTCTCTGAATTTACGAGTTACCTTACGCAAACACAGTAACCAACATTTCACATATTTTTTTTTTAAAATTAACAATATGATATAAGGTTGAAGGTTTTTTCTGTAATAATTGTATAACTCTTTAAGTGGACAAATAGGCTATAAATTATTTTTTACAGAAGTTAATGAAACCTCTCAACGAAATGTTTAGTTCCTGCAGGTATTTAAAAATAAACAGTGGAATTGCCCGTCTAGCGTCTTACACTACACTGTTTTCATCTAGAAAAAAGTAGAATAAGAATATTTAAAAAAAATATCATGAATGTCTACAAGGTGGGAAAAATGCACCCTAGAATCCAGAAAATAACATCAGATATCTCCTACTTAAAATATGTAGCTTTCACTATGATTAACTGCATTGAGAAATTATTCACAGTAGGCTATAGTTATTTTTGTCGCGATATTACTAATTAATATAATATTACTAGATGGCCCGGCGAACTTCGTATCGCCTTTAACTATTTTTACGTTAATTTTTCCGTATGGTTTTGTTGATTGAGATGAATTTATGTTGTCCGCATTCTCAGTATCATCCATAAGTGTATCATAAGGATTATATACATTTATTGATGGGATATTTTGAGGAGGCTTGCTGATTTCATTATACTTTCTTTTTTTTTCTACGAACTTGTTGGCAGTTTGGATTCTCATCATCATCAAGAAGTCTCTGTATAGTAATATAATCTTGTGATATATTATAGTCATCTTGATTTTCATTTAATTGAGGCATGGAGATAGTTATAATAATATGCCTAATATTACAGAAACAAACAGACTTACTTACAGTTCTGTTATTCCGTTCCTTAGGACCTTCATATGTTTTTAAATTGACATTCTTCTTAAATGTAAGATTTATGTCACATAGGCCTATACCAATTTGCGGAAATTCACTTGACATCTTATCATTCATGGTCTCTAGAACTGATTCGCCATATTGTTCAATGTCCCTTCTCGGTCCAGTTAAATTTAAATTAAGTTGCTGTCTTTCAGCCAGATTACTTAAAACTAATATTTACACACGAAATTAATATTATTATCAATATATTGAAAATAAAATATAAACACTGAACACACTTAAATTATGAAATAATCGATATTTGTAATTCAGTTGAAATTCGCGGTTGCAACAAAAAGCACAGCCACCTGGTTAAATAATAAACCAATTACCTTACACCGTCATCTGTTAGAATCGAATGGAACTCACAGATAATTATAAGTATTTGTTAAATAATAAATAAATAATTTGCAATAAAAAATAATGCGACTATAAATTTAGTTATAAACAACCGTAGGTTTCAAGTTGGATCAAACAGCACACATTGTGCAAAATTTTATTAAAATCGGATCAGTAGTTTAGGATTCCATCGCGGACAAACAACGTGACACGTAATTTTTATATATTAAGATTTAATTGGCTTCCACAACAAATAAGAATAGTCATAAGAACTAAGTATCGTAGAATTTGAAGTTCGATCATTTTGTCTCTTCTTGACAAAAAATCTGGGGATGCCTCTGGTCTTAATTATTGTAATCGCTTGGAGGATAATTTATTTATGTAAAGGTAAATATAATTAAATGTAAGGATTAATAATAAACAATGTATCAGACACATAAGAGGTGAAAAACTGATAATCCGTGTGGATTTAGAGTAATTAAATCTACAATAGATCAGATTTTTAGTATAAAACAGATTTTGGAAAATAAAATAATGGCACTTTACATCAACTAACTCTTAGTGGAATTAAAAAAGAGTGAAATTCATATAAGAGGGGGAAGTTATATAGTATTCTATTAAATTCGTAATTCCTAAAAAGTTCGTCTTATTCCAATGTATCTAAATGGCACAAGGAGTAGAGTGCGGGTAGGCAAACAGTTTTCAGATACTTTTAAGAATCACAGCGGTTTAAAGCAAGTAGATGAACTATCTATTCTGCTATTCAATTTTGTACTACAGTATCCAATCGAATCTTTAGAGGATAAAGAGCGCATACAGATTATTCGGTGTTCATATATGCTGATAAAGTTGTATTAGCAGGCGAAAGTGAGAAAATACTAAAAACCAACACACGCATCCTATTAAATAATAAATATCTGAGACTGGAAGTAAATAACAATAACTGAATATAAGGTCACACGAAGAAATATATTATTAAATGGGAATGGAATTTAACAAATGAGGGAAATTTTAAAGAGGTGACAGAATTAAAATACCTTTGAACAATATTGGAAACATGAATTAGGTACAGAAATAAATTAAACATAGGGCAAACTCTGGAAACACATCCTATTATGCATTACAGGAACTCTTGTCATCCAAACTTCTCTAATAATGTTAAACTAAAAATATATAAAACTTATTCTTCCAGTTATGGATGGGAAACATGGTCTCTTATTTTAAGGGAGGGGGGATATTTCGAGTATTTGAGAATTAATTTACTTACTTACTTACTCACTGGCACTATCGAACCCGTAGGTTCATGGCCGCACGGACATAAGCTCTCCATACATCCCTATCCTGAGCTAATGCTTTCCAATCATTCCCTGTATAATCTACTTCTCTCAAATCATAGTTAATGTTGTTCTCCCACCTCATTCTTGGTCTACCAACTGGGCGTTTTCCTTCTGGCTTTCCTACAAGAAGTTTCCATGCACGTCTTTCATTCCCCATACGCGCAACATGTCCTGCCCATCGCAGTCTACGGGACTTAACTGTTCTTATTATATCTGGCTTCCTATAAAGACCATGTAGTTCATTGTTATGTAGTCTTCTCCATTCACCTGTCTGTTCATCTCTCTTTGGTCCAAAAATTTTCCTAAGAACTTTATTCTCAAATACTCGTAATCTCCTTTCCTCCCTTAAAGTAAGAGTCCATGTTTCGCACCCATATAATATAACTGGTAGAATAATAGTTTTATATATTTTCAGCTTAACGTTTTTTGAAAGGAGTTGGGACATCAAAAGTCTCTGCAATGCATAATAGCATGCATTTCCAGAATTGAGCCTATGTTTAATTTCTTTGTGCATCTCATTCCTATTTGTGATTATTGTTCCTAGGTATTTGAATTCAGCCAATTCCTCAAAATTTCCCTCATTTGTCATTAGCTGTCCATTTCCATTATATAATGTATTTCTACGTGTGACCATATATTTAGTTTTACTGATATTTACTTCCAGTCCTAATTTCTTAGTGTTACTCAATAGTGTGTGCGTGTTGGCCTTTAGTATCTCCTCGCTATCGGCCAGTAGTACTACATCATCAGCATAAACTAACAGCTTATTAATACCATTCAGTTGTAAGCCTTCCTCATTCTCTAAAGATTTAATGGCATGCTCTAGTACAAAATTAAATAGTAGAGGAGATAGTGCATCTCCTTGCTTCAACCCATTCTGGATTTCAAAAGTGTCTGAAAACTGTTTGCCTACACGCACCCTACTCGTTGAGCCATTTAGACACATTCGTATAAGTCTAACTAACTTTTTAGGAATTCCGAACTCCAGCAGGATACTATATAACTTCTCCCTCTTAATTGAATCATATGCTTTTTTGAAGTCTACATATAGTTGATGTACAGTACCATTATATTCCCATTTCTTTTCTAAAATCTGTCTTATACTAAAAATCTGATCTGTTGTAGACCTGTTTCTTCTAAATGCACATTGATGATCTCCTAGAATGTCATCAATATAGGGAGTAAGTCTGCTTACTAATATATTTGTTAGAATTTTGTACGAAGTTGAAAGTAATGAGATGCCCTATAGTTGTTGCAATCAGTTTTATCTCCTTTCTTATAAATTGGTACGATAATTGATTCCTTCCATTCATCTGGAAGAGCTTCTTTTTCCCAAATCATAGTAAGCAACCAGCGTATCTTGTCCATCAATTTTTCTCCCCCTGATTTTATCAGTTCTGCTGGGATCTCATCTGAACCTGATGCTTTATACATCTTCAATTTTTCAATTGCCATTTCAACCTCTAATGCACTTGGCTCTGCGACTAGCATTTCTGCTGTCTGTAACTTATCCTCCTCAATGTCCTGTTCTGTATGTACATTTAATAGCTGATTAAAATAACTTTTCCATCTATTTAATATACTCTTGGAATCTGCAATCATATCCCCATTTTCATTCCGAATTATGTTTGTTCTAGCCTGAAACCCTTTCTTCTCTATACTAATTCCCTGATATAATTCTCTAATGTTCCTATTTTTTGCATTCATTTCAAGATCATTAATCTTCTCTCTCAAATATTCCCTCTTCTTACTCTTTAGTAACTTGGTGGTTTCCCGTCTAACACTACCCAATTGCTCTAAATTTACCTCATTTGGCTCGTGTAACCATTTCATTTTTGCTAGCTTTCTTTTCTTTACAATGTCGGCACATTCCTCATCAAACCATTTCTTGTTTTGCCTCTTTTTTAAACAACCAATGCTTTCTGATGCTGACAATTTAATAGTATCTCTTATAGCCTCCCATTCTTTATTTATATCAGTTTCTTCTTCGTTTGCCACATTGTCATCTGAAGATTCCAGTACTTCAAATCTATTAGCAATTTTGATTTGGTATTCTTGCCGCATTTCATCATTTTTCAAGTTTTTTAATTCATATTTTACAGAATCATCTTTAGCGTTTGTTCCTCTCATAAGCGATAGCCGTTGTCTGATTTTCACCCTGACCAGATGATGATCTGAATTGCAGTCTGTCCCTCTAACTGATCTAACATCAATGATGCTACTGTGCCAGCGTTTATCCACTAATACATGATCTATCTGGTTCCGAGTTTCTCCATCTGGGGACGTCCAGGTGTATTTATGAATATCCTTATGCTGAAATGTTGTGCTCTTAACAATGAGATTCTTTGATGTGGCAAATGTGACTAATCTAACCCCGTTGTCGTTACTATCTTCATGAAGACTGAATTTGCCTATTGTTGGTTTGAATATATCTTCCCGCCCCACTTTTGCATTAAAATCTCCTAAGACAATTTTCATATGATATCGTGAAAGGCTATCAAATAAGCATTCTAATTCTTCATAGAACTCATCCTTGATCTTGTCATCTTTATCTTCTGTGGGGGCATGTACATTTACAATTATAAAATCATGTCGTTTACCCTTTAGAATTATGTATGATATCCTATCACTAACAAACTTAATATCTCGGATAGCGGATAGGATCCTCCTTCTGACTAAAAAACCCGTTCCAAATGCAGGTCTTTCTGCACCCCCATAGTATAATGCAAAGCTTCCTGATTCCTGACTACCTTCTCCTGGCCACCTAACTTCCTGTAAAGCGACTATATCCAAGGGCGATTTATCCAATTCCCGCGTTAATATCTCTAGTGCCCCGCTATTGTATAAAGTCCTAACATTCCATGTTCCTAGGAACATGTCCCTGTGTTTGAGCCTTTGGCATGGGTTCCCTGAAGTAGTCCCCGCCCGGAGAACCGAATGGGGGACTATTTGACCTCCGGAAAATTTTACCCCAGTAGAACCCATGTCCGCATTTCTTGACGGTTGTATTTTTACGGTGAAAGATCGTCACTCTTTCGACCAAGGTACTTTTTTCGTCTGGCTTATCACCTTCGACCAGTCCGGCATGGGTAACCCTATTGGCAGCAATGCTACCGCCGGCATAGCTCTCAGGATCATTTAAGCACACAAGCCACTCCACCACGACAAGGTAAAGATACCATGGAGGGAGAATTAATTTACAATTTTAGGAATTTTTTAGGCAAAAGAGAGACGAACAGATAGATGAACGAAGGAAAAAACTTTAAAAGTGAGCTACATTATCTGTATGGGAAACCAGGTATAATAAGAAAGTTAAGTCTCATATATTGCAATAGGCAGGACATGTGGTACGAATTTGGAATGGAAGAGGGACATGGAAACTTATTGTACATAAACCAGTGGAAAATCGGGACTTCTTATGCGAAAACCAGAGAGAAAGCACTCATTGGCTAGGCCAGAAAAAGATGGGAGAATAACATTAACCATTATTTGAGGGAGGTAAATTATACAGGCATGACTGAAAAACATCAGTTCAGGATAGGGATGTATGAAGACCTTATGTCAGTGCGGTCACCGGGTTCGATAATGACCGTGAGGTTAATTAATTTAGTTAATATATCAGAGAGTTTGGTCTATTTTTCATATTAACACCTCTTATGTGTCTGATACTTTTGTTGGCGAATTCCGAAGGAATTAAGATTTTAAGGTTATTCTCATGAAAATATATTTGAAAAAATAGTAGACAAAAAATGACCATATGTCCACCACTGTGGTCCGAGGTAGCGTGCTGCCTTGTCACGCAGCGGGCCCGGGTTCGATCCCCGGTCGGGACAGTTTTCTGGGTGAGGTTTTCATCGGGGTTTTTCCCCACCTGTAAGACAAATGTCAGGAAAACTTTAAGGCCCAAACGGTCCCCGAAATCATATGGCCATCGCAATCATCATCATTCATATTTACCTTAGATTAAGCTTAAGATTAGGGACTCTACTGGCGCACCACTATCATCATCCATCACTCATCATATCATCGGGGCAACGTAACCCCGCCTTCCAGGCGCCCTAACTTCAGAGGTGGGTTACAAGCACGCCATGCCAGGAGAGAACACTAGGAATGTCGAAAGACAACCTGGGGCATTTGAAAAAAAAAAAACGAAATGTTTATTTATTTATTTATTTATTTATTTATCTATTAAGGATTTTTTTTTTAGATTACAGTAGTTATCCTTCAGTCCTAATGTATTTTGCTCCTCCACAGATTTCTATCCTCAACATCATCTTTGAGGTCTTTGCTGATCATGTTTTTTCTTACTTCATTCATCCACTGTTCTCTGGGTTTCTCTCCCCCCTCCTCCTCGTGCCATCAGTATTCCAATCCAGCATCATTCTTGGGATTCTATTATTCTCCATCCTCTTCAGATGCCCATATCATTTCAATCTTCCTTCTTTATTATTTCTAAAATATTATGTTTAACATTTATTGTTACTCTAATTTTCTTGTTCCGAATGTTCCCCTTCCTTGATTTCCTTGCTGCAAAATGCTTCTATGAATATATACAAATTATATATACACCTGATAATGATCTTTTTTGTGTCTGCTAAATATATATATATATATATATATATATATGTATATAATGAGGCGGAACGCTGACCACGGACCATTCAAATGACATCTATACGAAAACAAGTGTAATTAAATTAGTATGGTTCAAATTCTTCCCTGTAGGGAGAGAGCGCCTAAATCTCTGTTAAGGGAAACGTGGGCATACAAGATACAAGAAGATATATATATATATGCGATATATATATATATGTGTGTGTGTGTGTGTGTGTATGTGTGTGTGTGTGTGTGTGTATGTGTGTATGTATGAGTGCGCGCGTTAATGCTCTAACGGCAGAAATTTTGTTTCATCGAAACGAAACTTAGTGTATAGCAATTAATAAAAAAAACATTAACCAGCAATGTCGGACCATTAGATGTAGTTCACCTGAAACGAAAATTTAAAAATCGCTCTAGCGGTTGCAGCTTTCGATGTTTCAAAAAGAAACTCAGTGTGGATATTAAACTAAACCGAGGAAAGTATTCTCCAAAAATTAGCGAAATTTGGTTATTAGAAGGCGGGTTTATCTGAAACCCAAAATTAAAAATTAATTCTAGCAGCCGCCATATTTGGTTCTTCGCAATATATTTCATACAATTTAATTAATCTCAAATTGGCTACGTACCCTGTAAAAACAGTAGCTTATTTTAATATTTTAACAAAGTAATAGAAAAATGAATCGGTAGATATTTATTTAAATTGGTATCAAATTATACAACAATATGCAAGCAGATAATTTACGGTTATGCATGATTAGTTTTCAATGCAGTCCGACACTTTCAAATAAGCTAAGTTTCTCTAATTTAACGAAAGAAATATATATTCCTTAAACCAGCAAAATGAGACCATAAATTGTACTAAAGGCTATCCGCCCTTAAAGTGATCCTCATCAAAACAAAACCATGTGACCAGCTCGCTTTTCACGTACAATGTAGAAGCAGTAAGTAGGCGAAAAAGTAGTTCCCTTCATTAAATTAAAAAATATGTCCTCTGAATATACTTGTTATTCTTCGTGAATGTAAATAATACAAATCAGAACGTAGAAAATACACTTGATCAGTAATAATTTAAAATAGTTTATTACATATGGATGAATCGTTTGAGTCATTCTTCAGTCGATTCTGATGAAAAAAAATGGCTGAAAGTGTCGAGTCTTCTGTTGCTGTGTCGCCATCTCCCTGTCAAAATGTGACAGTGATTTCCAAATTATCGATAAATTCACGACTCACGAAGTGACGAGTGAATTTATCTAGAGAATTTGGAAATCAAAAGTGGCATTTGTTAGGACTATTTAACGAATAAAATTAAGCTGTTTACTCACAAATCATTATTTAAATATAGTTATTTTAAAATATTTATTTATTTATTTAATGTAAACGGCGATGTTTGAAAACAAATGAGAAGCGATGTTTAAAAACAAATAAAAAACGATTGTTACACGTGTTCATCACTGCAACCAGATCATATTATTTATTGCCAAAGGATCGCAATATTGTAAGAATGCACCCTAGTGGAGAAATTTATAACCAACATTATAGTTATTAATTAATTTCTGATGTCCTAAGATGTAAATATGTCAATTATATTTTTCTGCAACGTCATTTCCTGGAAAATAATTCGTTTAAGAAAGTACAAACAGTGGTTTCTTTTTTGTGGTATAATCAATTGCGACAAATGTTTTATATCATCTCCCGCATGCGCTATCTGCTGACATTTATGCACCATATATATATATATATAATCTGGTAGCCGTATTTCTTGGAGGGTCGGTCACAGCAAAATAATGCTATGACCTATTCAGAATGTTAAAAAGGGGCAGCTTTATTTAATATGATAAACTTCGGTTGATAAATTCGAGGCGAAACACGACTGTGATTGGTTGTAAATAAAAAATCATTGAAATATGATTGGTCATCGACTCCCATTTGAGGCATGAGTTAAAAGTCCAAGAAAATTGTTGTGTATTAACCAACAATCGAATTTATTACTCTGCATCTCTTATTAGATATTATGCGGTATAATACCCTGCATTAGTTTGATCCATAGATATTAAAATTGGCAGTATATTGTAATTACAACTGCATTACTTTAATATTACTTCGCATAATCATAACTGCAATGAACTATTATTAAAACATTACTGCTTCAAGCATTTGTATATCTCAGTCAATGCTAATGATTTTATAACAGTAGCAGTGTAGGCCTAATTATTTACGAATATATGGAAAATGTTGAGAAAACTGAAAAACTGCTGATCGCTGGTGTCAGGCACATAATTATCTATCTACCAAATATAGTTTAATCGCCACCTTAGCATGAGTGGCACACTTATTTATGTAGAAAAAAAAAGTCGCAGTCAACAAAATTATTTCCTAGAACTTCCAGTTAAAGTTTTCTTGATGGTAACTTACTTTGTCCTATTAAAATTGGTGTTTAATTATTAGTGACACTGGTTTTCCCATGTTATTTTATACGACCCATATTTCGAAACTGAAGTCATCTCTACATCATGGAAAAACGACGTTGTATGATAATTTTTTTCATTAAAAATTATGTTTATCCATTAGAAATCTGGTAATCATATTTACCTATTTGCGTAAGAAGTATCCTGGAAATTATTCTTGATTCCAGATGTCATTTCACAATTAGTCTAAAATCGTCATTATTATTTTATTACTAACTTACGAGAAACATGACTTGACGAATAGCATTTGTGGACTCGTTCATATCAACATAAACTAGCTATAATTCCAATAATTACGAATGTCAATAGTTAAGTTAAAATGAAGTACTCTAATAAAGAATGTTACAAGTAAAAATGCCAGATTTTAGGGAAAACTAAATCACAGAAAACATATTGTTATCGAGCTGTCGGAAACATTAACGAATCAGCAGACCAGAACTAGCTTTACTCTTGTTAATTTAACCCCACTGTCATTTTATAGGCTATAACATTGATATACAAATTATATGATCTAAAGATTTCTGTAAGGAAAACGAAGACCATGGCTTTTAGAGGAAGAGATCCAGTGAGATACAAAATTATTTTAGAAAATCAAAGTATAGAACAGGTGTCTAGTTTCAAATATTTGGGCTGTGATGTTGGCTACAATGTGGAAAGAGATATTGACTCCAAAATAAATAAATTTCAGACGGTGTGTGGAACAATACAGAGAACATTCAAAAATAAAATTAGGAAAGAAACCAAGATAAAAATGTATAATGTTATGGCGGTTCCCACAATATTGTATGGATGTGAAATTTGGGCTCCACTGAAAAAAAAAAAACAGACAGAAGGATAGAATACAGACGACGGAGATGAGGTTCCTAAGACAAGTAAAAGGATGTGCAAGACTTGATAGAATAAGAAATGAAGATATAAGAAAAGAATTGAAAGTACAGCCTTTATTGGATAAGGTCACGAATTACAGACAGAAATGGATTGATCATATGGATGTAATGAGTAAGGAGAGATATCCATTGTTAGCAAGAAATTATCAAGCAAGAGGAAGACGTGATGTTGGAAGACCTACAATACGTTGGGCTGATGCATTATGAAGTCGGAACGGGCAATTGCCTAATCCCTGGAGTGATGACGATGACATTGATATACGTAATGAAAGGTCCACCGCTGTGCTCTCGATAGCGTGCTGCTTTGTTACGCAGCGGGCCCGGGTTTGATTCCCGGTCGGGACAGGCTCCTGGGTGAGGTTTTTTCGGAGATTTTTCTCACCTGTAAGACAAATGTCAGGAAGCTCAGGGCCCAACGGTCCCCGAAAATCATCCTTATCATTATCATCATCCTTCACCGGTGTGGAAAGCAACGGAAAGTTACCACACCTGTAATTCCCTAGTAAAGCTGCAAAGTATAGCATGGAAATGATTGCAGTGAAAGTCCTGCCCTCGGGCGGAATTACTATGGATGGAAGTAATGAAATTTACTAATTTTAAGTATTTTGTTTGGAGTGAACAAGATCATTATAAGCTATGGGTCGCAAATATGCAATTCACTTAGTTTAACCTCTCCATTTAGGTACTTTTACGTGTCATACGCCACCCGGACCTTACAGTGACACGAGCTTTCCGGAGAGTTATTTTAGACTATGGATCACACACATACTTCTTAGACCACACAGGTCATGGAGGACCTCCTCGAATGAGGGATCAGCTCAATGTCAGGGCCTCCTGGAAGACAACACAACATTAAGACGCATCACACCATTTACACACATACAGGTACTAAACAAGGTGAATATGATAATGATGATTATGATGGCCAGATTATGTTCGGGGACCGTTTGGACCTTAAAGTTTCCTGACGTCTTACAAGCAAAGAAAAACCCCGAAAAGAAACTATCACCCAGAAAACTTGTCCCGACCGGGCATCGAACCCGGGCCCGCGACATGACAAGACAGCACGCTACTCCGAGACTACAACGGTGGACTGGTCGCAAATATAAAATATTAGTATAGCATTAAAATATTTTTTAAGAATGTCTTGATAACGGATCCACGGACGAGATCTTCAAAGTCTGCTCAATATATCTAATGTTTTTGAGAATTACATTAATACTTGTCCAATCCATTATTTAGGGAGAAGGTCGCCAATGAAATTTTATTTTTTGTTAATTTGATGCTTCTATATTTTTTAGTAAAGGAATCTAGGAATTAAGCCTTAATTGTGGAAACTAGTCGAAGCTATGTAAGATCCCTGATACTGTAAAAATGCAATCGTGTGTATCTCCTAATTCTCAAGGCACTCATTCTTTCAGCGATTTAATTAATTGGAGGGGAGAAACACGGCTTTTAATCTCCCTTCCCACATGTACAATTTACACTCATTCATTCATATTTAAAAGAAAAAAAAATGTAAGAGGGGCACTTAACTTCATGGTGGAATCCAACTGGTCTCAATGAAACATTTCCTGTATAAATGAGTGGGACTCGTGTCCTTCCCTGGCTCACCAGGAAGTGGACACATGGGGGAAGCGACGTGCTCCTAACATTGTGTCACTCATACTAAGTCGTTAAGCAACAATTCTTCACGTCACGAAAGACAGAACTTCATTATCTTTTCATCGTCTACAAATATTACAAACTAGCATTTAATCATCTCTCCTCTCCTTGTCATCCTCAGATTGAGATATATTCACTCAACACAACATGTAAATTGGGTTTATGTTACTTTTATTTCTATTACAATCTTTATTTAATTATTTCTTGTCCTTGGATTAATAACTTAAGTGTTTATTTTACTTTTATTTCTATTACAATCTTTATTTAAATATTTTTTGTCCTTGGATTAATGACTTAAGTGGTTATAACCAAGAAAATATATAAATGACTATTTAACTCATGCCCCAAATGGGAGTCAATGACCTATCGCATTTCAATGAATTTTATTTTACAACCAATGGCAGCCGTGTTTCACTTCGATATTTATCGAATTCTGTTTATCAAAATAAAGAAAGTCCCTCCTTTTTAATATTCTGAACAGGTCAGAGCATTATTTTGCAGTGAATGACTCTCCAACAAATACGTTGAATATAGCACATAATAAACAGATTCCTTAGAACTACACATTTGATAATTGTGTGTTCAATAATTGTATTTTTAATTAATGATTTTACTGAGTTGTTCCCTAAAAAAATTAATAACCTATAATGTTAATTATAATATACAGTTTGATGTGTGTCATTTTTTTCCATTAGGGTGCATTCTCACAATATTGCGATCCCATTTGGCAATAAATAATAATATCAAGTTACAGTGATGAACAAATGAAACATAACCAAACATTTCTCATTTGTTTTCAAACATCGCCGTTTACATTAAATATATAAGTATTTTAATATAACTATATTTAAATAATGATTTGTGAGCAAACAGCTTAATTTTATTCGTTAGAATAGTCCTAACAAATGCCACTCTTGATTTCGAAATCCTCTAGATAAATTGGAAATCACTCGTGGCATTACTTATGACTAGAGGGCGCATTTATATGCACTAAAAATCATAAATATATGAATGCAACTATGCAGCAAAAAGTTTAAAATATGCTCTTAAAATTAAAAAAATATGCACAAAAATTAATTTTCTTCTTACAGTAAAATACACTATTTTCTCACATAATTTTATTTATTTTTTATCAAGCAAAACTTGTAATTATTTTTACTTTTTCGCTCCTAATTGAAGTTAATAATTGTATTTTATAGTGTCATTCTCATTAATCTTGTCTATTTTTTATGAAATATAAGTCAACAATCATTTAACGATCACTTATAATTTTTTGTTACAATAAATAACCAAATATTTTTCTAAATTTTCTGGTAGAAAACCCTTCCTTCGGTCACTTAAAACGTGTTTGTACGAAGATAATGATCTCTCCACTTCAACGAGGTCACAGTTACAGTATCGCAAACAGGCTATGCCACTCACAGAATAAGAATAAGAATTATATTGATTTAATAATGTGATAAAACTGTTAATAAATTATTTAAAATACTCACATGTTTGTCGCAGAATTGGCGCAGGGCAATTTTTTCATTTGTTGTTAATGTAGGATTCCCACCAATCCATTGATGAAGTAAATATATTTTACTGGATTTTTCCTTCAGCATTGAAAACACTTGTCTTGGTCCAGTAACACTCACAAAGTGGTATTTGAGAAAAGAATTTGAAATTTGATTTCCGATTTGTTTTGTCACCGTGGTCAATAATGTACAACAGGCTTCCTTTGTGTGAAATTAAGTATATTTTGCACACACGAAAGTATATTTCAGGAATGATTTTTAAGTGTTTGTCGTGCATGCCGGCAGTCTCAATAAAGCTAATATTCAAACTTCAAAGAATATCGCCGGCTGAAACCGAAAGCAAGGAAATTACCACCAATAAACTATCCATTGTTGACAAGCACGTTCATCTCTTTTGAAATCTTATTTTCAGGAAATGGTTTAAGCCAGATTGCTTTATTGACCTGTTGAGATTTAAAACTGCAGACCTCTGCTCGACATTGTCACTGTTGTGCGAAAATGCGAAATAGGGATTCTATCTTTCTATGAAAATAAGATTGTCATCATTTGCAAAACATGACAATAAAGCAGAAACATGTCATTTTATGGGGTTACAAACTAATATCTTAATATTAAATAGAGAAAAAAATATAATATATGCACTCATATGCACATATTAGTGAAATATGCACTAGTCCCTTGAATATGCATTTATATGCACTATAACATTTTGCCAATTGATTCCAAATGACAAGAAACGCATTTTCCTATTCCATGCAGATGTTTATCTTTGAAGGAATAAAACATGCACATATGCACAAATCCGCCCTCTACTTGTGACAATTCTATGGCAATGGGGTAAAAGTACATAAAGTCCGATTTTTGGTGATTTTTATTTTGGAGATTAATAGGCCCATATGTCAGAAATACAGCATTTGCAAGTTTTAAATTAAAATTATTTCCAATAAAACTAGATATTCTTCTTACCGTCTAATATTTCACCACCAATAAACTATTACACTGTTCTGCGTGGATTTTGTTTTTTTTAAATAAACAAGCGTTTCTGAATCACAATTTCACACTGATTGCAAAAATGAAATCCGTTTTTGCGTACCAAGTCGGAATTGTTTACAATTCAGAATTTTATGTACTGAATATTTTTCTAATGTACGTACTGTAGCAATATTACAGTGTGCTTATCGTATGTTAGAAAGACCCAATAGTTCATAATTTCTACTTTATTACTTAAAATGTGAAATAATATAACTATTATATTTTACATTATATTTATACTTTCAATATTTTAGCATTAAGTTAGGAGACCAGGATAAATCGTGGTGCCCTCACAAAGTGTGTCGTAGTTGTATTTGCAGAGTTGAGGAATTGGAGGGAACCTACAAATTATGAAGACGATTGTTATTTTTTTTTTCATTTAAAGCAGTAGGATATAATGTTAAAAACAAAAAAGATATTGTATATCCTAACATTCCATCTGCTATTCGACCCGTACCTCATGGTCCTGATATTTCGGTTCCCTTACACCCTGAATCAGATATATTGTCGTCTGCATTCAGTAGCACTGAAACTGAATCTCCAGCGGATGATGAACCATACAATTCTGATCATGATAGATGTTTTAATCAAAGAGCTTAATGATGTAGTGAGGGATTTAAATTTGCCTAAATAATCAGCAGAACTGTTGGGATCTAAGTTAAAAAGTATTGGCTGAGGGTACATATTTTCCATGGTACAGGCATCGTGAGAAGGAACTTGTCCTTTTTTTTGCTGAAGAAGAACATTTAGTGTATTGCTAAGAAATCACTGCTGTCTTAAGATTTTATAACAAACTCTTTTGTTTTAAAGGAGACATATGAGAATATAAAGTTTTTGTTACAAAAACTGCAGTACGAAAACCATGTATGGCTAGTCTGTGGAAATTTCAAGATTAATGTACTATTACTTGGTCAGCAAACTGGTTTCACAAAATATCCTTGTTTCTCATGTGAATGGGATAGCAGAGCTACGTCAGAATACTGGAAAAGGAAACAGTGGCCACGTAGGACTAATTTAATACCAGGAAAAAAAAAAAAGTGAACCTCTTATTGATCCCTCAAAAGCATTGTTTCCACATCTCCATGTAAAATTAGGTTTAGTTAAACAATTTTGAAATTCTAGATAAAGACAGTGAGTGCTTTAAATACCTTTGCGCTACATTTCCTTCATTATCCTATGAAAAAATTAAAGCTGGTGTATTCGTTGGTCCTCAAATTCGAAAATTGATAATGGAGAGTCAGTTCGAGAATACTATGAGTCGAGAAATGAATTATGCCTGGAATGCTTTCAGAAATGTTTGTAATTTCCTTGAAAAGAAAAAAAGACCAAAATGATGTTAACATGGTGAAAGTTATGCTACAAAATTTCAAACATATTGGTTGCAACATGAGTGTCAAAGTTACATTCCTTCATTCCCATATAAATTATTTCTCTGATAATTTATGAGATTTTAGTGAGGAACAGGGTGAAATATTTCATCATAAAAAATATGGAAATATGAGAAGTGTAGTATTAACATAATGTCTGACTATTGCTGGATCTTAAAAAGGGACTGCTCTGAACAACATGCGAGAAGGTCAAAGAGGTGAAAATTTGAAATGCAATATTGGGGTAAGGTTACGAATGTAAAGTAAAGTAAAGTGATCCCACAACAGGCCTCAGGAGGCCCTTGGGGTAGTAGGAGGTTAAGGCTCCCACTTTTTCTGGACAATCGGCACTTTATGTCAGCCGGGTTGTCAGCCCTGCGTGACGGCCGCCTTTACCCCCAGAACAAGCGTCTGGTACTCATTTCCGTTAGATGCTGAGTCGACCCCAGGGCCATAGTGCCGCCAGAGAGTTTGGGTCAGTTTAAAAATCCTGACCCCAACGGGACTTGAACCCTCGAACCCCGGCTTGTAGCTCAGTGCCTTAACCACTACGCTACGGCGTGCCCCAGGTTACGAATGTGATTATTATTATTATTATTATTATAATTATTATAATTATTATAATTATTATAATTATTATAATTATTATAATTATTATAATTATTATAATTATTATAATTATTATAATATTATAATTATTATAATTATTATAATTATATAATTATTATTATTATTATTATATATTATTATTATTATTATTATTATTATTATATATTATTATTATTATTATAAGTAATGATTAATTAGTGGCAAATAAATTCTGGCCTAGTTCCTCCCACAAAATTCTTGTTGAAAGTAATTTTTATTACGTTTCACAAAGCTATAATTTCATTTTTTAGTTATTCATGAATATTTTAAAACCCTGAGGTGATGGGAGAAAACGGAGATCATCTTCGAATTCAGTACGAAAAATCCGTTTAGAATCACCTATCAGATACAGAAAAACAAAAAAATTAGTTTTAAAATGCAGAACGGTGTTATTAATAATTTTATCATAAGGGTAAAGTTCCTAAGTGATAGCTAATTTCTTCTTGGTCAGAAGTAGCGAAAATCTCCGTTTATTAATTAGTTATTTGAATATCATTAAGCTCTAGTGAAACATATGTTTTCAGACTTATATATGTTTAACCTTTTGGCCACAGAATTATTAGCGAGAAGTATGTTTTTTTCATCAACATATGGGTAACTTTAAAGTATTTTAAATAACGTCATTACCTCGTACGCAGGAGGGTCCGAATTCATTCTCCGGTAAGGACAAATTTCCTGTGTGGGTATTTTTCCCTCACCTTTAAGACAAATGCTGGAGAACTTTAAGGCCTGACTAGACCTCGAACATCATTTGACCATAGTAATCAACCTACCATATCCACATTAAGTTTAAATGTGTTGGTTAATGACGTGACTCAGTCGATCTATGGGTGTGACTTATCATAAGTGTTCGTGCTATCTCGGAGGTGGCCTCTCTTTAAGTTCATCTTTCAATCGGGGAGATCCTCCATGTCGTTCTTTGGGGTTTTAAAGAAGTGTGTACAGTACGCATATGATCCAAATTTAAAGATCCTCTCCCCGACATGATAGGTCTATCACTGTATGGTCCGGATAACGTGGAACATGTAAAAATATCTAAAAGGTAAAGGTTAAACTTAGAATAAAAAATAACTAAATGTTTTTTTAGAATAATTATAATGTTATATAGTATTGGTCTATAGTTATAAAAACAAAGTTTATTAGTATTAGTCTGCAAAGGCCAGAATAGGAGCGGCGTGCTTCGGAACTACAGCATGTGACAAATACACAAGTACTTAAGTTTCTTTCTATAATAAAGCTAGTTTAGTTATGTACGTGGGTGGCATTTGGATCAACTATCATGCTGCGAGTGAAGAGGAAGTAATTCATAGTTAAGTTAGGCAGATTATACACAATGGGATTACGTTTTGTGAAGTGTTAAATCAATTTCGCGTATCGTGCTCCACTTTTCATGATTTGCAGACTGTACGCTCAAAGTCTGGTCTTATGTTTTTTTTTTTGAGATATTGAATTCTGTGTACATTAATTTTGTGTATTTGTTATGGTTTAGGCAGCGTAAGCCATTTAAACGTAAAAAAAGGGACTTTCACGTTTTTCACTACAAAGGATGATTTATAATGGTATAGGAGTTGAGTATAACAACTCACTTATAGCCTATGTTCATCCCGGGAATTTCCTGAACAGTTTGCATAAAGCCCTATCACAATCGGATGAAATATATGGCAACGCATAAAATATGAACAAACAAACATTCATTTTTATATATTAACTTATATATATCCACTATAAAATCCCGGAACCTTTATTCATTAACATTGGAGACTAAATACGAGTATTTCCACAATAAAGAGTGGTATATTTTTACGTGTTACCATTACAAATTTTGTAATGGGAATCTCAGTGAAGAAAGTTAATAAGATAATAAAATTATAATTAATTGTGAATTATTTAGTCTTTGTAATACTTTCAACATGTCCGAGTGCAACAAAAATTATGATAGCATACTTAAAATTGTTAGTAATTTTTGTTAGAATCATTGGGGGCTGAATTGGGTTTGAAATTTCTATTTAACACTTGCTTAATCCAACTTCAAACTATGAAACTTCAAAAGATTTTATGAACGATGATAGCATATGCAATGTAAATAAATACCTGTATCATCTTTGCTCAAATGAAACAGTTATTTTAATAGGCTATTTCTCATTAGGAGGTGGCTCCGTGGCGCAAGTGGTTAGACGCTAGCCTTTCATCGCTAGGATCTCGAGATCGAGTCTCGGCCACTCTATGTGGATTTCATGGTAGACGAAACGGAGCGTAGGTAGGTTTTCTCGGGAGTTTCTCCCGTTCTTCCCTTCCACAAATCATTCCACCATTTTTCCATACTAATCTCATCCATTTCGTTTCATTTCGTTCATCTGCCCCTGTGATGGTGCGTCAGACGTGGTCGGCCGGCACCCATGTCATTCACAGACCTCTAACCCTATATAAGGGGCTTCATCTCATCTCATCCCTCGACCCGACCCTGAGTTGGACATGAATTGAGGATATCATTATATGCTCATTAGAACATCATAATTGGTGCTCTTCTTTTTTCAATACAATTCTCGTAATACTTTTCTCATAGAAATGAAACAAGCGTGAAGTAATTTTCATTAAGTATGACGATATTTTTGTGGCTGATGACAAATTCGTGTTGTTGACTGATAGTAACATTTAGAGATATTCATTGTATTTACAGATCTAAATTCTCGAATAAACTTAATAGCTTACATATAAAACACAATAAAATTTTATAATTTTCAATTAGGATTTTATTAAACTGAATAAAAATTTAGAAATAAATTCTATTCGTGATATTTCTATTGTAGTCGTGGTTTAAAATACCTCAACTATACTACTTTGAAAATAAATAATATTGCAGAAAAAAAGTCATCTGGTCCTTAACAGAGCCTTAAAAGTAAATTAATTTTTTAATTCTTCTAAATTAGAAAACACTTAAATAGACGATTTGTTGGAAATATAATTTTCATAAAATGAAAAATGTGATTCCTATCCTGCAAGTTTTAACAACAAGATGATTTTAAATTGTATTTTTGTTTTAACGTAACCTAAGAATTATTTTGTGTCACTATTTAATACTTCATTTGTTTTAAAAACATTATACTGTGACAAAATTTAAATAAAATAACTTAATTGGTGTTCGTATATACAGCGACTCACAAACAGCCCTGAAAGCAATTAATGATAATTATATCGATAACACAATAGCTTTTGAGATTAAGGAACAGATAAAGCAAAGCTCAAAACATATTGTATATCATGGGTACGTGGGTATTGCGGGAATAAGGAAACAAACGTGTGTTTTAGAAAAGTCTGTAGCAGATTCTAATACACAGTATGCGTATGATCTCTGCCACATGTATTTCCTGAAGTCGCAAATAAAGTAATACGCAATAGTAAGAAGAAACAATGTTCGGCTCAATAGTATTACAGGTATACATTAACACGACAGCTGTTCTTTCCGAGTATTTATGATAGAATAAAATGCAAACACATTGTTCCAAATTCCATATTAACACAAATCGTCACTGGTCACGGAAAATTTGGCCAATGCCTCTAGAGGTTCAACACCAGAGAGAATGCAAGTTTTAATTGTAGTATTAGCACCCAAATGTTGAATATATTATATTTTATTGCCCTTTGTTCTGGAATGAAAGGTATCAAAATAACCTATTTTCTCAAAAATACCGTTACTGAAGTGTTTTCTACAGAAAATAAGTGCAAACTTTTGATGTTTTTATAAATAAGGTTCATAAAAAACTTTAGTTTTAAATAAAATTATATAATGTATCACGACTTTGACACAAACTATAAGCCTAATATACGTTAGAGTTAATAAATTTTGGATAATAATAATTTAAATATTGATCAAGATTAAAAATATAATTTTTTTTTGTGATCCCACTACAGGCCTCAGGAGGCCCTTGGGGTAGTAGGAGGTTAAGGCTCCCACTTTTTCTAGACAATCGGCACTTTATGTCAGCCGGGTTGTCAGCCCTGCGTGACGGCCGCCTTTACCCCAGAACAAGCGTCTGGTACTCATTTCAGTTAGAGGCTGAGTCGACCCCAGGGCCATAGTGCCGCCAGAGGGTTTGGGTCAGTTTAAAAATCCTGACCCCAACGGGACTTGAACCCTCGACCCTCCGGCTTGTAGCTCAGTGCCTTAACCACTACGCTACGGCGTGCCCCCTTAAAAATAGAATAGTTCATAAAAATAATTTGTAGCTCATTCCTAAGATGATCGTTACCCAGATATATATATATATATATATATATATATATATATATATATATTCCAATGCCCAGGTTGCTACTCCGACATTTTTGGTGTTCTCTCCTCGCATTGGCATAATTGTAACCCACTTCTGAGGTTGGAGTGCCTAGAAGCCGCGGTTACGGCTGCTAAGATTATATGATGGGTGATGATGATAGAGGAGAGACCTTAATGGTAAGCTTAATCTAAGACGAATATAAATGGTGGTGATTATGATTGCCATATGATGTTTGGGGACCGTTTGCGCCTTAAAGTTTCCTGGCATTTTTCTTACAAGCGAGGGAAAACCCCCAAAAAACCTCACCCAGGAAACTTGTACCGACTGTGGATCGAACCAGGGCCCGCTGCGTGACAAGACAGCACGCTACCTCGAGACCACAGCGGTGACTGCCAGAAATATTGAGTTTTAATTTTGTTTTTTAAACTAAAGCATAACTTCCACTTACAGTCCAAGTTTCTAGAAGTTAAACATCCCCTTTTTAGCGAATATAATAACAATAATAATATAACCTTAAGGATATTGACATAAATAAAACCTACTATAGATTGTCAAAATTAAAAACAAGAAGTGTCATTTTAATGTATCAGAAAGGTTTCTCAGAATTATAATTTCAACTGCAAGTATACGTTACATTCTTTTCTTGAGTGATGTGAATGAAAAATAACTTTCAGTGTTATCACTTTGTGACCTAATTGTTCACATGTGAATCATCACCATGAGGAATTGAGGATTGTAGTAGTCATAAAGAAATACTTATCGCACTCCTCCTAATTATTACTGAATCATATCCAGCGTGGTATAATCTAAACTTTTATAAGATTCATGATGTGTTCCGTTGAGGTTTATTCAAAATTAATATAAAATTATAGAATATTCACCTGAAAGGTCCGTCTCCTCAACTCAATTATCATTTAACTGTAGCGCTTTCGGGACTTGTCCCATCATCGGCAGGATTCAAAACTGGTGTTTCACTGAAGATCTGGTAGAGGGGGTTGCATGTATTTGGTTCGTTTTCGTTTATCAGGCTGTCGTTGTGAGCTGCTTTCATGATTTCCATCTCTTCGAGTACGTTTATCTTCGCTGGATTATTTTCTCTGTGCATTACTGTTAGGGTGTTTTCAATATTTAACATGCGATGTCCTTCATGGATAACGTGTTTTGCATAGCTTGATTTACCTTCTGCGTGAATGAAGTCTCGAAAATGTTCTTTGAATCTGATGTTAAAACTCCTGTTTGTCCTTCCTATATAAAATTTGTTGCAGTCCTTACATGTCAGTTTATAAACTCCTTTGCTGTTGAAAATGTTATTTTCTTCAATGTTATTGTTTATTATGTTGTTAATTTGTTATTGGTTCTGTATGCTATTTTTACGTTTTTATCGGCTTTCTTTAGTGCATTGGCTAATTTGTTGTTTCTTTTCCTGTGTATGTAAGTGTTATCCATGTTTTCTTGTTGTTGTCAGATTCTTTTTCTAGTTTAGTTATGTTGGTTATGTTGTTCTTCCTTTTTTGTTTTTTTACGAGCTTATCTATGAATTCTTCATTATAGCCATTGGTTTTTGCCATATACTTAATGTAGTTGAGTTCTTGGATATAATTGTCTTTGCTTAATGGGAGTTTCAACATTCTATTGACTAAGCTATTAAATGTACTAATTTTCTGTTGAAAAGGGTGTGTAGAATTTTTGTTTATTAATCTAAACTTGTAAACAAGAAAGATTTCGAACTTAATTTTTTACATTCATTTACTGTATATATGTTTTCATAAGGAATTTCCTCTTAGAAATATAACTGCTTATAGAGAATCTTAAAAGATACAGTAATTTGAGATTAATTAATTAACGATTTCCGACCAAAATTAAAATTTAATGTAACTACTAGAGGCTGATTATCTGAGGACTAAAATGTAAAGAAATGTATTTATTTCACATCACACACAGGACATGTATATACTTTGAATCTTACACAATCCCTATGACTAGAGCATGGAACTCACTTCCCAGTCATGTCAGGGACTGTTAATCATTATAATTATTTAAATCCAAATTAACTGATATCTTAAATTCCATTAATAAAATTCATAATAAAATTCCGTTGAGGTATTAGTAATAAAATTAAAATTGTAATATAAAATTATAAAATCAGGGTCAGCAGATAAAAATTTATCTCCTACTCCTTCTGCTGCTGATGGAATTAGTCCCGAAAGGCCTACATAGAATTAATACTTTGTAAAGTTGAGGAGACGGACCTATTAGGTAACAATTTTATATATAATTTTAATCTTAAGTTCAACACAATGAACATATTAACTGCATAGCAACTATATCCAACATTTTGTATTTACTTAAATTTATTAATCTAGGAAACTTTACTTACTTACTCACTGGCACTATCGAACCCGTAGGTTCATGGCCGCGCGGACATAAGCTCTCCATACATCCCCATCCTGAGCTAATGCTTTCCAATCATTCCCTGTATAATCTACTTCCCTCAACTCATAGTTAATGTTGTTCTTCTACCTCATTCTTGGTCTACCAACTGGGCGTTTTCCCTCTGACTTCCCTACACGTCTTTCATTCCCCATACGCGCAACATGAGCCCATCGCAGTCTACGAGACTTAACTGTTCTTATTATATCTGGCTTCCTATAAAGACCATGTAGTTCATTGTTATGTAGTCTTCTCCATATGTTCATCTCTCTTTGATCCAAAAATGTTCAGGAAACTTTACTTACTTTATTTTCATTCTATGGTTTGTTAGTGTTAGCTAATATTAGACCGTATCTGCATTGTCTTTTGTTTAGTCTATATTTTAATAATACTTAAAATTGTAATAAGTACGTATTTTTATATGATTTTATTATTCGCTGGTTGAGTGAGAGCGAAGGTCTCATGACCTTAACTCTGTCAGATTAAATAAAGCAATATTATTATTATTATTATTATTATTATTATTATTATTATTATTATTATTATTATTATTATTATTATTATTATTATTATTATTATTATTAATTATCATCTAGATATTTGGTGAATTACCATAAATGAGAATTAATAATTATTAAAACGATAGAGTGAGATAAATTTCAGTGATATGCATAGAGTACGTTTGATACAATCTTTAGAGATATAGTAATTTTGAATTTGGTGAGTTGCGACATAACGATCATCATCAATTCATGTATTGAAATATTAAGTATTTATTATTGTCCTTTTAAATTTGGGATACTGTTCTCTAAATAGTTTTAACATAGCTTAGTGTAATTTTATAGCATTTTGTTCAGAGACCATTAATTCTCATTTTGACTTAATAACCAATTAAATAACACATAAAATAAAATTCAGCTATAAAAACCATTAGAATCTATAACATTAAAATGTGTAGCCAATATAGCGATAATCTGATGAGATTGTTGTATCTTTATTATTCGCCCAATTTATTTAATTAACCTTAATTGTAAAGGTATCCTTTTCTTCCTCATTTAAGTCTAGGTTATTCTATTTTTCGTGGAATCAGCTACTTAAAAGCTTTTCTTTGACAATATTTATTTCTGAAAAAAATGACTTAGGTTCCGCGTTCGATTCACACCACAGGAATTTTTCCTTAAATGTAATTGTTCATGTAGCCGTCCTTGTCTGGAATTTAGGTTAAGTTTAGGTTTAAGGAAACCACTGTCAAAATGATGCCAACTGCTTACTAAGTAGTTTCGGGATACTTACATAAATAACAGAGAATGTTGCATTCATTTAACATCTTAAAATCATCTTAGCAGAAATTTATGTTTACATTATTTTTTCGAGGGAGCTCTTCAATTATATGGCAACGCATTACACTTTATAAATATGCAGACGTGCACACGTTCAGTACTGTTAGAATAATTATTGTCGCTCATGGAAAAAGCACGCTGACACACATTGACTTTGCTACCGGAAAGTACTCTGTTCTACAAATACTACTATTTTCTTCCATTTGTAACGGCAAGAAGTGATGTGATACATAATATATTAGGGTAAAGAGATTACCTTTTTTCGGATAAACACAAACTTCACATCATTTTTAACATAATATGGTTTAACCTGTAATTTTGTAATATCCAATCATCATCATCATCATCATTATTACTATCATCATCATCATCATCATCATTATTATTATTATTATTATTATTATTATTATTATCATCATCATTATTAGTATTATTATTATCATTATTTAGTATTATTATTATCATTATCATTATTATCATCATTATTATTATCATTATTATTATCATTATCATTATTATCTTCTTCTTCCTTCCAAGTATTAGGCCAAGGCCTGTTACGATCCTATAGAAAATTTTCCCTCCAGCGTATTATCATTATCATTATTATCATTATTATTATTATCAGTATTACCATGATTACCGGCCGTGAAAGCCTGCATTCCACTATTATTATTATCATTATCATTATTATTATTATTATTATTATTATTATCATCATTATTATTATTATTATCATTATTAGTATTATTATCATTATTAGTATTATTATCATTATTAGTATCATTATCAATATCACTATTAGTATCATTATTAGTATCATTATTATCATTATCATTATCATTAATATTATCATTATCATTATCATTATCATTATCATTATCATTATCATTATCGTTGTTGTTGTTGTTATTGAACAATAATTATTACAAACAGGAAAAGATGCAAATAGAAATTAAACATAGGCTCAATTCTGGAAATGCATGCTATTATACATTAAAGGGACACTCGTCGTCCCAACGTCACTAAAAAGTTAAACCAAAAATATAGCGCTTGAAAATAGTTATTATTTCATTCATATTATGTAGATGCGAATCATAGTCTTTTACTTTAAGAGAGGAGAAAATATTCTGAGTATTTGAGAATAAAGTGCTTATGAAAATGTTTGGACCAAAGTGAGAAGAACATACCAGTGAATGGAGAAACCACAAACAGTGAGCTGCATGGGAAAAGGGAAATAAGACAAAATTAAAACAGTTACTTCTTGCACATTGCGATAGGCAGGACATGTGGCACGAATGGGAAATGAAAGAGGGAGCATGTCAATTTCATATAGGAAAGCCAAAAGGAAATCGCCCATTAGGCAGGCATAAGAATGTGCCTACAGGAACACGGTCTATCAGGAGAGGATTTGAAACTCTGGATAACACGCTTTTATAGCCACACAATGACATGGAGAGCCACGCCGGATGATTGATCAGCTCAATGTCAGAGCCACCTCCGAGACAACATGCAAATTTAAGACAATACACACCATTTACCCATATATTCATACTAAACAAGGCGATCATGATATGGATGACTGATGGCCAGATGATGTTTGGGACCCATTTGGGACTTAAAGTTCCCTGGCATTTGACTCACAAGTGAGGAGAAATCCCACGAAATGTGTTCTGACTGGGGATCGAACTCGGGCCTCCTGCGTACGAGACAACGACGTTAACTTTAGGCCTCTCAACGGTGGAGTTTAATAATAATAATAATAATAATAATAATAATAATAATAATAATAATAATAATAATAAAAGTAAAGCGCCAGTTGATACTATAAAATTGATTAAGTAAAAAAAGGACTTAAAATTGACAGGAATTACTCAGACTATTTAACTCATGCCCCAAATGGGAGTCAATGGCCAATCACGTTTCAATGATTTCTGTTTTACAACCAATCAGAGTCATGTTTCACGAAATATTTATAGATAGATCATCGATTGATTAATATCTTTGACATCGTCCGATTCCTAATAGCCAGTTTTGTCGGTCCATCCAATCTCCTGGTTGCAGATGTTTCTCCTTCGTATATAAACATATTCCCTGACTCCAGGAGGTTTTAGGTCTTCCTCTGCTTCGTCTTCCCTCAGGTTTCCATTCCAAAACAGATTTTGGTAGTCGATCCTCTTCCATTCGCTGGACATGTCCGTACCATCTTAATTGCTGAGTTTTAATATAATCTAAAATAGTGTCTTCAATCTTCATTTTCTCCCTTATAACTGAGTTTCTAATTTTTTCTCTTCTTGAAATTCTTGCAGCCCTTCGTATAAAATCCATTTCCGTTGCCAAAAGGTACTTATTTGTTTTTGTTGTTAATGGCCAAAGTTCTGCTCCATAAGTAATGATGCTTTTAACAATCGTATGATATATATTCATTTTATTTTTATTACTTATATTTTTATCCCACAATATTCCATTGAGGCAAGCAATTGCAAATTTTCCTTTATTATTTCTATTTCTTATTTCCTCTTCATAACTCCCATTTTTATTTATTTTAATTCCTAAATATGTGATCTCACTACAAGATTTTATTGTTTCTCCAGTCTCCAAAATTAAATTTTGTTCTGGTTCACCAATTGATAAATATTTTGTTTTTTTTTTCATGTTTAAATTTAAACCCCATTTTTCATATTCTTCTATTAATTTTCTAGTCATATATTCTAAATCTTCATAATCTTGTGCAATTAACAATAGATCATCTGCAAAATGTAAGTTGTATAAAGTTTTGTTGTTTGAAATAGGAATTCCCATGCTTGAACATTTTCTCCTCCAATTCTTTAATATTTCATGTAGGCCCTACATATATTTTAAACAGAGTCGGTGATAGACAACAACCTTGACGAAGACCTTTATTTATCGTAAAACCATGTGACAATTTACTGCCAATTTTAATTTTAGACATGCAATTGTCATATAAATTTTGTATAGCTTTAATTATTATAGTTTTAATTCCCATACGTCTTAAAGCAATCCATAGTTTCTCTATAGGGACATTGTCGTATGCTTTCTCTAGATCTACAAATAGTAGGTGCAAAGGTTGTCCATATTGCATTTTCTTTTCTATTACCTGAGTAATGCAAAATAAATTGTCGGTTGTGGAACGACCTGCTCTAAATCCTGACTGTTCTTCTAATTCCATATCACTATAGTTTTTTTTTCAAATAATATTTTAGTATATGTCCATAGAGTCTACTCATAGTACTTGTCACTGTTATACCTCTATAATTTTCATATTGGTCTTTTTTTCCTTTTTTATGGATTGTCGAAATGTATCCTAGTTTCCATTCTTCAGGAACTTTTTCACCATTTATAAATTTTGTAAATAATTTTCTCAGTCGTTCAAATAAATGGTCGGATCCATGTTTTAATAGTTCTGCTGGAATTCCTCCTGGACCACTAGATCTTTTATTTTTTAATGATTGAACATTCATTTTAATATCCTCTATGTCCAATTGTATATGTTCATCCGAAATATTTATCAGTGTTAAATTTACCATATTAAAGAAAGCTCCTCCTTTTTAATATTCTGAACAGGTCTGACCATTATTTTGCAGTGAATGAGCCTTCAAGAAATAAGGCTACCAGATTGTATATATAGTGCATAGATGTCAACTCCTAGCACTTGCAGGAGTTAATATAAAAACATTTGTAGCAATTTATTATACCACCAAAAAAAAAACCCACAGTTTGCACTTTCTTAAATGTATTTTTTTTCCCAGGTAATAATCCAGAAAAATAGAATTGTCATATTTACATCATACGACATCAGAAATGAATTAATATACAGTTTGATGTGTTTTATTTTTTCTCCACTAGAGAGCATTCTTACAATATTGCGTTCCTTTGGCAATAAATAGTACGATCTGGTTGCAGTGATAAACAAAAGAAGCAGATGAAGCGTACCTATCGTTTCTCATTTGTTTTCAAACATCGCCGTTTACATTAAATATATAAATATTTTAAAATAACTATAGTTAAATAATGATTTGTGAGTAAACAGCTTAATTTTATTCGTTAAATAGTCCTACCAAATGCCACTCTTGATTTGCAAATTCTCTACATAAATTCACTCCTCACTTCGTGAGTGGTGAATTTATCGATAATTTGGAAATCACTCGTGGCATTACTTATGAAGATGTCATAAACAGATATATCTTTAAAATTACGATGCGCAAGTGGCAGATTGATCGAGAGGACAAACCTAACTGGAACAACATGGAGAGAAGAGGGAAAGAAAGCTCATATCCATAAAAATTAGGGAAATATGGTGTCAAAGGAAACGCCTCTAAGTACTTTGCATAGTTCTACTGGGCTCATTCGCAATCAAAGTTTTTTTTTTAGTTCAATGTCACCTTTTTGTTACTCGACATTTCAGGTATTCTCTCCTGGCATTGGCGTATTGTAAGCCACTTCTGAGGTTGGGGCGCCTGGAAAGCGGGGTTACGCTGCTCCAATGGTATGATGGGTGATGACGATAGGTAATGATGCGCCAGGAGAGGCCTTAAATCAAAACTTAATCTAATGAGGTGAATATGATATTGATGGTAATGATGGTCAGATGATGTTCGGGAACCATTTGGGCCTTAAAATATCCTGACATTTGTCTTACAGTTGAGGAAAATTCTCGGAAAATACCTCACCCAGGAAACTTGTCCCGAGCGCGGATCGAACCAGGGCCCCCTGCGTGAGAAGGCAGCATGCTACCTCGAGACCAGAGCCATGGAGTAAATAAAAGTATTATTATTATATAATCAATTGAGTTGGTGTTTACTTGATGAAAATCCATATTTATTAATTATTATTATTATTATTATTATTATTATTATTATTATTATTATTATTATTATATACCGTAGTCGAATGATTAAGGCCGGAAGCCTTGGCGCAGAGCTACGGGACTTGCGCTGGTTCAAGTCTCCATGGGGGAAGAAATTTTCTCATGGTATTTCGTCCAGTATGGGATCGGTGCCCACCCAGCATCATGAGGCAATTGGACAGCTACAATAAGTAGCGATTCCAGGATGAGAAAACCAGCTATAACGGCTGGGGGACTCGACATGCTGACCACATGTCACCCCTACACTGGCTGGATGATCATCTACCTCTGTGATTGACACGTGTTGATGTGAGGCCAGCAGTCGGCTGGTAGGCGAAGGGCCTTCTAGGCCTGTCGCACCATGGAATTATATTATTATTATTATTATTATTATTATTATTATTATTGTTCAGTAAATGTACGCATCTAAGCTTATTGATATTCTCATGGACAAATGACTATAAAGAACAAACATAAGCTGTGTTAATTATTCATACCGATTTTCTAAATAAAAGTCTGTGACACAGGAACTGAGTAAACTAAGGTAATTCCTCAGAAAGTCGAATTTAATGTCAGATTTTGGACTATACAGAGTGTCGCAAATTGATGTACACGCTCTTTGAAACGTTATTTCTCAACTACGAAATGAGACAAAAATACAATTTTTGTTGTGTATGATCCACGAGACACTGGAAAAGCATAGCAACACGTTCATCGATCTTCACGTCTTTATAAACAACAATGACGGCGAGATTATCATTGCGAAAAAAATGAAAATTAAGGCTGTTAAAATTATTTTTAATTTTCGCTTTAGGTGATCCCCATTCTAACACTCAGATTTCTGATTAACCCGTAAATTAGCAAAACACTTATATATCGTGTCACTTATTTAAATGCGGCGGACCGCAGTGAAAACGAAATGGTGCGTAAACTGTTATTGTTAGGTATATTGGGATCTTCTAAAAAAATAATCTCTTATCGTTAGTTTTCATCTGTTTTTATTAAAATTATTAAATTAATTATACCAATTGATGTATGTTATAGGATACATTTTTTACAGTGGAGGAAATTGGTATAAAGCCACTTGTTAAAAGTGTTAACACAAGTTTATTTACTCTTTCTTTGGCATTTTTCTATATTAACTTAGGAGGTGATTGAGTATAAAACACACACAAATAATGTCAAAATTAATTATCCATTTCCGTCCAAAAAAGTACATGAAAACTGAAACCACTCTCACATATGGGTGGAAATTAGTATAAAGGCACTTTGTGTATTTCACAGATTAAACCAAAAAGACTGAGCGCAAAGTTTACAACAAAGTTCTAAAATTTAGTTGAACCTCCATTGTTGTTAATTACTTGGAAGATTCTCTTTGGCATTGACTTGATGAGGGTGTTTATTTCTTCCACTGAGATTGAAGCCCACTCTTCCTGAATAACATTTTTTCTGCTCAGTCACTGTCCCAAACTGCCGTCCATTGCGATACACACGCCTTGCCAGGATCCCCCATAAGTTCTCAATCGGGTTTAAATCAGGACTTCTGACTGGCCACGTCAAAAGTGGTATTTCTTTCTTCCTGAACCACTCCTTTGATTTGGCAGACACGTGAATGGAAGCATTATCTGGCTGAAAAATTAGATCTTCGCCAAATTCCTCATACATTCGTATCAATTAGGACTCCAGAAGCTCCTCAGTGTAGGACTCAGAATTCATCTTGATGCGTATCCATGCTATTTTTGATCTTCCTTTAAAGCAGAATGCTGCCCAAATCATAACGCCTCCACCACCGAAGTTTCTACTCATTCTAACTTGCTCTTCAGTACGGAGGTCGTTCCAGTAATACTGAAGGCCATCAGGCCCGTCCAGATTAAACTTCTTCTCATCACTGAACATTACTTTATTCCATTCTGAGGTCCAGGACATGTGTTCTTCAGCAAAAGTCATTCTAACTTTCTTATGTGCATCGTTCAGAGGTGTTTTTTTTTAATTTTAGGTTCTTGTCTTCTGACAGAATTTGTCTTACTCGTCTGGCTGTTACTGGCAACTTCAAATCAGCCTGGATTTGAGAAGAAAACATACTCTTACCTTTTGCTTTACGTAAAATGAGACGTTTAGTGCGCTCAGACAATTTTCTTGTCCGTCCATATTTCCCGTTTTTTCCATATTGTGAGCCCAGTTTGACAAAATTATCAATGACACATCTTGAAGCCCCAATTTCGTAGGTATTTGTCTATTGGAAAGGCCCATCTCCTTGAAGGCACTAACTCTTGATTTCTCTTCATTTGATAGAGGCTTTCCACGTGGCATTGTACGTACTGCTGACTTGTAACTGATGAACGATGCTCACAGACACGTCGTCTCCATGTAATTGCAGTGTTTTGTTTACATTTATGTCTCTGTAAGAGCCAGAAGTTGACCTGCCTTTATACCGATTTCCACCCCTAGGACAGCGTTTTCTTAGATTTTACGTATTATTTACATATATAATAAATACAAAATGAGGAGACCTGTATGAAATTATGTCCAAGATAATTATATGTAATCTATGACACACATACGGTATTTGCATAAATATTTCAGGTTGTTTTACTACTAAAAGTTTGTGGCTTTATACCAATTTCCTCCACTGTATGCTGCAAGATTACTACGTTTCATCGAGTGTATGAACGAAATCAATTTCTTTCATAACATTGTGAATTACTGAATACATTTTTGCCGAGTTACCTATTAAAATTTGCCCGCCAGTATGTTTAATTAAAATATTATTTATTTATTTATTCAAAATAATTTGATTCACTGTTATTAAAATAAATTATAATCCAGTTCGCAGAAATCGATGTATTGAGCTTCAAAAGTTTTGGTTGCCATTGCACACTTGGCCGTAAACCTCCTCGCGGCTGTGACACCAATTAGTAATAAAATGGCGGTAAATACGTATTTATTGTTTTATATTGTTTCAAATAAAGTTCAGTTCATTTAAAATGCCGTGATTTGTTTCGTATAATGTATATTAACACTACATTTTGAATATATTTTTGTATATACATTGTACGTAGTATACATAAAGGGCAGTGGTTTTACTTCCCCCTGCGAGGGAACATATACAACAATAAATACGTATTTACCGCCATTTTATTACTGATTGGTGTCACAGCCTGCTGTATCCGCGAGGAGGTTTACAGCCAAGTGTGCAATGGCAACCAAAACTTTTCAAGCTCTATACATCGATTTCTGCGAACTGGATTATAATTTATTTTAATAATAAGTGAATCAAATTATATCGAAAAAATAAATAAATTATATTTTAATTAAACATACTGGCAGCCAAATTTTAATAGGCAACTCGGCAAAAATATAATTAAGTAATTCACAATTTTATGAAAAAAATTTGATTTTGTTCATACACTCGATGAACGTAGTTACCTTGCAGCCGGATCTTGGACTATTATAGAAATGCAGAGGGCTTGACTGCGACAATTGACCACATTAATGAGTACCGTGAGAAAAGAAATAACAGTAACAAATAGCAACAGGATTAATAACACCAATAATAATACTAATTGTGTAGTATTAAATTTATTAATAATAGCTACTATCTCTCCACTTCATCCTCAGCAAATATAGTGTATTTGTATTCCTTATCTGAACGAGTACCGGTATTGATATTACGATTTCTTTAATTTTCAGACGCTTGAACACGTTTGTTCGCATCTAGGGTCTAGAGTCGTAGGTTGTGAATCCCTATTATTATCTTGTGAAAATGAAATTGGTATTAAATCTAACATGAGGTTTAATTATATGTCGAAGAGATGATTAAACAAGTAACATTAGGCACATGATTATGACTATGCCAGTTTCAAATGTAGGTTTTGCTTCATATAATGTAAGTTTAATTTCAGAAAAAAAAAGTCATTACAGGGAGCACTTACTAGTTTAATACACAGAGGTCATTAAGACAATATAGTTTTAATTATTTCAGCTTCGTGGCCTTAATTAGTATAACGGTTGTGTTGGTTTTATTTGTCCAACCTGCATTGGTTTCACCTGTTATAATAGTTATTTAAACGGAGAGGTTTAATAACAAGATACTCAAGTTAGAACACGATCGAAGCGAATGTTATAAGAGCAGCAAGTTGCTAAACCTAATTTTGTAACGTGTTTTCTACAATATTTTATCTACGATTAGAGTATTTTAGTATATGTTGTATATTTAGTATATTTAATTTACCTATTGTGAAGAATAGGAGAATGGAATAAAGTAGATTACCAAATAAAATCTTACATTATTTTCCGAGAGGAAGAAGATATGTCGGACGTCCTCGGAAGAGATGGGCTTAGATCTGTTAGTGAAGACGGAACAGGCAACTAATGCCTAAACCAGGAAGTGAGGAAGAAAATAAGAATTTAATTTATTTATTGCGGAAACGATATGTTTAGAGAAAGAGTATTGTGGGCTATGACGGGGGAAGACACTATAAATCAACGAACATTGTTGTTACATTCTTCAATTTTGGATGCTAGTTTCATATGTGGATATAAAGTATAAATTAGTGGAGAAGTGATTTTCATGGTTCATCAAAGAAAAATGTTAAAAACGTCCAAGATGCCACTATTAATATACTCCCAGAAAAGTCAAGGGAAGTTTATTTATGTAATTATAAGAAATCGTCATTAAAATGTATTTCACATTTTGTTGCATCTGTATTTTATGTTTTGTTAGAATATAAAGTATAGGTTTTGTTGCGTAGTAACTACGAACTAATGCACCACTGTTTGTTATAATAGGAAGTGTATTTTACGTTTTGTTGAATCTGTACTTTATGTTTTGATATGGTGTTTTATTAGAATATAGAGTATATGATTTGTTGCCTATTAACTACGAACTAAAGCGTCACTGACTGTTATAATATTAGATAAAATATGTAATAGTGTCATGTAGCATTGCCGCAAATATCTGGGAAAGTGTTAAAGTTTTTATTTGATCGAACTCTTAATACCATTCTTTTTAAAACTACGAAGTGATGTATCATCTCTTAAAGGATCCATAGTTATTTAAAAACTGTAATAGATGTAGATTTGCAGAAATGTTTATTTTCTATAAATAGGCCTATTTTTTCTTGTTGCAACATGTTATAGATTTTGAATAACTACAGATATGCACTTGTGACATTTTATTTTCAGTTTTATATAGATATCCCTTGTGGAAATACTCCAATTGTAAGGAAATGATTTAAAATCTACAGCTTAACATTATATAATCATTAATCATCTCTTCATTGCTCCAAGCGTGATGTTATCTAGTAAAATATGGGACTCGCGTTTGGCAAATGGGGTATATATATAATCTAATCTTGTTGTTAAATTTGTATTTTATTTTTATTTTTAGTGTTTAAATTTTCTATTGATTTTAGTTTAGTAAATGTATTTAAGGAGTAGAAAATAAATGAAGTTAAATATGAAATTTAAACACCTGACAATTTGGATTTTTGGGGAACTTCCCATGTTTCCAAAAGTGATTACAGAAATCGAATTTACGTTAACTCTTACCGGGAACCGCCCCCTTGTGCTGGGTGTTTATTTTGTCTTTAGAAATGAATAGTCCGTAATACTGAACACTCTAGTAACCTTCACAGGTTATTTAGGGATTTTCGTAGAGTTTTTTTTTTATTTAAGAAAACCATAGTCTCCGGTGACTTATTGTAGAATAATATGTTAAGACATGTAGAATGTTCTTTGAACCGTAATAGCTTACAAAAAATCAACTAATCACTTAAAAAGGCGAGTCAATCACCGAGATTCTAGATTCTGGATAATCCATTGTACGTCCTTGTACCGTTTGTAGTTATCATGGTTGTCGCCATTTCTAACACCTTTAAAGTAAGATACAGTACGTACAGTATTGAAAAGTGCACAGTGTTTAAAGAACAAGTGTGATTTTGTCCTGTTTTGTTTGATTACTCCATGTAATTTTTATTGCAGTTTAATTATTACCTAATTCAGGTGTGGATTAGTTGATTATTTTTTATATTTTTTTATAATGTATAAAAACTCATCATGGTTCAAAGAACTTGCTACATGCCTAACACAACAAAGCATTGGTCTGTAATAAGGACAACAAGGAATTGCAAGCACTACATGGTACAATTGAAACATTCATGGTTAAAATGTTGACATCGAAACTCAATTGCATTTATCTCTACGTGCAGGGAAGAGCGAACCTTTTTTCTTCAGAGTTTGCACCTATAAGTAAACAATACAATTGTGTTATAAGTATATTACTCAACAATTCTCTTACGTTTTTTTATAGAGATAGGTCTACGCCGAATACAAAACTACGCACACCATTAAGAGCATGCACTTCAGAATTTAGTGACGTGTTTCTTATTAAAATAAGAAATTATTCTGTGAATTGTGGCACAATATTCCGATTAAGTTTACAGCAAAGTGCGTTTAATATACAGTATACTTGTTCGTGTCAGAGACGAAATTCGCCTGACCGTGGCTGAGCTATACAAGTACACTGTATATATGTGTACAGTATATTACAGGGCTTCCAGTATAAAACCGGACACTCTGCGGCTGGCAGAGTGAAATGCGGACGAGGAGAGAGCGCTGCCTGACGGGTGAAACCCCGTGAGGCCTGTCCGGTTTTATATTGGAAGCCCTGTATATTTCACCTTAGCGGAGTTCACCTCTTTATCGTCATCCTTCATAGAGGCCGTTCCACTAAGGAAGAAGTATGACTACAAAGCTCGCGCAGGTAAACGTAGGCTCTTGGGGAAACGATCCCTATTAGCACGCGTGTCCGTTTCTGCAAAATCATGGTTACTAGTCATAATGAAAATATTAACCCTGAGTAGGAAATTATTATAATAACTATGTACCACGTGAAATTCCTTAATGGCACTTCGGTTAACTTTTTAGACATATTTCTTTATGTGTAATTTAAAACACAAAAAAAAATCCATTTTGTTAAAAGTATTGTCAATTTTCTCACGAAGCGTAGTGGTTAAGGCACTGCGCTACAAGCCGGAAGGTCGAGGGTTCAAGTCCCGGTGGGGTCAGGATTTTTAAAATGACCCAAACCTTCTGGCGGCACTATGGCCCTGGGGTCGACTCAGCCTCTAACGGAAATGAGTACCAGACGCTTGTTCTGGGGGTAAAGGCGGCCGTCACGCAGGGCTGACAACCCGGCTGACATAAAGTGCCGATTGTCAAGAAACAGTGGGAGCATTAACCTCCCACTACCCCAAGGGCCTCCTGGGGCCTGTAGTGGGAATACTTTACTTTACTTTATTGTCAATTTTCTCACGAACTACTTTCCAATTGTTTCCAAAATTTAGTATGTTATTGTCCATGGTTCATTTGACAATAATAAAGTTTGCTTGTGTTCAGATATGGATTGTATTTATTTTTTATTAACATTTTTCAGGTTCATAAAAGAATCTGAAGTCTGAATAAAAGGTTTCTGTGCAACATTTATCCACCCTTCATCCATCCAGTAATACCTTAGTTGCCTATTAGACGTTCCATTGAGGGGATGTGCTAACCACATATTACTTGTTGACATGTGTGGATAACTAAGCGTATCTAAATTAGCTTGGTTAAGAAACTCCCGATAGAGAGCAGTCGTGTACCCACGCGGGACGTATGGGGTACATACATACAATAATGCAATAAAGTTAAAGATGATTAAAATTAAACCTAATAAAAAAAATATACACAAGAACAGCTCCAACCTACTATACATGAAAAAAAAATTACAGAGAAAGCAATAAGATATTAGGTTAGAAATACTGATAAATCATAATACTATTTTTATTAAATAAATTAATAGCAAATTATTAATTGTTAAAAAATACTATTAGTGAGATGTTTTGTCAGTTAGTTAATAGAGAAAATTAAGCTTTCTTTCTGAAAGAAGTAATGGTTTCTCACTCTCTGATATAGGTGGAAGAGAATTCCATGTTCTAGCAAGAAAAATTATAAAATATTTTGAAACAAATAGGTAGTGCGATGAAGACAATGTGCCTAATTTATGTGCATCACAGTATCCAAAAAAGTGGTGTGATAAGGAAATTAAGTGTGTGCTAGTTTATAGAGAAGGGATAGGGATTGGACGATTCTACGATCTTGTAGATACTAGAAATCTTCCTCTTAACACCGCAATATAACATCACTTTATTTCTAAAACCGCGCAAGTCTAATTTAACAAAAAATTTAAAAAAGCATAAAACATTTTTTTAACATTACTTATAATTTTGTAACTATGTTTTAATGTTATATCTTTAAATTTTTAAATTAAAAATAAGACTATTTTATTTTTATACAGATTTTCATCCACTCCATGCCCTCAAATTCTCTTACTCTTATTTCTTAACATAATTACAAGATAGTAAACAATGTCAAAAAAGTTGTTATGCTCTCTTGAAAGATTAGTTGAATTAGACTTACGAGGTTTTAGAAGGTGACGAAAACTAATATATTTTAGACTAACAGTACACTATTTTGGAATTGAATGTGTATGCCTGACTACCCGCAGTCAAGGGGATGAAACAGGTCTTCTGCGCATCTGAGGCCATGCTTCAACCTTGATGGAACGGCCTCTACAACACATTTTATACTACACAAACACGACATACAATAATTCTACACTCCTCTTTGTACACAATACAAGAATACATCATATACCTAATGTGGTCTGCTAGAACTAGTGCGTAAATTGAAAATACAGTATAACACGTTAATACTATCTAACCGTCCACCGCGGAACCAGAAGAACGAAAAGTGCAGTGGATGGCATTAGAATACACAGACACACACTTTATAATATTCCAAATCCCTTGCCCTGTAATAGGATACCGAATATCATGAATTCTTATATCAAAATAACCAAATATCCCTGAACAACCTGTGAAAGTTTGTAGGTAGAGTTCTGTTCCATCCTGTAATTAGTCTAGAAATCTTTCTCTCTTCCTCAGATACTCGGTTACGAATCTCATAAACGGAGAAGTGAATATTGGAAAAAATAAAAATTACTACACTACTGTTCTCAAACGTTTGTAACATGTTTAGAACCCACTATGTAAATAGCGAATAATATAATTGCCCAGCTTGTACATTTCCACTCGAGTGGCATTGTTTTGTCGAACTGCAATTTAAAATTCATGCTTTGTGCATGGTATTAGATTAATGGGTTGAAACCAAAATAGTAGCTCTATTCGATCCCTTCCATTGTTACAATGATGACTTCATACCATTCCTAACATTACTCACAATATGAATCAGGAACTTGTCCATTGAAATTAAAATAATACAATGACCGAGTACGTTAGTCAATATACTTCCTTTCAGCAAAATACGTTCTGTTTATCCACTAAGAGGAAAATTCCAAACTGTTTTTTTTTTAAATCTTACAACAGTTTCCTGTTTGTTGATAAGTAGTTTCGAAATGTCAAACAGAAGTTAAACTTCTAATTGATTGTTATTTACGTGACGTTACGCATTTTTAAGTAAATTAATTGTACCTAAGAACTAATGAAGCAATGGCATTTTAGATGAAATTGTAATATAATAATAGAAGTTGACTTTGGAAAAGTTAATTTTTTTAAAATATATACAGGTGTAAATCAATTTAAACAATTTTAACATCCATCGCTTTGATCTAGGGCAGAGCCGTCCAAACTACGGCCCGCGGGCCACATCCGGCCCGCCATGGCTTTTCGTATGGCCCGCGTAAGGAATGAAATGAACAAATTAATTTTATATTTTTAATTTAGATTTTAAAATGTAACATCTAGTTTGGACATCCCTGTGTGAAATTCATCTCTGGAATGTGGATTTGAGGTGTCACCGCTTCTCTTGACAAAGTAATAGAGATGATTCATCCCTTATTTACCGTTTTCTTCCCCACTCCAAACTTTGAACATTAATTGTTTCGCTTGTTATATTGTCAATCAAACAGTACCCTGTGCACGGACTAGTTGTAAAAATAGCGTTAAAGTGAGAAAATACTTTCAAAAAAACGCAAAGTTGATTCCGAGTGTAGGGGGGTTAACTAATCCTGGACCAGCAAGTACTTTGTGAAGGAGCATGGAAACAAAGTGTTATGTGTTATTTGTAACGATGTTATTGCAGTTGTGAAAGAATATAACATTAAAATACATTACCAAATAAAGCATAGCCATTTTGATAAATTTGATGGAGATGAGCGTACTGAAAAAGCGAACGAGCTCCTTTCTAAAGTTATGGCACAACAGCAGTTATTAATTCAGGGTGGTGATGTAGGACAAAGAAATGTTACCGAAGCGAGTTATGAAGTTTCGAAACTAATTGCTGAAAACGGAAAATCGTTTTCTGATGGCGAATTTGTGAAAAAATGTCTGATTGCTGTTGCCAAGAAGTTATTTCGGTCCGCGATCAATTGCACAATCAGTTATTGGCCCGGCCCATTAAAAAGTTTGGGCGGCCCTGACCTAGGGGTAACGTCAAACGTCGGAGCAGCGGGTCTGACTTTTATCGTCGCGTCGGTCGAAAAACATTCCTGGTTGAGGTTTCATCGGATTTTTCCTACTTTTAAGTTTTTTTTTTTAAGTCTTTAAGGCCGAAATACTTCCTAACGACATTTGACCATCGTCATATTGTCATAATAGCGTTGTTTAGTTTGAATGTATGAGTGGATAGTATGTCTTGTAAATATTTGTGATGTTTTGGAAGGCTTTGATACTGAACACGAATATAACATCATGACGGTCTAATAGTGATTAGGCTTAAAGATTCCAAGCAATTTTTACAGGTGTGAAAAAAACTGATAAAACCTCAACCAGAGAACTTTTACCGACCGGTTGTTTGAATTTTATCTTGAAAATTAAACGGATTTATGTTAAAATGCGTATAGGCCTATAAGTAATATTTTTAACTGAGCGAGTTGGCATTTGAGACACGTATACGAGAGATATTAATTAAATTCTCAGATATAATCAACAGTAGATAATATAATAATAATAATAATAATAATAATAATAATAATAATAATAATAATAATAATAATAATAATAATAATAATAATCCATCCATAGTAATTCTGCCCGAAGGCAGGTCCTTCACTGCAATCATAGCATTTTCATGCCATGCTTGCAGCTTTACTAGGAAATTGTAGGTGTGGTAGCTTCCCGTTGCTTTCCATAAATAATAATAATAATAATAATAATAATAATAATAATAATAATGGGACACGTCGTAGCGCAACAAACCGTAAGGTCGAGGGACAGAGTCCCCGTGGGGTCAGAATATTTAAATTGACCCGAACGTTCTGATGGCACCATGGTACTGGGGGTCTACTCAGCCTCTAACGGAAATGAATACCGGGTGCTTGTTCTGGGGTAATGGCGGTCATAACGCAGGGTTGACAACCCGGCTGATCTCAAGTGCAGATTGTCTAGAAAAAGTAGGAGCCTTAACCTCCTACTGCCCCAAGGGTCTCCTATGACCTGTAGTGGGGTCACTTTACCTTAACAATAACAATAATAATCCAGCCATAGTAATTCTGTTCTGGGTCGTCGAGGACATTTCCTTCATCACACTGCAATCATAGCATTTTCCATGCTATGCTTTGCAGCTTTACTAGGGAATTGTAGGCGTGGTAGCTTCCCGTTGCTTTCCACACCGGTGAAGGATGAGGATGATGATAATAATGATGATGGCCATATGATTTCAGGAAACGTTTGGGCCTTAAAGTTTTTCTGACATTTGTCTTACAGGTGAGGAAAAGCTCCGATAAAAACCTCATCAAAAAAACTGCCCCGACCGGAGATCGAACCCGGACCCGCTGCGTGACAAGGCAGCACGCTACCTCGAGACCACGGCGGTGGACAATAATAATAATAATAATAATAATAATAATAATAATAATAACAATAACAATAATAATAGTAATTATTATTATTTTATTTATTTATTTATTTAAACTGACGGAGTTAAGGCCATAAGTTCTTATCTTTTATTCAACACTGAAAAAATATTAAATACAGAAAGAGTATATAATATCATAACTAACTAACTTACTCACTGGCACTATCGAACCCGTAGGTTCATGGCTGCGCGGACATAAGCTCTCCATACATCCCTATCCTGAGCTAATCCTTTCCAATCATTCCCTGTATAATCTACTTCCCTCAAATCATAGTTCATGTTATTCTCCCACCTCATTCTTGGTCTACCAACTGGGCGTTTTCCCTCTGGCTTTCCTACAAGAAGCTTCCATGCAAGTCTTTCATTCCCCATACGTGCAACATGTCCTGCCTATCGCAGTCTATCACACTTGACTGTTCTTATTATATCTGGCTTCCTATAAAGACCATGTAGTTCATTGTTATGTAGGCTTCTCCATTCACCTGTCTGTTCATCTCTCTTTGGTCCAAAAACTTTCCTAAGAACTTTATTCTAAAAAACTCGTAATCTCATTTCCTCCCTTAAAGTAAGAGTCCATGTTTCGCACCCATATAATATATAACTGGTAGAATAATAGTTTTATATATTTTCAGTTTAACGTTTTTCGAAAGAAGTTGGGACATCAAAAGTCTCTGCAATGCATAATAGCACGCATTTCCAGAATTGAGCCTATGTTTAATTTCTTTGTGCATCTCATTCCTATTTGTAATTATTGTTCCTAGGTATTTGAATTCAGCCACTTCCTCAAAATTTCCCTCATGTGTCATTAGCTGTCCATTTCCATTATATAATGTATTTCTACGAGTGACCATATATTTAGTTTTATTGATATTTACTTCCAGTCCTAAGTTCTTAGTGTTACTCAATAGTGTGTGCGTATTGTCCTTTAGTATCTCCTCACTATCGGCCAGTAGTACTACATCATCAGCATAAACTAACAGTTTATTAATACCATTGAGTTGTAAGCTTTCCTCATTCTCTAAAGATTTAATGGCATGCTCTAGTAAAAAATTAAATAGTAGAGGAGATAGTGCATCTCCTTGCTTCAACCCATTCTGGATTTCAAAAGTGTCCGAAAACTCTTTGCCTACACGCACCCTACTCTTTGAGCCATTTAGACACATTCGTATAAGTCTAACTAACTTTTTAGGAATTCCGAACTCCAGCAGGATACTATATAACTTCTCCCTCTTAATTGAATCATATACTTTTTTGAAGTCTACGTATAGTTGATGTACAGTACCATTATATTCCCATTTCTTTTCTAAAATCTGTCTTATACTAAAAATCTGATCCGTTGTAGACCTGTTTCTTCTAAATGCACATTGATGATCTCCTAGAATGTCATCAATATAGGGAGTAAGTCTGCTGACTAATATATTTGTAAGAATTTTGTACGAAGTTGAAAGTAATGAGATGCCCCTGTATTTGTTGTAAGCAGTTTTATCTCCTTTCTTATAAATTGGTACGATAATTGATTCTTTCCATTCATCTGGAAGAGCTTCTTTTTCCCAAATCATACTAAGCAACCAGCGTATCTTGTCCATCAATTTATCTCCCCCTGATTTTATGAGTTCTGCTGGGATCTCATCTGAACCTGATGCTTTATACATCTTCAATTTTTCAATCGCCATTTCAACCTCTAATGCATTTGGTTCTGCGACTAGCATTTCTGCTGTCTGTAAATTATCCTCCTCAATGTCCTGTTCTGTATGTAGGGGGCCTACATTTAAAAACTGATTAAAGTAACTTTTCCATCTATTTAATATAGTCCCGGAATCTGCAATTATAATATCATAACACATTATATAATTAAAGGGGGCACGCCGTAGCGTAGTGGTTAAGGCACTGAGCTAAAAGCCGGAGGGTCGAGGGTTCAAGTCCCGTTGGGGTCAGGATTTTTAAACTGACCCAAACCCTCTGGCGGCACTATGGTCCTGGGGTCTACTCAGCCTCTAACGGAAATGAGTACCAGATGCTTGTTCTGGGGGTAAAGGCGGCCGTCACGCAGGGCTGACATAAAGTGCCGATTGTCTAGAAAAAGTGGGAGCCTTAACCTCCTACTACCCCAAGGGCCTCCGGGTCTGTTGTGGGATCACTTTACTTTACTTTTACTTTACATTATATAATTTAAAGCAAATTTAATACGAATTAAACTAAAATTAATCAAGCCCATATTATTAGAGAACCTAAATCAGAAATACAAATTTGTCCACTGAATGACGCAATTACAAAAAAAAATTAACTTATTGTAAAGGGAGCTAATATCTGGCAATCCCTGATTTCTTGTGGTAAAGAGTTCTGATGTCTTGCATTTAACACGGTATAAGAAATAGAATAATGGGATATTCTATGTTGTAGGATTTGAAGTAGGAAGTTCTGGTGCGATCTTATACTCAAATGGTTATTGTGTCGAGATGACTGATGAGTGAGAAATTTATTTCAGAATGCTAAGTTAGAGGCGTCTTCTTATATTCACAATTTTAAATCGGTTTTATCAGTATATCGAAGAAATTTTAATTTTAAAGGATATGCTAAAATTAAGTATATTAAATTAATTTACGATAATTAATACCAATTTCTATCTGTTAGTCTATTTTTATGATAGACCTTATCTTTAATTACAATTTTGCATTCTGAAGTCTAATTTTCCTTTCACGTGAGAAAAAGTTCCTACCCAATCTCATGTATGTGTACTAATTTCATATTTACATTTTTAAAATAGCATTAAAATCATGATTTTTGCATTAGGAAGAATTAATAGTTCTTGGAATTCCATGTTAATTATATCAGGGGGGGAAAAAAGGCAGTCATTCTTATATTAGGAAGTAGCGTAAAATAAACAAACGTTAGTTTATATTACACTCAGCGTTTTAAATGCACACAATTACGTAACGAAAATTATGACGTTTGTCATTTACAACATTCAAACAGTTTATTTAAAAACGAGTCTAACGTTAAAAAGGAAATGTCTCCAAAGGATATATGCTCAAATATTTCGTCCAAACACAATATACATCCAAAACTGCTACATATATTTACATGCAATTATTTACTTTATCGAATGAAATAACATTTAGCTTTGATATACCAGACGTAGCAAGAAAAACAGAAGTAGCACATTCTAGATTGACAACGGGCCACAACAGTCTGGAAAAACACCTTTACAAAATCAATGTTCTGCCTTCACCGAAATGCATTTTATGCGATCAGCCTGATGAAGAAATGGAGGAAGGGCATCTGAACAATTGTATCGCTGTCAAGCATGAAGACCAACAACTCAAAGTATTGGAATGACAGACCGCTAATGGCTTCAGTGTTAGATGCAGCACGTTAGACAACAACAACATTTAGCTTAAAACTCCAGACATGAAATTTGGCACGAGGAGGTTATCAGATCACAGTAAATAATACTTAACTCCCTTTCAAAATAGATTCTTACATATCAACAGAATAGATCGTTTAAAATTGGCTCAGGCAAACCCTCAAATGCTATTGTTGAAAAAAAAAATTATTTAGGGCCCTTTAAGAATGGAAGGAGACGATATCAAGACACTAGAAGCTTAAGTTCAGCCTGCATCAGATAAAAAGAAAAAAGACTGAATAACGAGATTTCAATTTTCAATTCACGATTAGTCATTTTTCGCTATTTCGTAACATAGAATCTTAAGTATTAGAAGTAAGACTGTAATGAACATAAACATAATTTTTATATAAATACCGTAAACACTTCTGAAATATACTATTCTACAGTTGTGTTTAATTGAACAATAAATAATAAAGAATTTCAGAATTTTGCGGTATTTACTGAAACAGTTTCTGTCCAATTAATTTGACTATTTAACTTATGCCCCAAATGGCAGTCAATGGTCAATCACATTTAATGAATTTTGATTTACAACCAATCACAGGCTTTTTCACCTCGATTTTATCACTTTCATTTTATCAAGTGGCTTCCAGATTGTATATATAGTGCACGAATGTAAACAGATTCTGCTTGCAAGATATAATAGAAAAACATTCGTATCAATTGGTTATACCACAAAAAAAGAAAACATTTTCTTAAACGTATTATTTCCCAGGAATTTACGTTGCAGAAAAATATGATTGACATAGGCCTACCTACATCATAGGACATCAGAAATTAATCAATAACATGTAATGATGTATTTCATTTTTTCTCCGGTAGGGTGCATTCTTACAATATTGCGAGTCTATTTGACAATAAATATGATCTGGTTGCAGTGATGAACAAACGAAACATAACGTTTCTCATTTGTTTTCAAACATGGCCGTTTATATTAAATATATAAATATTTTAAAATAACTATATTTAAATAATGATTTGTGAGTAAACAGATTAATTTTATTCGTTATATAGTCGTAACAAATGCCAATCTTGATTTCAAAATTCTCTAGATAAATTGGAAATCACTCGTTGCATTACTTATGAATAAATTTTTGTACCATCACATTATAGTCATGAGGACGAAACATTTGATGTAAATTACTCCCATGCATATTATTTAAATTATAAATTAATAAATTAATGTATATTATTTGGGTATAAGTCCACAGCTGTGTGGTCTCGAGGTAGCGTGCTGCCTTGTCACGGTCGGGACAGGCTCCTGGGTGAGGTTTTTTCGCGGTTTTTCCTCGCCTGTAAGACAAATGTCAGGAAGCTTAGGGCCCAACAGTCCCTGAAAATCATCCGGCCATCATCATCATCCTTCACCGGTGTGGAAGACAACGGGAAGCTACCACACCTATAATTCCCTAGTAAAGCTGCAAAGTCAACTTTTATAATATTCATGTTGTGTTCCGTTGAGGTTTATTCGAAATTATAGAATATTCACCTGAAAGGTCCGTCTCCTCAACTTAATTAATCACTTAACTGTAGCGCTTTCGGGACTTGTCCCATCATCGGCAGGATTCAAAACTGGTGTTTCACTGAAGATCTACCAGATCTTCAGTGAAACACCATCCTCAACTTAATTAATCACTTAACTGTAGCGCTTTCGGGACTTGTCCCATCATCGGCAGGATTCAAAACTGGTGTTTCACTGAAGATCTACCAGATCTTCAGTGAAACACCATCCTCAACTTAATTAATCACTTAACTGTAGCGCTTTCGGGACTTGTCCCATCATCGGCAGGATTCAAAACTGGTGTTTCACTGAAGATCTACCAGATCTTCAGTGAAACACCATCCTCAACTTAATTAATCACTTAACTGTAGCGCTTTCGGGACTTGTCCCATCATCGGCAGGATTCAAAACTGGTGTTTCACTGAAGATCTACCAGATCTTCAGTGAAACACCATCCTCAACTTAATTAATCACTTAACTGTAGCGCTTTCGGGACTTGTCCCATCATCGGCAGGATTCAAAACTGGTGTTTCACTGAAGATCTACCAGATCTTCAGTGAAACACCATCCTCAACTTAATTAATCACTTAACTGTAGCGCTTTCGGGACTTGTCCCATCATCGGCAGGATTCAAAACTGGTGTTTCACTGAAGATCTACCAGATCTTCAGTGAAACACCATCCTCAACTTAATTAATCACTTAACTGTAGCGCTTTCGGGACTTGTCCCATCATCGGCAGGATTCAAAACTGGTGTTTCACTGAAGATCTACCAGATCTGGTAGATCTTCAGTGAAACACCAGTTTTGAATCCTGCCGATGATGGGACAAGTCCCGAAAGCGCTACAGTTAAGTGATTAATTAAGTTGAGGAGACGGACCTTTCAGGTGAATATTCGATAATTTTATATTAAAGCTGCAAAGCATAGCATGGAAATGTTATGATTGCAGTAAAGACCTGCCCTCGGGCAGAATTACTATGGATGGATGGATTTGGGTATATTTTGAAATGTGACGATTTTTTGACAAAATTATCACCCTTTATTCCTTTCATGTCAGGAAACTATTCAATCAACCCGAAAATAGTTTTTAACATAATTTCCATAAATGTTTCTCCCAAATTAGTATGAATATCCTTTCTTTAAAAGTACAAACGTTCTGTCTGATTCTTTGATCCACATTTGTTTACTATAAAGTGGTCTTTTAAATATTTAAATGTTCTCCATTGTCCTTTCAAGATTATTTATTTTATTCTGTTGTAAGATTAGACTACGGATTAACTTTTCACTTTCACTAAAATTAATGTGCGTGAGTGCGTGTTTTTTTACGTGTCCAGAACCCAACTTTAATCTCAGTGCTGTTGTATGTTTCATTATCTTTGAAGTTTACTTGTAAAAAGTAATGTAATACTAGAATATGACAACATGATTTCCGTTCACCCACACATGGTTTAAATAAGTCAATATGATATGTAGGAATATAATAGAATACTGTCCTTTAGGATAACTATAAACATTTTGTCTCTCTCAAAGAAAAGAAAACACGTAACATAATATGAGCTTCAAGGATTACAGCCTTTCGACATGTTCCGTCCTTTCAGAGAAATTGGTCTGTCGATCTTTTGATAGATGTTCCTCTCTCTATCTATCTTTATCTATATCCTCCTCCTCCTCTCTCTCTCTCTCTCTCTCTCTCTCTCTCTCTCTCTCTCTCTCTCTCTCTCTCCCTATATGTCCACCGCTGTGGTCTCGAGGTAGCGTGCTGCCTTGTCACGCAGCGGGCCCGGGTTCGATCCCCGGTCGGGGCAGTTTTTCTGGCTGAGGTTCTTATCGGGGTTTTTCCTGACCTGTAAGACAAATGTCAGGAAAACTTTAAGGCCCAAACGGTCCCCGAAATCATATGGCCATCATCCTTATCATTATCATATCATCATCATCATCATCCTTCACCGTTGTGGAAAGCAATAGGAAGCTACCACATCTACAATTCCCTAGTAAAGCTGCAAGCATAGCATGGAAATGCTATGATTGCAGTGAAGGACCTGCCTTCGGGCAGAATAACTATGGATGGATATATATATTCTCTTTAATTTGCTTACTTGTTATAGTCAGCTACTAGATGGCAGTGAAGACCGAGTTCTCGCGACATCTAGTAATAATGAAGAATATAATACGTATATAAGAAAAATAAGTGTTTGAATTGGATTCGCCTGGTGGTGTAATGGATATCACGCTGAGGTACAGACTCAGAGTTCCGGGTTCGAATCCCGTCCAGGCATTTATTTTTCTTATCGTACCATATATATTCCTTTTAGGTTGTAGTCTATATTCTTGCGAATTCGGGATTCTGGAATCATTTTACATGATCTCTTGATAGTCCTATTATTTTATTATTACATCTCTTCATTATATCGTTTTTCTGTTCTTCTTTAATTTTATATATAGGTATAACATTGCCTAAATAAATAAAAAAAAATCTTTAAGTAAAATAATAATAAAGTGTAATATAGTAAATTAAGTTTCGTTTTTAAATTAATCATAATATAAAAATTTACTTGAATGTTATGATTATATCGCAGTAAAGTCACGGAAAAAATCTTAATTCATATTGTTACATCTTGCGTCGTAGCCGAGCTATCTAAGGGTAATGACATCCTCTCGTTCGGGTCGCCATGGGGGAAGATATTTTCTCATGAAATTTAGGCCAGTATGGATTTGTAACCTCCAGCATCATGTGGAATTTGGATAGGAACAGCTCCAGGTTGAGAGAACCGGCTATAATGAATGTGGAACCCAAAATCCTGACTGCATATCATCCATATACTGGCTGGATGATCGAATCCCTCTCTAAATATCAATTGTGCATGCGAGGCCAGTAACCATCTGGTAAGCCAGAGACCATTTAGGCTGTCGCTTCATTGAGTTTATTATTATTATTATTATTACTATTATAATTATTATTACCATTATTACAAAAGAAAATAATATAATTATTATTACATATAACTTATTGGCTGTTTCTTAAATATTAACCATAGAATAAATATATCAATAAATCCCAATGTAATTTTCTTTTTCTTAGTTTAACTACTTCTTCTGTTTAAGGTTACTTTTTTATATGCCCCACGTCACTTCAGGCCATGTTAATGCACAAATGTAATTTATGATTATCCCTGTGCGTGAAATTTCAGTAAATACTTTTAACTATGGGATGCGTCAACTTAACATGTGAATATTAAACACAGTAAATTATGATGTAACAAGTGGCTATATAATTTGTTTTCAAGTTCCGTTTACTCACCTCAATCACCTTAACTTTTTTTTATAGAAAGTCTATCGAGTGAACATTTTCAGCTATTAAACAGATAAATTGGTAATTCATATTTTTTTAAACTGGAGACAGACTTATTTTTCGTATATTTTAAGTTTATATATATATATATATATATATATATATATATATATATATATATATCCGGGTTCGAATCCTGTCCAGGCATTTATTTTTCTTATCATACCATATTAAGCTTACATTGCTCAATGTTAAACATTTAATTATAACATATATATATATATATATAGTTAGTGGCAGAAAGTATTGGTTCACTCAAAAATATCACAGAAAGAAGTAAATAATTTAACTATTTCTTCACCATATACAAAAACAAAATTATACACCTTTACATTGCACTCTATAAAGTTAGATAAACGCAGTTTCCTCTGTTTCAACATAACAATCAACGAGTAAAATAGTATATTGCGATACAAGTGAAGTAAGCACTTGTTACTGATCGAGAAAAGTTTTTTTTCAATTTTCGAGATCTGTTACGTGCTTACCTCATGAGTATTGCATACTATTTTTGGTCGATGTGACTAATTTTTATTAATATAGTAATAAATGAATTAAAATATTGGTTGGATGTAAATGACTTCTATGAGAAAGAAACATTTGGTGGTGATTGTTGCTTTGTAGCTTTTCATTTGTTTTATTATAAGCAAGGATTGTTGGCTGTGGAGACATTTTTATATGTAGTACAGTGATTAGAATCTGTTTGATAATTTTATTATGGAAGGAATCATGGTAGGTGATAGAGAAATTTAAGAAGCCTGGAGAGTTGGATGTTCTGCATTAATTCCGGAAAAGTCTAAAGAAAGGTACGAGTTAGTGTACAAAACATTCAAGAAATGTTTTATTTTACTTACCGAACGTGTGCTTTTTGAGTCCATATCAGTATTGCGATTTCTTTTGTTTGCATAGCAACCAGGTTAGATGTGGGAACATTGACTTACTTCCAGTAACAACAATATTGGTAAGTATAAGAAATTAGTCACATCGACCAAAAAATAATTTATACATGAACAACAAAAATTAACAAACAAAACGCATTGGTACAGTCTCATATTATGACTGTTTTGAGTCTTTACTTTTTGAGTTCAATGCTTGGTTGGGAGCTCTTTTGATTGCAAGATGGCTTGAGGACGACGTAGATCGACCCGACTAAATTTGAAGTTACTGAAGAATGTATTTCTCCATTCTTCTTCCAAAGCGTTTCTCAGGTCTTGCTTGTTGGAAACCTGCCTTGAACGAATTCTCCTTTTCAGAAGTTCCCATAAATTCTCAATGGGGTTTATGTCCGGAGATTAGGGAGGCGTTTCCATGTACTTTGGTGTGTTATACAAAATTCATAAACGCGTATTGAAACCGATGTGTTTGGGATCGTTGTCTTGCATAAATACAAAACCTTGTTTAATCCACATTTCCTCTGCAGAGGTATGAAGATTGATCTTCAGTATGTTCATATACTGTTTGTGATGCATCACACCATCGATAAAACGCAAGGTCCCGACTTCCCGACTCCAGAGGTACTCATGTAACCCTATACTAATAAAGAACCCCCACTATATTTCACAATGGGTTGGAGATTTTGCTTTTGTAGCTCTGTATTTTAATTCCTCCAGACTTTTCTTCTTCCGTCTGAACGGGAAATGTTGATTTTGGGCTAGTCAGTATAAATTACTTTTTTTACAAAATTCTTTGGGGCTGTTTATGTGTGTTTTAGCGAAGTTCAAATTTTTCTTTCAGTTTTCTTCATTTACTAAGCATTTTCTACGGACTGTTTTCCCACGCAGTTCGTTAGCTCATAGACTGTTACGAATATTGCTAGCAGAAATACTAATATTAAAGTCATTCTTGATACTATCTGCTAATTTAGGGGCACTACTTTTAGGTTTTTGCTTTACTTTTCTCATTAATGCTTTTTCAACATTAACATACCGTTTTCTAGGACGTCCTGATCTGTGGCTATTTCGAAAGATTTTCGTTCGCCAACTCTTTCAATTATATGCTGAATGTTTGGTCTTGGCCGTCCAATTATTTCACTAATTCCATTCAGCGATTTACACTGATTATACAAACCAATAATTAATTCACTTTCTTCTACTGTAGTATTTCTACCTTTGCGCCTCATTTCAGCTTAATCTGCAGCCAGAACACACACAAATACACGGCAAAGTATTCAAGGCTAGAGTGAATAACAACACTACCAAACCTACCCCCACCGACTTCATGTAAACATTCTGTTGACCAAAACTTAATACTGTACGAATACTTTTTGTTGGTGAATTTTTGTTGTTCATGTATAAATTAATTTGTTTACTCATTAATTGTCATGTTTTAAATGTTAAAACCGAGGATAAAGTGCATGTATTTAAATTTCTGTTGTTTCAATCTAAAGTTGTACATTTTTGGTTTTGTATGTTTGAAGAATATAATGAGAATTATTTATTTCTGGCTGTGGTATTTTAAGGTTATACTGTACCAATACCTTCTGCACTAACTATATATATAAAAGGGCTTCCAATATACAACCGGAAAAACAGGACCCGGCCCTCACCGATGTTTCTCCACCCGGTACGCAGTGCTGTCCCCCTTTCTTCCTCCCGCAAATTCACCCTATAAAACCTGCCCACACGTCCATTGAAACTGTTTATTACCTTATAGATACTGAACTCCCAACTTGTTGTGCTAATTTCGGTAATTGATTTTTGTGGTGAACGTTCCAAATTTTCCTGCAATTTCGTTTCTAATTTTCTTTCGGTGAGACCCGTAACGCCTTCGCGTGTGTTTATTATTTTGTACTGAACCAGTGGTCTCAAAATTAGTACTTCACAAGATCGTGGATTGTCGTTAATCTGGGGGAGGGGTAATTGTCCAGGGAAGTTCCGCATAAACTTTCCCTCGCGATGGCGACGAGCTGATTCGTATTTATAATAACATTTACACACATAAATGCGCTGCTCTAATGTCAGCTGACGTCTCATCTTGTCGAACGATAGTAAACTGACTAGTTCAAGGACGAGCGGCTGGCAGAGTGAAATGCGGACGAGGAGAGAGCGCTGCCTGACGGGTGAAACCCCGTGAGGCCGGTCCGGGTTTATATTGGAAGCCCGGTATATATATATATATATATATATATATAAATTAACTCACTGCTACTATCGAACCCGTAGGTTCGTGGTCGCGCGGATATATTATCTCCATACATCCCTATCCTGAGCTGATATTTTCTAATCATCCCCAGTATAATCTACTTCCCTCGAATAATTTTAACATTCTCCCACCTCATTTTTGGTCTACCTACTGGGCGCTTTTCCTCAATACATGACTGGTCATCGCAGTGTACGAGACTTAACTGTTCTTATTATATCTGGTTTCCTAGCTCATAGTTGTAATCTTCTCCATTCGCATGTATATTCATCTCTATTTGGTCCAAAAAAAATTCGTAAGAACTTTATTCTCAAATACTCATAATATTTTCTTCTTCCTTGAAGTAAAGAGTCCATGTTTCGCATCCATATAATATAACTGGGAGAATAACAGTTATTACTTTGTGATTTAAATCACAAATTAGGAGTACATTTTTTATAGCTAGGAATATATAAATAAATAAATAAACATATATATATATATATATATATAACTAATAGTTTTAATTATATTGGTAGATATATGTAGGCTATATAAAAATGTTATTAGCTTTGACGAAAAATTTAATTAGAAATCGACAGTTAATATTGTGTTTATAAAAACTTTATATACTTTAATTAAACTTACTTGTCTCGCACCATTACTTCGTTATAAGTATGACGTAGATTTGTTTCCAATTAGCTACTTTTACTCCACTTTCACGAAGAGGTAACAATCCAGTTGAATATGTCAAAACAATTGTCTAAAAGTATTCATATTCACACGAAATTCCACTTTCACACTTGTTTCTTGAAACGTTAGTTTTTTAAGCATATAATTGATCGTGAAATTGCAGACCTAACCTGAAATGTAAACTAAGTCCTGGTTATATTTATGATGAAAATATCCAATAATATTATTTAGCTATTGTAACTTGGCATCATGACATTGTACTTATTAGGGAGCTTCTTAAAATTTAAAGATAAGTTAACGAAATTTGTACAGAAATAAAATACAATTTATTGTATGTAGACTTAATTTCCGTAGATAAGGTTTTAAATTTTTTGGAGAATCAGTATTACAATTCATCTATATTGTTACCAAGTAAGACGTTCTAATGAAAACAATGTTAATTGTAAATATAATAAACTCGTAAATTAAATTATTTGTTAACTGTAAGTACATATCTGAAAAAAAAGTTAAGTCACATTATGCAGTATACAGTGTATTTAGAGAAGGGTTCTGTTAATCAGTGTGATAGTCGTCAACGTTCTCTTGGTTTTAAGACAACTATGATATCTAATTATTATATTTAATATATCAATATATTTAAATTTCCGATTCCAAAAGAATGTTACATAGACATACAATTATGCGAAAATGGCACTTCGAGAAATTTATTTATAAAATATTAAACCACTTCAAACTTTAACAGAACTTTTAAGATATAAATTGAAGTTGTACTATTAGGAAAAAAGTAGCAAGAGAGCATGTATACACAACATATAAATGTGTTCATAAATATTTGAATTGTGTATATTGTTTCCTAGAATATGCTTATAATGAGATGTGGATACGTCAATAATCAAACACACGACTTCCGTGAAACCATTTATTTTTCGCACGAATAAATGCAAGCAAATTTAACCAAGTTGTTTGAAAGTATTTCTAGTCCTAACTGAATTTATTACACCTTGAGTCACATTAACAAGGATGAGAAAGCACTTATAACACTTAATGCAAGGTAAACACAACAACTTGTGCTTGTGCACAGGTATGTCTGTGTACTGACCAAGGAAACGACAACACACCTACCTCTACAATCAACGTACACAACTTCCCACCACTTCTCTCCCGGCATTTGTTGTCCACACACTTCGACAAGAAAAAATAAACTGACACACCAAGTGTTTGATTAAAATTACCTTTTTAGATTTTTTTTTTCCTATGCGCCGATTTTTATAAACAATTTTAACATTAAAATATATCCCATTTAAATTCCTTTTTTTTTTTTTCGATTCCTAATTTTGATATTTTTCAGCCCTGTACATTTGTTGCGCGCGCGCATACACACACACACACAACACTACATACAGTTTTAAGAACTGAAACTCAGATTTTTGTCTGAGTTTCTAGGTTCCGTATCTCAAATTGCTTGGCTGCAATTATACGTTATCCATTAAAACTTTAATGTCTTCGGTTTAAGTGCTTTTATATGATACTGATAGTATAAAGCGATAACAGTTTGGTGAGTGTACTATAAAAGAACTGCGCAGTTTTCATAAACTGTTACGGATTTATCTCAATGTATTGAGTACTGCGCTATATTTTTAATCATCGTCATTTTAATTAAATTTGTTTTTTAATTTTGAATATTGCGCAATTTTATTTGAGTTGAGTAGACCGTAAAAGTTTTACCCAAAGAAAAGTTTGGATACATTCTCTAGGTGATAAGTTAGATTAGTTTTGCTTTAGTGTAAATAGTAGAACCGATAAAAAGAAAAACGAAGATATAAGAACAGAACTTAATATTTTAATCTCTGTGAAAGAATAAAATATTATCAAAATGCTTACCTCCAGCACGTATTACGAATGAATGAACAGCGTAAACCAAGAAGAATGTATAATTATAAACCAAAGGGGAGAAGAATGTTGGGAAGACCATTGAAGAGATGGAAGGACCAATGCGACCTATAATGAGATCGGAACAGGCCATTGGGCTTAATCCTTGTTGTTGTTGTTGATGATGATGACGATGATGTGTAAATAGTCATTGTCTCTTGTATTGAAATTTTGTTCATCGCTGTGGTCTCGGAGTAACGTCATTGTCTCGTACATAGTGGGCCCGGATTTGATCCCCGGTCGGGCCAAGTATCTTGGGTGAGGTTTTTTCGGGGTTCTTCCTCACCTGTGCACGTATTTGGGGAACGTTAAAGCCAATTAACCCCCGAACACCATTTGGTCATCATAATCATTTTGTCATATTCGCCTTAATTAGTATGTATGAATGTCTTAATATTTGTACCGTCTCGGAGGTGGCACCGCATTGAACTGATCCCTCATTATGGGAAGCCCTCCTTGTTCGTATGTGGTCAAATAAGTACTGAATGTGATTTCGAAGTTAAAATTCGTCTCCCAACATATTGTATGACTGTAAAGTCCAGTGGCATGGGACACCAAAAAATACCTAAAGGTGAGGGATTAAACTAAGAATAATTAATGCTCAAGATCGAGACTACACGATATAAATTACATATAAATATTTCAATAAGTTGAATAATCTGAGATTTTTGGAATTCCCAAAAATGCACAAAAATTGGCAAAAACTGCCGAAAATTTGGCAATTTTCGAGCCCATATATATATTGGACATGTTCAACTAAACAAAAAGTTAGTTTATTAATAAAAAAATAGTTATAGGATAAACTTAATTTAAATTTCCATCATAGTCAGAAAGCAACTAAGTTTAATTAGAGTTGTACAGTTGTTGTTTAATGATTATTGTTAAGATTTAGTGGATGAAGAGACTGAACTATGGAAGATTGGTTGTATTAAATTAATTTGGAAAAGTCGATTAATTTTATTAATTAACATTTCTGTTTGTACCTACTCACCGTGCTAATGTAATCATTAAACCACTGCGATTTGTTTTGTTTGTATGCAAGAGAGAACGCACGATATTGTCAATTTACGTAGTAGGTACGTATATTATGTATCGACGTTTAACAGCGAAGGTCATTACGTCATTAGCATTGCAATCTAAACCTGGGTAAAAAAAAAAAAAACGATTTTGCTGAGATCCCTTACTTCGGATTTTTTTTCCGATTGAGGGTCTTTCCACTTTTCAGCGGTTGCCCTTTTACCAGCCGGCTGCTGGCCCTTCACATCCACATGTGTCAATCACAGAGGTAGATGATCAACAGCCAGTGTAGGGGTGACATGTGGTTAGCATGTCGAGTCCCCCAGCCGTTATAGCTGGTTCCTCAACCTGGAGCCGCTACTTATTGTAGCTACCCAATTGCCTCACGATGCTGGGTGGGCACCGGTCCCATACTGGCCGAAATACCATGAGAAAATTTCTTCCCCCATGGAGACTCGAACCAGCGCAAGTCCCGTAGCTCTGCGCCAAGGCTTCCTACCTTAACCGCTCGGCTACGGCGCGGGACTTCGGATTTTTTAAGTACCGTAAATCTAGAACTCGGGACCTATAACTTTACTCTCCTCCCAAACGTAACCCCACTCAGGATTTTACGCCTTAAAAAATTCCAATGACCTCGATCAGGTTTGAACCCCCGAATTTTGGAACCAGAAGCGAGAATGATACCCACTAGCCCACCTGCCTACTAACTTACATAATTATTGTAAACAACAATGGTAAGTAACGACTATTCTCGTGCAAATGGCAGTTCATGAATTTTGAAACGGAAACTATGTCACTAACTATATCGATACTTCTCAGTTACTCTCTTGCTACCAATACGTTTTCCAAGGTTTTCATGCATATTTACGTCCATATAATTTACGTGATTTTTTCCCCGAGGAAAAAATAATGAAAACCTATCTCCCAACGTTACATATTGTTATATGGCATTTTGTGTTTTGTTTTATTTCAACTTCTCATTCGACTTCCAAGTATTTTGCGTACTTTATTTAAAAAAAATACTTTTTTCCCCCTCAGATAGTTATTCACATACTGCTATAATAATTTGTATTTTTTAAATATATATATATAGGGCAAAGGAACACTACTATCAGAGGAAAACTTGGAGTAGCAAGTTTAAATGAAGATATCCAAAGATACCAACAAGAATGGAAAAATCATCTGAGAAGAATGGCAAGAAATAGACTTCCAAAATTGGCATTCCAATATACCCCAACTGGACATAGGGACCAAGGAAGACCAAAACATCGGTGGAAAGATCAAGACCATCTTCGCTAGGTTTACCGTACAGGCCACATGGCCTAAAACGAATTTGTTCATGATGATGATGATATATATAGGGGGCACGCCGTAGCGTAGTGGTTAAGGCACTGAGCTACAAGCCGGAGGGTCGAGGGTTCAAGTCCCGTTGGGGTCAGGATTTTTAAACTGACCCAAACCCTCTGGCGGCACTATGGCCCTGGGGTCGACTCAGCCTCTAACGGAAATGAGTACCAGACGCTTGTTCTGGGGGTAAAGGCGGCCGTCAGGCAGGGCTGACAACCCGGCTGACATAAAGTGCCGATTGTCTAGAAAAAGTGGGAGCCCTAACCTCCTACTACCCCAAGGGCCTCCGGGTCTGTTGTGGGATCACTTTACTTACTATATATATATATATATATATATTTCTAATTATTGTAGATTGGCATTTGCACTAGAATCCCCAATAGTTACTATTCATTCAGGCTATTCGATTTGCTTATGTTTTTCTTTTATCTTTAATTTCCACAAAATACTGAAACAAATCATATCATCCCTTTTATATTCTGAAGTATTTCATGCTAAGTTACTCTCTATTTAATTATCTTTTCGCATAAGTACCCCTATAGTGCAAATATGGGCATAGCCTACACATTCCAGTAGTCGTATTTTCACTCTTTTTACATAGGCGGGAACAGTCTCAAATAGTCAAGGAGACATTGAGATTTTGGAGGTATTTCGCAATAATTATATAGCGCTAAATAAGAATTGTAAGATTCTAACGCATTTAACCAAAATTATATAAAAAAATCCATTTACAATACTTTTATTTTTTATTAAAATGACGAAACAATAGTTTTAATGTGATATAATCAACATTAATGTCATTTTCAAGGAATATAGGTTCATGGTAAAACCCTATATTTACGTTTAAAATTTATTTTCCTTTTAATTTTACCAGTAATATGTAAGCCCGCCTTATTTTTACATTCTAAGAATAGAAATAATAAAATGTACATTTACTGACTATACTGAACACAAAAGGAGTACGATATATAAAATGAAGAAATGCTAAGAAATTAAATAATAAAATTTGTATTTACTAACTAGATTGAATACAGGAGGAGTATGGTATAGAAAATCAATCTATAATCAGTGCAAATACAAAAATAAACACAAGGAGATAGGGGAAAAGGGCGATGGAAGAGGTGCATTAGGAGAGGAGAAATGAGCGGATCCGCGTACAGGAATACCGACTATAAGAGTCAGATGCAAATGGATAATATCAAAGAATTGATGGAGGAAAACTGCAAAACTGGTAATACAGGAAACAGGAAGTGAAATCCATATAACCAACAGGAAAATAATATTTTTAAAATACAAATTGAAAATAATTCTATTAATTTGTGTATATAACAACGGACAACATAATCTAAATCAACCTTTTAGCAAGCCATAATGGTAAACTAGCTTGAATTTAATGCTTCATGGATTTAAGTTTCAAACTAGCAGATAAAAATCCCATACTTAAAAAAAATACGCGTCATAAACATACTAATTAATGCACTAAATAAAAAACATTCAGGTGTTAAGTGCAATATACTGTATAACCAATGCTTCGGAAATTGTTTAGGCTTTGAGGTAAATCTCTCATTGTAAATATAAAAAAAAAGTTTTTAAAAATTGGAATAGAAATAAAATACGAGAGATGAAATTAATGTAATTAATAGGTTGGTAAAGGTAAAGTTATCCAACTACAGGCCATAGGAGATCCTTGGGGGTAGTAGGAGGTTAAGGCTTCCATTTTTTCTAGATAATCGGCACTTAATGTCAGCCGGGTTGTCAGCCCTGCGTGACGGCCGCCTTTATCCGCAGAACAAGCGTCCGATACTCATTTCCGTTAGAGGCTGAGTCAACTCCAGGTCCATGGTGCCACCAGAAGGTTTGGGTCTGTTTAAAAATCCTGATTCACCGGGACTTGAACCCTCGACCTTCCAGTTTGTAGCGTATTGCCTTAGGATGGCATATTTAATAACTCAGGTCTAGGTAATTAGCGTTGCAATTAAAATCTGAGCATGAAAGGTCTGATAAATATTGCTCAGAGATCTCTTATTTCAGGCTTGAGATTATTTGACGTGCAATAAATCTAGGATACTCAGGATTTTTACCCTAATAAAATCCATCGAACCCAGCAGGTTTGAATTCGCGAACCTTGGAATTAGAGGTGAACATGGTAAACATTTGGCCACAGGAACAGATAATAATACAAAAACATTAAAATTAAAACAAGATTACTATCTAGTATGTGCATCTTAAAAGTCGTTGTTCATTTTCTATGACAAAATATGATTTGATGTATTAAAAATTGTTTTTGCGCGATAGTACGCTTTCTCGTACTTACAGCAATGACGATCATGAAGAAGTTGAACTTCCTACATTTCGGGGTTGCCAATCTAAATAACTATACTGCAATAAAATAACTATACTGTAATATTACATATTACAAACACACGCGAGAAAAGTAAAACCACTGCCCTCTATGTATACTACATACAATGCATATACAAAAAATATACAAAAGGTAGTGTTAATATACATTATACGAAACAAAGGGGGCACGCCGTAGCGTAGTGGTTAAGGCACTACATTACAAGCCCGAAGGTCGAGGGTTCGAGTCCCGGTGGGGTCAGGATTTTTTAACTGATCCAAACCTTCTGGTGGCACTATGGCCCTGGGGTCGACTCAGCCTCTAAAGGAAATAAGTATCACACACTTGTTCTGGGGGTAAAGACGGCCGTCACGCAGGGCTGACAACCCGGCTGACATCAAGTGCCGATTGTTCAGAAAAGTGGGAGCCTTAACCTCCTACTACCCCAAGGGCCTCCTGAGGCCTGTAGTGGGATACCTTTACCTTTACGAAACAAATCACTGCATTTTAAATGAACTGAACTTTATTTGAAACAATATAAAACAATTTAACTAATAAACATTGCCCACACTGTTAACGTTAGTCAGTTGTTTATAATGAACGCAAATATTTCCAACAAATATATTATTTTAATATTATTTACTATTTTGAAAACACCATCGCGCAAAAAATAATGTACAACGCACGTTTGTGAAGTGTTCTACAGAATCACGATAATTAAAAACCTCGCTATCGATCGGTATTAAACATTTTCCTCGATTCTGTAAAAACACTTCCCAACCTCGCATCGTAATATACAATTTCATGTGTTTTTGTAAGTTTTATCTGCAAAAAAAAAATCAATAAAACTTTGCCCATAAAAATCAAATGATTGTAATAATTTCATAATTTGTATTTTTTTAATTTTATTTCAATTTTAATAGAAATATTATCAATTATGAAATGTATCATTATAATAAAATTGCAATCAAGCATTTGTTTGAAATCTGCGAAAACCTAGGAAGAATCTTAAAAGTTTTATCTGCAAAAAAAAAAAAAAAACTTTGCCCATAAAAATCAAATGATTGTAATAATTTCATAATTTGTATTTTTTTAATTTTATTTCAATTTTAATAGAAATATTATCAATTATGAAATGTATCATTATAATAAAATTGCAATCAAGCATTTGTTTGAAATCTGCGAAAACCTAGGAAGAATCTTAGCTATGTTGTCAAGTAAGGGGTTTTGAAATCGGGAATCCCAGAATACCAGTCGCAAACAAGCCAACTCGTTCGGCTAACCTGTTTATATTGTCTATCGCCGTATGAGTGAACACTTTCATTACAACACGCCCAATTCTAACATTTTATTGCTATAAAAGCGATGGGGAACATCGTGTGTAAGTAAGCGGTATTTTTAATGACACTCTTAATAGAACAACTCATCAGCGTCGCAATTTAATTGAATGAGTCATTTCGAAAAGGGACCATCTACAGCTGATCAAATTTTAAAGGAGAGGGGAAAAAACTGATTCAACTTGTTCAGGATAAAACATTAAATCTGAAATTGCTACTGAATAAAGTCAGAAAGTGGTAAAGGAATAGTGTAGTTGATCCGTCCTCATGTGAAAACGATGGAAGTAGATATGGTAAATGGAATAATAAAAAAAAAGTGAATTTTAGAAAAATTGGAGGTGTTCCCTTTTCGAAATGACTCATTCAATTCTAGGTGTGAAAGGAGCGATACATTTTGCGCAGAGATCTTTTATTTTAGGCTTGAAGTTCTTTTACGATATGGCACCCACGGGTTTTCGTTTCCTTCAAAAAAAACGTCATCTTCAGGAGCTTTACTCATTTAAAAATCCATCAACCTTAGCCGGGTTTGAATCCTTTCCAGACACGAGCATGCAACCTCTATGATGGTAACCACTATAGTGCATGAGATTTAAGTATGTGTGTGACATTTATAAAATCTCACTGGCTGTCTCTTGCTATCAATGTCTAGAAGTATGTTCACTACATGATATGATTAAGGGACGACTTCAACATTCAGTCGTAAGTCTCTTGAATTGAATATCAAAAAACGCTACTGCTCAGCAGCCAAAAATGTATAAGCTGTCAATCACATACTTACGGGGTGAATCATAAATATGGCTATACGTTTGATCGCGTTGTGTGATGAAAATATTACCATTACAGGAAATATGAAATTACCGTTGGAAAGACAATTATTCAAATTACAAAATGGAATGAAACAAAACAGTGTAGAACTTACGTCATTAGTCAAAATTACGTTCAATATGCAATAGCAAATTACAATTGCTGCATGGGCAATAACGTATGCTAATGATCGTGAGGCCGCAAGACGGGCAAGACGTGAGTTTAACGTAGCATTGCAGCCGTCGACTGTGGGGAAACGACTGCTGGAAACGGGAAGGATGCAGAGAATCAAACCTCCTGGAAGGCCTCGCATTAGCACGGATGCAGAAACAACAAAGAGAATTGTGGAGGCGTTCGACGCTAGCCCATAAAAATCAACCCGCCAAGCTGCACGTGAGCAGTGATTTGTTTTGTTCTATTGTTGTAATTTGAAGGATTCTCTTTCCAATGATAACATCATATTTCCTTTAATAATAATATTTTCGTCACAAAATGCGATCAAACGTATAGTCATATTTCTGAATCACTCTGTAGATCTCACTCACTTTAGTCCACTAGATTTGCAGAATTCATTCTGAAATGTATAATTCTCACTAGTGAAAAAAAAAGTAGCTCATTGATTATAAATAAATATCAGTACGTCCACCATTGTGGTCTCGAGGTAGCGTGCGGAGGGTCCGGGTTCGATCCCCAGTCAGGAAGAACTTTCTGGGCGAGGTTTTTTCGGGATTTTTCCTCACTTGTAAGACAAATGTCAAGAACATTTAAGACCCAAACGGTCCCCGAACATCATATGGCCATCATAATTCATATTCGCCTTAGGCCTATATTAAGTTTAGGATTAAAGACTATTGGCGTACTACTTGATTCACATTCAAATGTAATTACCATAAAATTATTTTAAGTAGGCCCTATACAGTATTTGTAACGAGGCACGTTGAAAATAATGGAAGTCGAAGGGCCTATATTTACTGATATATCTTTTATTCAATGTCCCACGTTGTCATTTCGACATTTCTGATGTTCTCTCCTGCCATTGGCATAATTGTAACCCACTTCTGAGGTTGAGGCGCCTGGAAAGAGGGGAGCCACATATTCCAAATCCGAAATTAAGTAATGTCATCTAAATGCGAGTGAGGAAACAGTGTTAATTGTACGGAGGTGTATAAGCGTTAAATTGAATATATTTGTTTATCCTTATTTGTATATTCCGATCATCATCTCATGTATAATCATGATACAATCATCGAGTACGCCATGTTCATTTTGTCAGGTGCCGTGTTTACATGCACTTTCTAATTAATATTCATTTGGTTTCTACGTACATGGGGCAGATGACGTTCTGTAGCTAGGATAGTTAATCCACAAAATTGATTGGTTCAGTTCCTGATAGCTATACATTTTTAATTGCAATCAAGTAGCTTAGTGGATACAAGGTCTCTTGGTTTTTAATTATTCCACTGTAAGCTAAATGTTTCCCATTAGGGAGGCCAAGATCCTTAAGAGCTGCGGATGAAGTGATTCACGATTCTTACCCAACGACACGAGTTTTTTAGCGGCCAGTCCTATATTCTAACCGACTTTACCCCTGTAAAATTTCCGATACTCATTTTACAGGATGCCGAACGAACATTATACTGTAAAAGAACACTATACTGTATCAATAACGAAGAAAAATCAAGTTGTGCCAAACAGATACTAGAAATGGGTCATCTGTTCGATAAAATCGATAATACTATGTCAGTACTACACAGACAGTATAACAACAAGAGTATCAGCATCCTTGAATATATAGATTCCAAAAGAAGCAAAGAATACAGAACTACTCAATGAGAATACACCCGCAGACCTAAACCTGTTGTACATCTTACACAACATCAGTACCAGTTAAAATGCAGAAGATTAAATACTGCTTTTGCAAGGCCTCCATAGTGGAACTACCTTATGAAGTTTGAGGACGACTGACTCACCAGGTACCAATTTTATATTTAATACCTCATTATACTCCAGTCACAAATGAGTGAAGACTGAGCAGCGATCTACTGTTAAGATATACGTAGTGTTTACTTATAATTAGGGTGTACTGTTTGGGGATAAAGTGCAATACAGCGGTTTCAGGTTTATTACCCCTTTGAAGTGAGCTTTTACATACCTTAGTATGTAATAGTAAACAACATGTAGAGCACAATGATTCAAATGTTCGTAACCACAATACACAGGGTTTTAAACACCAGTCAATACTGTGTTCAGTAACATCATTTTATTTAACTCTTTTCTTTAAAATTTGCGTCTCTAGCATTCCCAAATCAAATTTGGGTGTGAAAGGGCTGATGCCTCTTATTTCAGGTTTGAGGTCCTATTAAGTATAGTAATTTTTTTGGACCAAAGAGAGATGAACAGACAGGTGAATACAGAAGACTATGTAATGGTGAGGGGACACGCCGTAGCGTAGTGGTTAAGGCACTGCACTACAAGTCGGAAGGTCGAGGGTTCGAGTCTCGGCGGGGCCAGGATTTTTTTAACTGACCCAAATCCTCTGGCGGCACTATGGCTCTGGGATCGACTCAGCATCTAACGGAAATGAGTACCAGACGCTTGTTCTGGGGGTAAAGGCGGCCGTCACGCAGGGCGTGACATGAAGTGCCAATTGTCTAGAAAAGTGGGAGCCTTAACCTCCTACTACCCCAAGGGCCTCCTGAGGCCCTACATACGTATTCTTTATAATAAGAACAGTTAAGCAGTGTAGACTGCTATAGGCAGGACATGTGGCACGAATGGGGAATGAAAGACGTGCATGGAAGCTTCTTGTAGGAAAACCTGAAGGAAAACGCCTAGTTGATATGGATGAGGTGGGAGAATAACTAACTATGATTTGAGGGAAGTACAGTAGATTATACAGGGAATGATTGGGAAACATTAGCTCAGGATAGGGATATATGGAGAACTTATGTTCGCGCGGCCATGAGAACCTACGGGTTCGATGGTGCCAGTGAGTTAGTTATTAAATCTACAACGAGACCCGCAGTTTTGCTTCCCTTCCAACAATGGATATTACAGCATATCGATATTTTTCATTAAAGCTTGATTAAAAAATAAAAGTGGCATCTGAAGTAACAGTTATAAATCACAGAGCATCGGAATGAGTGCAACATTTATAAAAGTTGCTGCCTACAAAAATAAAATGCTGAAAATCACTGAACCTTGAATGCACGTTCTGCGAGATAAATAAATGAAGTTGTCACTATGTATTGTTATATAATGGAGAAAAAATCAATTTGAAGTCCTAGAAGAGTAATAATGTGTACAGTGGTTAAATTAATAACATTTCACTTTTACAACGTTGGATACTTTTTAAAGGAAAATTCGAAGGAATGTTACCCATTCAGGTTGTTCTCGTGAATATAATAAAAAAATCACCAATCTCATCCAGCAGACACCAAAAAAACCACGACAAAGATGTGTGTGTGTATATATATATATATATATATATGTATTTGTGTATATATATATATAAAGTAAAAGTAAAGTGATCCCACAACAGACCCGGAGGCCCTTGGGGTAGTAGGAGGTTAAGGCTCCCACTTTTTCTAGACAATCGGCACTTTATGTCAGCCGGGTTGTCAGCCCTGCGTGACGGCCGCCTTTACCCCCAGAACAATCGTCTGGTACTCATTTCCGTTAGAGGCTGAGTCGACCCCAGGGCCATAGTGCCGCCAGAGGGTTTGGGTCAGTTTAAAAATCCTGACTCCAACGGGACTTGAACCCTCGACCCTCCGGCTTGTAGCTCAGTGCCTTAACCACTACGCTACGGCGGGCCCCATATATATATATATATATATATATCCCCATATATATATATATATATATATATATATATATGGTATGGAGGGCTTAGGGCAGTAATATGATAAGCCACATTATGTTAAGAATTTATTACAATGATAGCAAATAAATGTTTTGAAACATCCATAAAATCAATATGTGCGCCAGTGATGAGTTAAAACATATAGACACACAATGTATGATTTGCATTCACTGTCTATAATCGATACTAGTAAAATTCATTGAGGTATTAGTTCACAGTAATATAATGTACGGTTAAAAACTTTAAAATAGTTACCTTGTAGGTCCGTCTCCTCAACTTAAGTTCTTTTAAAACTCTGTAGGCCTTTCGGGACTAGTTCCATCATCAACAGAATGCATTAGGTCCGTTCTTGTTGACCCTTGTTGAAGCACTGACTTGGTTGTGAGAATTTTGTACAGAGGATTGTATGGATTAGGTGTGTATTCATTGAGAATCAGGTTGTTGTTGATTTCTCTTAGGATTGCGATTTCCTCCAGTATATTTATCCTCGTTGGAAGTGTTTTCTCTATGTACTATTATGAGGGTGTTATCGATGTTATGCATATAGTGTCCAGCCTGAATTACATATTTTGCGTAACTTGATTTTCCTCCATTATAAATGAAATCTCTAAAATGTTCCTTGAATCTAATGTTGAAGCTTCTGTTAGTTTTTTCCAATGTAGAATTTATTGCAGTCTGTACATGTTAATTTGTAGATGCCTTTATTGTTGAATTCATCTATTTCTTCGATGTTGTTGTTTATTAAATTGTTTAATTTATTATCAGTTCTGTAGGATATATTTATATTTTTATCGAGCTTTTTTAGTGTGTGTTGGCCAATTTTAATGTTTCTTTACCAGTGTACGTGAGAGTTATCCATTTCTTGCTATTTTCATTGGATTCTTTTTTCAAGTTTGGTTATGTTGGTAATGTTTTTTTCTTTTTTGTTTGTTTAGGATTTTATTTATTATTTGTTTGTTGTAGCCTTTAATTTTTGCTATGTGTTTTGATGTAATTTAATTCCTTATTATTATTATTATTATTATTATTATTATTATTATTATTATTATTATTATTATTATTATTATTATTATTATTATTATTATTATTATTATAAGGAATTAAATTACACCAAACACATGGCAAAAATTAACGGCTACAACAAACAAATAATAAATAAAATCCTAAACAAACAAAAAAGAAAAAACAACATAACCAAACTTGAAAAAAGAATCCAATGAAAATAACAAGAAATAGATAACTCTCACGTACACTGGTAAAGAAACATTAAAATTGGCCAACACACTAAAAAAGCTCGACAAGAATATTAATATATCCTACAGAACTGATAACAAATTAAACAATTTAATAAACAACAACATAGAAGAAATAGATGAATTCAACAATAAAGGCATCTACAAATTAACATGTACAGACTGCAATAAATTCTACATTGGAAAAACTAACAGAAGCTTCAACATTAGATTCAAGGAACATTTCTGAGACTTCATTTATAATGGAGGAAAATCAAGTTACGCAAAACATGTAATTCAGGCTGGACATCATATGCATAACATCGTTAACATCCTCACAATAATACATAGAGAAAACATTCCAACGAGAATAAATATACTGGAGGAAATCGCAATCCTAAGAGAAATCAACAACAACCTGATTCTCAATGAATACACACCTAATCCACACAATCCTCTGTACAAAATTCTCACAACCAAGTCAGTGTTTCAACAAGGGTCAACAAGAACGGACCTAATGCATTCTGTTGATGATGGGACTAGTCCCGAAAGGCCTACAGAGTTTTAAAAGAACTTAAGATGAGGAGACGGACCTACAAGGTAACTATTTTATAGTTTTTAACCGTACATTATATATCTGTCTATAATGCCATATTCAAGACATAACCAAATTTATTATAGATAGACGAAAATATTGGAAGGGTCATATAGAAAGAATGGAAGAAAACCGATTTGCAAAAAGAACTAAAGAAGATAGACCAATGGACGGGAGAAGAACAAGAGGGTTAGTGTTTATAATTTTCTGAAACAATAAAATCCTTATATCTCAGAAAGAACAATATGTGGCTTATCATGTTATTGCTCTAAGCCCTTTCATATCGTCGTGGTGGCTGCAATAGGTCGTATGTCACCAACAATCAGAAATGTGTTTTATTGCATAATCTTAACCAGCATACACCTTTGCACAAGCTGCAAATGATCCTATGTCATCCAGGAATAATTCATAATATTATAATATAATTTTAATAATCACCTTAAATATAATAATATTCGTAGAGATAATCGGTTTTTTAGCGTAGGCTACAGAAAAGTTTAAAAAATGACATACAACCTTTTGCAGTCACCACGACGATATATGAGTGCGTGAGCATAGAGAAGTGCGTGAGTGAGTGCATACGCGAGTGAGTGAGTGAGTGCGTGCGTAGGTTGAACATTCCCGAGTGAGTGCGTGCGCAGGTTGAACATTCCCGAGTTCGCAATTTTTGTTTTTTTCGGAACCAAATTCGGCATATAGCAATCAAATGCATTATAGTTGAGTTCGTTACCAGTAAAATCGGATCATTATGAATTGTCATCTGAAATGAAAATTTAAAAATAGCTGTAGTAGTCGCAATCTTCGACTTTTTTTTTACAACGAATCTCAGTATAAGCTATTGAAAAAACAATGAAGTTATTCTCCAATACATCATCGAAATCTTAGCATTCCTGGAGTTTCTAAAACTTCATTTAATTCTTCTGTAGTTACTAATCCGATGATGCGTCATTATTATAGCAGTTATCTCCATCATTTTCATGTTGATCTTTATTATTCAATTTACTATCATATCATAGGAATTTAAATAATTCATCCACTCATATATTGCACTATTGTTTATTTATAGTTTGTCATATAGAAGCAAGGGTTTAGCTGAAGCCCGAAATTAAAAAATCGACATAGCAATCACCATGTTTGATTTGCTCAATGATCTATATACCATACAATTTAATTAATTCTTAAACTGGCAAATGTATCCTATAAGACACATTGGTTAATTTTACAAGGGATGAATGGAAAATATTAGCTCTGGACAGGTGTATGGGGATTATGTCGGCGCGGCCATGAACCTATAGGTTCGATAGTGCCAGTTATATGGTTTAGTTACATATAGAACTACACTTTTAATGGAAATGTAGAGTTAATGGCAAATGGGAGAAATTTTCAAGAAATGGCTGAATTCAAAAACCTAGAAAAATAATTATAAACAAGAATTAGGTGCAGAATGAAGTTAAACATAAACTAAGCTCTGAAAAAGTATCATATTATGCAATACAAGGGTTCTCGTCATGTTGATCTTTCAAAAAGTTAACCTGAAAATATAAAACTTATTTTTCCAGTATTATTATAGGCATATGGAATAGAAACATAGACTCTTACTTTAAAGGAGGAGAAAAGATTACGAGTATTTGAAACTACAGTTCTTAGGAATTTTTTGAAACCAAAGAGAGACTAACAGACAGGTGAATGGAGAAGACTACTTAATAGTGAGCTACATGATCTTCAAGGAAAACTATATAGGGCCTAATAAGAACAGATAATTTTCGTATATTGTAATGGGCAAGATATTTGGCACGAATGGGAAATGAAGAAGGGCATGGAAACTTTTATGTTTAGGAAAGCGCCCATTAGACAGACCAAAAATGAGGTGGGAGAATAACATTAACCATGATTTGAAGGAGGTAAATTATACAGGGATGATTGGAAAACATGAGCTCAGGATAGGGATGTATTGAGAGCTATGTCCATGAACATACGGGTTCGATAGTGCCAGTGAGTTAATGTGTCAACATGGCCGCAAATGTCAGGGAAAGCGCACTGTTTTTCATAAATATAATTACGAGGGTTTTCATTTTACTTTTACGGAGTGCGAGTTAATCAGCAATGTAAATTGAAAGTTGTTCACAAATACGTTGCCCTTATTGATTATTACTGCATCACTATTTAACATAAAGCACACTTTTATTGACCCATTACAGTATATTAGTCCTTCATTAGAATAAGGTTTTATTTTATTTTTCTTACAAGATGATAAACTTTTATAAAAATAGAGGTTAAGTGATCCCACTACAAACATTAAGAGGTCCTAGGGGTAGTAGGACTTTAGGGACCCATCTTTGCACAATATATGAGTCGAGATATCAGCCGTGTGTGACGATAGGTTTTACCCAAACATTTTACGGCTGGTACTCATTTCCATTAGAGGCTAAGTTAGATGCCATATTATGGTACTTCCAGAAAGTTTAGGCTCCTTAAAAAGTCTCATCTCCATCGAAAATCGACCGCTACCTCCAGCCTTATAGCATACTGTCTTACTAACTTCGTGCTCCAATGAAATTTTGTTTTTAGTGATAATGAATGAGTTAAAAGCTTTATGAATACAGTTTGAGCTTGATTTTAGAAAGTATTGTTTATGCGCGTTAAACACACACACATGCCTACATTCATAGACATAAATTATACATACACACACAGAAAGTTGAAAAAAAAATTGTCCAGCAAAATATGAATAGCGCTAAGTGCATATTAAAAATGAGGATCATTCATTTCATGAACCAATCTAAATTAATCCATTTGACATTATGCTTTTTATAACGTAAATAATGTAATTTTATATAGCTGTCCCATATTAATTCTTAATTGTTCTTATTATTTTACATCATTTAAAGGATATTTTATGTTAAGAAATAATGGTATAATCCTTACTTGTGTTTTGATGTCTCGTTTTTCCACATTCTGTGTAGCAGAGAACTCTATCTAGCTTACTAGTAAATAAAAAAATAGTTTTAAAAAACTAAAACAGCACGCTTTATTAGAAAACCGAACTCAAAAATGAAAAATAATTTTAATTTCCAACACGCTTGGGATAAATTTAAAGTGGTCAACAAAAAAATCATCTCCAACACATATAGAATTATCAACAAAAAGAAAATAATTTTACAATCAAAAGCGTGGGGTGCTCTATATCAATTAACATTTTTGATAATAAACAGATATTGGTAAAAGTAAAGTCTCTACGAAGAACATGTAAAAATCATAAAAAGCACCCCACGCTATTGATGGTAAAATTATTTTCTTTTTGTTGATAATTCTAGTTTTATTCTATATGTGTTGGAGATGATTTTTTTGTTGACCACTTTAAATTTATCCCAAGCGTGTTGGATATTAAATTTATTTTTCATTTTTGAGTTCGGTTTTTTAATAAAGCGTGCTGTTTTAGTTTTTTAAAACTATTTTTTATTTTTTCATTTTTCAGTTTTAATATTTTACAGAATAAGGTAAGCATGTAAATAAATATCTTTAAATTCCATACCATTGTAGTATGAACTAAAAGTATTACTCTTCTAAAAAAAATTTTCCCCAGCCGGATTCGAACCAGCGACCTATGGATTACTGAAATTGTATACCACTAGTTCACCGCTCTACCAACTGAGCTCTTAAAACGATTGGCTAATACTCGTAAGTCGACAAGTCCGTAACCTATTATATCAGTTTTAATTTTTTTGATTTTCTGATGATTCTGACCAGGAATTTAGAAACAAAATAAGAAATTATTGTAGTGCCACGGGTCCTTTACAAGTATACAAAGTTTCAAGTCGATCCAATATCTCGAAGTGGGTGAAAATCGTGTTCAAAGATTCCGTTACATAAATACAAACTTACTTACTTACTTACTGGCACTATCGAACCCGTAGGTTCATGGCCGCGCGGACATAAGCTCTCCATACATCCCTATCCTGAGCTAATGCTTTCCAATCATTCCCTGTATAATCTACTTCCCTCAAATCAAAGTTAATGTTGTTCTCCCACCTCATTCTTGGTCTACCAACTGGGCGTTTTCCCTCTGGCTTTCCTACAAGAAGCTTCCATGCACGTCTTTCATTCCCCATACGTGCAACATGTCCTGCCCATCGCAGTCTACGAGACTTAACTGTTCTTATTATATCTGGCTTCCTATAAAGACCATGTAGTTCATTGTTATGAAGTCTTCTCCATTCACCTGTCTGTTCATCTCTCTTTGGTCCAAAAATTTTCCTAAGAACTTTATTCTCAAATACTCGTAATCTCCTTTCCTCCCTTAAAGTAAGAGTCCATGTTTCGCACCCATATAATATAACTGGTAGAATAATAGTTTTATATATTTCAGCTTAACGTTTTTTGAAAGGAGTTGGGACATCAAAAGTCTCTGCAATGCATAATAGCATGCATTTCCAGAATTGAGCCTATGTTTAATTATTTCTTTGTGCGTCTCATTCCTATTTGTGATTATTGTTCCTAGGTATTTGAATTCAGCCACTTCCTCAAAATTTCCCTCATTTGTCATTAGCTGTCCATTTCCATTATATACTGAATTTCTACCTGTGACCATATATTTACTTTTACTGATATTTACTTCCAGTCCTAATTTCTTAGTGTTACTCAATAGTGTGTGCGTGTTGACATAAATACAAAGACACTTTTTTTTTATTTTCTGATGATTCTGGCCAGTATTTTGGAAAATAAATGTGAAATTATTGTATTGTCACGGGTTCTTTACAAGTATACAAAGTTTCAAGTCGATCCAATGTCTCTAAGTGGTTGAAAATCGTGTTCAAAGATTCCGTTATATAAATACAAAGACACTTTTTTTTATTTTCTGATGATTCTGGCCAGGATTTTAGAAAATGAATATGAAATTATTGTATTGTCACGGGTCCTTTACAAGTATACAAAGTTTCAAGTCTATCCTATGTTTCTAAGTGGGTGAAAATCGTGTTCAAAAATTCCGTTACATAAATACAAATACATTTTTTTTGATTTTCTGATGATTCTGGCCAGGATTTTAGAAAATAAATATGAAATTATTGTATTGTCACGGGTCCTTTACAAGTATACAAAATTTCAAGTCGATCCAATTATTTTAAGTGGGTGAAAAACGCGTTGAAAGATTCAGTTACATAGATGGATAGATGGATAGATGGATAGATAGATAGATAGATAGATAGATAGATAGATAGATAGATAGATAGATAGATAGATAGATAGATAGATAGATAGATTCGTAGATAGATAGATAGATAGAGGTCAAGCTAATATAAAGCGTGTAAAAAAGCTAATATTGGCAAATCTTACCTCTCTCATATTTAAGTCCTTCCACTTCTCCTTAATATACACTTTAAAACGTCAAAACCTTACTTTTCTAAAACAATAATTTGTATTTAATATGATGTCAATTAATTCACTGTAATTTTTATAAGAACATATATTTATTTTAATATGTATTAGTGTTAATAGGTCTCGATCACTTTCACGTACACTTAATTCAAATACATTAAATCAACACTAAACATTGTATACGCATGATGAAGAGATGATTGTATAGAAGTTTCACATAGAAAATTGTGTTTGTACGAGAAGTTTTTGTCAATGTGACCAGTAAAAGTGAATCGATTATACTGACGAACGATGCAATTTTGAGCTTTCCGCAGATTGAATCTTAAGTGTGACTCGGAGGCTTGACCTACTAATGCTATCCAGTCCGTCATCATTATATAGTGAAACTTAACCACGGATACCCGTACATAGTACGTAATCAATTTAACGGTTTCGCGAGTAATGACCTTTGTTTTCATCTGAAATATAAATAAATAAATTTTACACTCTGCCGAGACTTTTCTTAAAACTTGGACTTACCTCCGTGTTACTCGTAAATCATAATTAAATACAAGATCTTCGTGCAGGAACCAGTTTTAAAAAATGCTTATAACCTTGCACTAAAAAAATAAAATATGCATTAATCCATGTGTTATCAAATTAACTATGCACTATCATTTCACGAAATATGCAAGGAGAAAGACTTCGTGTCTGAGAATGAGTTATTCTGCTCCTAACTCACTGGCTCTATTGAACCCGTAGGTTCATGGCCGCGCGGACATGAGTTCTCCATAAATCCCTATCTTCAGCTAATGTTTTCCAATCATTCCCTGTATAATCTACTTCCCTCAACTCATATTTAATGTTATTCTCCCACCTTATTCTGTATTTTCCTTCTGGTTTTCCTATAAGAAATTTTTAGCATTTTTCCTCTGGTTTTCCTATACAAGTTTCCATGTCCCTCTTACATTCCTCATTTGTGCCACATATCCTGTCCATCGCAGTCTGAGACTTAACTGTTCTTATTAGTTGTTTTGCTCCTATGCGCCTAAAATCATTTATAGCGCTCGGACATAGGACGTACAAAATTAATCAGTATGGATTATCTACCTACGAACCAGAAACACGGATTTACGGATTAATTCAAATTGTCAAACTACAACTTTATTAACAAACATCAGCAGAACAGAGATCGTCGCACGTAATTCTTAAAATATTATTTGGTGAACTCGAAAGAAATTTAAGTCCAACCTCATCGCCTAATGCCGACCAAACCACACATTTTTGGCTACGAGTTAAAGTAAAGTGAACATTTTTTTAAATATGTTCACCAACCACTGTGGTCTCGGGGTAGCGTCGCTGCCCCATTCGCAGTGGCTCCGGGTTCGATACCCGGTCGGGACAAGTTTTCTGGGTATTGCAATTTTTCGGAGTATTTTCTCACCTGTAAGACAAATGTCAGAAAACGTTAAGGCCTAAACGGTCCCCGAACATCGTCTGGCCATCGTAATCATCATTATCGTATTCGCCCCTATGTTTGTACGAATGTGTGTTTTTGTCTTAATGTTGTATTGTCTCGGAGGAGGCCTTGAAATTGAGCTGTTAACTCATTCAAGGAGGCTTTCCATGTCGTTGTGTAGTCAATAAAGTATGTGTGTGATCAATAGTTTAAAATCCCTCTCCCAACAGGTCGAGCCGCTGGAAGGTCCGGAATGGCATGTAAAGAGTGAGAGGTAATATTTAGACATGAAATGGAATTTTATATATATTTCGGTGGGTATTACAATAATTTTCAAATATATTGTAAAGTATGACAATCTAAAAAAAATGTACAAATTTTCTTGATAAGATGGGAATAGAAAACATTCTTAACCAACTATATTATATCCTAAAAGAAATTTTTAGTTATTAAATAAGGCGAAAGGGTATTTTCTGAATACAAAACAGTTTGACACACAATGCACTAATTTTGAAAAGAACATTTGGGGATGTTTGTTGGCATATTTGACTCTCATCTTGAATATACATTTTTGGACTTTCGATGGTACATTAATGTGAAATATATATTATATTCCTTGTTTCATATCACTTCTACGCGTTTTCAGCGTTTTTTAACACGGTGTATAATACCGTTGTCGTAATGTCTTAAAGGGAGTCGAAGATTTTTCTAATTAGACTTACTATGGTAAATTCAATATCTGGTAAAGTTAAATAACGGAACTAACAAATGCATTGGTTTCTATTTGAAAATAATATACTTATCAAAATTAAAACTTCTTAATTTATTGCAGAAATAAAGTTGCTTCGTGATGCGTTTTATGAATTCCCTCAAACGTCCCTAAGGGCAATGTTTTATTTAGTTATAGAGAAATATGGAAGCTAGAGATTTAAGGAAAGAAGATTCTTTAGATAGAAACCTGTGGTGACAAATCACTTTGGGTTAAAGGAGAAACACTATATTGTAGAATAGTCCTAACTAAAAAAAATTATTTATTCTTAATAGTTTTACACTGTTTTTAAATATAATCATCATCATAACCATTCATGAATGGTGGCCAACATTGACATGTTTCGGTCTGAACTAGACAGGGTCTAAAAGTCGTTTTTGTGGACGTCCAGGTCGTCGTCGTCCTCGTGGGCGAAACCGAAGAACTGCACTAGGGATCCTAGTTGGTGACATTCGAGATACGTGTTGCAGTCATCTGTCTCTGTAGGTGGATATCTTTTCTTCTAATGTTTGCTTGTGAAGTTCCTTTAAAATATCTTAATTCCTCTGATCTCTGATGGTCGAGTAGAGTATATCCAGCAGTTCGGTGCATGAATCTCATTTCTGCAGCTCTTAATCTGATGATGCATTCTTTCTTAGAACCCAGATTTCACTTCCATGCAGTTAAGGTCGGGAGGGCGAGAGTTTTATATAATTTGAGCTTGAATGTTTTTTTTTACAAGATGTGGTTTTAAAATATTATTTATTAAGCCTAATATTTGTAAAAAATAATATGAGTTTTATATTGATGTCGTTCTCGCCTTGATAGGAAATGTTACATCCTAGGTAGGAGAAGTTATTAACTTGCTCTAAAATTGTAGTCTCAATCATTATTTTGCTACGTATTAGATATATGCCTCGGAATGCAATTATTTTGGTTTTATGAGTTGAAATGTTCATGCCATAGTCTTTTGTGGCGTTATGTAGAGTAAATATGCCTTTTTGTAACATATATTCTCATTTAGCAATTACTACCCGATCGTCAGAAAATAACATGTTAAAGTTTTATGTTATTTGTAATCTGAATTCTGAATGTGTATTTTTTATGCTAGTGACGTAGTCCTATGTCCTATATATATGTTGAAAGGTGTTAGTGATAAGGGGCAGCCTTGTCGTACTCCTTTGTATTCTGAGGTAGTATTATTGAACTTAATTTGTATGGTATTATTTTCATAAATATTATAGATGTTTTAATATCATGTTGATATAAAAATAACAATTAATTTCAAAATAACGTAATAAAAACTGTACAATAAAAAATAGTAAAATAATATATTGGATTAATAAAAATAAGAAAAAGTAATCTACCTATATTATATTAATGAGTCAAATATTATCAATTCAAAGAAAATTCTCTGATATTTGTGTGAAATATAGATTAAAATGTATTTTCATAAAGGATACAAGTTTTGTTTAGATAAGAAAAACGTGAATACTTTTAAGATTATACCGAATTTAAATGGGAACAATTGTATTTAGTAGATTTTTATATCTTCCTGCGCCTAATTAAAACGATGTCACTCTATGCCAACCTTGTCTCTTCTAATATTTTATCTAATAATGCTTAAACCTTCATCGATGCAGACTAGTATTCCTCTTTTCCTTTTGTAGGGTGAAGTCCATTCTAGATTTTATTTTTTATATCTTAAAAAGAGGAATGCCGCGATTACTACGCACAGTAAACTGCATTCACAGGACCACTGGTTACTTCCTAAATTATTTTAAAAATATATTAAGGTAACCAATTACCAGTACCGAGAAATTGTGAGATATGTGTTTTAATACACATAAGTCTACTGATAAATGTATTGCTGACATAACAGTTTCAGTAATTCCGGACCGTCATAATGTGGTTAAATCAAATATCAAATTCAAGTTATGGTATTGATAATATTTGACCTACATTATACATCGAGAACGATATTCAGGATGCTGGGACTTTCAACCACTTTCTCAGTAAATCACGCATAAAATATTTTAATGTAGAAACCAGCACGTAATGAGAACTATTGCTTGTTGTTGAAGCAATGTACTACGTAGTTCTGACCAAGTCTATTTGTAGAGTTCACATCACACAGGCCTCGTGTGAAGTGTGGTCATCACGATTTTCAGTAATCACCTTGGCCTTCGCATGCTTGACCAGTCATATAATATCGAATAGAAATTGTGAAAGTAGTTGTGACCTCATATTAAAAATGTTACTCTTCATATTTACCTACAATATATGAATGGATAGATTAACTTTTTTTTTAAATTTTGCTGGCAAATCATATTCAAATAAATATTTACCGAACGAGTTGGCTCGGACATTAAAGTTTAACACTCATATTCGGCAGGGTTTGGTTCAAACTCCGCGAGCGATCATCTTGATTAAAGTGTTTCCTGGTTTTTCAAGGTCAAGGTATTTCTTTACTAGAAATTTAAAAATGCATTATTATAGCCCATTTCATTACATACATATATATATATATATATATACATACATACACACACATATATTTTGTATTGTATTGTAAGCCTATGTTTTCCCTTTACAGAGATGTAGGCGCTCTCCCCCTACAAGGAAGAATTTGAACCATACTAATTTAGTTACACTTGTTTTCGTATAGATGTCATTTTGAGTGGTCCATGGTCAGCGTTCCGCCTCATACTGACATCTACACACATATCTAATATATAAAAATGTTTGATTGTTTGTTTGTTCGTACTTTATGCGCGGTCATACCGTTGATCCGATTGTGATGGGGTTTTTGCAAAGTGTTCAGGAGATTCCCGGGATGAACATAGTCTATAAGAGAGTTGAGATACTCAACTCCTAATATCCTTAAAAAAAACACCCTTTGTAGTGAAAAACGTGAAAAAGTCCCTTTTATTTTCCCTTAAATGGCTTACGCTGCCTAAACCATAACAAATACACAAAATTAATGTATACAGAATTGAATATCTTAAAAAAAACTCTACAAAAAAGTCCGCGACAGCATATGTTTATCTTTTACAGATAACACACAATAGTCATTTTTGTCTTTCATTGATGCCTAGGAGATCGGGAAAAGTAGATTCCCGGGCAAGCATGTCCTGCCATACCATTCATCCGTTTGTCATGGGGCTTTTTGCAAAATGTTCAGGATTTTCGCGGGAAGGTTATAGGTTATAAAAGAGTTTTAATGTTCAAGCTCTTCACCCTTAAAAATCACCATCTGTAGTGAAAAAAACGTGAAAAAACGTCGCTTTTTGTAAGCTTTAATGGCTTACGCTGCCTAAACCATGACAAATACACAAAATTATTGTACACAGAATTGAATATCTCAAAAAAAAAACTCTACGGAAAAGTCCGCGACAGAATATGTTTCTTTTAAGGATAATTCGCAATAACCATTTTTGTCTTTCGTTGATGCCAAGAAGATCGGGATAAGTAGATTCCCGGGCAAGCATAGCAGCGCACGGCGGGTATTCTTTTATGGATAATTCAAAATAACGAATTTTGTCCTTCAGCTCATTTATGCCAAGTACATCGGGATGCGTAGATTCCCGGGTAACGCCGGGTAATCAGCATGGGATATCTAAAAATAATAACGTTATAAATTTATATTCATTTTTCCTTTTACTTATTCAACTAAATGCAAAAACACATCATTTATTTAGGAGTAGCAGCGCACGCCGGGTATTAGCTAGTATATGTGTGTATATATATTGTGGTCTCGGGGTAGCGTGCTGCCTTGTCACGCAGCGGGCCCAGGTTCGATCCCCGGTCGGGACAGTTTTTCTGGGTGAGGTTTTTATCGGGGTTTTTCCTCACCTGTAAGACAAATGTCAGGAAAACTTTAAGGCCCAAACGGTCCCCGAAATCATATGACCATCGCAATCATCATCATTCATATTCATCTTAGATTAAGCTTAGGTTTAGGGACTCTCCTGGCTCACCATCATCATCATCATCATCACCCATCATATCATCGGGGCAACGTAACCCCGCCTTTCAGGCGCCCCAACCTCAGAAGTGGGTTACAAGTACGCCATGCCAGGAGAGAAACCAGGAATGTCGAAAGACAAACCTGGGGCATTTGAAAAAAAATAATAATTTAAAGTAGATTTACGGAAAATAAACTATGTAACAAACACAATAATATAAATTCTCAATCTAGTGAAAAGTGATATTATCTTGAAAGTTGAAGTGCGTGTATGTGTATATATATATATATATATTCCACAACGAGTACTAAAATTTTCATAAGAAAGATTTCAAATCAAGAAGAATTATTATATTTAATTTTTATCATATTTAATCTGTACACAGGCCCTATTCTGGTTGTAATGTTGGAAACTGATAGAGTGCAACACATTTATTTCAGGTTAAGTACTATTTTCACAGACCAAGTGCGTCGATAACGGTACATAATGGTAAACATTAGATAAACAGTGTAATTCAATAAATGATAATTTTTTTTGCCACAATTACACAGAGTTCAAAACAGCAGTCAATACTGTGTATGCTTACATAAACAGTACATCTACAGTATATAATCCGAAACTGGGAACTTCCATATTGACATACGTAGACATTCTTCAGCCGTTGTATTATAAAGAGAGTGACTCAAGTATAACCTGTGTCAAACTACAAATAGGAACATAGCCTACCATTACTACGACATTATAATGACGAATGTACTGGTATCACAATAATTCTAAATACATACACATATTATAAAATATTTTGTATAGTTCCAGGGTCGTAGCAAATGACACGTCTTCTTGGAGACATAATTGAATTTAATTGAATTGAGTATATTAACTCATATTTATTAAGTCTTTGTAAATTTTAATTGTCATCTTCTTAGATCAGTCATTATTTCGTATTTTTCCGATATGTAAGATAGCTCTGTCGAGTTATAGTTATTTTTTGTTTGCACCATACTGTACCTAATCGCACCAATAGCAAATTCATTAATCTTGCTATCTTCCTGTCACTAGCTTATGATGAAAAGTCTATACAGCATATCGTGCTACTGTAAACTTTTTTTAATCTATCCCTACACTAAACATTAAGGGGGATTCACACCTTCAGTTTATTTGCGCAGTATATCACATGTGACGTCATGTCTGAGCGGTAAACTGTGTATACTGCACAATTAGCCCGGCATTTACGTAAATGAGAAATGGATCCTGTTTTTTCAATGACTATTTAACTCATGCCCCAAATGGGAGTCATTGACCAATCACATTTCAATGATTTTTTATTTACAACCAATCACAGTCGTTTTTCACCCGATTTTATCCATTTAATTTTATCACTTTAAAATCGAATCCCTCCTTTTTAAAATTCTGAATAGGTCATAGCATTATTTTGCAGTGACTGCATGTGGCTACCAGATTGTGTGTATATATATATATATATATATATATATATATAGTGCACGAATGTAACCAGATTCTGCTTGCGGGATATAATAGAAAAACATTTGTAACAATTGATTATACCACAAAAAGCACTGTTTCTTAAACGTATTATTTCCCAGGAATTTACGTTCCTGAAAAATATAATTGACATATTTACATCATAGGACATCAGCAAATAATTAATAACTTATAATGTTGGTAATACATTTCTCCACTAGGGTGCATTCTTACAATATTGCGAACCTTTGGCAATAAATAATATGATCTGGTTGCACTGACGAACAAATTAAGCATAACAATCGTTTCTCATTTGTATTCAAACATCGCCGTTTACATTAAATATATAAATATTTTAAAATAACTATATTTAAATAATGATTTATGAGTAAACAGCTTAATTTTATTCGTTAAATAGTCCTAACAAATGCCACGAGTGGTTTCCAAATTCTCTAGATAAATTGGAAATAACTCGTGACATTGCTTATTATAAACTGGACAGTTCACGTAGTTCATCGTACAGTGTGCTCAGTTACCGGCCTAACTGCATCATGGCCACTGCTAAAAAGATGCGTTTTTTGATTCTTATAGAAGACTACCGATCTCTTTCCGCGCTTTGGAATATAAAAAGCGTTTCATATTCCAACCGTGTAAAAAAAAGAGGCCGCGTAGGCCTACGATATTTTGATTGAAAAACTTAAACCTCTAGAGCCTGGTGCCTCATGTGAAGTATGTTAAAAAGTAAACAATTTAAGACCCGTTTTTCGGAAGGAGTTGAAAATGTGCATGAATAAAAGACATTTGGAGCTTCAATAGTTTATGTTAATGTTCCGAGCGTGTAGTATTTCTCTGAACTGATGTTTCTGGTGGACTACTCGTAGCATACTCCTGATTCAACTGATTCAATAATTGTACCGGGCAATAACAACAATCAGGATTCGATAAGTAAACGTATAATTTAATATAATATTACAATAATACTGTAAAGTCCACTGCTGTGATCTCGAGGTAGCGTGCTGCCTTGTCACGCAGCGGGCCGGGTTCGATCCCTGGTCGGGACAAGTTTCCTGGGTGAGGCTTTTTCCAGGTTTTTCCTCACCTGTAAGACAAATGTCAGGAAACTTTAAGGCCCAAACGGTCCCCGAACATCATCATCAACATAATTCATATTCAACTTAGATTAACTTTAGGGTTAAGGACTCTCCTGGCGCACCACTATCATCATCGTCACCCATCAGATCATCGGGGCAGCGTAACCCCACTTTTCAGGCACCCCAACCTCGGAAGTGCGTTCAATAACGCCAATGCCAGGAGAGATAATCATAAATATCGAAATGAAAAAATGACGGCACTGAATAAAATAATAAATAATATTGCATTATTTTTTATTATCTCAAAACAAATTCGTGAATATTCAAATTCTATTCTCTTGCCATTCATTTTTTCCTTCATCGTTAAAGTAAGTTTAGAATACATCACGAATTTGTTTGGCCGGTGTGGAAAAAACTGAACCACTGTCATTTCTCATATCAATTAGATGTCCACTATTTGAAGGTGTTGGATACTCCATTTCGAGGAAATTTTGATAACAGATCGGCTGTTGATAATTTTATTATTGACATTTTATTATTGAATGTCTTCTTAAAAATAATTTTTAGCAAAATAATTTTAATTAATATTCATCCATCCACAATAATTCTGCCCGAAGGCAGGTCCTTCACTGCATGCTGTGCTTGTAGCTTTACTAGGGAATTGTGTAGGTGTGGTAGCTTCCCACACCGGTGAAGGATGATGATGATAATAATAAGGATGATGATGGCCATATGATCTCGGGGACCGTTTGGGAAGTTTTCCTGACATTTGTCTTACAGGTGAGAAAAAACCCCAATAAAAACCTCACCCAGAAAAACTGTCCCGACCGGGGATCGAACCCGGGCCCGCTACGTGACAAGGCAGCACGCTACCTCGAGACCACAGCGGTGGACTTTAATTAATATAATTAATTTTATTAATAACTATGTTAGTGTAAACATGACTTTTATTTACATAATTGTAATCTGATCAAATCATTCTAAATTCGGCAAATTTAAAGTTTCTAAAACTACTGTGTATACTCGTATATCTGTGCATTATTTCTTAAGATTTAAAATAAGAAAAATCAAGTTTCCATATTTCTAATATGAATATTTATAGTGATGACATATTAATTCATAGGGTGAGATAATATGACATGTTAATACTGTATTTCTGTTTAATGAAGATGAAGGGCTTTTAAGATGGTGAAGCAAATTTTTTTTGTCCATTATAGCCTACATGACAATCATTCTAACTTGAAATAACATGTATCTTTCTTATAACCTTATATTTTAATATTTTAGCATTCTATTACACTTATGATGTATATAATTTAAATGACAAATCGTATGTTTCAATGATAAAATAACTATATGGAAATATGTCATTTCGATGTACATATTTAGTTAGACATTACAGCGTCCTTGTTCCTTGACCTTTGCGGATGTAACACCTTGTTTATGTTTTTCACTCAATTACATCGTCGTTATGCAAATTATCAGAGCGTAAAATAACTGCTTTTATGCACGTAAATTATTTTTTACGATTTTTTGAAATTAAGATACAGTTGGATAGTCGTTCCTTCTCATGATTCCCAAATTGAAGTTGATTCAGATTCAGAAATTGATTACGCCTCATTGAGAAATAACTAGTGAACAAGAAAAGTGTTTCTTATGCATAGTTTAATTAGCTTTTTCATAACTCCATTGTCCCGCATTCATTCTCTGACAATTTTTCGTTTCTCTTCCACTTTTTCGCAACTTCCGCATTATATCTAATTTTTTATATCTACCTCATATATA